>CM053508.1:90425497-90540973 GCA_028627145.1 Eidolon dupreanum | reverse complement strand
GCTTTGGAATTCCAAGAGAGCTGGTCTCGACCGTGTTCTAACACGGCAAGATTCTGGAATTCCAGATGCTCACGAGCAAGTGATCTGTCTGACACTAGCTTTCTAGAAGTCCGATATTCTAACGTGCTAGGATTCTAGGTTGGAAGATTCTAGAATTCCGAGATGCGAATGAGCTAGTTCTCACATTGTGCCTTTCTAACATGCCAGTATCTGAAGGTGCCGACATTCTCATGTTGTTGCCTCAGTGTCTCAGGAGCCAATGGGCTGCAGGTCCGCCCCCTAGGATTCTGAGGGCCTTGGAGTCTTCACCAGAGGTTTCATGGCCTTTGTCTCTGTCCAGGTGTCTGGGGACAAGATGGAGAACACTTCTCTCAACCACGATTATGAGCAATATGGCGAGACCCTGGGTGTCCCTGCGAACTGCGCAGGTGGCGACTGCATCCCCACCGAAGCTCTCCGCTGGGCCTTACTCGGGCTGTTAGTTGTGGTCTTCCTGGTTGGGGTGTCGGGCAATGTCATGTTTCTCTGGGCGACCAGGTTACGGTCCCTCCCGAACATCAACATCACCTTGTTCCGCCAACTGGCTGTTGTAGACATACTCTGTTGTCTCAGTCTCCCCATCATGGTGCTGCCCATTGCCCTGTGGGGCTACTGGCCATATGGAGTGACGGGTTGTCGGCCCCTGCCCTTAGTCATCTTTGTGACCATGCACATCAAGATCCTATTCCTGACTGTTCTCAGCTTAGACACTTTCCTGCTGGCCCTGAAGCCCACCTGGTGGACTGAGAATCGGCAGCTATATTGGGTGCGGGCAGCCCGTTGGGCAGCCTGATTGTTGCCCTATCTGCTGGTCATGACCTTGGACGTCTACCATCGGGAGCTCCTGATGACCTACCGATCCCAGCTGACCTGCTTGTCGGACTACAGCAGCTGGACGATAGCTGAGATCACAGTGACTGCCATCCAGTTTATTTTTGGCTTCCTGGTGCCGCTGGTGGTCATGGCCAGCTGCCATGGTGCACTCCTGTGCCATGAAGGCCGACACCGCTGGCCCCTGGCCATGGCTGCTGCGGTGGGTTTTTTGGTCTGCTGGGCCCCCTTCCACATGCTGGGACTGCTGATCACCACGGCTGCCCCATCCTCCACGCTTCAGATCCGTGCCATGCTGGCTGAACCCTTTGTCGTGGGACTTGCACTGGCTCACTGCTGCCTCAATCCCATGTTCATCCTGTATTTTGGGCGGGCTCGCTTTGGCCGATCGCTGCCAGCTGCGCGTCGCTGGGCCATGAAGGACCCGGGAAGTGAGGATGTAAGTGCCATCAATAGGAATTCCAGCAGCCATGACCAGATCTCCGAGATGGAGATGAGGCTGGAAGGAAACTAGATCTTAATCCTCCTATCCCATTTCACAAAACAGGGCTTCAGGCACCAGTAGATCCAGGGGCTCAATGATAGAGTCATCTATTCCTTTATTCACGTGACAAACATTTATTACGCGCCTGCTTTGTGCAAGACGAGGCACTGGGATGTAGCGGTGACCCGAACCGACACAGCTCCCTGTCATGAGGGAGCTGACATTCTCATGGTCTTGTATCCTCTCCCTTCCCCCATAGTTCAGTCTCCATGGGAGGGTCCTGCGCTACTATAACCAGATGAAAATACAGAGACACCCAATCCAATTCAAATTTCAGATCAACAACAAAAAACAATTTTTTTTTAGCATGAGTGTCTCTTAGGCAACATTTGAGACATACTTAAACATTAAGAAATTATTTATTGTTGATTAGAAATTCATATTTAACTGAACAGTCTGTAATTTTTTTTTCTAAACCAGGTGATCTCATTCAGAGCAGAGAAGCTGGTTTGACTTAGATTTGAATAGGATACCTCTGCTTGTTGGTGGAGACCAAACTGTGGGGGAGGGGAAGGCGAAGGGAGAGGATACCAGGGTAATGCATAGTGCAAGGGGTGATGGTGATTTGGATCAGGGTAATAGCAGCAGACGTGGGGAGAGGGTGCCAAGGTACAGATGAATTTTGAGGGGAAGGCCATGGCCAATTTTCATAGCTTGGTAGTCTAGACCTCTCTCCACCGCTGCACACGTACTCAGACCCTGTAGCAGACAGAAGAGTGCCTCTCAAAGATGCCCACATCTTAACCCCCTGAACCTGTCAATATGTGACCTCACATGGCAAAAGGGACTTTGCAGATGTGATGATGTTAAGGATCTTGGGATGAGATGATCCAGGACTATCCAGGTGGGCCCAGTGTCATCACAAGGGTCTTTCTAAGGGGGACACAGGAGGATCAGAGTTAGTAGCAGGAGGTGTGACAAGGGAAGCAGATGTCAGAGTGACGTCAGAAAGGGGGCCACGAGCCACGGAACGCAAGTAGCTTCCGAAAAAGGCCAGCAAACGGATTCTCTCTGAAGCCCCCGGAAGGAACGCAGACCTGCCAAGGCCTCGATATCAGATTTCTGATCTCCAAAACTCAACGGAGTGCATTTGTGTTGTTTCAAGTCACTAAGTGTACGGTAACTTGTTAAGCGGCCACGTGAAACAAGTACTGATCCTGTGGGCTGTTTTGTTTCTTGCCTGTGGGGCTCTTCTCAAGCTGGTGCCACTGCCTGGAATTCCCTTCAGAACTCTGTTGCCCAACTGGTCACCACCAACTGTCTGTGGCCATTCAATTTCCAATTCATTAAATCAATTTAGATTAAAAATAGATCCTTCGTCGCACTATCCGTAGTTCAAGTGCTTAATAGCTGCATGTGGCTGGCGGCAACCATATTGAGCAGAGCAGATATAGAATAGTTTCATCATCACAGAAAGTCCTGTCAGGCAGGGGTTGCTCTAGAAACTCACCTGCTCACACCTTTTAAGTCACACTGTAGTGTCACCCGTCTGTAGAGTCATGATCTGGGACAGCACCTTGCCCGTAGTTTCACCTTTAAGGTAATTCTTACAACGAGCCAGAGAGGTGGGGGAGCTGCTTTATTTTATAAGCTGAGGCCCAGGGACGGGAGGTCATTTGCCCAAGATCACACAGTAGGGAAGTTCTAGAGCTGAGGTTTGATCTCACGTTTACTTGACTCCAGTGCCCTTGCTCCTAATTACAGCCAGTTTCCTTCAACGCTTTGCTCACATGACACTTTCTCCAGTGAGCCGCGCTGATCCATCCTCCTCCCAGGAAGGCAGTAGTGTTCTCTTTTCCGAGTTTCCGGAACACAAGTTCCTGACTAAACTGTAAATTTCCGAAGAGTGACATCTGCGCCACTGCAATTTCTGTCTCTCCTCCGCCCGTCCCAGGCCTTAGAAAGAGCCGAACTACTTTTATTTCTTTGTACCTCATTTTCTTCCACCTAAATTGTGAGCTCCCCGATGGTGGAAATCCCTTTCTTCCTATCTTTTTTTTTTTTTCTGTATCTGATATAAGGACACACAATAGGTCCTCAACAATACATATTTTATTCCTTGGTATATTGTTCAGAATTCTCCTACATGAATTATTAAGACTAAAACTGCCTTGTGGAATGAATTATGTCCTGGAACAATTTGTATATTCAGGAGAGTTCTGCTTTGAAAGATTTTATAAAGTCTTTGTGGGTTTTTGAAATTTATTTCCATTTCTTATTGTGTCAGTTTTCCTTTTGGTTAAAAGAGCCAATTTCATGAAAGCTTTCAAACATACACTGTGCAATTTTTAGGTAGAAATCCATCAATCAATAATCTTGTTTGTTGTAGCTTCCTCTTTTTTTGTTTTTGTTTTTCTTTTTGATTTTTTTTTAAACCATGAATGCATAGACTTCCTTCTATTTCCAAAGAACAAGGGCTTAATGGCTTGTTCATGAGCTAGTTTTGAGTTTGCTACTCCATTCTGGTTTGGTAGTTTGTGCCTTCCTGCGTGGTTTCATACTGTGGTTTACTTCTCATTTTACTTTAAGAGAGTCATAGTTCTGTTTTGCATATTTTAAGCAGAGTTGTTTAGTAATTTCATCTTGTTCTTTGGGTAATGACATATAAATTGACCTCTGTATGTTCAGCTTGTTCTCCAAAGGTTTGATAATTACACCCGTCAAAGGTTCAGAAATAAAAGAAGTAAAACCAATGAATCACTGAAGTCATAATTAATAAAAGCTTATTGTGCACATATCGAAAAACAGTTTGCAAGGGAGCAAACCAACCAAAACATGGAATGAAGCTTAGGCATATATTGTTATAAAGTAGTGACTGTTTATTCTTCACGGTAATTGTTTATAATATTAGCATTTTCTTAAATAATAGGGAATTGGTCAGCGCTTATCTCATACCGACCTTGGGAAACAGTTCAAGTTTTGCTTATAATTTCCGGAAGCATAAGCAAGAACTGATTCAGGGCAGTCTTGCAAAATAAGCCCAATTCAGCTTTGTTTGACTCAAAATTGGTTTTGTCTGCTTAAGGTATTTTCAAGGTTGGTCACTATTAGTATTTGATTTAAATACCCCCAGCTTCCCATTCGACATCCCAACTTGATGTCCAATCCATACCTTAAACATAATATGCTCAAAATGGAACTGTGGATTTCTCTCTCCTTCAGTCTTCTTCCTGCATCTTCCTGATCTTGGTTCATGACAACTCCATATTTCCAGGTGTTGGGGGAAAATCTTTGGGGCCATCCGTGACGTCTCTCTTTCTTTCACATTCCATGGCCAATCCGTCAGCCTATCCCTCCGGGTTCCACCTTAAAATTTCTTCAGGATCCGACCACTTCTCATCATCTTCTCTGCCATCAACCTGGTCCAGCCGCCACACTCTCTCACCTAATCCACCTGTCTCCTCCCTGGTCCCTTTTCTCATCATGTTTCCGTACGTTCTGTTTCCACACAGGAACCAGAAGATTCTGTTAAAATCAAAGTCCGATGGTGTCTCGTGTCTGTCCTCTGCTCAGATTCCTCCCAGGGCTGCCAGCTCACACAGATTAGAAGTCCACGCCCTCAGCATGGTGTGTGTGATCCATCCACCTCCTCTCCTCACCTGGTTCCCTGCTACACACCCAGCCTCACTCCAGCCACACACGCCAGCTTGCCGGTCCTTGAATCCACCCAGTCTGTCGCCAGTCGGCATGTCATTTTTTGCATTTGCTGTTTCCTCTACCTCGAATGCTCTCCCCGAAGGGTCTCCACGTTTCCCACTGTTTTCAGCTTTCACTTTTTTCAGCTCTCTGCTCAGGTGCCACTTAGTTCTAGATGTCTCTGACCATGGTACTTTCCTGCTTTGTTGAATTATAATGAGTAAATCTCGCGAGTCTTTTAATCGTGTCGGGACTCCAGCCACTATTGTAATTCAACGAGGGGTTTTAACTCAACCCTCTCCCCTCGCAGGGTTAAAATCCGAGCGCCCGCGTGATGATTCCACGTTGCAAGTGGCCGTTCAGGGACGGAGTCTCGGAGCCAGTCTCCACAGCAGCGCTCTCCCGGCCCCTAGAGGACGCTGCGTGACCTGCGACTCCGCTCGAAGCGAGGCGGGGCCGGAGCGTGAGCGGGCGCAGGCGCAAAGTGATGCCTAAGCGTTCGCAGCGGCCCATAGGCTCTCGAATCCGTGGCGGGGCGGGGCCGAGCTGACATGCGGAAGCGCCGAACAGGCTCTGGTCGCGCGGGGGCGGGGCGCTGGAGACCGGAAGTTGAAGCCCTCGCGGCGGTTATGTAGGTGACGGTCGCGTTCCTTTGCAGGGCGGTTGTTGGGCGGTCGGACTCGGGCCGGGTCCCGGGTGTTCAGGGAGCGAGCTGAGGGGTGGCAGGAGATCCCGAGATGTGGAAATATGTTGTAGGAGGAGCGAGAGAAGCGGACGGAGATGGAGCCTGAGCGTCCCCGAAGAACCTGGGGGACAGAGAGGCCCGAGAAATCGTGGCACGACAAGAAGCTGCGAGAAACTGAGGGACCGAGGGACCGGAGGTCGAGAGCGGAGGAAAGCTGAGAACGAGAGAGGTCGAGGGCAAGAGGCCGATGGGTTCCACCGGGAGAGGCTCACAGCGAGTCCGCGGGAAACGTGTTCGCCCCGGGAACTTGGGAGTTGGAGGCTGACGCAGAAAGATTAGAGTGGGAACTGGGGAGCAGAAACAGACGGAAGAGGACAATTTAAGTGCGCAATTTAAATAGAAGGACGAGAGGCGGAATCCTGGGGACAGACCAGTAGATATGGAAAAATGGAGACATTGAAATAGGAAGAACCTGACGGAAACTGACATGGGCGGGGGGGAGCGATGCCAACCTGTCAACAGGATGGTCTGAAAAAGACAGGACACTGAGACCTGAAGATCTCTGAGAGCCAGAAAGAAGAGAAATAAGGAGGCAAAGAAAACCTCTAAAAGCCCCCAGCCTAGAAAAGAGATACCAAGAGGTGTTCAGAGACGAGTGATAGAGAAACTAGTAGATTCAGGAACTCTGAGCGGTAGCTTAAAAATGTCCACTCCTTCAGAGCCGTGGGGATGCTCTCAGTTGGCCCTATGTGCGTACACAGGTGTTTTAAAGGCTGATAGGGAATGCCGTCTTTCATTGTGAGGACTGGAATCAAGGTTCTGCCCTCTCCCTCTTCTACTCCCCTCCTTGTAGTGGCTCAGTGACGGTCCTTGTGTCAGCCGCATTGTGCCCACGTGCCGGCTTTTCTCTAGGATAAATATCTAGGGAATATGATCATCTTCAGGAGATACTACCAAGCGCTCCATGTTTATGTCTGCCTTGCCTAGCCGCAGTACATAAAATGAGAGCTTTTTAGTAACCCCGTTTGAATTCCAGAGAGGTCTCAGTTAACTCGCCTTGAGTGGTGTCCTTATCTCAGTCTAGGCACTAGTTCAAGGTCACGTAGGGTACCATGATTGGCCAGGCCTTTGTCACTTGCTTAGCCAATAGGGGGTCTCTGGTTTAAAGGCCACCACATCAGAACCATGTGGAGTCCAGGAAGGGCTGCTCTGCTAAGGCAGATGCCTCTCGTTTAGGGAGAAGAAGGAAGGGGTGCGCCAGGCAGCAAAAGCGATACACACGAAGTGCAACACTTGCAAACTTATGCATTTCGTCTCAATTAATCAGTAGACGCAGAGTACTCTTCGTTATAGCACACCTCTCGTGATTTTGGTCAGGGGAGGCTCCCACAGACCCCCACCCTCCGGCCTTCCTATATTACACTCCAGTCACTGGATTGTCATTCTGGTGATATATGTGCCTCTTGCATGTGAGCATGACCACTTGTGGGTGCTCAGGTGACCTTACTCTTTACTGTCCCTTCTCTTAGCAAAGCGCTTGTGAGACAGCAGGCTTTCAATAAATGTTTCTAAAAACAAATGAGTTCTTTTGGTCTCTTCCCTAGGCATTCAGGGCCTGAAAATCCAGGATGAATTTGTGTCCATCCCAGAGATCACTGCAGGAGTCGTGAGTTGCCCTGTGTGTCACCAGCTTGACCCTGGCCACTTACTCTGCTGTTGCCTGTGGCGATCCCGTACCACTCCTTAGTTCCTTATTGCAGGCACTGGCCTCTCACTGCAGGAGGTAGGAATGAATGAGAATGTTTGGTCCAGGTGATCAGGACTGAGGCCAGTTTTGTGACAATATTGTGATGGCTGCTCCCAAGATAAGGGACAGCAGGGCTCACCGGGACCGAGCCTTGGTCCCCAGAGAGGAGGAGTCCCTGGAGAAATGGGACTGGAATTGTCCAGAGACCCAGCGCCTGTTTGAGGATGCCTTCTTCCGCGAGGAGGATTATATCTGCCAGGACTCCGAGGAGTGCCAGAAGTTCTGGACCTTCTTTGAACGTTTACAGAGATTCCAGAATCTCAGGACCCCCAGGAAGGAGGAAAAAGATCCCGGGCATCCCAAGCCTGGCATCCCTGCACTGGCCGACCTACCTGGAGCTTACGACTCGCGTTACCGCATCAACCTCTCTGTCCTTGGCCCCAAAGCTAGGGGCTCTCGGTGGCCAGGCAGGCGCCTGCCCCCGGAGAGAGTGTCTGAGTTCCGCCAAGCTCTGTTGCATTACCTGGACTTCGGCCAGAAGCAGGCCTTTGGGCGGCTGGCCAGACTGCAGCGTGAGCGGGCGGCGCTTCCCATCTTCCAGTATGGGCAATGTATCCTGAAGACCCTCAAGCAGCACCAGGTGGTGGTGGTGGCAGGGGACACAGGGTGTGGCAAGTCCACTCAGGTGCCACAGTACCTGCTGGCCGCTGGCTTCAGCCACGTGGCATGCACCCAGCCTCGGCGAATTGCCTGCGTCTCGCTGGCCAAGCGCGTGGGCTATGAGAGTCTTAGTCAGTACGGCTCGCAGGTGAGTAGAGCTGTCAGCATGCCAGCTTTTCCCCGTGACCTTGGGGAACGAGGTGCTTGTCCCTGGCAGATCGCAAAGTTACAAAAGCACTTCCCTTTCGATGCAGTAGCAATTTATCTAACGATTGGCCTGTATGCGGTCCCAGCGACACAGGTTCCACCGCCACCCAGGACAGGCGACCTTGTCTTGTTGCACTTGATTTTCTTGTGCTCCGTAGATATCGCATTTTCTTAACAAATTGGAGGCAAGCCCCCCCCACCGGCGGAGATTACATTTTGCTTTTTTGCCATACTCGCTTTGTCATGGTGGTCGGTACAGAGCCCGCAGTATCGCCGAGGTCTGTCTGTGTGGCACTTTAATAAAAAAAATGTCCTGAAGATTCATCCATTTTTTTTCTCTAGGTAGCCATGAAAAAAGAATGAGGACACTTCCTTACTAATTGTTTCTAGGGTTCTAATCCTGGCTGTCCTACTGAAAAGTTGTTACTGAAGTTAGAACACTTTCAACACAAAGGCATGCACGTATCCTAAGTGCATAGCTCTGAATTTTCACAAGTTGAATATATTTGTGTAACTAGCACCCAGATAAAAAATCAGCCTTACCAGCGCCCCAAAGTCCTCTCGTCTCCCCTACTAGTTACTCCCTTGAGGCCCCCAGGGTCATCACTGTTCCTAGTGATAAATCATCACCTTCGTGCTGGATTATCACACCTGCGTTAATGATAGAATATCACAGATTATTTTTACCTCTTTATCTTTTTATTAATGGGATCGAAAGTATGTTCTCTTTGGGCCTGGCCTCTGTCGCTTGCTCTCAGTTTTATGAGGTTCATCTACCGTGTCCGTGTAGGTGTGTGGCGTGCCTTCCCGGCACTGTACAGCTTCCCATGGTGATGGCACCATGTATATTTGTCCCTTATACCGCTGCTGAGAATTTGGGGTGTTTCCAGTTTCTGGCTCTTGTGAACGGTACCGCCATATTCGTTCTGTAACCTGCCTTTTGGTGTGTTTGGTGCATCTTTTTGTGGGGCGTGTGTCTAGCAGTGGGATTGCTGGGCCATCAGGTCTGCATGTATGTTTAGCTTTCGTAGATACCGTCAAATTGTGTGGCAAGGCGGTCGTGCGGTTTTGTACCCTCACCAGCAGTGCATTCCATGTTGTCACAATGCCTGTGACCATTACTCTTTCATTTTAGCTTCTCTAGTGGGTGTGTGGTGGTATCAGGTTTTAATTTGCTGTGTGGGTTTTAATTAGCGTTTCTCGGGTGACCGAGGATGTTGAGCACCTTTCCATGTATTTATTGACCATTGTCAGATCCTCTTTGGTGAAGTGACTGTTGTGGCCTTTTTCCGTTTGTCTTTTGCACTGTCTGTCTTTTCGTTCTTGGTTTATAGGTCTTTATCGATTGTGGATAAGAGTCCTTTGTAGGATTTATGTATCGCAAATCTTGTCTCCTGCTTTGTGAATGGCCTTTCATTTTCTGAATGGTGTGTTTTGATGGTGCTGTCTTTTTATTTCAAGTCTGTCATTTTCTTTTTATGGTTGACTGTCTTTGGGTTCTGTTTGAGAAATTTTTGCTTACTTTAAGATCACGAAGATGTTTTATTTTTTTTTCTAATAACTTACAGTTAGAACTATAATTCATCTGAAATGGCTGTGTGTGTGTATGTGTGGGTGTGTGTGATGTGAGGTACCACTTTCTAGCTGTGTTACCTTGGATGAATGACCTCAGTTTCCCCATGTGTGAGGTGAGGATAAGAATAATTCTTACAGTCTACAGCCATGGTACCCTGAACAAGCCCGATCCCGTCTGATCTTGGAAGCTAAGCAGGGTCAGGCCTGGTTATTACTTGGATTAGAGACCACTTAGATAGACCCAGTGCTATAGGTGTAAATAATAAAACATAAAGGATTGAAAGAAGACAAGGTCCTTGCAATCTGTGAGGTCAATGAAGGGTCACCTCACCAATAAATAAGTAAATAAATAAATAAATAAGAATCATTCTTACAGCCTGTGGTGGTTGTGAGCATGAATTGAGTCGATAGACATAAAGTGTTTAGAATAGTTGGTGGTACATATTGAGAGCTCCAAGAAAGGCTGTTTTTTTATTATAGTTTTTAATTAGTGTCACATACCAGGCTCTATGCCAGATACTTTATGTGAATTAGCACATATAATTCCCACAGCATCTAGGAGAAATATACGTCTCTGAGGGGTAGAACTGCTTGTCCAGAGTCTGCGGTACTAGGTAGCAGAAGTGGGTTTCCCAGCCACGGCTGTTAGACTGCCGAGTCTGATGCGGGGGCACTGGTTTAGGTTTCCATCTGCGCAGGGCGAGGTGCTGGTGCCCAGGCCCCGGGTCCTCCCCTGACCATCTGCCCCCTCCCCACAGGTCGGCTACCAGATCCGCTTCGAGAGCACGCGTTCGGCGGCCACCAAGATCGTGTTTCTGACGGTGGGGCTGCTCTTGAGGCACCTGCAGCGGGAGCCCCGCCTGCCCCAGTACCAGGTCCTGATTGTGGATGAGGTCCACGAGCGGCACCTGCACAACGACTTCCTCCTGGGCGTCCTCCGGCGCCTGCTGCCCGAGCGGCCGGACCTCAAGGTCATCCTCATGTCGGCCACCATCAACATCTCGCTCTTCTCCAGCTACTTCGGCGGTGCCCCCGTGGTACAGGTGCCCGGGAGGCTCTTCCCTATCACGGTCAGTGCATGCCCACCCCCACCTGCCCACCTAGTCTCTGGCCGAACTTGGACCTGTCCCTTCTCTGCTGCTCTGTTTCTCACCCCTTTAGGTAGGGGTCTTTTCTCTCCCTCCATCTTTTGTAAAGCTGCCATTTCCTGAGCCTTTTCAGTGTGCCGGGAAGAGTGCTAAGAGCCTGTTAGAGGACCCAGGAATATAAAGGGCAAGATAACAAAGAAGCGTATTTCTTTCATATAACGCTCCAGCTGGTCCAGGCCGAGTGGCAGCTCAGTTCCACGTAGTCATTCAGGGATCGAGGCTCTTCTGTCTCATTGCTCTGTCATCTCATCGGGGAGAGTTTCTCACACTCAGCATTGTTGGCGTTTTGGACAGGATAATTCTTAGTTTGTGGGACTGCCCTGTGTGTCGTGGATGTTTAGCAGCGTCCCTGTCCTCCACTCTCTAGGGGCTGGTGGCATCTTCCTCCCCCAAGTGTGACAAGCTGATATATCTCCAGATGCTGCCAAGTGTCCTCTCGGGGCAGCACCACGCCCAGTGAGAACCCTGGCCTGGGAGTTGTCCCAGGCCATGTGGTTAGAGCCACTGGGAGGAGAGAAGGCGCCGGCGTCAGGTGCATTCTGGGTTGTTTTCCAGTTGGACTTTGCAGTTGCTTCCATCCTTGTTTCCGAGCCCCATTGAGATGCAGGAGGCTGGAAAATGTCATCGTTCTCTTTGTGGGGGTGACGCCAGTCAACACACCCGATCTCAGCCCGTTCTCACAGTGGCCTGACGCCACCAGATCTTACACGTCCTGCTGATGTGAGGTGCAGCTACTGCTGAAGAAGCCAAAATCAAGAGACACGCCCTTTAGGTGAAAGAACGAGAGTCCGATAGTCACCAGAACCGTGTTCTTTAGGTCCTCTCCCAGTTCGCTCTGCCCACACTAGGCCGAGACCCTTTTCGGCTTCCCAGCTCCTCAGTTTCCCCGGCAATTTGCACCCTGCACTTTCCCCCAGTTTCCCAGCCACTTGCTCTGGCTCACGTGTCGTCGTCCCACGTCGACGATGGTGAGCTCAGCTAACGTTCATTGAGTGTCTGCCACGTGTTCCCCCGCTCACGCGCGAGCTCGCATCAGCCGCTCCCACAGCCAGGAATCACCACCCAGCAGGGTGACAGCGAAGCTCGCAGTGTGAAGCCACTTGTCTCCAGGGTGACTCGGAAGTGGCACGGCCACCACTCGAATCCTGCTCGCAGGCCAACAGGCCCTGTGCCAGAGGCTTCTGTTTGCCCTTCCCGATCTTCGTTCCCTCCCTCCACTTTCCTGTGTCCCTGGGAGGCGGCCCGTATGGGTGGTGAGAGTGGACACCCCGCCCTCTGGCTTCCGTGGGCTACTGGGGAACGGGGAATCCATTTCCCACCTCGAGGTCTTCAGTAGTCTGTTTCCCTCAATTGAGGTCATAGCTCCTTTCAAGATGGCGCTGTCCACGTAGCCCCCTCCTCTATGGTTTTGATGGCCAACCACTCCTTCCTCTTGTGCCTTTGGGCTAAGAGTTGGTAACAGCCCTGCGGTCCCACCAGGAAATTGCATTGTCCCTGTGATTTTCAGTTCTAAATGCCCAGCGGTCTGTCCTCTAAGCCACCAGAGAAACAGTGAGGGCACTTTCTGAGTAGGGATTTCCAGGGTTTTAACCTGGCTGCACCCTGTAAGGTTTTGTCGGTGTCGAGGTTATACTCCAAACATAAAACAATGCACATGTCACATGTATAGCTCAATATATTTTTATAAATTTCATACCTGTGTGCTGCCAGCACCCAGATCAAAACGTCAAACCTTGCCAGCTCCCCAGAAGTCGTAATACTTTGTCTTTTTATTTCATCCTCCTCACATGATCCTATTTGAGGGTTCTGTCTGCCCGCTGACTGCTTAGTGTCTCCTCCGTCGGCCCATGGTCTCCCTGCCCCCCTGCTCTGAGCTGGAGTGACGGGGTGCGCTCCCGCCTGGGGCTATCTCTTTGCAGGTCGTGTACCAGCCGCAGGAGGTCGAGCCAGCGACATCTAAGTCGGAGAAGCTGGACCCAAGGCCTTACCTGAGGGTGCTGGAGGCCATCGACAATAAGTACCCACCGGAGGAGCGGGGCGACCTCCTTGTCTTCCTCAGCGGCATGGCCGAGATCAGCACCGTGCTCGAGGCTGCCCAGACCTATGCCAGCCACACGCAGCGCTGGGTGGTGCTGCCCCTGCACAGCGCCCTCTCCGTGGCCGACCAGGACAAGGTATGAGCATGCGGCCGGGCAGGGTGGGGTGCAGGGGAGGAGGGTGTGTGACTCCGCAAGTTCAAGGCTGCGGGCCACAGAGGGGCTGCTCGCAGCTTTTGGGAGGAGGGGTACATGCCAGGGCGCGCTTGCTGGTGACGTGGGTGGCTTTGGAGGACAAGGAGGGTTTTGAGCAGGAGGAGAGGGAGGAAGGCGGTTGAGGGAGGGAGCAGCGTGAACGAAGGCTGGAGACAGGAATCTGTGATGTGGGTGTGGGGAGAGGTGAGGAGACTGCCCTGCTGGAGCGGAAGGGTGCCGGGACAGAGGCTGTTAACAAATCTCCCCCAAACTTAGCAGCGATGAACCTAGAGCAAGGAACATGCATCATGTCACGTGGTTTCCGTAGGCTGGGTTTGGGATCGGCGTAGCCCGCAGTACCGGCTCAGGTCTCCTGAGGGTGCAGTCGGGTCGGCTGGGGCTGCACTCATCTGACGGCGTGACCGGCCAGGCAGTCCTCTCCGAGATGGCGCACTCACATGGCTGGCTGTTACCTGGGGCCTCAGTTCCCCTCCATGCAGCCTCTCTAGGAGGCTGCTTGAGTGTCCCCACAGCGTGGTGGCTGGCTCTCCCTGAGATGCCAAAGCAGAAGCCACAGCATCTTTTGTGACCACCTAGTCTTGGGAATCACAAACGGTCATTTCCGCAGCATCCCGCTGGTGAAGCCCTGCTCGGTGGGAAGGTAGCGGGTGAGGCTGGGAATCCAGGGCCGGGGCACCCCGGGCCGTCCTGGGAGCTGCCTGCTGGAGTCACCTGGGGCAACAGTTGCTTCCGGTCACAGCCTCTGAGCACCTCCTTGGTGCCTCCCCTTGTGTCTGTTGGGGGAAAGGACAAGTGATTGACAGTTTTCCGGACAGTAGACAGGAGCTCTGACGCTCTGCGAGCAGTATCTTCGTGGATTCGGGTCGGGCTTCTTGGAGGAAGGACTTTCAGATCAGACCTGGGAAGGCCCAGCTGGGGAAGGGGGTGGGGAGGAGTGTCCCAGGTGATGTGTGTGGAACACTGTGACAGGAGTCTGAGCTCTGCGTCCGGCCTGTCTCAGCCCTCACCACAGCCCTGCCTGCCCAGCCGCCATACCCCCAGCCGCCATCCCCGCTTCGCAGGGGTGAAGCCGAGACGTGAGCAAAGGCACTAAATGGCAGAGCCAGTCTGCGGAACGTGGCAATTTGGCACCAGAGCCCATGCCATTCACCAGGGGTTGGCAAGCTTTATGTGAAAGGCGAGGCAGCACGTATTTGTAGGTTTTGTGGGCCACGTGGTCTCCGTCAACATGTCTCAATTCTACCGTTAAGCAGACTGACCAGCTAAGGCCATGTGCCATGGAAACTTGATTCACAAAAACAGGTGGCGGGCCGGACTCGGCCCCCGGCTGCAGCTGCTGGCCCCAGCTCTCAGCTGCTGTTCTTGACTACCTCTTGGGTCCAAGAGGAGGGCTTGTGCAAAGGACCTGCAGAGAGAGAAAGATGGGGCAGCCAGGCCGCTGCGTGCAGGGTGGCCGTGGTCCACACGATGACAGGGAGGTCGGGAGAGGTAGGGCCGGACAGGTATGCAGGATTAGACCGCGGGGGGCCTCGTGGACCCAGTGTGGGGCCATGGCATTCTGGGGGCCGTGGG
The DNA here is from genome assembly GCA_028627145.1 of Eidolon dupreanum. NCBI lineage: Eukaryota > Metazoa > Chordata > Mammalia > Chiroptera > Pteropodidae > Eidolon > Eidolon dupreanum. Next base: position 90,526,077 of record CM053508.1, on the reverse strand, counting down.
AGGGTTCTGAGCAAGGCGAGGCCAGTGCCAGTTTGCGCTTTAGCGGGTCCCTCTGCTGTTTGACAACGGACCGGATGGGGGAGTCCAGAGGCCAGGACCAAGGAGGAAGCCGGAGCAGGGCCTGTGCAGGAACGGAGAGGCCTGTGCCAGGGCGGGGGTGGCGGGTGTGGGGCGGGGGCGTGACATCCACACAGGCTCAGGAGGTTTGGGTAGAGTTGGTGGGGAGGACCCGGGATAGCCCAGGTTCCTGTCTGCGGGTGACATGAATGATGAGCCATCTCCGAGGTGGATGTGGAGGAGAGGGTGCAGCGCGGGGGGTGTTGGGCTGTTTTAGACGTGTGGGTTTAAGGTGCCCCTGGGACTTTCCAGGGGTCGGTAAGGGCAGAGTTAGTCCCTGATGTCCCCTCCTTACTCTCCCCTAGGTATTCGACGTGGCCCCCCCCGGAGTCCGGAAGTGCATTCTCTCCACCAACATTGCCGAGACCTCAGTCACCATTGATGGGATCCGCTTCGTGGTGGATTCCGGTGAGGGCTGCCCCACCCACCACCCCGGGGACCTGGAGAAGAGTGTGGGGTCTGAGGACATGCAGGCATCTGTGCCAGAGCAAAGTGGGGAGTGGGTGGCACTTAGGGCTTTGGAGCAGTGGCAACGTCTTCATCTTTCTCAGTCGTTCTAAGCTTGCTTCTGCCTCAGGGCCTTTGCACTGACCGTTGTTGCTGCTGAGAGCTGTCTTCTCCAGGTAGCCACGTGGCTCGTCTTATTCTAGGACCTGCACAAGTGGGTCCCCCTTAGAGGCCCACCTCGTCCACTTAATCTGAGTAATCTCCCCCTTCTTCCGCACTTGCTCCCCTTATGGGGCTTTATTTTTCTTCCTAGTATGGGCATCGTATTTTATATCTGTTGATCTATTCGTTTTCCATCTTCCCAACTAGACTGTTCTCTGGAAAGTCAGCAGAGCACAGTGGTCAGGGGACACTGGAGCCAGCCTGGCCAGGTTCAGTGCTGGCTGTGGGACCCAGGCTGTGTCACTGACACTCTCTCTGTGTCAGTCTGCTCATTTATAAAATGGCAGTAATGACAGCGCCTCCCTTGGGTTGTAAGGATGAAACGAGTTAATACATTCGGGTTCATAGGATGGTACCTGGCACAGAGCAAACGCTCCATAAAGTCAGCACTTACCTTATAGTATCGAATCTGGGATGCCAGTGATAAAACATTCCATGATTTTTTATTCTGTCAAGAAAAATTTTAAAACACCGCCCATTAACCATGGACATGCCGTTGATTTTAAGGCATGTCAGAGAGGGTACAATAAGAAAAAAGGTTGGTCTTAGAACTGATGAGACATGGTATCTGTTCGGCCCTGTGAGCCCAGGGACTTTGTTTTGTTTTGTTTGTAGCTGTCTCCTTGGTGCTGAGGACAGTGCCTGGCACATAGTAGGTGTTTCATAATACCTGTTACATGACTGAACCGCTGAATAAGCAAAGGCTTGAGTAAATAAAAGATATGTGAACGAGGAAACGAAAGAGTACATTAATGCGGTGCCAGCGTGGGGTCCAGAATGAGCTGATGGTCATGGTCAGCGTTTGTGGAGTAAAGGAGTGAGGAAGGGGCGGGAGGGGGCCAGGCGTGAGCCCTGACAGAGGCCCTCCCTCCCGCCCCTCCTCCGACCCAGGCAAGGTCAAGGAGATGAGCTACGACCCCCAGGCCAAGGTGCAGCGGCTGCAGGAGTTCTGGATCAGCCAGGCCAGTGCCGAGCAGCGGAAGGGCCGGGCGGGCCGCACGGGCCCCGGCGTCTGCTTCCGCCTCTATGCCGAGTCGGACTACGAAGCCTTTGCCCCCTACGCCGTCCCCGAGATTCGGAGGGTAGCCCTGGACGCGATGGTGCTGCAGGTGAGGCAGGGGGCGGAGGGGACTGTCCGGAGTGCTGGTGCTGGGTCAACAAGGAGGCGGTTAGACGAGACCAGTCGCAGAGTTCGGGGCCACGAAGGGCAGGGCTGGCCAGGCCACCAGGCGTTTGTCTTTCCCAAATGTCAAATGCCACTTTGAGGGGAGAATCGTCCCCCAGATTCACAGGGTCACAGGAGGAACCTCGTGACTCAGTAGAGTGCTTTCAGCTGTAACAGAAAACCCATCAACAAGTGGTGTTTAGAGCCAGGGTTTCTTGACACGTGTTATGTCGTGGCTCACATCTTGGTAGGTGCTTGTAGACCAGATGAGGACACAGGCAAGCGCAGCAGGACCCTCCTTGGGCTGGCGGGCAGTTTCCTGTATCTGCGGACCTGGACCCCTTCCCTCTTGTGCCTCTGTCGTCCCCTTTGGAGACGGGTTTGTGGGGCTTTGAGGCCAGGTCTGCAGGGGTGTACTTCCCTCCACCACCCTGGCTAGGCTCCCCTTGGCCACACCCCGCTGCAGGGGAGGCTGGGAAGTGTAGTTTCTGTGCTCGGGAAGATGATGGAAAGGCAAGTGGGGGGTGGCGGGGGGCACCTGCCCCAGACTCACATGTGCGTGAGTGGTGCACACCAGCCCCTTTTTGCACGTGACGCATGCTGATAGTGTCTAGTCGTTTGATTTCATTTAAAAAAAAATGCTGATCACAACCCACTTCATGGAGTTCCTGACCCACGTAACCTGCTATTTGAAAAACACTGGCTCAAACTGTAAGGAACCTGTACTGTTTTACATAACCAGAAGCCCCAGGGCGGAGAGGTTTGAGGCTGGTTACTTATAGGAATCAGTGATGTCTTAAAGGACCTGGGCTTTCTCTGTTTTTCCAGCCTCAGCAGCTCGCCTAACGATGATGATGATGATGATGATGATGATGATGATGATAAAACACTCACCCAGTGCTTACTGTGGGCTAGGCTCTGTGTTTTACGTACATAATTGATCCTCACAGAAACCCTGTGGGGTAGGTAATCTTATCAACCCAGAGTAAGGATGAGGAAACAGATGCAGAGAGGTAAAGCAGCGTGACCCCGGTGACACAGCTGGCAAGCGGCACAGCTGGGATTGCACCTGAGGTTGCATCAGGGATGCCACCTGGCACCGGCAGCTGTGGGTATCATCTCCTCCTTTACTATCCAGAGACAGGAACAACGCCCTGTTCCCTTGCGGGTCTCATTTATAAGGCCATGGGAGCCTTTCCCGGCAGCCCCTGGCTGATTTCCCAGCCTGTCTGGTCAGCAGAACTGGCTCACGTGTGCCCTCTATGACCTGTAGTTGTCCAGCAGTGGCATGGCCAGACTGGATTGGAGCACTGATTCTCAGCCCCAGCTACGCACTGGAATCATCCAGAGAACGTAAAAAAAATCCGCGCCTTACTTCCCACCGGAAGCTTCTAATTCAAATGGCTTTCAGTGGGTATTGGGTGATCTCCCAAAAACACTAGGGTTCGGTGAGCAGGGAGCAATGGCCAGTCACCTCCAGGTCAGGGCTAAGTGAGCAGGTCACCTAGCCGGAAGACTCGGGCTGAGCCCCCGGGCTCTCTGAGCGTCCCTCTGGCTCATGCCAGACCCAGTGACAGGTGCTTATTTCATTTTCCCCACCACATGCTGTGCTTCTGGCCTTTGAATTCTTGGAGATTCTTTGGTCAGAAGAGAGAAACCCAACTGAAATACTTGTAAGCAGAAAAGGGGATTTTGTGGCTTTGAGTATCCATCATGGGGGAGGCGGGTCTAGCTGAGGAACACTTAAGAATTCTCCATCGGTGGTGGGTGGGCTAGTTTCCAGGCAGTGGAAAAATAGCCACAGCAGCTCTGGGCTTCCATCCTGGCCCCTCATGAGCAGGGAGGATGCTGGAACTTCTCTCTCCCAGCTCTAGTTCGCAGTCCCAGGGAAGGATTCTGATTGGCCCAGCTCAGGTCATGTGGTTATTTCTTAGTTGCTATGAGGGCTGGGAGGGGGACTGAGAAACCTTGAATGGTCCAGCTTAGATCATGTGTTCACTCCATGGCCAGGGTCTGGGAGAAGAAGTGCTGGGCAGACAGACAGACGTGCAGGCAGACAATGACCCTTCTCTCCTGCCTCTGTCCTATGGGCTTTGACATTGAGAGTCTTAAAGTGTCACGAGTTTGTGATCTGAGCCCTCTCAGTGCTCCACATCCTGGGGGGTTCGGTTCTCATTCCAGATGAAGAGCATGAACGTGGGAGACCCCCGAACCTTCCCCTTCATTGAGCCGCCCCCACCAGCCAGCCTGGAAACAGCTATCCTCTACCTCCAGGACCAGGGCGCCCTGGACAGCTCAGAGGCTCTCACCCCCATCGGGTCCCTGCTGGCCCAGCTGCCCGTGGACGTCGTGATTGGTGAGGGACCCCACCTCGGGGTGATCGCACAGGGCACCGGGGGGGTGCAGGGCACTGCCTGCGCTCCGAGCGACTCTGAGTGACCTGCTCCTTCTCTGGGCCCCGTTCATCCATCCTCAGGTTCTCTGTGCCAAGCTCTGCTCTAGGGGCGGGGTTACAGCAGTCAGCAAAGGAGTACCCCTCTCCACACAGCCCGTTCCCAGCTTCACCCCGGCACCCCTCTTGCGTCAGTCATGAGGATTCCCACCCTCTTCCTCTTCCTCCTTCCCGCGTCATCCCCGCCACCCGAGGAGCCTGCTGACACGGCGGGTTTGTCTCGCCTGATTCTCCTGACTCAGGACATTCTATTTCTACCCAAAATCCACAGCCCACAGAATATCCCCAGCACAGCTCACCACCCGTGGCACCATTTCCCAAGCGTGGTGCTCAACAAAAGCTACCTGTGTTGACATCACTAAATCCCCCAGCGTTGCAATAATGGAGCTTCAGTGAGGATGGGATGTGGAGACCCCCAGCTCTGGGGGCCTCCCGTGGCTGCGAAGTGGTTATTTCTGTTCGTTTTGGGAGGGAACAGGTCTAGAACAAGGAGAATCAGGTCTTCTGAGAAAAAAAGAAAGTTCCATGAGCATTTCCTGTATGCTGGTGGACGGCTCTCCAGATCCTATATCATTTCATTCCCATTCAGAGAGGGGAGGGCCTCCAGGCACCCCCGAGTGCAGATGAGGAAATTGAGGCTCAGCCAGGAGTGGAGGTGGAGGGCCCTGCACAGCGCGTGTGGAACAGCGCGTGACCGGGCCTTGGTTTGATGGCGCGGGCTGCCAAGTATGGTGGGCACGCCATCCCCCATCCCCCAAGGGATAGGGGTGAGGGACGCAGGCTTTCCAGATGAGGAAGCGAGGCTCAGAGAAAGGTTGTCACTCGCTCAGGCTCATGTGGCAGACAGAGCTGAGAGTCACTCCCCAGCTGGGCTGACACCCTTGGTCCCCAGGCCTGCAGGGCAGGAGACACAGATGACTCACTGCTGAGCGGTCCTGGGCCCAGATGGCTCAGTCACAGGTCAGGCACTCCGAGTACTGCACAGGGTGAAACACAGTTCCTCTTAGCAATTTAATAGACGCTGCCCTCAGCCCAGCAAGGCAGTCAAGGGGACGAGTGTGGATGACTCAGACACGTGACACACAGGCCCTTGTCCGGGGGGCAGGCAGGCGAGGGCCTGAGTTGGGAGACGGGTTTTCACCAAGTCCGGATACTGCTCCTACTGCTTCTTTGTCCCTGTCCTCCCTTCTTCCCTGTCCCCGCTTCCTCACTCCCTGCCCCGCGCCCCGCCATCTTCCCCTGCTTCCACCTGGAATTCAACAAAGATGGCAGGAGAGGGTCATCCTGAGGCAGGCACAAAAGCCAGCGCCTGCTGTGTGCCAGGCAGACCAAGTCACAGCTCGCACGGAGGTCACATTCTAGAGGGACAGGGACACTGGCGTGGCAGGTCAAAAGGAGTGTGGGGAAGGAAAATAAAGCCAGCAAGGTGGGGAGCGGGGCTGGGGGAGCCGGTCGGGAGGTGGAGAGCAGGCAGGCGGTGGCATTGCTGACGGTGGCGCCATCACTAACGCTGCCCACCACACGCCCGAGGAGGCAGGGGCGCTGGTCATCTCGAGCCTATAGACTGGGAAACTGAGGCCTTGCGCAAGGTCATGTGTCGGGAAGGCACAGCGCGTGGCTCTGAGGCCCCCTGTGGGCAAGGCACAGGGAGGCTCACCCCGCCTCCCGCCCCGCCCCGCCCCCAGGGAAGATGCTGATCCTTGGCTCCACGTTCCACCTGGCGGAGCCTGTGCTCACCATCGCCGCCGCCCTCAGCGTCCAGTCGCCCTTCACCCGCAGTGCCCAGAGCAACCCGGAGTGTGTGGCAGCGCGGCGGCCCCTGGAGAGTGATCAGGGGGACCCCTTCACACTCTTCAACGTCTTCAATGCCTGGGTGCAGGTGAGGCTGGCAACAGTGCCCCCCCCAACTCCTGTCCACACCACTCTTGGGACCTGTAGGGCCCAGGCTTGAGGGGGAACCGGGGGCTTCCGAAGCGCCACTTACAACTCGTGCCGCCTGGAGAAAGTCCAGACTCATAGAGTGGCCCCTGTGTGTCCAGCACACGTTCCCTGAGCCCCTGACCTGGGCCGGGCCCTGTGCCGGGCAGTGCTGGGGACCCAGTGGTGATCAAAACCACCTGACCCTGCCCTCCTGGGGCTCATAGCCCAGTGCAGGAGACAGACACATCCCTAGACAGTGGCCACCCAGAATGGGCTGTGCTGGGGTACCCAGAGGCTGAGAAACCCCAGAGGGTGCATCTGACCCAGTGTGGTCTGGGAGGGCTTCCCGTAAGTGGAGGCAGTAGGGCTGAGACCTGCAAGGAGGAAAGCAGGTATCAAGGATAGCCGACAGGTTGCCCGCCAGCCTTGCATCCTCCCAGTGGCCGATGTTGGGGCCCACGCTGGGGCAGTCTGGGTGGTGGGTCAGCCCCCCTTCCCCTCACCCCCCAGCTGGGGCCCTGACACCTGGAATCTGTACCTCCAACCAGGTGAAGTCCGAACGGAGCAGAAACTCACGCAAGTGGTGCCGCCGCCGGGGCATCGAGGAGCATCGGCTGTATGAGATGGCCAACCTGCGGCGCCAGTTCAAGGTGAGGCTCGCGGCTAGGTGGGCTGCCTGGCCAGGCAGACAGGGCCAGGAACGCACCGGGGCGGCCGGGATGGGGGGAGACTGAGTGCCCACAAGCATGCTGCAGCTCCTCTGACGGAGCGGTCAGGGTCCCACCCTCCACTCACCTCCCGCCACCAGACGACCAAGCGTGGGAGTGCCATGGGCAGGGCGAAGGGTAGAAATCCCAGGAGGCTCCCCGGAGGGGGCGTACAAGGTCAGCTGTCACAGGCCACATCCTCGTGAAGAACCTGGTCCTCTGGAATAGGGGTGCTGAGCCGCTCACACGGACCGCGGACCGGGTGCTGGGAGGCAGCGTAGGGCAGCAGTTGTGGGCACCAGATCCGGAGCCGGATGTCCCAGCAGCAACTCCCGGCACTGCCGTTTGCCAGCAGTGTGGCCCTGTGCCCCTCCGAGCCTCAGCTCGCCCTCCGAAACCAGGGACAATAAAGCACCTGCCTCGCGGTGAGCCCGTGGGGACGGAGGGTTAGTGCACGGAGAGCCCGCGGCGGCCAGCGGGCGTTTGCAGGGTGGCTGCCGCTGTGATGTGATTCTGCGCCTTGCAGAATATTCCACGATGCCTTTCCCTTTGCGTGTAACGCCTGCTGCTGCACGCTCAGTGGCCGCGTATGTGCCGTGGAGTGTAAATAAAATGAAGGCGTCCCTGGGGACGCTGGTAACAGGTGGGCAGATTGAGGCCCAGGATGGGTGTCACCCCACCAAGGCCTCTCATGCAATTTTGGGGGTCCCTGTGCTGGGGCCCAGTGGCGTCCTGACCGTTCTCCCGTCTTTCGGTGTCTCCAGCTCCCTGGAGCCGTGATACAGCCCAGCGGACCGTGGGGGCCCTTCCCCTTCTGTCACACGCAGCATCCCACGCCCTTCGCTGATCAGGGCTCATCGAGAAACTGGGTCTAGTCCAGTAGGGTCACCCTAAGATTGTTCCCAGAGGTGTGGGCAGGGGGTCTGTAACATGTGTCGCCGTCCCCAGTCCCCTGCGGGTCTGCTAAGGGCAGGCCCCACCCTGCTTCTGAGACGCTGATTCGCTTTCTGCGATGGGGCCCAGGGCTTGGCATTTTGACAGGTTCCCGCGTCACAGATGCTGCTGCCGATCGGACCCCCCTGACAACCGCCAGCGTAGGAACCTTGGGGCTGGGGTGGCCTGAAGGGGCAGGTCGGAGCTGTGACAGGAGCCCTGAGGGAGGACCCTGGGGGACAGTTGCCCCCTCTCGTCACTCCCTCCCTCCCTCCTGTCCCCAGCCTAGGCCAGCAACAGTGCTGAAGCAGCCTCTGTGCCCGCGCTTCTTATACGGGCCACTTCAGCCCCTCGCTGCCCGGGAAGGGAGGCGCTGGGAGGAGCCCTGTTTTCCACTTGGGGAGAATTGTGGCTCCAAAGGGCCAAGTCACTTGCCAGAAAGTGACAGGCCCCAGACGTGAACCGGCGTCTGGGTCCAGAGCCCACTCGACCTGCCTTGTGTCCCTCACTCGCCGCCCCAGGAGCTGTTGGAGGAGCACGGGCTGCTGGCCAGGGCCGAGGCCCGGGAGCCGGGGGACAGCTCCAGGCGGCTGCAGCAGCGCCAGGAGCGCCAAGCCCTGTACCGGCTGAAGCGCCAGCACGAGGCGGGCGGGGGCCGCCGGCGCAAGGTGCTGCGGCTGCAGGAGGACCAGGTCGGGTGCTCCAGCGACGAGGACGAGGGCAGCACGGCCTCCCGCGGGGCTTATGACAACGTGGACATCCAGGTGGGCCACCGTGGTACTGTCTGGTGCCTGGGGTGGGCGGCGGCAGAGTTTACCGGAGCAGGGTTGCAGCCTGCCGTGGGGGCCTGAGGGGGCACAGCCCTGCCCCCGCCTCAGGAAACAGGTTACTATGGCCAGGACCTGGCCCCCCCACCCCCGTCCCCAGAAGCCCTTAGAACCCCGCCTTTCCCCACGTTCCCACCAGGACGTGAAGTTCAAGCTGCGGCACAACTTGGAGCAGCTGCAGGCGGCCACCAGCTCGGCCCAGGCCCTGACGCGGGACCAGATGGTGCTGCTCAAGCTGCTGATGGGCCGGGGCCTCTACCCGCAGCTCGCCGTCCCCGACCCCTTCAACAGCGGCCGCAAGGACTCGGACCAGGTGGGCCTCCCACTCCCCGTCCCCGGGCGGGCTTTGTCATTCAGCACCTTCCCAGCACCTGCTCTGTGCTGGGGACGTGGCTGTGACCGAAACGACCCTTGCCTTGTCCTTTTGGGGTCGCAGTCTGGTGGGGAGACAAACCAGTTCCCAGGTGGAGGATTCAGAGAGGCTGGGGCTGGGATGGGGAGCCCAGGGGCTGAGGGAACTCAGGGGGGGCCCTGGCCAGCCTGGGCGGGGGTCAGGCAGGGCTTCCTGGTGGAGGGGACTTGTGAGCTGAAACATGGAGGAGGGTGAGGAAAAATGTCCCGGGAGGAGCAGGGCTGAGGTCCTCTGTCGCTGGCCTCTCCAGATTTTTCACACCCAGGCCAAGCAGGGCGCCGTGCTGCACCCCACCTGCATCTTCGCCAATAGCCCCGAGGTGCTGCACGCACAGGAGCAAGAGCAGGAGCAGGAGGCCCGGGCCGGTGAAGGGAGCCGAGGTACTGTGAGCCCACTGGGGACAAAGAAGCCTCCCGCCACCACCGCTGGGCCCGCTGAGGCCCAGACCTGGAGGGGCGGCCTTGGCGAGTTCTCCTGCACGCCGAGCCTCGCCCTCCCCGTGGTGGCGCGGGCCGGCCCGCGCCTTTGGGAAGGCAGCGTCCAGGCCGTGGGTTCAGACCACCTTCTAGTCAAATCCATGCCCTAAAGGCCACCTCAGCCCAGCGGCTGCTCACAGGCCAGGCCGGTCCCAGCCGGGAGCCCCCAGGGTGCAGGCCTGTGTGCTCCCACGGGACCTCCGCTCCTGCAGCCTGGTGGCCGGTCGTGGTGTCTGAATCTGGGGCGCAGCTCCTCTTCTCGTTTGTAAACAAAGGAGCATACCGTGTCACGTGGCACGTGGCACATGGCACGTGTTAACTCAAACAGGTGGGGTTTATGATTTTAAACCTCAGAGACAGAATTTGAAACTTTAACTGCTGTGAATTCCTGGTCTGGTAACCCTCTTCCTATTATGTTGTTTTTTCCTTAATTTTTTAATTTTGGAAATTTCCATAGTCATCCAAGTAGAGAGTGTGACAAACCCTCACGCAGGTTCTGTAGCTGTCAGCATTTTGCCATCGGTGTTTCTTCTGTCCCCTTACTTTTTTCCTTTTTGCTGGAGTATTTTAAAGCAGATCTCAGATATCGTCATTTAGTAATAATAATGACTGTTTTAGCATTGCCACAGTGTTGTTATCACTCCCAAAAAGTTAACAGTATTTCTTAATGCCACCAAATAGTCAAAATCGTATTTATTACGACAAAATGTTTAAAACTAAGTCACAGACATTTTATTGCTACATGCGTGAGAATGTGTGGACAGGTAAATGGCCCAGGTGGGACAGGCAGCCCCTGGGGGAAGGATGGGGGAGGGTATGAGTGGGAGATGGGTGGGCAGGGTGGGCCTGAGCTGTCCTCTTGACCCTTTAGACGACAGGGACAAGATGAGCAGCAGGCACCAGCTCCTCACCTTCGTCTCCCTGCTGGAGACCAACAAACCCTACCTGGTGAACTGTGTCCGCATCCCTGCTCTCCAGGTGGGTCTCTGCCCTGTCTCCCAGCACCCAAGTGTGATGACTGTCCCCAGGATGGGAAGCATGGGGCAGGCTGCTGGCTGTGGGCATCAGCTGCAGACTGTTGGCTGGCTCCTGTCTTTTCCTTCCTGTATTCATTCAGCAATTCCTTACTGAGTGCCTGCCACGTGCCAGGAACTGTCGAAGGTCACATTCCCCCAGATCTCGCAGGGGAGGACCAACAGTCCCCATGAACACAGGACAGCACTAAATGAGATGTTGGTGACAGCGATGGGGAAGATAGAGTGAGGAGGCTAGGAAGGGTGGATGGAGGGCGAGGGAAGGGAACAGGTTCTATGTGAAATAAGGTGAACTGGGTGGGCCTCATGGAGAGGCGTAGTCGAGCAAACCCCTGAAGGAAGGGGTGGGGGGAGAACGCCCTAGGCAGAGGGAGTAGCGAGTGCAAAGGCCCTGAGGCACACGTGTGCGCAGGGAACACTGGAACAGTGTATGGGGGAGAGTGGCCAGAGGTGCGGGCAGGCAGCAGTGAGCCTGGAGCCTGTCCACTCCCAGAGGGGTCAGGGCAGTGCTGGCACAGGGTCTGGCCTGGGGTGGAAGCAGGGAGCTGGGCGAGGAGGTGGCTGCAGTGTCAGGCAGGAGAGCGTGTTGGCTGCTGAGTGAGGACGTGCTCAGGTGGCAGATGCATGTGTGCGCCAGCTCCAGGCAGCGGGAGCCCTGATGCAGTGGCTGCCATGCCCTGTGTGCTCACTGGGTGCCACCCTGCGGCTCTGGGCCTTCAGAGGAGAAGATGAGGCTGGGGGGTGAGGGGGAGAGGGGCATGTCACTTGCCTAAGCCACACAGTGAGCAAGTGGCAGAGGCAGAGTGCCAGGGCCACAGCCTGCACCTAATGCCTCCTGCTTATCAGATGGGGTGCCCCATTATCAGGACCCCCTCACTTTGACCCCAGGGAATGTGGAGTGTAGGAAAGAGAGAAATCCTTCAGGCTCCCCAAACCTCGGGAGATTTTGTTGACACCACGAATCCCTAGCTCTAACCTGCTCAATTACATGTTCATTCATTTACTGAGCGCCTGCCTGCACCCCCAGCGCTCATTCCTCTTCTAGGTGCTGGGTGGTGGTCGTGGTCAGGGGCAACAAACTCCCTGGGTTTGTGGGGCTCACACATGAGTGGGGGAGGCAGACGGTAAACAAACGCAATGGACATAGAGGATGGCGCTGGGGGCTCTCGTCAGTGCTGGAAAGAACGGACCTCGGGGAGGAGGCAGAGACTCGCCGGCCAAGATGCCCCCCGCATCTCGGTCCCCCCCAACTCCCGCACAGTGTGCTCATGATGGAGAGTTTTAAACGTACACAAAAAGAGACGGAGTGGCAAGCCGAATCCTGTGCCATCCCGTGCCGTCACCCAGCCCCCGAACCATCGACCACTGGTCGGTCCTGCCCCGTCCCATGGGATTTTCCCCAACACGTTGTGACAGTTTTCAAACAGAAGTTGGAAGAAGCGTTTGGCGAGCTCAGACCCTCACTCTCCAGATCCTTCAAATGATGTTGGTGTTCCACTACATCGCGTATCTGTCCCTCTGTCCACTCACCACTTATTTCAGTAGGTGGCTTTTCTTTTTAATTTCTTGATGCATTTGGAGTTGTCGACAGCAGTGCCCTTCCGCGTGCGTCCCGTTAACTGGTGTTCAGTATTTATATATTTGAGGATAAAACGTAGAGAGAGCAACATGTTCAGCTGGTGGGGGCACCATTTGATGAGAGTCGACAAAGGTGCACTCATGGGTAACCCCGGCCCGTGAAGACACAGACTCCCGCTCAGCCGTCCGCCCCCAACACGGGCCACGAGTCCCGCCTCCTCAGAGCAAACTCTGTATTTCACTCTGGTCTTTGTTAGCCCATCTCTCCAAGTTGAATGTCAGCCCCACAGGGTGGGACTCAGTCTGCCGCGTTTACAGTTGCGTCTCTAGCACCTGGAGGAGTGCAGACGAGGCGCACAGTGGGTGTTTGTGGGGGGTGGGTGGGTGGACCGATGGGTCCGTTGGATAGATGGGGATGGATGGACAGGAGGATGGACAGGTGGACGGATGCATGGGCAGGTGAGCAGGAGCCCAGCCAGCTGGGGGCCCCTCTAAGATGGCATCTTGTCCCTTACTCCCTGCATGTCTTCCAGTCCCTCCTGCTGTTCAGCCGGTCCCTGGACACCAATGGGGACTGCTCCCGCCTGGTGGCCGACGGCTGGCTGGAGCTCCAGCTCGCGGACAGTGAGAACGCCGTCCGGCTCCTGGCGGCTTCGCTGCGGCTCCGAGCCCACTGGGAAAGTGCCCTGGGCCGCCAGCTGGCTCGTCAGGCCCGGCGGCAGCTGCCGGAGGAGGAGGACGAGGAGGATGACGACGATAACGGCCGCATCAGCCACAAGGAGGTGGTGGCCCTGAGCAGGGGACTTCTGCAGTTCATGGCATCTAAGGTACCCAGCGCCCGGCGCCTGCACCCCCTGGCCTGGGAGGGCATCCGCCACGGGATAGAGACCCTTGAAGGCATGGCTTCCAGTTCACTAAATGTACGTGAATTTGGGGGTTCTCAAACCAGTGAGGCTGATGATAAATCCAAGATCACGCAGCTGGTAAGGGCTGGCGCCGGGGTGTGACCCCCGAGGCCTGGCTCCAGAGACCGGCTGTTAAGCCCTGTGGCCCTTGTTCGTCGGGGCTCATCAGTCACCTACCGTGAGTGTAGGTCCCCCTCAGTGACAGTCGAGGGCGTGCAGGATGCGAGGGAAGCTGTGACGGGCCCTCTCCTGGAGGACGGATGGGAAGAACTGGACAGAGATTTAAAACCAGCCTCCCACCTCTTATGTGGAGAGTTGAGAGTTGATCCTGATCCTGCTACACATGGCAGGGGCGGGGGGAAGGGTGCAGTCCAGGGTGACCTCCTAGAGCAGAGGAGGGACCCAGCGAACCAGGGGAAGACGGGCTAACGTGTCGACAGGGAGGAGGGGGGAGGGCCAGGATGTGGATGTGGGGAGCTGGGGGGCTCACGGAAGTCAGTTGAGGTGGGGGCGGGGTGTCGGGCATGCTTTGGACAGGATGCTGGTCCTGAGAGTCCGACACCACGTCGCAGTCAGCTTAAGCAGTCGGCCCGCGTGAGCGAGAGGTGCAGGGCTGGGCTTCAGGCGCGGCTGGACCCAGTGCTCTGAGCGTGACTTGCTGAGTCCGGCTCTCCTTCGTCAGGTTTCCTACAAGCTCCGGCGGCTCACGGGGCTGGAGGCCCAGAACCTCTATGTGGGACCCCAGACCATCACGGCGGCCCCCAGCCTCCCCGGCCTCTTGAGCAGCTCCGCCCTGTCCCCCCACCCCACCAAAGGGGGCTACGCAGTCACGGACTTCCTCACCTACAACTGCCTCACTGTGAGCACAGACCTCGCCTCGGCCCCTCGCCTTCCTGCCCTAAAGATGGGGTTTTAGGGAGCCCCCCTATTCTAACTGAGTCCAGGGACGCAGCTTCAGCGTGGGGCCCGCCAGCCCCTGGGGGAGGGTCCCCAGGGGAGGGTCCCGGGCTGGCCGTGCTGCGCTGAGTGGGTCTGAGCCCTGATCCCTGGCACCACCTGCGCAGAGCGACACGGACCTGTATAGTGACTGCCTGCGCACCTTCTGGACCTGCCCCCACTGCGGCCTGCACCTGCCCCTGACGCCCCTGGAGCGCATGGCGCACGAGAACACCTGCCCCCAGGCCCCGCGGGACGGCCCCCCAGGTAAGGGCTCGGCTGGGGACCGGGGCGTCGCCGCCCACCCGGTTGTCCCTCCGCCGCCCAGTGGTTCCCTCGGCGTCTGGGCATTTGCTGGACGATCTGGGGACTGACGGCCGCAGCCCTCTGGCCCTGGCGGGTGCCACCTGCAGACTTCGTTACAGAAATGTGGAGCCCAGGGCGGGGAGGGCCCGGAGGGCCACCTCTTTTTTATTTCTGTCTTTCTGTGGTCTCTCTGTGGTCTGCCCCTGTGCTTCTGTCTGTCTGTCTCTCTCTATGGGTCTGTCCCACAGCTCCACCTTGGCCCAGTATACCCCACTCTTACCCAGGGGGTGCTGCAGTGGGCAGACCCCGGCATGGTGCCTGCTGCCATCCCTACCCCGGGCTCTCAGTCTCTCTGCCTTCGCCCCATACAGCAAAGACTTGCCTGTGTGGGTGGATTAATCAAGGAAGGCTTTCTGGAGGAGGCAGAGCCAAATTCCCCAAAGGCTAGGAGAGGCTGAGCCCCTTGGGTGCCGGCATTTGGGTGGGGGGTGACAGCCTGCAGCCGAGCGCCCCCTCAGCTCCCCTCTGCTCTCCCTTAGGGGCTGAGGAAGCCGCCCCCGAACCCCAGCAGAAGGCGTCAGCCCTGCAGAGGCCCTACCACTGCGAGGCCTGCCAGCAGGACTTCCTGTTCACGCCCACGGAGGTGCTGCGGCACCGCAGGCAGCACGTGTGAGAGGCCAGGGACCAGGACCCCAGCCGGACCCCCAGCCTGGCTGCAGGACGGTGGCCTGTTCAGCCTGTGGGGCGGGGCGTGAATAAAGTCCCACATACTGACTCCGACCTGTAGGCCCATCCTGCCCCCGGAAGGGAGCCGTGTCCCATTGGCCCCCATGGCCTCGCTCTTGAGGGCCCGGGGGTCGGTGTGCCCAGGTCCGGACTTCAGGCTCGGACGGCATCTTGGCGCCTCTGGCCACAGCCATGCGGAGTCTCTGCTCACAGCCTCTGCGCCCGTGAACCAGGGAGACCCGCGCTGGCCACCACGTGTGTCCCCCAGAGTTGGTGAGGACGGTGGTGTTGGCATTCACGTGGGACCACAGGCTGCACTCCTGCATGGCCACCGGGACCACTACAGGGCCAGTGGGCCATTCCTGGGTGTCCCCTCACCTGTCCCCTCACCTGTCCCCTCAGACTCTCTGGCCACACTCCCCCTTCCCTGAGGCACCTCCCGCCTTGGCCCAGGGGCACCCCTGCCACAAACCTGTCCCAGTCCCAGGCCACCAGGCCCGGTCTCCCCTGCTCCCCCCCACCCCTCATCTCCATGCTGCGGGGCGCTGCCCTGCCTCCTGGCTCACGCGGTACGGTCCCGCGGCTCTGCCCTGGCCGCCCTGTCTCTCCCCGGCCCCGGCGCCTTCTCAGCATCAACACCCGAAGCCGGACAGGCCTGATGGGCGTCCCAGGCTCACGTAGCCCAGGCCGGGTCCGGCCCCCCACCCCCGGGACAGCCCCTGCTCCGCGATCGGTGCTTAACCCATTTATCATTCATACGTTCATCTTCTGTGTGTCTGTCTCTCCACCAACCAAGATGTTCGAGCCTTACTGTTGGGAGTCATGTTCCCCCAAATCAGAGGCCTGGGCCGCAGCCCAGTGACAGTGCACTCCCCTCCTCCATCAGGCCCAGGGCCTCCGCGTTGTCTCAGCCCCCCTTCAATGTAAACCCAGAGTCTGACCGCCGGCCCCTCTCCCGAGGCCCTACCTGGGTGTGGGACCAGCTGCCTCCTCACTGTCTCCCAGGTGACCGTGGGGCGTGGCTGAGCGTCACTCCATTGTGTCTGGCGTGTGACTTCAATGTCACGTGTGCATGGTACTAGAGTGTTGGCTCGATGTCAGCGTCAGCGTGGGCTCACGCCTGCACAGCTCTGCACTCGCACTTACTTATCTGGAGATCTTTCCGAGTCTGCAAAGCCCGCTCGTCCGTTTGCACAGCTGCAGACCCGTCCATGCCACGCCTGCTCAGCCCGGCTTGTACGGAGGGACTAGCCTCAGACCCCCCCCGCCTCATCTCCAGCCAGTTAAGAGCATGGCTTCTCAGGACTTTCCTGCTTTCCTTCATTTTTCCATGTTAAAATAAAATGACCTACAAGCAAGAACCAGTTCTTTATATTTGGGGTCCTGAAAATGAAAGCCGTCCAGTGTCCCCCCAGAAACCTTAAGCATCTCCGGGTGTCTGACCCACTCCTTCCTGGGGAGTGAGTGTGAGGGAATCTGCTGGAAGGAGGAAGGGAGCTTCATGCCCCAAGATGGCCATCAGGGCGTGTCAGAATCGAGGACACCCAGGGGTCGTGGACCCTCAGGGGTGAACTCCACGGCCTTAACAGTACCAGACGTTCTTCTCACCCACTAACTGCCTGGGGGCACGTCTGGTCCAGCACGTGCACCAAAGCTCCAGAGTGCACCAAAGCTCCAGACGGGGCTGTGGCTTTGCCCAGCCACAACTGCGTGAAATAAACACCGGACTGGCCGGGATTAAGAAGGTGGAGGCACTCGCCGCCGCGCCTGTGGGGAAGTGGGCATCCCGCCACGGGGAGGGGAGTCGGTGGCCTTCTGGGGGGGGCGGCGATCTAGCAGGACCCCTTGACGTGCAGAGCACACGCCTCAGCAGTCTTCCAAAGCTCTCTGGAAGCATGACATATAGAAAAGCGCCCAGATCGTAAGCGAACACTGGTGAATTTTTTCAGAAAGTGAAAAAATTCTCCCACCGGCATCCAGACCAGGAGACAAACCACAACCAGCCCCCCGCAGCCCGGCTGGGGGCCCCCGTGCATGCGTTCATTTTGTTCAGTTTGGGCAGGTTGTTCGGATTTGTTTCACCAGTTTGCATTTCTGCCGGCAGCGGATGGGAGCCCTGGGTGTGCCACACGCCGCCTCGCGGCTGTCAGTAATCACTGTTGAAGCCAGTCTAATGTGTATGTTAGTTTGAATGGCATTTTCATGATGACTAGTGACGTCAAGTATTTTTTCACAAGCTTGTTAGCCATTTATATATTTTTTGGAGTTTATATTAAATAATTGTCTCTCGTAAAGGTGTTCTTTGTTTTCTTATTGACCTGAGAGTTATTTATAAAACAAATAGTTTCTATATCTCTTTAAATGTAAATATAATTGTCATACATATGTATCGTGAATATTTTCTCCAAGTCTGTACTTGCCTTTTAATTTTAACAGTGTCTATTGCAGAGCAGAAGTTTTTAATTTTGATGAAGTTCAATTTATCATTTTCCTTTTATTTGTACTTTTAAATTATTTTTATTTTATTATTACTTATTTGTATTGTTTATTTTTAGTCATTTGAAATTTTAATTGTTTGTACCTATTTCTATCTTATTTTATTTACATTTATTATTTTATTATTTAAAATGTTTTATTTTTATTATTTGTACTTTTTGTGTGCTACCTAAGAAATCTTTGCCTACTCCCAAGGTCATGACTTTTTTTCTCCTATGTTTTCTTTTAGAAATTTTATAGGTTTAGGTTCCAGTGCTTTTGTGGGCCACCTTTGGCGTCCCGTGGCTCATGGCTGCCTCACTCTAGCCCTCCATCTTCACATGGCTGTCTCTTCCCCGAGGGCCTGTCCGCGTCCAAATTTCCCTTTCTTATAAGGACACCCTGTGACCTCATCTTAACTTGATCATTGGCCAAGATCCTAGTTCCAGATTAGGTCACGTTCACAGGTCCGGGAACTAGGACTTCAGTAGATCTCTTCGGGGGCCACAGTTCGACCTGTAACACACCATCTGGTTCACCCTCCACGTGGCAGCCCAAGGGGCAAAGCGCAAACCCAACCACGTCCCTTATCTGCTCAAAATTCTTCCAAAACGGGAGGATTATTCAGCCGTGAAAAGGAATGAAGCTACACCATGGACGGACCTCGAAAACAATATGCCAAGTGAAAGAACCCAGACACAAAAGACCATACACTGTACTGTGAGGTTCTGTGTGAAAAGTCCAGAATGCACGAATCCATACAGCCAGAAAGTGGATTGGTGGTCTGTTAGGACTGGGGGTCGAGGGATGACCTTTTGAGGTGATGAAGATATTCTACAATCAACTGTGGTGATGGATGCACACCTCTGTGAATGAACTACAGCCGGGGAACGGCTCGCTTTAAATGGGTGGGTTTTATGTTCAGCGAACTACATCTCAACAAAGCTGTTAAAAAACAAACACCTTCCATGGCTCTCTCGCGCCCTCTGGAGGGAGCCAGGCTCATTGCCTGCCCTACATTCTGATGCTTCTGAGGTGGATGACCTGCGGTGACACTGTCATAGTCACATGATGCACAAGAGGCTATGAAGCTGCACAGAGACACACTGCCGTGGACACATACAGGGGGGGACCCAGTTATAAAGACCGCTTTGTCACCCAGACGCACCCAGACACACAGCAGCACCCGGAGTTCGCTCAGCAATGCCCCCACATGGCACAGGGGTACCCAGAACTCAGGGTCTGCCCGCTTGCTCCTCGCTCCAGGAAGTGTGGGAGGTATTTTTAGTTACAATTAACCTCCTGACCAATTCCTATCCTCCTGGAGGCACATTCAGTGGTTTAATTAGAATTAAGTGAGAGGCATTTCCAGTCACCAGGAGCAGGTAGGGGAGGACGGGGGGGGGGGCGGCTGCCCCTCCCCCACTTGCCAGCATTCCCGTGCTCCCCCATCTGCCAGCCAGGCAGGGGTCACATTAATGCATTGGCCTCACCTTGAAGTAGACCTCAGGGCTCAGCCCAGCCCCGTCCCCTCCCCCTTAACCTGTCCCACATGCCTTCAGAGGTGGTGGTGGTCGCGGGGTGGGGAAGTGTTGCGAGTCCTTCCTGCCGTCTATCCCACTTAAATTCTGGCAGGTTTGGGGAAAGACGAGCACTGATCACAGTCACCAAAACAACATCTAACCCAGAAAACAGTTCCGGTTAGGCTCTTTAAAAAATCATAGAATCTTGGAATTCTAATTTTTAAAATGAGAGGCCACTGAGCTGAACGGTTAGGGCTAGCGCACAGGCCCGGAGCTGCCAGGTGGTCTTGGCTGGAATGGAGATCCACGCTCTCCGGCTGCGTGACCCTTGGCGAGTGGCTTCGCCTCTCTGGGCCTCGGTTTTCTCACCTTGGAGTGGGGACGATGCGCCCCCACCCCCTGGGACATGGTGGAGGTTTTCCTGGATGGGAAGATAAGGCTCCTGGCTCACAGCACGCACGAGAGAAGGGAGAATAAACGCATAAGGGTGGCAGTCCAAGCCGCCCGCCCCTGCACTGCCTGTCGGCTCCTAACGAACTCAACGACGTGCCCGTTTACTGGGCCCACGCAGGCCTCCCCAAGGGCAGGGCTTGCTCACTGCTGTGAGGAGAGGAGACAGAGCACCCAGAAAATACCTGCGGCCTGAACGAATGAATCCCGGGCGAAGATGCTCGCGTCTCAGAACCGCTCACTCCGCTCCCCACCCGATTCCAGGGCACCGCGTCCGTCTGTCCGTCCTCAGCTCAGGGCTGCGGCTTCTTGGTTACAAACGATAACCCCTGACCTTGAGCGCCTACCACACGCCGAGCAGCGTCGTGAGCACGCCCCTCACACGTCCCGTTCATCGGCGTAGCAGACCCAGGAGGCGGGCATTGTGGCTGCCAGCCCCACTTTCCTGATCAGGAGACTGAGGCCCAGGCAGGTGAAGTCACTTGCCCAAGGTACCACATCATCACGTTCCCAAGGCAGGATTTGAACCCCTGTCGGTCAGCGCCTCTCTCAGTGGGTGAGGCCGTTCATGCTCAGCCTGCCCGTCTCCCATGAAACAGATAATCTGGGAGCCACATGTGGAACACCGATGCGGAGGTGGCCCCCATTCTTCCTCCCTCCTGGTACCCACCTCCCTTGGTAGGCGATTTAGCAGCTCCGCCCAGTGAGGGGTGGCATATCCTTGCCCTCCCTCACCTCCAGGATGGGCTTGAGACGCCTGTGGCTAGAAGAATGGAGGTTAGGGAAATAACCAAGGGCGAGATCTGAGCCTCGGGCCCTTCTGCCCTCCCTGCCAAGCCACTCTGAGAACAAGTGACCGTATCGCCCAGTCACTCCTGTGGATCCTGCTGCTGGCGAGCTGACCCCAGAAGTGGAGTCCCCTTGCTGGCCTAGGGCTGGCGACGGATACTCAGCAAGGCCCTGTTGAAACTACGGGAACTGCCCAGCTGAGCCTAGTTAAGACACCAGCCCATAGAACAATTTGCTTAAAAATGGTGGGTGTTTTGAGCCATAAAGTTTGGGGTTATTTGTTACACAGCAAAAAGTGATACACACAGAGTGCCCAAGGACACAGCAGGATGAAGAGGATCAGTTATTATAATAAGTGATCGATTCATGAGCTTCAAAGGAGTGAGCATTTGAATCTTGTAGGAGACCCAAGAATTCAGATTGGTGGCTTTTTGTTTTTAAGACTTTATCATTAAAAAAAAAAAAAAGTAGAAGACATCAGAGAAGGGAGGTAGGAGGTAGGGAGGAGGGGAATGGGCTGGGAGGACGAAGGCAACCTCCCCAAATGTCAGATCTGGGTGACCCCCTTCCCCTGACGGCCCCAGCCCACCCCCGATTCCATCTCTGTCCTAGAGGCTGGGGCCTTCCGGCCACCATCTTCTGAAGACCCAGGCCCAAGATCTCGGCTCTAGTTCCAGGCAGATGTGAGGGCAGAAGTGGGGTGCAGAGCCCAGAGGCCTTGTCTTTGTCCTTGAGAGACTTTCAAGCAGGTGCTCAGGTCCCCTCATGTCCCGGTGGGGCCCCAGGGAGGTAGGCATTGAGTAGGAGGGTCATAGGAGGTGGGGTCCTGAAGCCCGAGGGCCAGGTGGGGACCGGAACCAGGTGTAAGCCCGGCGGGCACGGTCTGCAGGCTGGGGTCTGCGGAGGGGGGAGGAGAGGCCGAGTCAGGAAGTGAGGAGGGGTCTCCCTGATGTCAACCCTCCTGTGCCATCCCCTCCAGTCCCACAGTGGGAGCGACTGAGACAGAGCGAGAAAGGGGACGATGGAGAGTCAGAACCAAAATGGAGGGGGAGAGACGGCGATGGAAAAAAGAAACAAGGAGACCGTTACAACAGAGAAAGAAAAACGAGGGAGACAGAATGGGACAGAGGACGAGACACAGAGAGCATCGGAGATGCAGATGTGCAACAAGCACCAACAAGACATGTGGAGACACACAAAATGGAGACGGAAGGAATGAGACACAAAGGAAAAAAGACAAGGGTCGGGGGCGACGGGGGCCAAAAAAAAAAGACAGCCCACTGGGGGACTAGGAGAAGGCCCCTCCATCGCTTGTGATCCTGGAGGTCCCCTGACACTCAGATCAGGACACATCTGTCCACAGTTGGTCAGAGCAGAGCTGAGAACCCCCCCCCCATATACACACTGACCTGCCAGGCTCCGAACAAACCTGCCTCTCTCCTTCCCAGGCTCAGCGCCCAGAGCCCCTCCATGCCCAAGCCCTCCCAGGTCTCCATTCTCATTCCCTAGCCTTTCCCTTGGCCCTGAATTTATAACGCACCCACCTGGCTCACCCGCCTTAACCCAGCCCAGCCCTCCCTCCCCTCGTGTGTGTGTGTCCAGGCTGTCTTACAGTTGTGAGGTTTCTACGTGCACCAGGCCTTTGCATATGCTCTCTCCCCCGCTCCTAGTCTCTTGGTCTCAGCTCCAAAGTCCCCCTCACCCAGGAAGTCCTCCCTGAACCCCCAGCCTGAGTCCGATGCCCTCTCTGAGCTCCTCCAGGTCCTGGGTTCCCTCACCCCAGTCGTGTCCACTCTGCGTTGTCACTGTCTGGGATGAGTCTGTCTCCCCAACTGGGTCGGGAGCCCCATTAGGGCTGGGGTGGGTTCTCATGGTGACTACTCTGTCCCTAGCACCACCCAGCACAGGGCAAGGCACAGAGGTGCTCATGAAATGTGTATCGAATGAATGGATGGATGAATGGATGGATGGGTGTTAAATTAAGGAGTTTGGACTTCATCCAGCGGGCACTAGGGAGCCACAGAAGGGTTTTAATCCAGGGAGAGTCAAGCTCTGATCTTTAGAAACTCCAGGCGGCCTTGCAACCCTGGGCCTTTGCACATGCTGTTCCCTCTGCTTTTCTGAGCTGGACGAACCTGCCCAAGTAACCTCTCTCAGCCTGTTTTCTCATCTGTAAAGTGAAAGTAACAGTTTTTCCTTCTTGGGGTTGTCGTGAAGACAAAATATGATGATGCTCAAAAGCCTTAAGATCTGGGAAAGTAAAAATATGTACCCTAGTACCTTGCTCCCCACTTTTACCCAGTGAGCTCCTATTCATCCTTCGATGCCCCACCCAGAAGCCACTTCCTCCATGAAGTCTTCCCTGATAGCTCCTCTGAGCAAGCTCCATGTTATCGTTTCGGCTGATGTACTGGATTGATACTGGTTTCTGACGTCCACTTCCTCACAAGCTCAGAATCTTCTCAGGGTCAGGACCCTACCTGAGACATGTCAGGGCATGGCATGAGAGCTTGATGGACATTTGGAGATGTATACCTGGTGTGTATATGTGTGGATGGTGGGTGGATGGGTGGATGGATCATCTTCCCACCCAACCTCAGAGAGCCCTCACTTCAGGGGTCCCCGCTGCTGCTGCTCTCGGTGGCCCACTCTTGTAGTCCAGGGGTCTTAGGAAGGTTCGAGAGCTGCACAGCCCCCAACCCAGCACCCTTAGACATGGGGCACTCACGTGTCTCCTGAACCCAGCCTCTATAGATAATGCCACTCGCTTTCTAAATTCAAACTCATCCCCATCGATCCTGGAAGACAAAAGAGGAGGGTCAGTGAGTCTTTGCCAGACACCCCCATTAATCCCTCCCACCCCGTTCTTCGTCAGGGGAGTCCTCTATCAAGACGGACTGAGGCATCGTTTAAGAGGGTGCTGGTCCTTTAAGAAAAAGCAGAGCCTTCCAACAGGTGGGCACCTGGGCACAGGACAATCTGTGTTTGCACCATTGGTTCCCTTATTATTATTCATTAACTTAATCCCAGAAGGTGGGGCATCGCCATTTAGAGGAGGGGCCTGGTGTCCTGGGGGCGTGGCTTACTCAAGGGGCGGGCCCTTACCTGGTGGCCTACCGGTCATGTGTGTCTGTGTCTCCGTGTAGCTCCCAACCGGCTGGCCCTCTGTGCTGAAGGCTGCACCCTGTCCTGCGAGAGAGGTTGAGGGGTGCAGGCTGAGCCCCGGGATGCCTGAGCCTAAGCTTGGACACTCCCTGGGGAGCATCAGGCCCCCCTCCCACCTTCTCCCTGTACCTGTGCGGTTGGATTGATCGATCATTGGTTGCACGATGCGTCTCCGTGCATTAATGAACCTGGGAGGGGGGCGTGGAAACGGGGGAGGATGTAAAGAGACGGTAAGAGAGAGGCGAGGAAGAACACGCAGAGACGCGGGGAGAGAGCTGGGGAACGAGGCCGGGGGTGGGAGGGAAAGCAGGAGCGAGGGGGCGAGGCTCCGAGGGGCTGCGCGGCCTCCTTCAGCACCGCGGACAGCGCCCGGCCACCCGCCCCGCTCTCCCCAAGGCCGCCGTGCACCCCGGGCCCCTCACCAGTTGTTGACTTGCAGAATGGTGAGCCCCGTGTCCTGCGCCAGCTGTTTCTTCTGCTCCTCCGAGGGGTACGGGTGCTGCAGCAAGAGTCACCCCTCTTGCCAGGCTGCCACCTGAGCCCCAAGGCCTCGCCTACCCCGTCCCCAAGGACAGCGAGCCCAGGCTGGGGCAGAGGCCGGAACAGCCAGCTCGTCTGAGCTTCTCATCGCACCCTGGGGCCCAGCAGAGAGAAGCCGAGCCAAGCTTGCAGCAATTAGGCCTGCGGCCGCCCCCCACCTCTTCCAGCAATTAGAGGCTAATTGGCCAGCTCCGTCGGGAGAGACAGAGCTGGGGACCCCACTGCTGGGAAAGGAAGCTCAGGCCAGCGCAACCCTCCCCAAGTCCCTCCCGAGTCTCTCCGTCTGGACCCGTGCTCATCTCTCCCCGTCCCAGTTTCTTTCTGTCTCCGCGGCTCTCCGTGACTTAATCACTGTCTCTGTCTCTGTGTCTCTGTCTCTGTCTCGGTCTCTGTCTTTTTCCCATCTCCCCACGAGGCAGTGTGGTGCAGTGGTTAAGGCCGGCCTGCCTGTATTTGAACCAGCTTCCGGCGGTGAGGGCTCTGGGCCTCACTCCTTCCCTGCAGGTTGGAGACGGCACAGCCCCGCCCTCACAGGCTGGGTTTGGCTGGATGGTGGATGACTGACGAGTTGGCCAGTAGATCAGCCAGTGGGTGGGCGGGTGGGTGGGGGACCAAATGAGTTAAGAGCCCTCAGCAGCACCTGGCACACAGGCCGTGCTCAGGATGTTTACTTCTGGCCAGTCGCCATTTCCTTGATATTCTCCGTGGGTGTTCCCGCTGCCTATGTCTCTGGTGTCCGGGTCTCCGTGCGGCCATCCTCTCCCTTCCCTCCCTGTGCCTGCCCTGCCCCGGTCCCTCACCGAGAGGTGCTGGAACAGCCAGGCCCTCATGATGTTGGTGGCTGCCTTGGGGAAGATGCCCCTTTTCTTGTTCCTCCTCCGCTCCTGGTCCAGCTCCTCGTCCTCACCCCCAGAGCTGGGCGAGGCCATGCTTGCGTCCAGCCCGTCTCCTGAGGGGGCGGGAGCCGCGTCACCTCTGCAGACGGTGAGGGTAGGGACCCTCATCCCAGACACCACCCCACAACCCAGCCATCTTGCCCCCTGGAAGTCCTAACTGCCGTCCAGCTGCAATCCTCAGACTGACTCCTGTGTTGCCCCTCTTCCTCCAAGCTTCTCTCTCACCTGGGTCACTGGAGTTGTCCCCACTCTGTGAGGCCAGGCCCCCACTGGACGGGCCCGGGGTCCCCAGCTGTAGACACCCACTGTCCTCATGGTCCCTAATCCACATATTATTCTGGAAGACAAGAGCTGGGAGTCAATAGGAAGGCTCGGGGCACAGTATCGCACAGCGGCTAGGACCACGGACCGGCTCTGGATACGACTGGGCAACTCCTGTCACTCTCTGTGCCTCGGATGGATGATGATGGTAACGGGCCCCACCTAGGAGCGTGGGAAGCATTCGCTGAGTTCATTTACATAAAGGCACGGAGCGGTTGCTCCATAAGGACGAGGTTCTGCAGATCCAGGGCACCCTATCGGAAATCCTTGGAGTAGGTTGGCGCACGCACCATGCGTTTCCCGATGCCCTCGGCAGGGGCATAACCTCGTCATCAAGCTCATTAACCTTTCTGCAGTGAAATGGATGAATATTTAACTAAGTGGAACAAATAAAGGCTATAAATAGCCTCTCATTAGTTCAGGTCAGATTTTGCTGCCAGATGAGTTTGCACGAAACTTATTGGGGAAAAAAAAAATAACTTTCAGTTCTGAGAGAGTTGGTCTCAGAACTGGAGATCAGGGAGTCCAGGAATGTGTTTTCTTTATCCAAACTCCAACACACCTTGGGGGACATAGCACCCCAGCTCTGCATCTCCAAAGGCCAACCCACCCATACACCCTCCACCAAGGCCTCTCTGTCACTCAGCTTAGGGTTCTGTCCAACATTGGGAGCAGACAGGGTGTGGGGGTGCTGGCAACAGCTGCCGGCTGTTCCTGACTCCCGGGGCACCCCTCCTGCCCTCTGGATTTCCCTAGCCCCTGCCCACTGCTTTGTGAACGACCCCTGCCCACATGGCCCAGTGTGGGAGCATCGTCTGCACCTTGCTGGGGCCCAGCCCCAAGACACAGCGGCTCAGGGGAGTCGTCTGCAGGCCGCGGACGGCTGTGGAATCATTTTCCTGAGTGTGGCTCGTGTGCCGACTGCAGAGTCGTCAGGCCTGAAGGCTTTGGAGTGCTGTTGTAACTGTCACCCGTAGCCTCCACGCCGGTGTGCCTGACCCTTCCTGAGACCGCCACACGGCACGCAGGGTGAGTGCCTATGTCGGTGCCCAGGAGAGGAGGTGGCCGTGGGCTGGAGCTGAGACACGCAGTGGGTTGTGTCTCTCTCTGAGTTGGCCAGGTGGCCGACTATCACAAAGCCACACATTTCTAAGTCTGCAGCCGTAGGTGGCAAGGTTGGTGACACAGTGTGTGGTTGTCCTGATTCCTGCTCTGTGAGTCTGTTGGGGGTGGTGACTGCCAAGGGACTGAATCAGAGGCTGCGTGCAGATAAGGAATACGGCTATGCCCCCAAGTGACTAGTGAGTGACCATCACGCTCACGGGGCTCTTGTGGACTGGTGCATGTTATGGGTGTGTTGCTTGCGTGACTGCCTTTTGGGGGTCACCCTCGTTGGGATCTGCATGGTGGAGCTATGGTGTGACGAGCCCGGAGGACGAATGGCATGGTGTGTGTGCGCGCCCCGTAGGCCGGCCGGCCACTCTGTGGTTAGGGCAGCGTGTGTGTGTGTGTGTGTGTGTGTGTGTCCGCGCGCGCGTGGGCATCGCGGTCAGTCTGGGTCTAGGCGTGGCTGTATCTGATTTGCGTGGCAGGAGCTGGGGCTGCTTGGCTCGGTCACCATTTGTCTGGCCGTCCTGTGTTTGAGGGACGTGTACCGCACGCATGCACTGTGGAATGACAGTGTCTCAGCCGGGCCTGTGACCTGTGCGGCTGTGATGCCCCTGGGGCGGGGCCCGGGGGTGTTTAGGGGTGTGGCGTTTGCTGACACCTGGCCGCCAGTGGGCGTGGCTACACCGTGAGAACCTGCGCGGCTGCGGCCGCGTCTGCGGATGGTTCTGCAGCCCTGCGCGTGAGCGCGCTTGTCGGGTGGCGCCCGGGGCCCCTCGCCCGGCCCACCTGCTCCGGGAGGCTGGGGCAGGAGGCCGCGTAGTCCTCGAGGTCGTCCCTGCAGCCGCCGTCCCGATCCTCGACGACCAGGTCGATGGGCATCTTCCCCTTGAGGCAGGTGATGTAGCGGTGACAGAAGTTGTCGCACAGGTCGTGGACCTGAGGGGGGCACCGGGGTACTGGGGGGGCCACCCGGGGGCCGGGGCTGGGGCGCACGGGAACGGGGAGAGAGCCGGGGTGCAGGGGCGAGGGGGGGACGGATGGGGGGGCCGGAGAGCGCGTGCCGGGACGCGAGAAGCCCTCACCTTCTCCAGCTCCAGCAGGTGGAAACGGAGCACCTGGATGGCCTGTATCATCTGAAGAGGGAGACAGGAGGGGAGTGAGGGAGGGAAGAAGAAAGAGGAGGAAGAGGAGAGGAAAGGAGAGATGAGACAGAGGGACAGAAAGACTGGAACAGAACGACAGAGACAGAGGGCCAGAGCGGAGAGGCAGTCACAACGCCAAGCACAGGGGCAGAGGGAGAGAGAGAGAGAGAGAGAGAGAGAGAGAGAGAGAGAGAGAGAGTGAGAGAGTGAGAGTGAGCAGAGAGGGAGTCCCGGAACCACAGGAAGAAAGAGCGTTAGAGTCAGGGAGAGAGAAGCAGGGGGTGGAGGGAGGGAAGTCTCCATCACAGGCGAGGGGCGGACAGAGGCGAGCTGTGGTGATGAGGGCGCCCCCTCCATTTCCCACCCTTCACCCGCAAACTACACTTCCCAGAGCTCTTTGTCAAAGGGTTCAGCCAATAGGAGGCCCTGGCGGGAGCTGGACCAGGACCAAAGCCAGGGTGTCCCCCGCCCGCCCATCTCCTTCTCTCCTCTCTCCCCCTCTCCCTTCCTCTCCTTTCTCCTTTGCGGCCAAGCGTCTGCACTTATTTCGGCATGGGCTCTGTCCCCTGATAGAGCAGCTAAGGCCCATCGAAGTCCCCTTCGGGGCCAGGCCCCGTGCTAAGCGCCCGACTCTCGTTAACTCACTGAGTCCTCACCACAGCCCTGCAGAGTACGGCAGGATCCGGATGTGAACTCAGAGCATCGGATCTGCATTCCCATACCCTGGGCTGGACTGGACTGTGACGATCACTACCCGGGGACACGTGTCAGGTGGCTTCCTCTCCGCTCTCCCAACCAACCGACCCCGAGGCCACAGAGGGCAGGAATGAAGGGAGCACTTTGGGGGCTCGGGGCTCACCAGATTGTCCAGCTCTGGGTTGGAGGAGAAGAGGGGTCTCTCGGAGCGGACCTGGGAGGAAGAGAGAGGCCAGGGAGGGCACGCCCCATCTCCTGCCTGCCCCCTCCCTGGTGGTCCTGGAGCATGGCGGACGGGGTGCCCACCTGCTTGGCAAAGGCTGTGATGTCCTCGTTGAAGGAATCAGAGGAGCAGACGTCACCGGCTTGGGGTGTTCCCAGCCCGGCCCCGGCCCCGGCCCCGGCCCCGGCCCCATCGCGGGGCGAGCAGGTGGCCAGTTCACACTTCTCAAAGACCAGGGCCAGCAGCGGGAAGAGCGGGTGTCTAGAGGAAGCGGGAGAGGACAGAGTTCATCGGGGAGGGGGCCGGGAGACCCAGAGGGAAGAGAGGGAGAGACAGAGACAGTGACACAGGAAAGAGGAAAAGCTCTGGGGAGACCAGCGAGCACGAGAGGCCCACAGCCCGGGGCCCGGTCCCTGCTCACCCATATATCTCGTCCTTCTCCTGCTTCAGGCCCGCGCTGTCCAAGCCAGGGCGCAGGGGCTGGGGAGGCCGGTGGGGGCCGTAGGGCCCGGAGGCTCTGGGTGTCGGAGGCGCTGCCTGGGAGAAGCTGGCCAGTGCTTCAGGGCCGTCCACGACGCCTGGGTAGTGGGGCAGCTCATCATACTGGGGGGAGGAGGCACAAGGGGGAGAGCCCCAGGGAGGCCTCAGCACCAGCAAGAAACCCCCAACCCTGAGCCTCAGGAGATGCACCCCACTTCCTACTGCAGAAACCCAGCCTTCAGTTCCCCAAGGGTCTAAGCCCTGCCCCCTGTGCTCCCCCACCACGTCCCACGGAGGGCCCTGTCCCACGGCCTTCTCTCGCACCCCTGGACTGTGACAAATGCCGTCAGAGATTCCTGATGTGCGAGCAGGAGAGGGACGGACCCAGGTCTTGGGTCTGCAGGTCAGGGGTCGGCTGGCTGGTAACTGCCAGCTCCTCACAGAATGAGGCTGAGGAGGGGAGCAAGGAGGGGAGGGGGCCGGGGAGACATTCAGAGATGAGGGGAGGGGAGAGAGAGAGAGGGAGGGAGAGAAATGGCGAGAGATGGAAAGAAAGGCCAAGCAAGAAAGAGACAGGAGATGGGGAGAGAGATGCAAAGGGACGGGGCCGGGGGACGGAGGAGAGAGGACGAGACAGAGTGAGAAGCTTCAGGAGAAGCAGAGACAGGCGAGAACGCGATGCTCACTCGTGACACTTCCTGCGAAAGCCAGACGGTGTTTGTACACAAGTGTGCGCACACACGGTCCACGCTTCGATTTCATTTCAGCTGTCAAATGCGCACGTCTGAGTGTACCCTAACAACTCCTCACACCCCACTCACCATGCGAATCCACCACACGCGCACGCATGCGCACGCACGCGCGTGCACACACACACACAGCCAAGGCCAGGCACGGGAGTGAATGTAGGAGACCTGAGCACATGAATGAATAAATGAGTGAATGAGTGCATGAAGCGCTTAGCACAGTTCCTGGCACACATTCGACTCACTCCCGTTGAGCAAAAGCGTCATAACTCCACACGGCCGCACAAGCCCTCTTGTGCAGACATCCCCGAGGAGAAACCACGGGCAGTCGGGGGAGATTTCTGTGTCCGGTCATCAAAGAGGCACACAGGCCGGGGAAGCCGGGGGACCTTAAATCGCCCCAGTCAAACCCTTTCCTTGGAGCTGAAGAAACAGACTCTTCGAGAGGCAAAGGGGAGCAAGGAGAGAGAGAGAGACAGACAGACAGACAGACAGCCGCCGCCACCGGCCCCCTGGGTGCTGGCCGAGCCCTGAGGACTGTCTAGTGTGTGTCTCTCCTTCTCTCCTCTTCCACTTCCTCTTCTCTTAACTTCCGGGCCCTGAAGTTGCTTTCAGCTGCTCCCTGCCATTCATCGCGCATCCTAAAAGGTGTGCTGGGTCCCCCTCAACGCCCCAGGTGCCTGCTTACCTCCTGGCCTGACCCCTTCCACCTGGCCTGGCCCCAGGACATGGAGAAGAGGTGAGGGGGTCCCAGCCCCGAGATACCCACCTCTCCCAGCACCGTCCTCACCCTTAATCCTCCAGGACTTGGAACAAAAGTAGAGCAGAGAGGACTGGGGGGGGGCAGGAAAGGAAGTGGCGGGGGCACAGTAAAGCGCCGGAGCTGGAGGGGGAGATGGAGGGACAGACGGACAGAGAGGGAGGCAGGGAGATGGGGAGGTCGGGATGGGCTGGTGGGCCAGAGCCCCGGCGGGAGGGGTGGGGGGAGGGGAGGCGGACACAGGCTGGGGCACGGGGGCGCCCGGCCGCAGACCTACCCTCCGGGCCATGGGCTGACGCCGGCGGTAGCTCCTGGGGCCCTCCAGGGCCGGGCCGGCGGGGGCAGGGGCCCCGGATGGCCCGCGGCGCGGACGCCGGGGGTGGGGCAGGAGGCTGGGTGCCCGGCCCCCCACCCCCGCCGCCGTCAGTGGCAGGCGCCAGGCAGTGCGGGGGCTGCGAGCATGGACCCCCAGCCCCCTCCCCGCGCGGGAGTCACAGCCGGGGGCGCATGCCAGCGAGGGAAGGGGCGGGAAGGCGGGGTGTGGGGGGTCGCCCCAGGCCCCCTCCCCCGGGCCCCCGGGCCCTCCCCGGGTCGTGGGGGGTCGGAACCAGCCTGAGGCGGACACGCAGACGGTGAGACAGGAGCGGGGGGGGGCGGCGGGGGCGGCGGGGCGGGGGTCCCAGCGCGCGGCCCGGAGGGGTGCTGGCGGCTCGGCGCTCCGCTCCCCCTCTCCCGGTCTCTCTCTCTGTGGTCACATCCGGAAGTTCCACCTCGGAGATGCTTAACCCGCTGTCCGCCGGCGGCGCAGGCTGCGCGCGGGGCGCGCGGGGCGCGCGGGGCGGAGCGGGGCGGGGCGGGAGCGCCCCCCACCCGCCCCTCGGCGCCCCGCTTCCGGGGCCGGGGCGCCCCGTGCGGGCTCCCTCCGCGTCCGGTCTTCCACGTTCCCCGCCCCTTCCTCTCTGTTAGCCTCCCACCCTCACCCCACCCCACCCCCACCCCGCTCCAGGTCTTCTCGGCCCCCCCATCTCCGCGGCCGCCGGTCTCTGTCCCTGTCCCGCTTCCCGCCGCGCTTTTCGCCCTTCCTCGTCTCTCTCTCCCTCTCTCAGATCAGAGAGAACCAGAGGCCGTGAGTAACCGAACCCCCACATTCTGGTTCTCTTCTTGCCCCCACCACGCCCCTCCCCCGGGAGGCGGCGACGCTCATGGGTCTGAAACCATCTGTGCACGCGTGCGTGTCCCCAGCTGGGCATCTGGTCGTCTGGCCGTGCCTGGGCGTGTGTGCGTGTGTGTGTGTGTGTGTGTGTGTGTGTGCACGCGCGCGCTCGTGCAAGCTCCTGGGACTGTCACTGTGTCCTGCCCGGTTTTGACCCCTGCCTTCTGGCCTGAAGTCCTCTCAACTGCCCTCAGGGAGCTTGTGGCATCTCCAAAACTGAGCACGGAGGATGCGACTGGTTACAAAGACGTCGGAGAGGAGGTTCGCAGCTTGCATCTGCTTCCTGGAGGAGGCGGCCTTCGAAGCTGGTGTTCTAATGAGGTAAAGAAGATCCATGCAACAGAAACGCACCAAGCCGGTTTTGTGCGCCTGGCGGTGCTCTGGGGATGTGACAAACCTCCTGGCCCAGCGGTGCTCACAAAAACCTACTGGGGATGGGGTGGGGGAGAGAGGCTAGTCAAGCAAATGAATGTATAAGTATTTTAAAAATGCCCGGAGGTGACACGTGATCTGGAACAAAGCACAGTAAGGACGGGCAGGAGGCGGGGATGATGTGTATAAGTGTGTGTGTGTGGGGGAAGCCCTCAGAGGGGGGGTGACACCTGAGCAGAGGCCTGAAGCAGGTGAGGGGGCCATGTGGATCTCTGGGGAAGAGCATCCCAGGCAGGGAAGAGCAGGTGCAAAGGCCCTGGGGTAGCAACGTGCCTGTGTGTTCCAGGAACCGTGAGGGGGCCAGTGACTGCAGGGCAGGGCAAGGGGAGGCTTCTTCTGCACTAGGGTCTTTATCCTCTGCGGCCCTTGAGTTCTGAGGGAGTGTGCAGTGGGTGTCAGGATACCAGTGAGCTCCCTGATGTTGCATGGCAGACTCCGGGCTTGGCGCTGTGTGTTTCCCCCCCAGGGAGATGGCCTGTCGTTTTCATCTTATTTTCACAAAGGGATGCTTGACCGCCCCCCCCAAAAAAAAGTATAAACCATCACTTGAGAGGGATAATGCCAAAGAGAAGTGAGAGGTCCAGAAAGAAGGAAGGAGAAAGTCTCGGGAGAAGGGACAGAGACGCAGAGAGGCAGAGGCTGAGGCAGGGGCTGGAGGCCTGGGCCACCCCTGCTGGGCTCTCTAAGGGTATTTTTACGACCCTCATAAACAGCTCAACTGTTTTTCTTTCATCCTCTCATCTTGTGGAAATTAAGCCTGGGGCAGGGGTGGGGCAGGGGTGAGACCCCTGCCGCTGGGCCTGGGCGGTTGGGGTCAGGACAGCACGTCCCAGTGGGACAGCGAGGACGAGGGCCCTGGGCTCCCTCGTACCCTGCCAGGCTGACTTCTCCACCGAGGGTTCGGCCTCGGCTCCAGGCCTCCCCAGCGTCTCTGTCTGCCCGCACGCCTTTGTCTCTCACTCACCCTCACTCCCTTTGTGTCCCCCCGGATCTCTTTTCCGCTCCTTTCCCTGTCGTGGTTCCTGACTCTGCCTTCTGACCGCCCTCAGCGTCCCGTCTACCCCGCTCCCTGGCTTCCTCGGGGAACCTGAGGCCTGGACCCACCTCAGACGGACCTTTCCCTGTCTGAGCCTCAGGGTCTCCACCTGCTGGATGAGCAGTGGCCCGGGCTGTGGGGGACGATGTGGAATCCCTTAGACTAGAGGGTGCCCCAGAAGGCTGGCACGCAGTGGCCCCGCAGGTGACGCTGGCCCTTTAAGGAAGACTCGGGGCAGGAAAGGGATGGCTCCAACCACTGCCACACGCACCCCTTCCCCCAGATCGGGGCTTCGGAGCAGAAAATTAATTTAAATCATTTTTTAATTAAAGTTGCAAAGCTCTCTGTGTGTACCCCCCCGACCAATGGCCCTCGGCCGAGGTTCAGGGTGGAGGAGCCTGGGGTCTGGGCCCCCGGCCTCGCTTTGTGTCTTGGGGGGCATGCTGAGGTC
Organism: Eidolon dupreanum; assembly: GCA_028627145.1. Lineage (NCBI taxonomy): Eukaryota > Metazoa > Chordata > Mammalia > Chiroptera > Pteropodidae > Eidolon > Eidolon dupreanum. The sequence goes on along the minus strand of CM053508.1, from coordinate 90,492,466 downwards.
CCCTTGCCCAAGGTGATTCTGAAAACAAGGAGTGTGGCCTGCGAGACAGTCCCGGGGGGGCGGGGCGAGTGGACAGAGGGACAGCTACGACTGTGTCTTAACTGGGCGGACATCCAGTGAGGCCACTGAGGGGTGTGACTGAGAGAAAGGGGCGCAGAGGGGCCTTCCAGCCCGAGGGGCGGGAGGAGGGCTGGGGCTCCTGGCACAGAGCTTCTTAATTAAAGAGAGGAGCAAAATGTTGGAAAGGGGAACAGGAATGTCCGGGAGACAAACTGGGAGGGGGGAGGCAAGGGCCTAGAAGAGGAGGGGCTGCCCGGTCCTCACTCCTGCACCCCGGTCTGTGTGTGTGACACACACACACACACACACACACACATACACACCTGTCCCATCTCTCTCTGACCTCAGGCCCCCTCTGCCGAGCTGTCTCCCTTCAGTGGGCCTCAGAGCTGGAGCCTCATGTCCCAGGAGAGGACACCCACTAGTGGGGTCCAGGCCTGGGTCCTGGCGGGTGCCTGGTGCTCGCGGACCCCGGTGTGGCTGCATCTGGGAGGTGACGTCAGGGTTCTTGAGTGCCGGCATCTGAAAGTGTCTTAACGGCACGTGTGTTCCCTCTCTGGGTGTGTGTGCGTGTGTCACCGTGGGCACAAACTCCCAGGGGAGTACTGGTCCAGGGAGGGGACCCCGCCCCTCAGCCCCAGCCTGGCCCCGTTTCACAGATGGGAAGGCCCCCCAGGTCTCCTCAGCACAGGCTTCCCCCCAACTTGGCTGCAGACCTCTGGGTGGCCTGGGCAGGACCCTCTCGCTCGCCTCAGCACCCCACCCCCCACCTGAGCACTGACCACTGGAGCTGTGCCGGCCAGATGGCCCCCTTCCCCAGGACCCCCAGGGATCCCCAACACCTGCTGTCAGAGGCCACGGGAGCCCAGGGCTCAGGGCCCCCTCCTCTCTCGCCCTTGGTCCTGCCAGCTCTTGCCTCAGTTTCCCCTCCTTATCATCAGCTCTGTGTTTGTCTCTCCATCTCTTCCCCTCCTTGGGGAGCCCTCCTCCCTCAGTCCCAGACTCTCCAAGGGTCTTTAACTCTGCTCAAGGTGGGGGGTAAAGGGACTCTAAATGAGGGATCCTTTGTGTCAGTCCGTCTGCTGTCTCATGTGTCTCTCCCTCCTTCTTCCATCTCTGTGTCTCTCTTTCTCCCAACACTCTCTCGCTCTCTCCGTCTCTGTGTCTCTCTCTACCTCTCATTCTCGCTTTCACTCTCAATCTCTCCCTTTCTCCATCTCTCGGTCTTTCCCTCTCCCTTGGCCCCCACTCCATCTCTGGGGACCTCTGTCTCTCCGCCTTTGTGTCCCTGCCTCTCTCTGCCCACGCCCCCGTGTCCCTGGATTTCTGCGTTCCTGTCTCTGTCCCTCGCTCCCCCATCCCTCTGCCTAGCCTTCTCATAGATGTTTTGCCTCGAATCCCCAGTTCCTCCCCCAGCCTGGCCCGGCTCCAGGGGGAGGAAACATTTATCTTGGTGGGGCACCCCCACCCCACGCCCGCCCCTCTGCTGCCTCCCGGGCCCATCCATCACTGGAGCTGGCGACTCAGGCAGCTCATTTGTCACCCGCAGCCTGCCGCCCCACCAAGCAATCATACTATTAGCCATGGCTCGGCAGAGGCCACGAGGAGGACTGGGCCTGACCCGGGCGGGGGAGGGGCGCGGGGCCGGACACCCGCTGCCTGCCTCCCGGTCCTCTCGCCCTCTGCCTTCCTCTGCCAATTTCTCTTTGTGGCTCCGAGTCTCTTTCTGGGTCTCTTCACTCCTCCTCCTTCTCTCTCTCCTCCACTTCCTCTGTCTCTGTTTCCCTTTTGCTGTGTCCCTCCCTGTCTTGAGTCTGTGTGTGTGTCTGTCTGTCCATCTGTCTCATGTGTCTCTCCCTCCATATTCTTCTATCTCCGTGTCTTTCTCTGAATAACATCTCCATCTCTCTGTCTCTGTACGTGTGTCTCTCTTCATCCCTCTCTCTCATCCTCACACTTGCTCTCAATCTCTTCCTTTCTCTCAGTCTCTCTCCTGCCCCCTGCCCTCCACCCCATCTCTCTCTCTGTCACTGGGGACTTCTGTCTCTCTTTCCCCCTCTATCACTCCGCCTGTCTGCGCCCCAGCCCTGGGTCCCTGTCTCTCTAGGTCTCTCTCTCTCCGTCTCTGCTCTCCTGCTCTCTCCCTCTGTTTCTGTGTCTCTCTCTCGCTGTCCCCCTGTCCCCCGGTGTGGCTTTGTGTGCTGGTTACTGGGCTGTAGGGTTACTTTAAACTTCTGGCACCATCTCTGCCTGGATTTGTGTCCTTCCCTCCCGCCTCCCTCAGCGTTGCGTTTTTAAGTCTGTCTGTCTATCTGTCTCTCTCTCTCTCTCTCTGTCTCTCTTTCTCCTCTCTGTCTCTCTCTCTGTTTCTGTTTTGTTCTGTGGCCCTTCCCCCCTCTCTCTGTCCCTCCTCCGCCTCTCTTCTGTTGCTCTCCCCCTCCAGTCCTGTGGTCTCTCCTCTACTGACCCCAACTGCCCCTTTCCAATCCATCATCCTTGACATTTCCTTCCCTCCACCTCCGGGGAGCAAATTGCATGGAGAGGGCCAGGGAACTGGGGGTTGAAGGGGGAGGAGAGAGAGACAGCTAGTGCCTTGGGCGGCACTGAGAACCAGGCCCCATCCCTTCCTCTCCCAGCCTGAGCGCCTGGAAGTCCTCCCTAATGTCTGGCTTCAATCCTCAGGGGGACAGCAGGACGCAGAGGAGGGGCTGGGAACCAGCCCATCCCCGCTCCCTGGAGAGACCAGAAGCTGTGTGCTTGGCTGGGGGTGTGGGACTAGAAGAGGGGGTGCCCCCTTCACTGGTCCCCGTGCATTTCCCCACTGGGAGAGAGAGGCAGTAAGACCCCACGGGCTGTGGATGCCTTATTCGGATCCCTGTGATGCCACAGCAGCTCACCACACTGACGCCTGCAACCTCCCCCCAACATGGAGTTGTCACAAGCCAAGGGGGCGAGTGCTGGGGGCCAACCCTTGCAAGTGGCCTCCCCATCGGCAGCCGGGAGGTGATGAACAGACACACCAATTCCTCATCCTCGGGTTGGGCACCCCGAGAGGGTTCTGCAGTCCCCAGCGGACCCCACTGCCCACGGGAGGTGACTGGCTCATCCACACACCCTTTAATGGCTTCCTTCCGTGTCTCCCTTCCCATGTCTCCTGGAATCACCTCCCAAATAAACCATTTGTCCCCCAGCCTTGGGCTGGCTTCTGTGGAGCCCAACCTAAGACAAGGAGGGAAGTGGTGGGTGGGCAGAGAGAGTGCACCAGGAGACAAAATCCCCCCGCGATGGTGAATTGCATGTGTCCGCTTGGCTAGGCTGTGGTTCCCAGATGTTCAGTCAAATGTTCTTCTAGATGTTGCTGTGAAGGTATTTTTCAGATGAGATTACCTTTTACATGAGTAAAGCAGATTACCATAATGTGGGTGGGCCTCATCCAATCAATTGAAGGCCTTAAGCAATGAAGACTGAGGAGGTCCCCTGGGAAAGGGAATCCTGCTTCCAGACTGCCTTTGAACTTGAGCTGCAACATCAGCACTGGTCTGCTCTGCAGAATGAGGACTTGCCGACCCTGACAACCACAAAAGCAGTTTTCTTTAAAATAAATCCATATCTCTATCTATCTATCTATCTATCTATCTATCTATCTATTTTTCATCTATCTATACTTTCACTGGTTCTGTTTCTCTGGAGAACCCTCACTAATACTTCCCAAACCTAAAATGTGTGAGCCTGTGAGATATGGCAAAGAAACAGAACGAACAAAGGAGTTTGAGATGGAGCACCCATCCACTGATGAATGGATGAACAAAAATGTGCTCTATTCATAAGTGGAATATTATTCGGCCATGAAAAGGAGAGAAGCCCTGATCCACTCTACCACATGGAGGAACCTTGAAAACAGTAAGCTAAGTGACAGAAGCCGGACACAAAAAGCCACGCAGTATGGATTCTGTTTAAGTGAAGGGTCCAGAACAGGCAAATGAAGAGAGGCAGGAAGCAGATGAGTGGGTGCCTGGGCTGGGCAGAGCAGCGAACAGGGGGTGAGTGCTACAGGGTTCAGGGGTCTGCGGGGGTGATCAAAACGTCCTGGACGGTGGTGACAGTTCCACGACATCATGAATGTGCTGAATGCCACGAATCGTGCACTTGAACTGGTGAAAACGGTAAATTTTATGCTATGTGCATTTTACCACAATATTTTATAAAAAGAGTTTTATAATCTCTAAATTACGCTGTAGAGATACAGAGGAACTAAGAGATGAGGGGCCGGGGCGAGTTCACTCTCAAGATGGCATATTAGCTTCCTGTGGCTGCTGTCACAAATGAGCACAGATTCAGGGGCTTAAAACGAGACAAGGGTGTTCTCCCACAGCTCTGAAAGGTGAGTGCCCCAGTGGGCCACGGTCAAGGTGTCAGCGGGCTGCGCTCCCTCCGGAGGCTGAGCGGAGCATCTGTCCCCTGACTCTTCCAGCCTCTGGGGGCTGTGGCACTCCTTGGCCCGTGGCCGTGTCACTCCAGGCTTTAAGGCCAGCATCTTAGAACCTCTGCTCCATCTTCAAGTGGCCGCCTCCTCTGCGCGTCCTATAACCTCCCTCCAACCTCCCTCCAACCTCCCTCTGACTCCACCTCTGGCTGATGAGGATCCACGTGACTACATTTAGGGACCTGACCAGCAGAATGTGGCGGAAGTGACCCGAGGCCTTGCAGCTTCCACTGTGGCTCTCTTGGAACCCGGGTGCCATGCTGTTAAGAGGTTGGTCTAGCCAACTAGGGAAGAAAGGGGAGCCAGGGGAGAAAGCCCAGTGGCCTAGACCACAGACAGCGCCCCCTGCTGGCCGCCAGGGCGCCAGACCCCGCGTCTTGCACATTCTAGCCCCAGTCAACGCTGCGCGGGACGTAAGAGCCACCGTCAGTACACAGAATCTTGAGAATTGGGACGCTATTGTTTGAGCCACCGAGTTTCAGGGTGGTTTGTTACCCAGCAACAGATAGACAGACACACACACACACACACACACACACACACACACACACACACGCGCGCGCGCGCGCATCCAGAAATAGAAAGAAGGAATGAAGATACAGATGAGAAAGCAAAGGGGGGAGGGGGGAGAAAAAGACAGAGGGAGAGAAGGAGAGAGAAAGACAGACGGAGAGGGAGGGATGTGTGGAATTAAGGAAATGGTGGGAGGACAGGGTCAGAAAGAGACAGAGACCTTTGGAGACAGATAGAGGGAGAGACAACCGTGCAGAGACAAAATACAAGGAAAGAGACAAATTGTCAGGAAGGACATGGGCCCCTGTCAACAGCCCTGGTTTTCGGCAGACAGCCAGCACCAACTGTCAGCCCGGTAAGTGAGTTTCCTGAGACATCAGCTAAACTGCAGCCTCAGCTGACATCTGACGGTGACCGTGGGAGAGAGCCCAGTGAGAGATAGCAATCTGTCATTTTAAGCCACCAAGTTTTAGGGTGGTTTTTGTTATGTGGCCATAGACACCCAGAATAAGAAGCTTGGAGGGTCGGGGAAAGGCGGGTGAGGAGTAGGAAGTTGGGGGAGCGGGAGGCCTCAGGCTGCAGGTTTATGTGGAGGAGACGGGCTAAGGACTTGGGGAACCGTCTGGAAAGATGGCTGAGGAAATGTGGGTTTCAGAGTTAGGGGAAGGTTAGAGGATCAGGACTGGACTCAGCTGGGGACCGTGATCTTGGAACAGATGATGCAAAGGCCTTGGGGTGTCCTGGCATGAATTTCGGTGGTGATTTCATCCGGGACCCATAATCTGATCGGTGAGAGTTTCTGAGCATCACCTCTGTGTGTCCCTTCAAACCTTTCGCAGAAGAGGCCATGAGTTGTCCTTCCTCATCTGTCTCCACACTTTCTTAAAAGTCCTCTATGATCTTTTAGCACGATGACTCAGAATAAACACTACTTTTTTTTTTTTTTTTTCCAGCTCTCTCGGCAGCTAAGTGTGGCCACGGGATTCGCGTCTGGTCACTGAGATATGGAAGGATGTGGGTCCTGCACCCCTCCTTCTCGTCGGAATGGTGCACTGGAGGTGAGCCATCTGGGACTAAGCAGACGAGGGCCATACCGTGGCTTTGTCAGAGCAACAAGATAGAAGAAACGCGTTTCTTTTTTTTTATTGTCCTCGTGAAATAGAATTGGCCATACCACATGGGGACTGTTCCACGAGAGAGAAATAAATCCATCTTATTCAAACCACGATTATTTTGGCTCCTTGTTCATCACATTTAGATCCCTATCTAACTACTATTAATAAAAATATTAATAGGAAGTTCTTACACGGGCTTACACACAGCCACCCTCTCCGGATTGCAAAAGTCACTGCTGCTTCTCGCGTTAGGGGTGGTGACACCCCAGGGTGCTGCGCCATTCCCATCCGTGTCCCTACGCCCTGTACCCCTCTGGTGTCCCCTCACGCACCCCAACTGTCTGCCTCTGCCACCTGTGTCTCGCCACGGTCCTCGCCCTCCCAAGTGCCATCTGACCACTGTCTTGCGCCCTGTTCGGAGCGTGCCCCACTGCATTGTGGGCCCTGTGAGAGCAGGGACGTGGGGGTCACCGCGGTGTCCCCGGCGGAGCCCAGGCACAGAGCAGGCGCACGGTGTATAAAGTGACTTAATGAATCTCAGGGGCTGGAGGGACAGTCTTCCTCCTGGTCGCCGGCCACGGGGGCTCGCGTGGTGAAGCACGCTCATGAGGCCGTCGCGTCTCTCTGTCCTCCCGAGGCTGTTTGCTCAGGAGGCGATTGTAGGGGTGCGTGCGCGTGTACGTGCATGGGAAGGGGGAGGGAGAGACAGAGAGAGAGGAATGGAGAGGGAAATATGAAAGTGAGCGAGCAGGAAAGTATAGCTATTTCCATCCAGTGAACTCTTACTATGTGCCAGGTAGCATTCTAAAATCTATATATAAATATAATTACATTATATTGAATTTCATATGAAATTATAATAAATCATATGTAATTATGTAACATCCCTGTGAAACAGGTCACATCAGTACCATTAGCATCTCCCTTTTTCAGATGAGGGCACAACGTGACCGAGAAAGTAAATCGAGCTATGCTGTCTCCCACGACATGTCATTTAAGCCACTTCCGAGCCAACGCCTTCGGGACTCCTCGCGTCCAGGTGATAATCGGGACACTTGGGGTGGGACGAAGGGGCGTCTGTGAGGTTCCTCATCTAGCCCACATCCCAGGCTCTGGGTACACACGGCCTGTCTCTGAAGCCGAGAGACCACTGTCCCTGTTTGCGGCCGGGGAGACAGAAGTGCATCCTTGTCCCATGCTGCACCCTGGACCTCATCGTCTCTCGTCTCTGCCCTCCCTAGCCGTGGGACTTTGGGCAAGTTGCTTCAGCTCTCTGAGCCTCAGTTTCCTCACCTGTGCAGCAGGAGTGACTCGTAGGACTGGTGAATTGGAAGAGGCTGTGGCTGGGGAGGCTGAGCCCAGTGCCTGGCGTGGCGGGGTCCCCATGACCGCCAGCTGCTGCCGGCGCAGTTCGCACGCATGTAGAGCCCGCTCACACCCCACGTCTTCCTCCAGCAACTGCCCTCCTTCAGGACTCTCCAAAGTGTGTTCACCCTGCTCTGACTCAGTTTCCCCACCTACTGCTCCTTCCTCACTCTCGATCACCTGACTTCTGCTCGAGTTCTAAATCCCAGGGCCCCTTCCTGGTTCTCGTTCTCCTCTACTTGTCCGTGGCCTTTGACCCTGCCTACCACACCCTCATGCTGGGACTCTTGGCTTTAGGTGTCCCCAGTCTCCTGGGGTCCCGCCTACCTGTGGAGTGGGTCCTCCTTCGACAGGTCTCCCATCTTCCATGTGCCCCTCCGAGGCACCGTCACGCCCCTCCTCACACTCCTTGGGCAGCCCCTCCCCCTCCTGAGGCTTGGGGCCAACCCCATGGCCAGCAAATCCCCAATCTCTCTGAAGAACGGCCCCCTTCCGGAGCTACAGGTGTCAGCGCGAGACTGGTGGGCAGGAGGAGTAAGGTGAGGTGTTCCCCCTCTGACCCCCTTCGCTCTTGGCGTGGCTTGGGGTGCCTGTGCCTCTCTCCTATGCTACAGCCACAGGCTCAACGTCAGGTTAACTCAGCTCATACCTTCAAGCCCGGGGTGGTAACTGCTCCCTCTACTGCTCACCCCAGGTACTGCACCTTCCCTCTGGTTTTCCTTAACCTTGCTCACCCCTTAATTTTCATTTTTTTAAACATCACCCCCCAAAAATATAATAATAAACCTCTCCCAGGCTACTCTATTTAAGTGCACCATCTCTTTCTTGCCAGAGCCGCGATCCATCCTCTCTCTAAACCAGCCCCTTCTCACCGTCCTCCCGCCCCCGCCCGAGCCCAGGGCCCCTCCTCTGCCGCGCCAGCTTTCTCCGGGTCTCCCAGCCCCCAGTCTCACAAAGTAGCCAGAGGCAACGTCTGAAAATGTAAATCAGATGCTATCAACTGCCTGCCCCGCCCCCACCCCCGTTGAGATCCCTTCCAGAGATCCCGTCTGCTCTGTAGGATAAATTCTGAGCTCCTTAGCGCGGCCGACTAGGTCTCATAATTGGTCCTCCTGAGCGCTCTTCCTTTCCCAACCCCCTATACTTCATTCATGCTAAGCACTTGCACGGAAAAGCCGGCAACTCACAAGTTGGCACGTCCTTACGTAAGCGGTGCCCTCTACCTGGAGACTCACACACACAACCTCTCCTCCTACTTCGCCATTCTGAGAAAGGTACTTGCTTTATTTAGGAAACCCCCATCAACCCCGGCTCTCTAGCTCAAGCAAAAACAAAAAACAAAAAACAAAAACACCAGGTCCTCCTCTTTCGAGTTCCCAGGATGCCCTGTGAAGGGGACTCGTTTGTTGCGGATGGATGGGGGCGTGGCTAGGGAAGCTCCCTGGAGACGTCTGGGGGCGTGGCCAGGGCAGCCTTGTGCACCATCAGTGTGACTGGTGCTTCTCGGTGTGTCCTGCAGAGGACTGGGGGCCTAGAAAACCCGGACCACCTGGTCTAGCTCACAACTGCTGAAATCTCAAAGACCCCGTTAGCTCCCTCCTCCTGAATCTCAACTTCCCACGGGAAGGCTGTTTTCCAGGCAGAATTTCAAAATTTTATGGCAACTTTTACAGAAATCACAGAGAAAAAAAAGACAGCGACCGGTGCTGATGAACTGGTGGCAGAGAAGGGGAGTGGGCGACAGGTCTGGATGCTGGCCTGATGCACGACAGGACGACGGGACGCTAAAAACCCGTGGGAAGCAGGCTGTTATGGGGGTTGCAGGGTCATCCTCAGGGTCCCCGAAGTAGGCAGCACTCCCACATCCCAAGTGTGTCCGCTGGGCAGGAAACATCGACGATAAGAAAATGCAGATGGCCTACCAACAGATGGCTGGCTTCCAGAGTTAAAAATGCCCACCCAGACCCCCGGTCCCAGTCCCACCCTCCCACCCGCCCCTGCTCCCCGTCAGGCAGAGAGGTGGCAGCATTTGCTGGCTTGTAGCATTGGTCCTCTGGGACCCTCGGTCTCCTCTTCGAGGGTCCTGCCCGGATTGGCTGGCACTGAGGGAAAAATGAGCCTTCTAGATTGTCAGGGGAGATCGGCTGGATGCCCTTTGATTCGTGGCCTCCTCCCCAAACTCGATTCTCACGGCTGGGGGAGTCTGCTGCCCTCTCAAAGGAAAGTCTCACCCCCTTTCCCCAAGACATGCACCCTCCCGCGCCCCCCCTCCCCCAAACACACTATGTACACACACAGGCCCCCCTCCAAGGCGTGGCTGGGCTCTCAGAGGTAGTGGAGGAGAGTAGGGGCGCTGGAATGTAAGAAGCTGCAGGTCCCAAATGTGCCCCCTCCAGCTCTGAAGCCCCAAACTTCTCCCCTCCCTTCTCCAAGCCTCGAGAATTAGCGTTCTCCCAAGGGCCTGAGTGGAGAAATCAGGGAAGGTATGCCCCGCCTTTGGGTACTCAGCCAGCTGCCCCTCCCCCTTCCCCCTCCCCGGGGACTGGGCGGAGCTCCCTGAAGGCTGGGGGAGGGGCCACGATGCTCTTTATCCTGGGATGGATCAGCCCCCTTCCAGGGTCCCCCAGGGAGGGCCAAGTTCGGAGGCGCTGGGGCAGGGATCCGTGGTGGTGGAGGGGTTCCCCTAGGGGAGGGGGGTCTTATGGGATGGAGCGAGGCTCAGAGGGGGATGGAAGATTCTCTAGAGAGTCACTGAGGCGCGCTTCTCCGGGGAAGGGCCTAGAAATGAACATTTCCCCAGGGGTGTAGATGGAAACAGGGCTGGGCTGGAGTTGCGGGTATCGCAAAGGAACACCTGGGGAGACTGTGGGAGGGGACAGAGGGCTGGGGATTGATTCCCAGGAGGCAAGGAGGCCGAGTTCCAGGCGAGGAGGCCGAATCTCTGGAGGACGGAGGAGCCGCGCGTCCGCAGCAGGTGCAGCCGCCTCCGGGGTGGGGGGTGGGGGGACCCGGCCGAGTCTCTGCGGAGGGCGCTAGAAGCCCCGGATGTGGCAGTAGGCCTCCAGGCTGGCGAAGAGGATGTAGAGGAACCAGAGGCCCAGGAAGAGCGCCGTGGTGGCGAGCTTGGGGCCGCGCGGCCCACCCAGTTCCCCGCCGATGTGCGGCCGGCGCCGGTACAGCAGCACCGCGACGCCCACGAAGGCGAAGACGGTGAAGAGCGTGACGGAGAAGGCGAGAGTGCCGGCGCGCACCTCGAACGGCCGGCCCTGCGCCGCCCAGTACACGGCGGCCACCGACCAGGCCACGCCCAGGCCCAGGAACACGTTCACGGCGTTGGAGCCGGTCACGTTGCCGATGGACGCGTCCGCGCACTGGTCCTGCAGCGCCGCCACCTTGCTGGCGAACGTGTCTGCGGGGGGCAGCGACACGCGAGGGTCGGAGGGGCTGCGCGGGCCACCCCCGTCCCCGTCCTGGCACCCCCCCCGTCTCCCGCCGCCTTTTCCCCATAAGACCCGACGCTAGCTCTGTGGCCCCATCCATACCCAGCCCCGGTGGGGTGCAGACCCCGCCCCTCGCGGCCCACTCCCTCATACCCGTGGGGCACGCAGGGCCTGAGACCTTGACCCTGACCAACAGGAAAATCGGTTACCTTCCTCATGCCTGCCCTCTACAGGACCCGCTGCCCGCTTTTTATGGGACTCGCGGCCCTGTTTCCATGGGACCCGCTGCCTGCGTTCTCTGAAACTTATCTGCGTTCATCGGGATCTACTATCTATCTACTTCCTATGGGCCCGATAGTCCCACGGCCACCAGGCTGGACAAAAAAAAGTGTTAGGCTCCACCCACATGCAGCCCTTTCCTGTCAATTGCCCACTTGGCTTCTGTCAAGCAAACGGCAGGTTTCTGGGGTCCCCGCACTTTCCTCAACACCTTGCTAGTAACTCGAGTCTCTGGTACGGAGGGCAGGCATCGGAGAACCGCTCCCGATGGCCGCTTTCCACGGGACCCGCCACCTGCTGTCTAGCCCAACACTGCCACCACCTGGTCGGTGAGCGCACTGATGTGGGAAGCAAAGGCTGCGGATTTCCCACTCACCTGCTTAAATACTCCCGTGGGAATGTCAGTCTCTGCCACCTGGTTTCTAAAAGACCTTTCCTCAGGTGTATTTGGGAAGAGGGGCCTTGGCCACTGTGTTTCGATGGGAAACTCACTACAGTCTCTGAAGCCCCACTATCTTATCTCCATGGCAACCCCCCTAACCTCTGGTTTCTACTCTGTGCCCCTCACCTTGCTTTGCTTCATTGGTCTGGTTGCTATCACGCCCACCCACATGGTTCTATGGAACCTTCCATCTGGTTTCTTGGTGGGGTAGGGGAGGGGGGAATTAATATTCCTTTCTGTGGAGTCTGTCCTCTGGCTTCTGCCCTTCCCGCCACCTTAGTTCTGTAGGACAGTCCACCTGGTTGCTTTTGGGGAGGATCCAGTTCACATATTGAATCTAGTGGACCGCCGCCTAGTTTCTCTTACCCCGACCGCCATATTTCTCTGAGACCCCCGTCCCACAGGGTTCTCCCGGGGGTTACCGGGGATGGAGGTGCCCAGGGCCACGAAGACCACGGCGTTGACGGAGTCCTTGAGGCCAACGGTGCAGCCGAAGTGGGAGGCAAGGTCGCCGATGAGGGCCGTGAGCAGGCCGATGACCAGGATGCAGACGCCGAAGCACGCCCAGCCATGGCAGTACTCGGTGGGCGGGACGCAGGCAAACAGCACCTTCCAGAACACCGTCAGGAAGTGCATGACGTAGTCAAAGCAGGAAGGCAGCCGCTCCTCCCGGGACCCGTCCTCCTCCTCCTCCTCGTCCCCTGTGGGCACACGACCCGGCTGGGGCACACGCCCAGGCCCCCCTCCTCACCTGCAGAGCCCCAGTTTTGTTTGACTTCCAGACAGTGATTCCCATAAAGCCAACTCCTTTCCCGGAATCCCTTGGGGCTAGGTGTGGCCGAGTCGGCAGCTAAAAACAGTTACTCTCCTAGGTTCTCTTGCAGCTAGGAGAATGGACAGGCCTGGGTGAAAATCTTTACCTCCCTGGAGAATTCCTTAAAACTAAAGGAGGCCATATGCCCAGCTAAAAATAACCAGCTTCCCAGGATCCTTTGCTGCTAAGGGTGGCCCTGTCCCCAACTAAAAATATTCCTCTTCCTAGACGTCATTACAGCTACCAACAGCCATGTCTGCAGGTAGAATTATCTGTTCCCTCTGATTCACTGCAGCTAACACAAGCCACGTGCTCAGCTATAGGTACTCACTTTTCCAGGATCCTTTGCAGCTGGAATGAGCCATATACCCAGCTAACATTAGTCACTTGCCAAGATCCTTTAAAGCTAGCAACAGCCATGTCCTCGCATAAAAATATTCGCTTTCCCAAAATTCCTTGCAGTTAGTAGTCCCCAGCTAAAAACTTGCTTTCCCAGAATCCCTTGCAGCATGCAGCATGGACCATGTGACCCAGTCTGGCAATGAGACATAAACAGAATGTTTCTGGAAAAGCTCTAGTTTTCCTGATAGGAGCACTGTGTTATGGATGTGTTTTCTGAGCTTTGTAAAAGATGCCTCCTCCTTAGAGTTGTTTATGTCACCTGGTGTGACCTAATTTGACCTGCTTTTGACTTGCAGTAATGAGAAAACAAATGACATGTTTTGTGTACCTCACCTTAAACTGACAAGCATCAAGCAACGAATGAGAGGCAATGAACACACCTGAGTGTGCCAAGCATGACATCTGCAAGGGGGCTGATGGGAGACATCGTAGGCCCTGACCAGTCACTCAGAGCAAGTCAGGGAATAAAAGCCAAGCCAGCCACCAAATCGTGAAGCCACTTCTCATGGTTAAACCCAAGGACTCCCCGGGTTAGGGTTAGGGTTAGGACACCTGCTGGTGGTGGAGGCAGAGAGACTGACGGACTTGGGGATTCAGGCCACACATCCCCTCCCCACTTTTCTAGCTCACTTAGCCCTTTGGCTTCTTAAAGAAATGCTTAAATTTGTGAAGGCTTAGCTAAGTAAGTGGTTTGTGTGGTTTCTTAGTTCTGCATATTACATTTCAAAGAATGAGGTTTTTGCTGCAACCCCAAGTAAAATGGAATTGGGGATTGAAACTGGGAACTCAAACACGAAAGGCACGCTGCCCCTTCCTGCCTCCTTTTTCTTCCTGCTTGGAATATGGACTTGAGACCTGGAGGTGCAGCAGCCATCTTGCAACCATAAGGGGAAAAGCTGAGAATAGGAAAGAGAAGTAAAGAAGGAACCTGGGCATGTAATAATGTTATTAAGCTGTTGGTAACTATTGCCTCCTGAAGATTTGTTGTTGTTGTTGTTCCATGAGAAAAATAAACTCTAGTGTGCTTAAGCCATTGTGGTTGAGTTTTCTATGGTTTGCCAGTGAATGCATCCCTAACGGACCACAGCGGGGCATGGCCGAGGTCAGAGTGGGGAGGATACGCTCTTATTTCCATTTGAAGACTCAGCTCAGAAGCCTCCCCCTCCAGGAAGCCTCCCTGACCTTCGAGCTGGGTCAGACACCCTACCTGGACTCCCGCAGCTCCCTGGGGTCCCCTGTCCCAGCCCCGCCCACTCTGCGTTGTCATTCTCTTTTGATAGGTCCGTCTCCCCCACTGGACTGTGAGTGCCATAAGGACAAAGAAATGTCACGGTCATCTCTTTGTCCCCAGCAATGTCCTGCACTGGGCCAGGTCCAGAGGATCTCTCAAAAACAGATGTCGAAAGAACGTGACTCAGAAGGAGATGCCACTTAATTTCTGTTAGGCCCCCGGTCCAGTGGCTATGGGCCTGCTACCTGGTATTTTCCCATCCCTGAAGCCTGATTTCTCTGGATCCCACCTCAGACCAGTTTCTTTCCAATCACAGTTCCCCGAGCGTTTTCAGTTCCCACCAGCCAGGCCTCCTTGAAGGAAACCTGACCTTATGGACCAGACACGAGCCCTGAGTTCCACCTTGGCCTTTCCTGGATTCATTGTGGGACTTCGGGCCAGTCCCTCCTTCATCTCTGGGCCTCAGTTTCTCCAATCTGTATCACAAAGGGCCAGTGCTGGTCTCCAAGGTTGTCTGTGAACCCAGGTGTCATAGTGTGTCTGGCCACAGGAGGGCAGTATTGACCCATCTGAGGGCTAAGGAGGTAGGAACCCCACAGAGGTGGGAGAACTAGGTGTCCTGGTGACTGTCGCCATGGCAACAGAGGAGCCCAGACTGTCTGGGGAGGCCACGCCATTTAACCTGTTTCCACCCTCCAACTGCCTGATGCCAAGAGAAAGTCTGAGCGGGGACCCCTCCTCCGTGCAGCCCTCCACCTCTGTCCCTCTGTCTCTGTCCACCTTTCTGCGTCTCCGACTCTGTCTGGCCCTTTCTCCATCTCTCCCGATTTCCCTGCATCTCTGTCCTTCTCTGTGATTCTCTGTGCACCTCTCTGTGTGTGTCTGTCTCTCCCGTTTGTATCTACTCCCCACCTTTTCCTTCATCTTTCTGTATCTGTTTCTGTCTTTTTCTTTGTGTCTCTCTGTGTGTCTTCCTTGTTCTCTTTCTCTTTATCTCTCTGTCTTTCTCTGTCTTTCCGTTCATTTCTGTCTCTGTCTCTCTCCGCCTCCCCATCCCACTTCTTCTCTCTCTCCTTCCTCTCTCCTCCCTCCCCACTTACCTGCGCTCACCGTAATTGCCTCTAAAAACTGCTCCCTCCAGGAATGGGTCCCAATCACCAAAGCCAAATTTGTTTTCTTGATGAGTTTGTCCACTGTGTTCTGGGGAGGGAAGAGGGAGGGAAGAGGTCATTGCCCGTGATCACCCCAGGGTGCCCCTGAGGCTCCATGAGGGGAACTGGAGTTGGGGACTCACAATCCATGCTCAGGGGTCCCCAAACTTCCATACCCCCGTGCTACTGGCCAAGAGGGAAAAGGCGTGTGCTGTCCATGTTGCTAACGAAGTGCCTCCGAGGATGGCCTTGGGCCCCTGGTCGCCCCTCCCTGGGACTCTCAGAGTTGATTCCCTCCCTTACTCTCCCCAAGGAAATGACTCAGGCAAGACTCCTGGAAGCCAGGGCTCCAGAAAGTCACCTTAAAATCATACGACTCCTCGATGATGACCTCCAGCCGGCAGTTCTCCCCAAGAACTGGCTTGCCCATCTCGGCTATCCGTCGAGCCTCCTCCTCCTCAGCTGTCAACTTCCTGTCCCCATCCCCTGCAGCACGAGGCATGGGAATCAGACTCCAGGGAGGCCTTCTCAACTGGGCCTGCGATGCTTTCACTACCTGTTTGTTGTCTCTGGGATCCCCCTTGGTGACACCCCTCCAGCCTGCCTCAGCCTCCTATATGACCACCGTCTTCCCCAGCCTGAGCCCCAGCTCCCATGAGCTGGTCCACGAAGTCCAGTTGGCGAGCTCTAGGGTTTGTATGGTAGAGGCTGTGTGACCTTGGGCAAGGCCTTAGCCTCTCTGTGCTTCAGTGTTCCTATCTATAAAATGGGCACAATAACTGCCTGCCTCATAGGGCGGCTGTGAGAATTAAAGGCACTAATTCATGTGAAGTGCTTGGAACAGTGCCTGGTACACGATAAATAGTGATAAATGTTATTTTCTTTATGATTATCGCTAACATCATCATCGTTATCATCACCACCCTGGAGGGAAGAGGCCTGATCTCTACATGCAATCTCTGAAAACACCGTGTAGTGTGTCTGAAGTGGTGAGAACAGGGGAGGGGGCCCAACGGAGTACAGACCTTGGACCCAGACCCCCTACGCCTGGCCCTGAGCTCGGTTATCTGCCTAAGTATGTTGATCTTTTGCTTTAAGCACAGCGTCAGCTCAACCCTGACTGTCAGAAGCAGGCCACCCACCAGCCCGGAAAACTTTTAGAAAACTCTGCCTGAGCAGGAAATGACTTTTATCGTGTTAAGCTACTGGGGTTGGAGACGTATGTGTTACAGTGGCTCGGATCTCCGACCCTGAGTGTTATGAGCTTTTAGTCCAGCCCTCACCCTAGCCCCAAACCCCAATTCTGATTTCAACTCTAAAACTACTCTCACCGTCTCCGAGCCACTGACTCTAGCCCCAACTCACCCCAGTCTCTGACCATGGCCTCAATTCTAACCACAAACCCAGAAATCGACCTCCATCTTAATTCTAACCTTGACCCAGTCCTGTCCCTGATCTTGAACCCTAACCCCACCCCAGTCCTTATTAACCACAAACCTCACTCCCTCTGGCCCCGCCACTGATGCTGATTGGATTCTATGACTTACTTTCCCCCAGGACCTTAACTGCAAACGAAACATAATCTTGGCCTCCAAGCCCCTACCTAGCTGTAACCCCACACTCCACCGGCTCTGCCAACTCTAAGGCCACCTCCAACCCTCGCCCAGCCCTGAATCTACCTTCCTCTCACCTCCAACCTGCCTCGCACCTGACCTGGAAGCGTAGCTTGAGTCCATGACCCTCCTTTGACACCCCTCCTCCAGTGTTCCCCTCTCTAGGCAAAGCCAGATAGTAATGCCACTCACCTTGATTAAGCAGCAGAGCTGGGGAGAGACAGACAGACAAAAAGTGAGATCGCTTTTCTGAGAAGCTCAGATCCATTATTTTGAAGAGGCGCCCACAGTTGAGCCCCCAAAGGTGCCCCTGTCCTGGACCCTTCACCTCTCCCACGGACTCCCCATTCCGCCTCACCTGAAATCCCTCGCTTAAGCCACTGTGGCTGGCCCAGCTCGATGAAGAAATTATCCTTTTTCTCATATTCCTCGTCATCGACTATCTTCACTTGCAGAGTTTTCCTGAGTGGGGGGAGGCGGGACACCCAGTGTAAGGCCCCTCCCCTGAACGGCCAGCTAGCTCGCCCCTCAGCCATCCAGTTCCTTGAGCGCCCACTCCGCCCCAGGCTCTGTAATCTCATTTAATCCTCGCAACCACCCTCGGACGAAGGCTCTCTCATTATCCCCATTTGACAGAAACGAGCCCAGAAACAGCTGAAGAAGCTGAGGCTTGTTAAATTGCACCCTGAAGGATTCTGATAAAACCTAAGTCACACTGAGTCTTTCTTCTGCTCGAAACATTCCCCGGGATAAAAGCCAAAACCCTTCGAACGGCCCACAAGGCCCAATGCGATCTGGCCCTCGCTCCCTTTCCGGCCTCCGGCCCTTCTCCCACTGGCTCAGTCGCTCCAGCTGCCCTGGCCGCCTCCCAGTTCCCTGGTGTGCTTTGCCCGGGCTGCTCCTGGCCCCCAGAACATGCTTCTCCCAGCCTCGCTCCCTTACTCCCACTAGTTTCCCTCCAAACTTCACCTTCTTTTCAAAGAGGCCCACTCCCACCACCTTCTTCGTACAGAAATCCATCCCTGGCTCCACTAGCAACACCTAGCTCCCTTCCCTGCTCTGTGTCTTCTTCGCTCTAACACACTGCCCCATGCGTTTATTGAGTTTATTCTTTGCCATTCGCCTCCTTGCATCGAAATGTAAGTTCCACCGAGAGAGTGATCTTTGTTCATTTATATTCTCCGCTGTATCCCCAATCCCTATAACAGTGCCTGACACACAGCGCACCCTCCGTAAACATTTGTTAATTCACATCCTTCAGCCCAAGGGACCATCATCTTCCTGCCCCCTGTCACAGTCACATGGGAGAGTTAACTGGGTGCTAATTGATTTCCTCGGCATCCCCGCTGCTATGGTAACCAGGAGGCGGCAG
This sequence comes from Eidolon dupreanum, assembly GCA_028627145.1. Lineage (NCBI taxonomy): Eukaryota > Metazoa > Chordata > Mammalia > Chiroptera > Pteropodidae > Eidolon > Eidolon dupreanum. The sequence goes on along the minus strand of CM053508.1, from coordinate 90,474,186 downwards.
GGGAGGAACAGCCAGGAGTGATCCCTCCCCTTCAGGCATACGACCCACCCCAGCCCCCTCAGTCGCAAAGACCCGCAACCCCAGAAAGCCCACAGCTCTGCCACTAGCAGCTCTCAAAGCTGCAGGAGCCACAAGGCCCAGCCCCAGAACCCAGAAACACAAACACCCAGCCCACGCACTCACCCAACAGAGGAAGCACAGCCAATCACATGGCCCACGTCCGCACACCATCGCAACCCCCAGCCATTCCCTACACAGTGGCAAAATCGCACAGACCAGATGCCCGTTAGCATGACGCCCCCGCCACAGCCTCGGCGACGTGGCCGACCCGCAGACAGGCGGGGTAGCACCGTGTAGACTCTCCTTCTGTCTATCTCGCTCTTTATCCGTCCTGGCGTCTGTTTATTCCCTTCAGTCTCTCTCTTTCTCTCTCTGCATCTAGGTCTCTGTTTCAGTCTTCTTCTGTCTCTCTGCCCAATCTTCCTCAGCCTCTGAGTCTCTATCTCTCCACCCGTGACTCTCTCTGTCTCTTACCCTGTCTCAGTCTCTCACCAGCACTCTGCCTTGCTTTACCTGTTCTTCACCATGTTGGTCTCTCGGCGTCCACAAAACAGAATAGCAAAGTCAGCACAATTCAAGCAAAAGGGTTTCGACCATAGTCACTCGAGAGACCCATCTCAACACACAAATGCACAGGACAGAGTGACACCCATGCAGAGACAGATGCACACGAGACGGCTATGTAGGGACATGCCTATCTCCACCCTCACCTCCTCTCGTTCTGAGGATATTTAAAATTTTTTTGGTGGGTGAGAAGGAATGGCCGACCCCCCACCTCGGGAGTGGGCCGGGAGCTGTCCGCGGTGCTGAAACGCCTCAGCGAGAAGCGCGGTCTCCTGATGTACACAGACAGCTCCCACCACGAAGACACGTTGACAGGGTGATACACACACACCTCCGACGCTCACTGTCTTGCAGACACGCCGCGATCCACTGACACGCAGTGACTGACAGACTGACACATAGTGACAGGCATGTCCTTAGGAGACCCAGGAGAAGGAGAAACCCGACCCGCAGGGGACAGCAAGAGGAACTCGAGTTAGACAAGGGGAGGACTTCCTGAGATCAAAGGAGGTAGCCTTCCTCCCCAGGCTGACATTCTGTCACCTTCACGCCTGTCCTCTGAGCTCCCTGGAAACTCTGCTCTCCGGCTCCTGGAGGCCTCCGATCTCGGACCCCGTCTCTTCGTCATTCTGTCTCCCTTCATCTCTCGCTGACCCAAACTCTCCTTTCTCTCTGTCACATCACAAGGACCTCGCCTTCCTGGGGTCCCACTGAGTGTCTCTCAGTGAGAAGAATGTCTCTCTTTACCTCGCCTGCATCTATCTCCCTTTCCGTCTTCCTCCATCTCAGTTCCCGTCCCTCTCCCTCTCCTTTTCTCTCTGTGTCTGTCTCCCACTTTCCTTTTCCCTTCGTCTCTGTCTCTAAGTTTCTATCTTTCCGTGTTTCTGACTTTCTAATGCTCTCTCTCTTCCTGTCTCTGTTTCTCTCTGGCTTTGTATCTCCCTCTATCCCTTTCTCCAGGTCTCCTCTGTTTCGGGGTGCCTGTCTCTCTCTCTCTGCTTGCATTCTCTCCCCACCACCCCTTCTCTGGGTGCCTCTGTCTCTGTGTTGATCCTGCCTGGGGCCACCCTTCCAGCCCTGCTGCTTCCAAGCACCTCTAATTAGCGCGCCTGCCCGTCAGAGGAAGGATGTGTTTCCCTAAACGCTAATGAGCCTCCTGTTCTCCGTCTCCTCAAGCCACAGCTGGAAGCTTGGGCGGGGGCGGGGGACAGAGGGTGTCCCAGCTTGGGGAAGCCGTGTGGGGGAGGAGAGGCCTGTGGGGTCGCAGCAGCAGCAGCAGGCTACAGGAAGGACCCGAGGAGCAGGAAGTGAGCTCTCGCCATTCTCCCTGCCTTTTAGGTGTGAGAGGTGGGGCCCGGGAGAGCACCCTCAGCCCCCCAAACCGAGTGCTCAACCCAAGCCAGGCAGAGAGCGAGATGGAAAGGTATGGAGAGTCCATGACTGAACTATAACCCAGTTAGAGGGCGAGATACTGGGGACAGAGATCTAGAGACTAACAGAGGCCCAGAGGGGGACCTCCGGGGGCAAGAGATGCGAACGAGAGACGGAGAGACAGCGAGAGCAGTGAGAAGCTGCGCGGAGGCCGAGGCACAGAGGCTGGGGGGAGGAGGGAGAAGGGGAGCGCGGTGGGGGCTCTGCTTGGTGGGAGGAGCGTGGGCGGCCGGAGGACGGAGACAGACGGGCCTGCGGGGGCGGCAGGGAACGGAAAAGGGAGGAGGCGCCCGCTGCCTCCCAGGCAGGCGGGTGGGGGAGGTGAGGCTGCAGGCACACACGGGCGAGACTCGTCTGTGTCAGGGGGTGGCTGGGGATCTGGGCATGAAACAGCCCTGACTGTGTTTCAGCTCGCGTGTCTGTGACTTTGTATGTGCCAGTGTGTGAGTTGGTTGCGTCTGTGTGTCTACGGGTACGCCTGGGTATTCAGCCCACCTCCCCCAGGCCCTACCCCGCCTTCCCAAATCCCAGCTCTGTTTCCCCAGGACCTGCTGCCACCTCCTCAGGCCCCCATATTCCTACTCGGTCTTTTCCCAAAGCGTCACCCACATCCCCCTTAGATCTATTTACCTAGGTTCTACCTCCTACCCACGAGCTCCACCCTCCCCCAGTCCCACCTCCCCAGGCCCCGCCCCAGCTCTTTAGGCCCCTCCTTCTTCCGGTCTTCCTCCATTTCCTTGTGTCCCCACCCAGCCCCACCCACCACCTTAGGCCCGCTCTTTCCCCACTCCGCAGACTTGCCCTCCATTCTCACCTCGACTGGACCCTTCCCTCATCTTCACTGGGCCCCCCTCTTCAGGCCACACTCCATCCCCACCAGCTACCAGCTAAGCCATCCACACACCTCTCCCTAGGCTCCCCTCCCTTCACCAGGCCTTTCCTCCTGCGGCCCTGCCCTCCTCTTCCCAAACCCGCCAAATTCTCCCAGGGCCCCCCACGTCCCAGCCTCTCACCTTGGCCACGCCCCGTCCCGCCCCCTCTCTGGGTCCCGCTCACTGGCCCAGGCCTTTCAATTTCAGGGGCGTGGACCCGCCCAGGCCCCACCCACTCGAAGCCCCACCCACTCGAAGCCCCGCCCCGCGCCAAGCCCCGCCCCGTCCCCCGGCCGACAGCCGACGCGCTCACATGGTCTCGTCGTCGCCAAACTCGAGCTCGCCGCACGCGTCCTCGTAGTGCACACCGCCGCCACGCGCCGTGCCGTCCACCGTGCGGTAGGGGAGACGCACGGTGCCGCGCGCGCCCGAGCTGCGCACGACGCGCACGTCCACGGTTCCCATGCACTCGCTCACGTGCAGCAGGCGGTCCTGGAAGGAGAAGATGCCCGCGTGGTCGTCGTCCAGGATGGTGACGGTGGCCAGCAGCGGCGCCACCAGCCGCCCCTTGGGCCGCCCGCCGCCGTCGGGCTCGAACATGCCCTGCGCGTCGCCCACGCGCAGGTTCAGCAGCCGCACGAAGAAGTGCTCGTCCTCCTCGAAGATGTCGTCGTCGATGATGCCGATGCGCAGCTCCTTCTGCGTCTCGCCTGGCTTGAACACCAGCGTGCCCTCGCTGCAGTGCAGGACCGGGAGAGAAAGGGGCGAAGGGCGTGCGGTCAACAGCCGAGGGCGGGGGGCGGCGCCACGCGACGACTCGCAAGCATGAGAGTGGGCAGGCATTAAACAAATAATAGCGAGGGGGGAATCAGGGTGGGCTTCCTGGAGGAGGGGTGCAGAAGGGGGAACGAGACAGATTTGGTCCCTCCTCCCTCACACCCCCGTGGAACCCACGAGTATTCTAAGGGCCAGTATTGTACAGATAATGATGAAGGTAAGATCAGGGCGGGCTTCCTGGGGGAGGCTTTAGTGGGCAGGAGTGCTCCAGGCAGAGGCAAAGTCCCAGGGTGGAGAGAGGGCCTGGAGGGTTCCACAGCCACACTTGTCAAATCTCAGTGTGCACATGAATCCTCCAGGGAATCATGAAAACGCACATTCTGGTTCAGTAGCTCCAAGTTTCGAGACTCTGCATTTCTAACTAGCTCCCAAGGAATGCAGATGGTCCCGGTACATGGACTGCACTTAGAGTGGATGTGATTTAGGGCCCAGAACTGGCCTCGTCACTGCTTCTTATAAACCCTTCTGCCTTCCCAGGTAGCCCCAACAGAAAGACCGCACTCCTTAACTTGGCATTCATTCATTCATTCACTCAACAAACACTCCCCGGGCACCTGCTTCGGGCCCTGTGCTGGGCACACAGCGGTGAGCAGCCCCTGTCTTCACGGGGCTCGCACCCCCATGGCAGAGCCATATCTCAGTGACAATGACACATTTAATGATTTATCATGGTTGGCTCATTCAACAAATATTTATTAAGCACCTGCTGTGTGCCAGGCACTGTTCTTAGTGTTGGGGAAACAGCAGTAGAGCCAGCTCAGAGAAAAATTCTTGTCTTGGTGCAGCTTCTGTTCTAGGGCGAGAGGTGAATGATAAACAAACATGTGATGCCAGGCGGTGACAGCGCTATGGAGGAAAACAGAGGAGGAGGGTAGAGAGTGAAGAGAGGGTGCTGGGTTCGGGCAGTCAGGGAAAGCGTGTCCGAGGAGATGACATTCGAGCGGAGACCTGAGCGAGGGAGCCATGTGGAGGATATCTGGAGAAGAGTATTCCTGGTGAAGGGAACAGCCAGTGCAAATGTCCTGAGGTAGGAAAGGGTTTGGCGTGTTTGAAGATCAGCAGAGAGACCAGTGTGGCTGCAGAGGGTGGGAAATAACATCTCAGAGGGAACAGGAACAGATGTCACAGGCCTTGGCGGGCTACAGTGAGGACTTCGGCATTTACTCCAAGTGAGACAGGAACCATGGGAGGCCTCTGAGCAGAGGAAGGATGTGAGCTGGCTTAGGTTTAGAATGGGTTTAGTCGTTTAAGTCTCCGAAGCACGCACAAGACACTGTGTAATGGGGTGGGGGAAGGAATGGGGCAGTGACATTAAATTAGGGTGAAACTTTGAGAGGACTGGGAATGAGTAGGCTCCTTCTGGCAGGGCTGTAGACATCGAAGTGACTCTTGGATGTTACTGCATCTCGTAAGTCTATAATTTCTCCTCCCGACCCCTCCGACCATGCCCATCAGGGGCTTGGCACTGGTTCTGAAATGTGCTATATGATTTGATAAGTGCTCACTATTATTCCTATTAATACTTTCATAAGAAAGAGGTCCTGGGCTCCAGTTCTCCAAGAGAACTGGACTCCAAGGGACTCCAAGTTTCTGGCAGACGTGGAGCCAGATGACAAGGCCTGGGGTGGATGGACAAGGGACTCCCTGTTGCTGTGGCCTGCTGTCCATGGTGGTTAAAGCACCCAGCTGGGCCGGCCAACCTGTTCCAAGCTGGGCTCAGCTGCCATGCCAGCTGTATGATCTCGGGCAGTTAGGATTCTGCAGCCTTCTGAGCCTCAGTTTCCTCATCTGTAAAACGGAGCTAAAAATAGTGTGTGCCTCCTGGTGTTGTTATAAGGATCAAGTTATCACAGGGGAAGCACTCAAGAAAAGTTAGCCAGTGGTATTAGACTGTTAGAATCCTCAAATTAGGGGATTTTAGGAATGGAAACTTAAGGGACTGTAGAACGTGGGGATTTTAGCACCATCTTTACCAAACGGTCAAAGTGGACATCATCAGTAAGGGGACAAGCAGCCGTCACGGGCCCCCTGAGGACACAGCATCCCTTCTGTGGGTTCCCGCCCAGAGTACGTCGCCTGATCTAATCACAAGGAAACGTCAGACAAACCCAAGCTGAGGGTCACTCTAGTAACTGGCCCATCTTCAGAAGTGCCAGGGTCATGCAAGTCATGGGAAGGCTGAGGGACTGGTCCAGACTGAGGGAGACTAAAGAACATGACAACCAACTGCAGTGTCGTTCTGGATGAGAGAGAGAGAGGGAGTGAAAACACAGCCATAAAGGACATTACAGAGACAAATGGGGAAATGCAAAAATGGATGGCAGATTGGTTAATAATACTGACTTAGTATTACATTTCCTGAGTGTGATGATCGCTCATGATTATGTAGGAGAATGTCATTCTTTTTGGCGGATGCATGCTCAGTATCTATGGGTGAAGGGTCATGCTGTCTGCAACTCACTCTCATATAATACCATGATGATTAATATTTATATATTAAAGTGACGGAGCGAATGCAATCAGGACAAACTATGGACAGTTCATGAATCTGGGTGAACTTATATGAGGGTTTGCCAAATTCCTTTTGTAGCCCTTCTGTAGGTGTGAAGTTTTCCAAAATGAAAAGCTGGGGAGAAAAAGAACATAAGGGTTTTAGAAACCTAGTATCAGAATCATAGAAGGCTACATTCACAGGACTCGTGTCCCAAAATGCACAAACTGAGATGATGAAAACCTACAAACCATCAATCAGAGACTGGTCGAGGTACGGATTAGAATGCCAAAACGTGGCAATCCTGGATTCTTAGAACCTGAGACCCTTAGCTCGTTAGGATTACAGCAGCTTACATCTCAGAATCGTGGGAGAACTGTGCTGTTTGAGGGCTTTAGAGATCACATTTAATTAGGAGAAACTGAGGGCCACAGGACCACCCTCGCCCATGTGATACCTGTAGGCAAATTAGAAAAAGGCTTCCCTTCTTCAAGACACTTTATTTCCAAGAATGAGAAAACTGAGGCAGAAACTCGCCCAAGGAACAGGGTCCAGGGCTAAGCTTGGACTGGAGCCCAGGCGTCCTCCCTCCCAGTCCTGGACCTAAGCTACCTCGATAAGCGATGCCGGCCTTATGAATGTCAACTGGGATGGGGCAGCGGGGAGATGGGGCAGCGGGGACGGGTAGGAGGTGTCAACACTCCCCGGCTCTTTGGTTCCATCACCAAGCAGCACTGACTCCTTCACTTCAAACACCTCCGTCTTGAGGTCATTTGCAGGTAAGAAGGCAGCCTCTGATCCCAGCAGGTGACACCTGTACCCATTTCCCTCCCCAGAGGCTTCGATGGGGGCAGTGCAGACCAGGGGTGAAGAGCGAGCCACAGGATGGCGAATGCCTTTTCTTCAGTTAAAGGAGGCCGGGAGTGTGAGGTGATGGGAGAAGACGGTGGGAGAAGAGCACAGGTAGCCAAAAAGATCCCAGGCTACGGGACGACGGAACAGAGACGTGAACAGCTGCGCCCCACTCAGGAGAAGTCTGCGCAGGGTAGGTAGCAGCGGTGGATGGGTTCGGGCAGACAAGAACCCAGACTGACCGAGCTACAGAGAAGGACCCACAAATGTCCAAAGCAGCGGAAAGATATGAATTCGTGATGGGGCAGAGAAGGGAGACCGGGCGACTGCAGGTCTTTGCTGAGGCACGGCAGAACTCAAGATGTGCAAGACAGAGAGCTGAGCCGCAGAGAGAGGGGTTAAAAGGAACGATGCCATCTGCACAATGGCAGAGCCAGAGATCTGTGACCAGAGATCTGTGAACGGCTCAGCCCCGGCTTTACTCTAGGGAGAGGGGGAAAGAGGTGTGGCGGATGACTTAGCAGGTGGAACCCGTGGCAAGCTCAGCCACCAACACTCTCCCATCCTCTGCTTCATTTTTCTTCACACTCTTCCCTGACATTTTTATGGATTCATCGTATACTTCCGAACATCCTTTCCACAAGGACATTGGCTCAGTTTGGGCAGGGACTTTATGCATGTCATCCCCTGCTGGTCGCCACTGCCCAGATCGGTTTCTGACACAAAGCAGATACGCGATAAGTGTCGTAGGAAACGGTGGAATCGTGCACATGAGTTAACAAACTATACTGTAGAGCTCTGATTCTTGAAAGAGTGTGGTATGCACGGAAGAACGCATAGCTAAAGAGTTTTGTGGGCCACGTGAGGACAGAGCAGTTATCTTACCATTCTGTGTTGAGGCCTTAAAAAAAAAAAGCATCTGGCACACAGCAGGTGCTCTGTAAGCCTTCCTGAACGAGGAAAGATCACAGGTCTCTGCTCAAAGAGGGGTGAAGAGACGGAATGACGCAGTGAGACACGGTACAGTGCAAACAGCGAGTTGCTTTATGGTGGAGCCAAAACCCGGGGACGATTTGGGCATCATCTTTCTTCTTATCCTACTTAATTTTCCCACATAGTGCTTACATCATCCGATGGTTTTATATGTTTAATAGTGTTTGCCCTGACTGTCACCAGAGGGTAGGGACGTTAGCTGTCTTCTTCATCACGGTATGCCCCTGGCATACAGCCAGGGCTCAGTAAACATTTTTACTTTGGTGCTAGTGTGTGCGGGCAGAGGGGTACCTGTTCTACCAGGTAATGATACAGTATAATGGAGCTATAATATTAACTGGGTGTGGTGTCAGGCACAAGGACTCACAGACAGATAATGGCAGGGGCAGCTTGTGGACAGTGACAGCCGTGCTGTCTTGCCCAGTGGAGTGTGCCAAATGCTTGGAACAGTGGCTGGTACGGAGGAGGCTCTCAAGAGTGAATGAATGCGTGAAAGAACAAAGGAAGGAAGGAAGGAAGGAAGGAAGGAAGGAAGGAAGGAAGGAAGGAAGGAAGGAAGGAAGGAAGGAAGGAAGGAAGGAAGGAAGGCAGGCTGCAGGTGTGCCCACAGCAGGGTAAAGGTGCGCGCAGCGGGAAGTAACCAGCAGACCCCTGAGCCTGGAGGCTGCGACGGCCCGGAGCCCCGCACGGGCCTCACCGGTGCTCACCTGTACTCGTAGTCGGAGCCGGCCTTGGCCGAGCCGTCCTCCGTGCGGTAGTCCACGTAGAAGGTGCTGTTGCCCTCGCCGCCCTCGCACGTGACTGACAGCAGCACGGAGCCGCAGTTCTCCAGGCAGTGGTACAGGCTGGGCTCGAAGAAGATGTGGCTGGCGCCGTCGTCCTCGTCCTCGGCGGGGCCGTTGGCTGGGCCGGCGCGGCGCGAGGCGTCCGCCGCGTGTCGCCGCAGCACATTGCCCGCGCCGGTCATCAGCCGCGTGGCCTGGATGCGGTAGAAGGCGCGGCTCTTCTGCTGGTGCAGCAGCGCGTAGTAGTTGGCGATGCCCACCAGCTGCTCCAGGTCCTTGTCGGGGTGCTTCTGCTTGAGGTCCTTGAGGATCTGGATGACCTCGCGGCGGCTGGCGTCCAGCTCGCGGGCATCGGAGGGGCCCAGGCCCAGGCCGCCCACCTCCCCCGGGGCCTCGGCGCCCACGAACGTGCCGTCCAGCTCGATGCTCTTGGGGGGGTCGCCCTCGGCACCGATGATGATGCCGCTGCGTGGGTCGGTGCGGTAGCGCTTGTACACGTACTTGTAGAAGAATAGCCGCTTGTCGGCCATCCAGGCGAACACCACGCACACCGGGAAGAAGACCAGCGTCAGCAGCGCCTCCCACACCTGCGGGCGGGCGGCAGCTGGGCTCAGGGCTGCGTCTCTCCCGCCTCCCGCCCTGTCCTCGTCCCTCGTCCCTCTGTCTTTCGCTCTTGTCTCGGGTTGTCTCTGCCTCTCGCTGTTTGTCTCCTTCCACCCCGCCCCCCGCCCCTCCATCCCTCTCTCTCTCTCTGTCTCTAGGGCTCTGGGGCTCCGTCCATCTCTGTCGTCGTCTCTCTCCTGCCTCTGTCTCGTTCTCCGTGTCACTGGGTTTTTATCTTTCCTCCTGTCTCGTCCTTTCTTGTTGCCTCTCGTGGCTCCGTCTCCATGGCCTTTTATATACTTTGTAGATACTTATCTCCTTCCCTTATGAGATTCTTCGAAGGTTTTTCTCTCTCAATCTCTCTCTCCCCCTCCACCTCTCTCTTTCATCTCATCCATCCACCTTTTCTCACTCTGAGAACCACGCCCTGCTGCCCAAGTACCAGGAACCCAGACATCCTTAGCCACCAGCAAGGAGACACCCCGCCACAGTCCCAGCTCCTGAAGTGGGGGCACAGCCCGCGTCTTCCTGCCTCTTTCTCCCTCCTCTTTTCTCCCTGCTCCATCCTGCCCCCCACCAACTTGGGGCACCTCCACTTCTCCAAACCCCACCCATCACCCAGGGTCTGAGCTCTGCCCACCTCCTCCAAGAACTCCCTCAATTCCCACCCCCCTCATACACGCCCAAAAGTAAACAGCCCTGGCCAGACTGTCCTTCCTTACCATTTGGCTCTTAGGGACAGGGCTCTGATTCTAAAAGAGGCACAAGTCTGGCTGTCCTGCAGCCTTGCAAAAGGAGTTCCCATGTTCACGTGCCTCCCCACAGAGACAAGGCAATTCTTCCTTCTAGAAGAGGGATACCCAGCCCAGCCTCTTCTCTCTAAAATGGGGACATCCTCAAGACTGAATGAGCGATGCACCCCGACATGCAGGACTGTTGGCTCCTGACACATGGAAAATACTCAAAACGTGAAATTACTATTATTATATTGTTGTTGTTATTATCATTATTATTATTATTATTACTAGTGCTATTATCTTGGGCTTATCAAGGTCCAGGACATAGTCTGCCCGTGGGCTGGCACGGGCCCATACAGGGAACATCCGCCAACATTTGACAGTTCATCTTGAAAATATTTGTGAAAAGACTCAAATGTTAACCTTCCTCGTTCACGATACGGAAGACAAGAGTAAAGAGTATTTACAATCGGATCCTGAAAATCTGAGTCCGGTAGGGAAAATATCTTTTCAGGTCCAGTTGCCACGACCCCTCGTCACTGTGTTTACTGATGGCTCAGAGAAAAAGCAGGACTTGGAAATAGTAAAACTGTACAAAAGCCACCAGGCAGGTTTGTGCAAAGCAGCGGAATTTCCTGCACGAGCTATGCAATGAACCCTCACCTTGCGTTCACAGAACTGGCCATTGTGTATATTGTGGGAGATTTCCTCTTAATCAGAAGACAATCTCAGACCCTTAGGATTGGCTTTTTCCCCTGCAGGTAAATAAAAGGTGCTTCTAGCAGATTCGCACGTCCCTTCCAGGGCACCCACTGCGAATGGGCGTGTGGATTTGCCCAACTTGGGGAGGAAGTGAGACACCTTCAGGTCTCAGAGGACAGGGGTGTCCCCAGGAGGGAGGTATCAGAAATCTGATGTTTATGGGTGGATTATGAGTTATTTATGGGTTGCCGCCGTAATTGGGGAGGGGATATGGCCTCCATCTGGTGACATCCAGCGACTCACGGGACAGCCCCACACGATACAAAATTGTCTCACATCCTTCCTGCCTTCAGAACCTCCCACTGGACACTCACGCCGGTGAAAACCCTGCTTATCACAATTGGAGCCTAGAATGCAACTCTGCCTTATGTATGTATGAAGTGTTTTCCTGTATGGTTTAACATATGCCAAATACGCTCATTTTTAACCTCACGGTGACCCGCTCCTCTGCTGGAATGGTCTCTGATCTTTTTCATCCTTTTAAACCCAAACCTGTTCATTATACGTAGGTGCCATCTAATGACTTTTAGGTAGTAAATACCGAAGCGTTTACATCTAATAAGTGTTCTATTAGAATTCCTTTCCTTCATGTCAGGGTTCATGGATGGTACTGACTTCGGGAAGCCAGCGACATAGGACAAGTTCACTCACGGGGAGGATGTCTCACACTTACTGTTCCAGGCTCGCTGCTCTAAGCCCTTCCACGGGTAGGAATTCAGTTGATCCCCATGCAACCCTCTGAAGTCAGCACGGATGAACCCAGATTACAGATGGGGAAACTGAGGCACACAGCAGGTAAGGAACTTGCCCCAGGTCAGACAGCTAGAAAGCAGCAGAGGTGGGATTTGAACCCACGCCCCTGGTGCCACGGTCCATGCACCAAATTCCGAGGCGACGAGACCTCTCTCCTATTGCCTGAGGATTTCACATCAGCAAAGCGAAGGGGGAAGTAATGAAACATCTGTTATAAAAAGGAAGCGTTGGGCATGAAGGGTCAAGAACCAATGCTCTAGTCCTACCCCTGCCATGTTCAAATGTGAAAACAGGCCCAGAGAGGGTATGGGCTTCGCCCAAGGTCACACAGCACTTCCAGAGAAACTCTGGAGCCAGACAGATCGTCTCACGGCACGAGTCCACTGCATCCATGCATCACCTTCATCCCACGCCAGTTCCTTCACTTATTTCACGAAAATGTCCCATAATGCTGGTCTCTCAGTTACACCCCCCAAAGGGTTCTCCATGGCTACTTCTGCCCCGAGCTGTGGCATCTTACACCTTCAGTCCCCTGCGTCAGAGCCAGCTCCTTCTCCGGGGGAAATCTCTCCTCCACCCCTGTCCCTACCCCACCTCTTGTCCAAGGTGTCGAAAATTTTTTTCACAGTTTAGGTGTAAATCCTTATCGAAGACCATTTTGAAAACCTAAGTCAGGAGAGCATCCCTTTTAATAACACCTGAAAACTGAGCGACAGGTGGCCTCTGTGTTTTTTGCTGAGGCAGCCAGGAAACTCGGCGTCACAGTGGGGAGTCAGTCACAGTACTTGCCTCTCTCCTTCCCTCATCCCTGTCTGCTGGTGCCACCGTCTCCCTTTTCCTCAGTCTCCCCTTTCCTCACCGGGCCTTCTGACCCCCCAGCTCTGATACCGTTTGCAAAGAATTTTTACGCCTCTACGTTCAGATCTTTCCTGGAAAGAAACTATAACTGGCAAAACCTGACAGCTAAAAATGAATAGGTCACACGTGTGTGAAGGAATCCTGGGTAGCCTCAAATAAATTATGCACGTGCGGGAATGAATTAGGCAGGCCCATAAATAAATTATGCAGATGCAGGCAGCAGTCATTGACTTGTGGGAAATAAATTAGGCAAATGTTTTAAAGGAAGACTAGGCAGTATGCTGGTTAAGACACTGGACAAATGAGAGGCAAATAATGATGTGAATGTCGGTGTAAATGACACAGCTGTCTCGATTTTGTCTCACTATTGGAATAAATTATGCAAAGTGGTCCTTGCTGCAGACTGGGTTTACACCTATGGATGTGGGTATAAATTACAGGGAAGTGGCATGAATTATCCTAACATCAGAAATCAGTTATGAATAATTCATGAATGGTGCAAAGCACACGGCTGCAGTATCTGGTAAATAGAGTTAGATTACAAAGATGTGGGCACGTTATCTGTGTACGGCCAGGGATAAATTATGCAAATTGCACCAAGTTACCCCAATCGATTAGCACTGTCAGAAAACACAAGGCTGGATTATTCACCCACTGCATGAATTGTGCAAACAGGGGATGTCTTATTGCAAAAGCGATAATAAATTATGTAAAAGGCAGGGAGTGTAGGAAAATGTGAGCCTACCTAGCAAATACCTGGCTGGACTACAGTATGCACCGCACACATCTCAAGGACTCTGTTAGCACACGTGTCGCCTGTGAGTTAAGGGCGCCCCTTCTGGAAGGGTCCGTTGAAGATGGCGCCCTCCTCTGGGCAGGTAAGCCCTTTCCAGGCCTCCGGTGCCATCCAGACACGGCTTGGGAGCAGCTGCCGGACTCCAGCCCCAACCCACCCTCTCGGCCCGGAGCGCTCTGCGCAGCGCATGAGCTGCACGGCCTGTGGCCCTCTTGGACGTGAGCATGCATTTCTGCAGACACCTGCGTCGACTCTCCAAGCCCAGGGAGTCCCCACTCCCAGTCTGGATTTTGCAGACACCCACGCACCGAGGAGGTGTCCATGGGTCCGTGCTCACCTGGACTACACCGGGGGAAAAGACGGCAAGGATGAGATAGAGCCAGACGTAGGCGAAGATACTCCACGAGGCGGTGACAAAGAAGACCCTCAGGTGCTTGATCTTGCGGCTCTCGCCGGCCGGGATGACGTAGATGCACACGGCGATGACCACGAACATGTTGAAGGCGGCGCTGCCCACGATGGTGCCCGGGCCCAGCTCGCCGGCCTGGAAGTTGTGGCCGCAGACCTCGATGACAGACAGCAGGATCTCAGGCGCCGAGGAGCCCAGGGCCATGAGCGTGAGGTTGGACACGGTCTCATTCCAGATGCGGACGGTGCCCACACTGGTCTCGCCGTTGGCCTTGGTGATGGTGATCTCCTTCTCCTTCGACGTGATGACCTCGATGGAAGCCATGAAGCGGTCGGCGATGATGGACACGCCCAGGAACATGTAGACCATGGCCACGAAGTAGACCACTGCCCTCGCCACCTTGTCGCCCAGCGACGGGTCGTCAGGCTCCCAGATGGGCAGTAGGACCCCCGGCTGGCAGCGGTTGGAGCCCTGGCAGACGCCTGTGCTGGCATCGCTGTCATTGGCCGGGAGAGGTGGTAGAGATGGGGTCGGGGTGGCCGCCCCTGAGCATGGGGGGGCCCCTAGGAGGAGCGCAACCCCCACCAGAGCCAGGGGAGCCATGGAGGGTGGCGGGGTTCTGTGGGGGAGGAGGAGGAAGGCTGAGTGAGGAGAGCACACTCCCCGACACGCCAGAGTCAAGGCTGTTTTGGGGGTGGGGAAAGGGGAGGGGGAAGCTGAGGACTAACACGGGGAGGATGGAGACTGAGGGAGACACCCAGAGACAAACACAAAGAGAACGAGAGAGCCCCAGACAGAGACTAAGGGAGAAAGGTACAGAGAGATAAGGACAGACGCACAGCGGGTGGGCAACAGCCACTTTGGGAAACCACATCTGAACGTCGCGCATGCTGCAACTCAGCAACTCCGCTCCCGAGTATGTACCCGAGAGAAACGGGTCGTATGTCTGCCAAAGGATGCATACGAGAGTGGTCACGGCAGCTTCAGCTACGACAGCTCCCATCTTAGCCCCAATGCCTGTCCGCGGTAAAACCGAGACGTGTGGCGAGGAGCGCTCACACCGGGGAATATTACCCGGCCCTGAAAAGGGGGGTGGCCTGGGGAGACGCCTAGCGATGCAGAGGAAGCTCACAGCCGTGCGATGGGGGACCGGAGCCAGGCACAGGGTGACACAGACGGAATGGGCAAGGTGGGGGGCTGCAGGCGCTTCATTAGGTGATGCTGTGGTTTCCGGCTTGGCCCTCGGGGCACTCCGGCTCAGGATTTGGGCCATGGTGGTGCTGTCCGGCTGGCTCAGGTGGAGCTGGGGAGGGGCAGCTGGAGGCCCTCTCACACCCTTCCCGCCGTGGTGGCGGGTCTCTCTCCAGTATCCCCGGTCTCTGCGAGGTACACCGCTCCTTAGCGGCTGTGATGTATGAACCCCATATTGGGCTTTTTGTCCTGTTTGTGGGTGCGGGGTCTCTAACTGTTTCAGTAGCTCCCTTCCTGCCTCTGGTCCTGGGTTCGAGTGGCTATTTCTGTGCCTCGTCTAGGTTTCCTTTAAAAATGCCAACCAGTTCACACCCCGCTTCTGCTTGGAACCTCTCCTGGTTTCCCTCTCACTCAGAGCCCCATGGTCCTCTGCCTGGGTGAGAGGTCCCTCGTGGTCGCCCCCCACCCCGTTCCCTCTCCTCCCCTTTGCTCACTCGGCCTCATCCGCACTACAACCTCGCCCATCCTGGGCACACCAGACAAGTTCCTGCCTCTGGGACCTGCTGTCCCCGCTCCCTCACACACTCTTCCTGGTGTCTGCGTGCCCTTTCATCCAAAGGACACCAGTCTCCTTTGGGGAGCCCCAAGCCATTGCACAGAGGAGGAGATCAAGGCTCGGAGAGGTTGAAAACCGTGCCCGACGCCCCCAAGCACCAAAGCTGCAACTCCGTTTCTCTTTCCAAGAGTGCCCAGGACTTGCAGCTCCTCTGCCTCGCCCCTGTGTTGCCACGGTAACCCAGGAGCCTCTAAAAGAGGAACTGAGATTGGGAGGGGGGTGGTCCTCCGAGCCTCCAGCCCTGGCCCCTCTCCTGGCCACCAGCCTCAGTTCTCCAAGCACCTTCCATTTCTGTCTGAAAAAACTTCTCCCCAGAGTCTAGTCCACAGCCTTCTCCCAACACACACCCACCTACTCACGTACTCCCAGGGGCTGGGAGCTGCTCCTCCCGGAGAGGGAGGAAGAATGTTGGCAGAACTTCCCTGAGGAGTGAGTGTGTGTGTGTGAGTGTGTGTGTGTGCGTAGGCGAGGGAAGAAGGGTGATTCTTAAAGGGCCACCACACAATTAGCCCCATTGGATAGGCCCCTAATAACATGTCTAATTAGCAGCCCCCTAATTAACAACAACTTAGGCATAATTACAAACCCACCAGGATCCAAAGCAAAGACTCGTGCCCTTCCCCCTCTCTCCTCCCCAGCTCTCAGGGGGAACAAGGGCCACCTGGGAGTCAGAATTCCAAAGCATCTAACTCCCTCTCTCACAGAAGAGCCGTGGCTGGACGTCCTCCCTCAAGGCCGACCACCTGTCCCTCCTGCCTCAGCCCTCAAGGGGGACCCGGGTCAGCTGATGGGTGCCATGCCGGCCCTCCCTGCCCAGGGGCTGTGCAAAGTGGCCTGGTTCCGTCCCTCTTCCTCTAAAACCCGGTTACCTCTCACTGAGGACCCAGGAGAGGAGAGGGCAGGAAGAGAAAGCACTAGATAAATATTTGGGAGATGAGCAACCCGAGGTCTGAGCCCTGTTGCCGGGGACAGCTGGATTCCTTCTGCATGAAGTGCCCGCCTCTGCCTCCCTCCGTCCACCAGCAGCCCTGAAACCTAATCTGGGTGTAGCGTCCAGGGGCAGAAGGATCAGGTTGAGGCCCGGGGTGGGGGTAGGGGGGCAGATGGCCACCCTGTCTCCCAGGGCCATCTCTCCCACCCTTGTGGGGTGGTGGCCAGCTGGGTCAGTGGTGAGCCCTGCCTCACACACCTCTCGGGACCTCATCTGTGGAGTAGGACTGCCAGCTTAATGGGGGGCAGTCCAGTCCTGGTGGGACCCCTTCCCTCATGCCCCTCAAACTGGCCAGGGGGCTGGTGGCTCCTGACTGTGCTGGTGGCGGGGGCGGGGGGGGCCTGCCACCCCCGTGAGGAATATGCAAGGTGGGGGTGCAGGCTTCTACACACTTACTGCTCCTGGTTGAGCCACGCAGCGCCCTAGCTTGGGGATCACACATGCTCGTGCACACACGTCTCGGCGCTCAGGCCGCTGGTGCACAAACGGGTGGACTGAAGTCCGAGGGGGAGAGAGCCCAGCGGGCGCGCAGCTTCCAGGAGAGGCGGAGCCGTGGCGGACACGCACACACGCATGGGACTCCCAACCCGGTGCTCTTTTTCACCCATCTGGAGCCCACGTGAGCACCTGAGGACTGCGTGGGCTGTGGGCTCAGGCTCACACCGCTCCCCTTGTCACTCACTCTGGCCTAGCTTCTCTGGGGCCCCCTTCCCTCCAGGAAAGAAGGGACCTTTGGACTCAGAGGACCCTCTCCGAGATCCTGAGGGGTGCTGGAGAAGCTTTTGAGATCCAGCTCTGCTGGGAGACAGGGCTGAGGCTCGCACACCATGAGGGGGATGAGGCGAGGCTGCAGGAGGGACTGGCCCGGCCCAGCCCAGCCCGGTACCTAGTGCTGGGCCTGGAGCAGGAAAGGGTCTCGGTAATCATCAAAAGCATGAACGAGTCATAGATGGACAAACAGCAAAGAGGTGTAAAAGTTAGATCGCAGGAAGGCCCAGCCCCTTCTTTAGGAAGATGAGTGAGGAGGTCGGACTGAAGACAGGATGGGGTTCAAACTCCACCGCAAGGGGTACAGGTGAGACCCCAAGAGCGGCGGGCTTCAGAATGCCTGAAACAAGGCAGAACAGGAGCTGAGGGGAGGCATGGGGCGGACGCCGCCGGCCGCAAGGATGGGTGGGAGCCCTGCTGAAGGAGGCAGAGGAGTTTGGGGGACTCCTCACCTTGGAGGGGCCCTACTTCGCAGGGCGGATCTTCTGCCTCCCACTCGCCCCGTGCCGGGGTGGAGACAAAGGTGTGTAGGAGGAGAGTTAACGGGCTACACCGGGGAGAGGACGAGGAGAGGGAGAAGCAGAGCCCAGATACCTAGAGACGGAGATGGGAAGGAGGGAGAGCGGGGAAGGGCGGGGAAGGGGCAGGACACACACGCGGAGATGGGAAGAGACGGAGGCAGAGAGACGGGGGACGCTGAGACAGCAGAGACAGAGAGAAGCACACGGAGGTGGCGAGAGAGGAAGGCAGAGAAATCTGGGGCTTGAGAGACAGCGCGGGGAAGACACAGACCAGACCCAGGAGGGGAGGGGACGGGAGTGAGAGACGGAGCGAGCCCGGGACATGGGAGAGGGACCCAAAGAAGCCGCCAGGCTCTGCAGGGCAGAGACCCCCGAGGGATGTACAGAGGCAGACACACGACACCCAGACACAGGAAGTCGGGGGCGGAGGTACAGGACGAGAGAGTGGGGGCTACCCCAGACGGGGTGGGGTGTCCTCGCCCCTCAGTGCCCAGGAGGCACCCCCTCCCAGCCCGCCATGCTCCCTGGAACGCAGGAGGGGGTGAGGATGCTGGCTGCTGGTGGCGCCCCCACCCCGTGGAAAGGCCCTGGTGTCCCCACCCGGGGTATGCAGCCTTCCACCCGCCACAGACGAGTTCAGGGAACAGCGGCTCCCGGCTCCTCAAAGCTCCCTCCCCCCGGGGAAACATCGTCCTTCTCCCACGCTCCCCCTAACTGGGGGTCTCTTACCTGCAGCTGCAGCCTGGAAAAGGTCCCCCCAGCACTGGCTGGCAGTGGTGGGCGACTCTGCCCACCGAGAGAGAGAGAGAGAGAGAGAGAGAGAGAGAGAGAGAGAGAGAAAGCGAGAGAGAGGGAGCGAGAGAGGGAGAGAGACAGAAGAGACAGGAGACGGAGAGGAGCTGGAGACTGAGGGAGAGAGGGAGAGAGGGAGAGAGGGAGAGAGGGAGAGAGGGAGAGGGGGAGAGGGGATAGGGGGAGGAGAGGAGGGGGGGGAGGGACACGGGGGAGGGGGACTGGCGAGGGAGGGAGGAGGCGGGGCCGGAGCCGAGGGGAGGAGGCGGAGGCGCGGAGAGGGGAGGCGGGCGGGGGCGGAGAGGGGAGGTGCCTGGAGAGGAGAGGGGCGGGAGGAGGTAGCCCGAGCCTCCCACCCGCCCTCCGGGTTCAGCACCACAGGCAGGGACAGCGGCGGAGGGCGCGCGTTTTGGGGGGGATGTGGGGGGTCATCCGGAGGCGTTCTCTGCCCCCACCCGCAACACCCACAGTCTCTGATCCATATAAGGGCCAAAGACGCAAAAAAGCTACAAATAGTTACAGGCTCACAGAACTGGGGGAGGGCAGGAATATTTAGCCAGTCGGATCCAAATGCACAGGCCGCGTCTGCAGACAGAACCTCACAAAGCCAGCCAAAAACAACCACAAAGCCACCCATTAATAATAATAGTTGCCATTCATAGTGCCAGACATTGTTACAAATGTTTTATAAGCCCTTGACACGTGTTGATACAACTAACCCTCAAATTGACCCTGTGAGGTAGACACAAACAGCTCCATTTTACAGGTGGGGAAACTGAGGCCCAGAGTGAGGTATCGCTTCAGGCTCTACATCCTTAACTACTACAGTACACGCTGTTCCAGACCCAGGAGCTGGCGAGAAGTCTGGGGGCGAACCACAAAGGGCCAGGCAGATGGCCCAGGCTCCTGAAGACAAACTCAGGAGCCTTGAAGTAGACACACGCATGCCCCCCCCACACACACACACCGGTGCATGCACACTCCCCTCTCCAGGGTGTGCACACTTCACAGACCCACACCCCGAATCCCACGTCCATCCAGGGCGGGAGGTGACGGTGTGTGCCCCGCCTCTGAGGGCGAGCAGAGGGAGGAAGGAGCCTGCTTTGGCCACTGCCAGTCTCTGCCGCCAGCAGAGGAGGGAGATGACCCACTCCTGCAACTTCCCACACCTGGGCTGGGGCTCTGGGAGCTGGGATGGGGACAGGGTGGCCAAGAGTTGGTGGGCTACTTCTTAAAAACTCGCCGTGGAGAACTGGCAGCTTGGCCTTCACTGTCAGCGTGGGTGGTCAGAGAGTGGGAATCCCACAGTAGGAGGCGGACAGATGGCCGGAATGACCTCTCCCCACGTAACCCGTGCCTGGGAGGAGCCCACCCTCCCCGCCAGCCTGGATCCCACTCAGGAAGTGCTCCCCAACCCTCATGACCCGGATTCTATTCCTGGCCTGTGCTGGGGAGGGCAGGATTTCTCCTGCGTCCCTGCCCTCCCCTGGCCCCTGACGTGCAGGCCTCGGACACCTCCTGCTGCCACAGAAGGGACCTCAGGCCAGGGAAATCGGCCCTTTCTCCAACTCCCTGGTACCCGCCCTTTTCAGTTAGCATGGTGTACCCCGGTCCCATCAGCACCTCTCAACTGGAATCTAATCTCAATCACTTTCTGCCGGGGTCTAACCCTGACCTTCCGCGCAGGGGCTCACCATAGCGATTCTCTTTAGGGTCCAAGGTCGGCACAGAGGGCTACAGGTCCTAGGGGTCCAGCTTCAGACCTTGTGCTACGTTCGGACCACAGCCCCTCCCCCCACCCCCCCAGCAGTCCTGGCCACCCACAGCCTTCCCTCTGAGACTCCTTCCTCGTCGCCCCTCTGGGACCTAGCCTCAGACCCAGAGCTCTCCCCTGGGGTCTCACACAGCCCTCCTGGGAGGTCCGACCTCAGCTTCCCTCACCGGGGTCTAACCTCAGTCATTTTGCTTATATTCTCGTCTTTTCCACAGTGGTTTAAAGCCAGTCTTTCTGCTAGGGCTCGGCCTTCTTTTTTTCCTCGGAGGCCCATACGACTGTGCCTCAGTCCTGCCTCTGGGTCGAACCTCGTGTTCCCGCCCCCCAGACCCCCCCCCAATTTTCCGGGGTGGTGTGGCACACCACATGGCCTGGCACGTGGCCAGGCTCTCGTCGAACGCTTGCCGAGCAAAAGAATGAAGACAACTGACAGTCTGGTTCCTCTGGACATATAAGTAATCTGTGGCTGGCCAATTCTCATCCGGAGAAGGGGGTTTGGGTGAGATCATCCCCTTTTCAGATGGGGAGACTGAGGCACAGAGGAATGTTAGCTGGGGACACAGGGCACGTTGGGGGCAGGAAATCGCAGCTCCACCAACATGTGGGCCTGGTGAGCCCGCTCCACAATGCCTCTTCCTCCATGAAGGGCCGGAGGCGAGCACCCTAACGAACGTCCCCCAGGCCTGTGGTGGGCAGTGGGGGGATGCTCAGGAGGCCGAGGTCCCAGCAGGCCCTGGACGCCCCCTGTCCCCCAGCCTTTGTCGCTGACGTCTCCTCTGCTCCACTCGATGCCGAAGCCGCGTCAGGACGAGCTCTGAGGCCTGGATCAGGCTGTGCTGTGGGAACGAGAGGGGAGGGCGGGGCTGAGAGCTGGTGGGGTGCAGGGTAAGACTGGAGGGGTGCAGGTTAGACCACATGGGACGGTCCACAGGGACAACGCACCAAAGGCCGGGAGCTGGGCCATGGCAGGAGGCCAGAGGGCAGACCGGGGTGCGGGGTGGGAACGGGTCTTTGTGATGGGGTGAAGGTTAGGCCCAGGGGGACGGTCTGCAAATTTCCAGTGGGAGGGACAAAGCCTGCACCCCAACGGGTGGGTCTGAGGTTAGAACTTGGTGGAAGGGACGGGACAGGATGAATCAAAACGTGAGAGATGATGTTGCCTGGGAGTGGGGTCTGACCATGGGCTGGACCACAGCCAGCGTGCAGCCCGTTGCACCGTGGGGGAGAGGGCGCCTGCAAGGAGGGGCACGGAGGGTGACGGTGGGACCACGCGGGGGCGGGGTGAGGGGATCGCGGTCAGATGGTGGGGGCAGATCCAGGCTAGCCCCAGGGAAGGAGAGAGTGGGACAGAGCATGCAGGACAGACCTAGGTAAGCTGGGGGTGACAAATGAGACATGGGAACCCCTTCACCAGGTGAGTGCTTCCAGCTGCCCCTTTGCCTGGGAACCGTCTGTGGCCAACAGGACCGGCCTTCCGGAAAGAAGGGGGCCGGAGGCCAAGCCCCTCGCCTGAAGTGGGGCTCAGGCCTCAGAGCTCCCGACTCCCCCGGGCCCCCTCCCTTACACCCCTGACGAGGCAGGTGAGCAGAGACCCCGTCTCGGGCTGTTTCGAGGGGGCCCTGGCTACCTGTAGGACGTGCATGCCCTTCAGCGAGACCACGGCGAGCTCCTGTAGCCCATCCCCGGTCAGGTCGGCATGGGCCACGGCCAGCAGCGGGCTGGGGAAGCTCCTCTGCCACAGCAGGCGGAACCTGCACCCGGCCTCAGGCGACCCCGGCTCAGGGCCACCGTACTTGTAGCAGAGCAGCTCCTGCAGGGCAGGCGCAGGGTCAGGCGGGTGAGCCCTGGCCTGGAGCAGGGGTGGGGTGGCTGTCCCTCCCTCGGGTTCCACCTGTCCGTAGGTGGCCAACAGGACTTCTGGCTGCCCGTCCAGATCGATATCGGTGACCAGGCCACAGAGGACACTGTCGAACTGGTCGCTTCCAGGCAGGAGGAGCTGGTCCTCGAGGCCACGGCTCAGCAGGTCCCTGGGGGCCCCCAGCGTGGTGGGGAGACTGAGGTCAGACCGCAGCCTTAGCGCCAGGCCCCGGCGGGGCGCCCTCCTTTGTGGGCCTGGACGCACTCCCTCCCGAAGCCTATGCCCCCTCATCTCCAAGCTGGACGTCTCCACTTCCACCAAGGGGACCGCCAGTCCTTCACCCCGAGTGTCAGCCTGCTGCTCCCCAGCAGGCTCTCCCTCGCACGCCCACGCTTCCCCGGAGGTGGGAGCAGCTCGCTCTCAAATGGAGGCCCACATGGTTCCCTTGGGTGCCCTTGCCCCATCCGGACACCCACACTGTCCCCACGGAGCCTGAAGAGCTCGGTCCCCGCTGGCACGTCCTCACTGCCCACCAGGAACGCCCCAGCGGCCTTGTGCCGGCTCCCCAGAGCCGATGGGAAGTTTTCGGAAGTTTTACAAACCAGCTGATGTCACCTCACGGTGGGAATATTTACATCACGGAAATCGGTCAATGCTCCAAATCGGGGTTGTCTCACGCACGGAGGTGCTTGTTACGTTATACCGGTGCCAGCACGATGTGTCCCCCTTCTTGAGGGGCGGGGACGTCTTGGCTCCCATCCCAAGGCCACCCCACACCCCTACAGGTTCTAGACTTAACACTCACACTCTCTTCCTGGGACATGAACACCTGTACCTGCCTGGCCCTGAGCAACCTCACCCAAGGGACGTTTTGACCAGGGACAAGGTCAGACTGCGGTGCGAAGGCATGGGGTCAGGCCGCACCCAAGGGCCCCGGGCCCCTCACCGATACACCACTGCTGGCTCCAGCATGCTGGCCACGAGCACGCTGTACTCTTCCCGTGGTGGCCTGTCCTTGGTCTCTGGAGAAGACACATGAATGCAGAAGCAGGTGTGAGGGGACAGGTGCCAGGCTCCCTCACACACTTCCCTGCCATCAGCCAGAGGAACGCAGGTCAGGTCTCAGGGGAGAGACTTGAGGTTGTGCCACAGACGGAGGCCTAGAGGTCAGACCGCGAGAGAATGACCAGGGTCGGACACCAGGAGGAGGTGCGGGCATTGGACGACGGTTTAAAACGTCTGAGGTTAGACCACTTAGCAGAAGCAGCAGTCCAAGGTTAGACCAGAGTGGGAGGAATCGGAGTAAAGACCAGCGTGACGGAAAGATGACAGACTGCAGAGGTCGGGCCAAGGGAGATGCCGGTGGAGGACAGGACACAGTACGAGGGACAGAGCGACAAATGGGGGAAAGGTGAGACCCTGAGGAGTGGAACAGCCTGAGTCCTCGAGAAGAGTCTGGGTTTAGAGCACAGTGAGAGAATGACGAGGCCAGAGAGGGAGATGAGAGGAAGTCACGGAGTGAGGGTGAAGGTGAGCCCGGCGAGGGGAGGCGGAGGGCCAACTCGGGTCTGGGATGAGGGCACGGGGCAGGGAGCTGGGAGGGAAATCCGAGGTGTGGAGGGGAGGGACGGGCCGCCCTGCAGCTCCAGAGCTGGACTGGGGCACGTGGTTGGACGGAGGGAGGACGGGGAGCTGGACACTTCGGGAGAGGGGTACAAAAGTGGGGGGGCGAGCCTGCAGAGTTGCCCGCCACGTCCAGAGCTCACCCGCGGGGGCCGAGAGGCTGAACACGATCACTCGAGAGATGGGGCCTTCCTGCAGGACTGTCCACGTCTGCAAAACCTCTGCGTGAAGGGGGAGACTCAGGGCTCTGTCCCCAGCCCTCGCCAAAGCCCCGCCTCCCGCCTCCGCCCCGGCCCTCACCTCGACTCCGCAGGTCCACGTGGGCCACACGGACATAACCGCTCTGACAGCCAAGAGCCGAGAGTCGCCGGGACGTGCCCAGGAGATTGTGGACATCAAGCCAGAGGACGCTGGTGGGCGGCCGGGCGGACAGAGGGGCCGGAGGGCTGTCACCATGTCCCAGACCCCATCTCTGCCTCCCCAGGAGCATGTACCCCATCCCCATCACCCTGGGACCCCGTTGCTGCCCGATTTCTCTGAGGCCACCCGCCCTGGTCCCGGCTGGCCGCTTCCAGAGGCTCCTACCTACTGGTGAGGTTCGTGAGCTCTGGGAAGAAGTTCTCCACGGGCTGTTCCTCAAACTGGTGCAGCCCCTCGTTCTGGGGGAACCAAGGCCCGCCCCTTGCTTGGCGTCTGCGCAGCTCACAGAGACCCCAGCAGGGCCCTGCCCACCCTGCCTCTCCTGCCTCACCTCCTTGTAGAGGTGAATGGCCGGGTCATTCCCACTCAGGAGAAACACGGTCTCCAGCTGATCCCCGACCTGGACCCTGAGAGCAGAGAAATCCAGGACCCCGGTGTGGGAGGACCCGAGTGTGGCACAATCCACACAGAACACCCTCTTTCCTGGAGGAACCCCAACATTCTGGGATCCAGCCAAAGGGTCCAGGGCTAGAATCTCGGGATGCAGAATGGTAGGAAATTAGTAGGCTAGAACCTTTAGTCTCTAGGGCCCTCATTTGCTAGACTCTTCATTCCAGATGTGGATTCGGGAACAGAACACTGCATTCTAGAATGAGGAGGGTGAGAACACTAGAACCCCTGTATTCTAGAAATTCTGCTCTTGGTCTCCTTTGAACACCAACACGTTTAGAAATTGCCACCCAAAACGTTCAGACTCAGAATGGTAGAACATCCAAATCCTAGAATCCAGAACATCAGTTTCTAGAACTCTCACCTGCTAGACCAGAGGTTGGCAAACTAGGACCAAATCCAGATGGTCAAATCCAAGTTACCATCTGTTTTTATAAATAAAGTTTTATTGGAACTCAGCCATGTCCATTCATTTACATAGTCTCCATGGCTGCCTCCTTGCTGCAAAGGCCGACTTGAGCAGCTTTGAGGGCTGTCTGGCCCTCAAAAGCCTGATATGTACAGTCTGGGCCTTCACAGCAAAAGTTTACCAACGTATGTGCTAGATCACTGGTGTTCCGGACTGCAACTCAGAGGTCTAGAATATTCTTCTACTCTGGAGCTCTAGAACCGCAGTATCCTAGACGGTCTGTATTCTAGCTCCTTGAAATGTAAGAACGTTAGGACTTTACCATGATAAAATCTCGAATCATCAACTTGCAGAACTTTCCAACCTTGGAATCTCAGAACTCACAACTCTAGAAAACTTAGCATGTCTGGCTCTCGAGACTGCCTGAATCTAGAACACAAGAATGTGAGAATTCTAGATGGCTAGAACACAGGTGTTCATTTAACTCTCAGATTATCCCGTTTGGGGATGACGAAATGGTAGCCCATCGGCCGGGTCTGGTCCGTGGCTACCTTAAACGCACGATGCTCTGAAGAAACAAAACGGGAATCTGATTGCCCACGGGCAGGTCTGCGGTCCTATTTGCTCAGCGCCCCCGCCTCCCACCCTGCAGGTGCACCATGCCCTTCCTGTGTCTCACTTACTCCGCATGGCACAGCTGGAAAGGAGTGAACTGCAGTTCCAGGTTCAGGCAGCTCTCTGTAAGGTGAGCACAGGCAGGTGGGCGCCGGTGACCCCACAGGCCCCCTTCCCACCCTCCCCTCCTCTCCTGCCCTTCAGGCTACACTCACGGGCAATGGAGTCGAGGTTGTATTCAGAGCCAGGCTCGTAGTCACAGTAAATGTTAAGGAAGGGGCTGCCTTTGTCCCCTGAATCCTAGGGGAGGAAGCTGGCCTCAGGGGAGGGCAGGGGCGGCAGGGGGGATTTGGGTCAGACTCAGGGATCCACCGTGTGTGAGGAGGGGAGGGGGGAACGGGTCAGCGAAAGCGGCTTTGGGTACCTTGATAAACGTGATCCCCACAACCAGGCCCCGCTTTGGGGGCGACTTGTTGAAGGTGTCGATGGAGACAATCTCAGCATCCACTGGGAGGGAATAGTACCAAGTTCGAGTGTCAAGCAGACTTGAGACCACTATACCCCCCAATTAGGGTGACTGACTCCTGACCTCTAGGACTCAGGAACCTCCGATCACCGCAATGATCGCGACCGCTGGACCCTAATGAGTCCCAATCACCACCACCACCACCACCACCACGGTAGGAGGGATCCTGAACGCTAACCACCACATCCAGGCCCCTATTATCCCTGCCCCCTGACCCCAATGCTTCCTGATTATTAGCTCTGACCCCCTTCAATCACCCTGATCCCCTTCTCCGGAGCATCATGGTGATGCGGCTCAGAGCGAGCCTCAGAAGCCTTCTCAACACTACCTCGCCGCCCCCGCCCCATAGTGCCACGCACCGGGAATGTAATTGAACTGCAGCTCCTTGGCTACAGGCCGGATTTTCTGTCGGAGGTCTTGGTAGCGGAAGCCCAGCACCTTGCCTTTAAGGGTGGCGGCCAGAAGCTCCCCGAGTCCGCCCGCGCCTCCCGCCAGCCCGTACACATTGCTCTGGGACGAGAAGCGCGTGAAGCTGTCCTCGCGCAGCGGGCAAGGCTCCGCCGCCACGGCCGCTTCCCCCATCACGCACCTCACCCACTCGCCCCTGCAGCCCTCCTACCCTACTCCCCGCTCCCGAAGCGACCTGGGCCTTTGGGGGCCCGCCCGCCGCGCAGACTGATGACGTAACGAAGCTGCCGGCTCTGCCCTTAACCAAGATGGCCGCCGAGGTGGTCTCGCTTCCAGCGAGACCTCCCCAGTGCGCCTGTGCTGTGTCGGAAGGAGACTAACGACTACAGCGTAAAACTTAATCCAGCTCTTGCGTGCCAGGGACTATTCCAAGCGCTTTCCATCTATCAGCCTATTTAAAACTCACAAGCAAGCCGAGGTAGTTACTATGTTTTATGGGTGAAGGAACGGAGGCACAGACAGCTAAAGTAACTTGTCTGAGATCCCATCACCTTTAAAATGGCGAAATGCATGCTTTTTACCCAAAAAGAAAAAGATCTAGCCATCTGCCCTGGTAGACAACCTCCTTCTCTGTTGAATGGCAAGTTTGTGCCAGTCACGTCGGCCCTGATTATCCCACTGAATCCTCACGACCACCTGCTATTGTTACTCCATATTCACTTATTCAGCATTTATTGGGCTCTTACTAAGTGCCAGGACACGCTTTACAAGTTTACTTCAATAACCCTCGCAACAACCCTGCAAAGAGGTTTCTTTATTATAAACAGTTTATAGAGGATGAAATTGTGGCTCAGAGAGAGTGAGTCCCAACCGATAAGCTAGAAAGTGGACAGGATGTTAACCAGAAGTTTCTGACTCCTCGGTCTTCAGAGGTTCCTCTATGTGTCTTGTCCCTAGAGAGGCATCATAGGCTTGGGGACTCTGTACACCTGTATGTTCTTTCCAGAAGATAAGAGCTCGCAGAGGGCAAGGTCTGGCTCCTGCTTAGTGCTGTATCCCCAGAGCCTAGACCAGGACCTGGTACACAGTAGGTGCTTAGTCAGTACTCGCTGAGTGACTAAAAGATGCAGTCCAGTTCTGCTACTTCTGGACGCTTTCTTCAGGTGTCTGCCTTATGTGGTAACTTCTAAACTACGTTCACTTAATATTTGTTGAGCTAATGAAGAAATGAAGGCAGTTACAGGTTAGAAAAGAGAGAATTGTCCTGTTCAATGGCTTCCAACCCTAGTGGCACATTCGAATCACCTGTGGAGCTTTCAGGAAAAAACTAAATGAAACCCAAAAGGGTAAGGAACATCAATCACACCTCAATTCATCAGGGTGTGACCCAAGCTTGAGTACTTTTAATGATTTCAAGCACAGCCAGGGTTGAGAATTACTATTTTGTTCACAGATGGCAGAAACGGATCCTGAAACGATTTATTCTTCAGGCTGTACCCGTGGCAGACATCAGTAATCAATCTCAGGTTATTTATTCTTCAGGCTGTACCCATGGCAGACATCAGTAATCAATCTCGGGTTTCAGGAGTCTTGAGTTCAAGGTAGCTACTATGCATCGCTGGAGCTGTGGGAGGAGCAGAAGTGGACAGGCCACTCATCTTGACTCGGTGAACCTGAACCTCTGCTGAACTTCCGGGGTCTAGGCTAGAGCACCTCACCCAGCAGCCAATCCTGGTTTCCCAGGCAGCTCCTCCTTTGCATTATCCCTGCTCCGTTCGCTTCCTGATGTCATCTCGTTATACCGTGCCACTGTGTCTGCCTCTGGGCACTGAGCCTCCTCCAGCTGTCCCCCCAGAGAGAGAGCCCAGCAGCCCAGTGCAGGGGTGGAAGCGCATGCCGTGACGGTGCACCTCACGAGCAGGCCCACGTGGTGGTGTTGGAGGCAGGTGGTTCTTCCTGCCTTTCCCGCGGAAAGGGCTCCCGTCACCTCTCCCACTGTCCATACCCATCAAAGCTGCTTCTGTCCCTGGCCTGCAACACATGAGACAAGTGCCACTGGGACTTTCAGTGTCCCTGCGGTGGGGTAGGGACATGGCCGTGGCTGGGAGATTCAGTGGGCCACCTCCGCCTTCCTGCTCCACCGTGCACCATCCGTCAGCCAGCTTGGAGGGGTGGCACTGCCACCTGTCGTCCTGGCTGAGGGGACCAAGGCCCACAGAACAGCAGATGAGGATGGTGCTCCTGACCCCCAGACCCGCGGTCCCGGGGCATTCGCCCCAGCCGAGTCTGGGTAAAGCTGACCCTCCTGTCCCCACAGTGCGTCCAGAGCCCAAGGCGGGGGTGGCAGGGAGCCAGGTAGAACCCCATCCCCGAAGGAAAAAGCAGGTCACAGAGGTGAGGAGGAAGGAAGACTCATGCAAAATTTTTTTTTTTTTAATTTCTTGGGCCAGCTGCGGCTTCTCACTGACGCCACCTCAAAGCACTAGTGGGAGCGGATGGGGGGTGGGCGCGGGACGACCCTCTGAGCTCCAGGGCCTGGGGGGTCAGGGCCCACCCCCCCAGGGGGGCGAGGGCAAATCTCAGCTACAGGTGCTCGGAGCTCGGCTCGGGGAGAGTAGGGAGACAAAAAGCAGCCTCACGCCTTAGCCAGTCGGGAGAGGGGGGCCAGAGTCGGACCCCGACCCTGGGCAGCACCCGCAGCAAATAGGTCTGTGTCGCAGTCTGTGTTCTGGGGTGAAGGGCACCTATGGGGCTTAAATAAATGGGCAAGGGCGAGGGGTACAGCAGGACAGGTGGCTGTCCGTCCAGCAGGCCCCGCCTCGGGGCCCGGACGTGGCGCTGGGCCTGCTCTGTGGCCTGGGACACTCCTGGGTGGGAGGGAGGGACGTCCCGCAGCCCAGGTCTCAGCCGTCTCTCTCAGGGCTCACGCTGCGGTCTTCGTCGGAGGGGCTGCTGGGGAGAGGAGGGGGCAGAAGTCGGGCCCCAGGGGCCAGGCGCGGCCTAGCGCAGGTCCTCCTCGTCCCCCTGGATCGTCTTCTTGATGCGGAGCAGCATGGTGGTCAGCCACTGGTCCAGCCGCGAGATGGAGTCGTACTCCTTCACCTGCAGGCAATGGTGACCACGGTGACAGGTGGCCATTCCCATGCCGGGCCCTGGCTGCCTCCCTGTCCCCAGCCCTGGAGCCCAAGGTCTCCGAGCCCCAGATTCTCAGGACGTGTCCCTGCCAGCCTGGCCCCTAGCCTGGCCCCTGAGGAGGGGCAGGGCGGCAGTGGGGGCTTGAGCCAGAGTGGCTGTGTTTCGGGTGTTTTCCAGCCTGGGCATAAGGCTTCCTTTGGGGGCGAAAAACAGATTTTGTAGTTTAAAAAAAAAAAATAATCCAAGTTCCTTGTTTTACGTATGGAAAACTGAGGTCTAGAGATATGACAAAAGCCTGTCCCCAGGGCCACAGGGAGAGGGAGGCCAGAAAGAACCCAGGCCCCGCACGCTCCCCGTGTCCCCGGGGCTCCGTGGCTGTCCGCCCGCAGTCGGGTAGTTGCCCGAGGGCCACGCGTGTGACAGTCTCGGCGGGTCAGGACCAGCGCCAAGCACGACTGAGCTCGAGTGCTCAGAGCACAGCCATGCGCGGGTGGCTGTGCCAGGCCATGTTATTGACAGACGGCGCCTCCTGTCCCCTCGGCTCCACTTCCCTCCTGCTCGCGGGAAGGCAGAGGAGTGACACAGCACCTGCCCTCCCACTCGGCTCTTCAGGTCACTCGAAGTGCCTGAGGTGGCCCTCAGCTGCTCCACCAGGGGGCTCCAAGTGGCACAGCCCTTGGCTTCAGGGGCAGACAGACGTGGGTGTGAACCTAGCTCTCCCCTGAAAAGTCAGGGACGAGTGTCCCCCATTCTCGGCTGCAGCACCGTGTCAAAATGGGGGTCCTCCTTGCACCTCCAAGAGCTACATGTGAGGATTCTGGGGTGACCGGAGAAAGGAATTCACAGCCAGGGGCCGAAGTCAGAGATAAGAAAGACAGCACGTCTGCTGGCCACTCACCGCCTCGGTGTAGCTGTCCACGTTCTGCTCCTCATGGGCTTCTAGCAATTTCTGCAAGAAAATGGCAGGCAGGGGTCAGGGGCCCCAGCAGGCCTGAGGCCTGGCCTGGATTAGATCCATACACACACCCTCTGGGGGGGTGAAAAACTGGGGGGGGGGTCCCATGCTGGGAGGAAGAAAAGGGCTGTGTTCCAACCCCATCAGCTCATGGGCACAGACGCGGCGCGTGCGTGCGCGCGCGTGTGTGTGCGTGTCCCTGCTCAGCCCTTACTAGCGGCTCCACCGCTGCCTGCGTGCGTCTAGTTTCTTCTAGAAAACGGAGACCCAAAGGGCAGGAGAAGAAATGAAATAAAAACAGAAGACCCCTGAGGACCACTACACACACCTTGGCGCTCACAGTAACCAGAGCCAAGCCCCTGCACTCCGTGCGGCTCCTGCCACACGCCTGCAGCCCAGCCTGGAGAGGGAAGGGGACGGGCCCCGGCACTCACTTTCATCAGCTTGTACTCCCGGGAGTCCGAGAAAGCCGGGAACAGGTCCTCGTACTTCTGGACAGCAAGCTGAGCGCCGCGAGGGTGGAAGGGAGGAAGGGGACAAGTTAGTGACGGGCTGCTGGGGCTGTGGGCCTGGCGGCCAAGGGGATCTGGGCATGGCCCGGGCCCGAGTCAGCTCTCGCGCCCCTCCCGCAGCCCCCAGTGTCACCTGGCTCTGTGCCTGGTGGCACCTCCACTGAGCTGAGCTCAGCGAGAGCCTGGCTGCACAGGCCGCTGGGGGCGAAGGAGGCGGGCGGAGGCCCTTTCAGGCCAGTGCTCAGTGCTGCTTCCTGCACCTGGCCCAGCCAGGGCAGGGGACAAGTGACAACTGCCTCGTCTAAGTACGTCCCACATGCCAAGCCTAGTACTGGGCCCTTCTCACGTTCAGCCACCATGAGGACCCAGGGAGGGTCGAATGATGGTGACCCCCAATTTGGCAGTGGGAAAACACAGCGAGAGGGCAGCGGGCCCTGGCGGGCCTGGGGGGCAAGCTGGGCTGCTGGGGCATAGGGCTGCGGCGGCCTGCTCTCGCCCCTCCTGGGAAGCAGGGCTGGGTTGGGGCGCGGATGTCCAGGAGGCTGCGGGCAGCACAGCAGGACCCCAGGAAACCCAGCTGCTCCCCAGCCGTTCCCCGCCCCTCAGCCAGCACTGACCCCGCGGCCTGCCGGGGAGCCCTGACGATGGGCGGGTGGACATGCAGCCTCCGGTTCAAACCGTGATGCTGGGAGTCGGAGGCCTGGGCTCCGGGCTGCTTTACCAGCCACGTGGCCTTGGACAAGGGGCTCTGGGCTCAGTCTCACTGTCTTCATCTGGAACACAGTGACAGTGGCGCCGACCTCACGGTGTGGTAAAAGCTCAAGCTGTGCTGACTAGAGAAAGTGCCTGGCCCAGAATGAGCCCCAGGAGTTGGAGACGCGAAGGCCATGAGGCTGGGCAGGTGACGTCAGGGACAGAAGCGCAGCAACGAGAGCAAGTGTTTCCTGCCCGAGCCGACTGCCAGCGGCCAGACGTGTGGGAGGGGCTCGCCCTGCTGAGGGCCTGCGGGGGGACCTGGCCTCCTGACAGTAGCCCTAGTGTCCCGGGCGCGGTCACCAGGTGGGCGGGGCACGGCACGGGCTCACCTTGGCGTTGAGCATGTCGATGCAGAAGTGGCAGAGAGCTGCCTTGAAGAAGTAGTCCTTGGCACTGTACTTGAGCAGAGGGCTGTCCATGGCGTTGGTCCCCACCTGTGGGCACGTGCACTGTGAGCTCTCGGCGGCCAGCCAGAGGGCTAGGGTCACCTGGGGGGCCAGCTGGGAGCTGGGTCTGTGCCTTAGGCGAAGCCCTGCTAATCCGGGACTCCAGGGGCAGAGAGGCCAGAGACCAGCCCCGGGGAGCCAGCAACTGGAGTGTGGGGGCCGAGGACCCTCACAGGGCGTGATGGGGGGTGGGGGCTGTCGCCACTGAGCCAGCTGTCCGTGGGCCTCCTGAGGCACCCGAGACGGGAAGAGGCGGCTCCACCGTCAGGCCCGACAGGAGGCTGGCGCATTGCGGGCAGAGGGGTGGCGGGCTGCAGGAACATGAGAGGCGGGACCCGCCCCCCTCTCCTCCGAGGCCAGCTGCTGCCTTTCTCCTGGCCAGCTGAACCCACCGGGACGGCCCGGGCGCCACCCAGCGCACCCCACACAGCAGAGGGGCAGCTGCACAGCCACGTGACACCCCCTCCCACCACGGGGGAGGAGCCCTGTTCCCTGACCCCCTTCCTGTGGGCTCCTCACCGCCTCCCGCCACCCCAGGCTGTGGCAACTCTTCCCGTCCCCTCCCTGCCTCTGGACGTTCCGAGTCAGCCTTCCTCTGGGGTCACCCAGGAAGCTCCCTGTGAGGACCGTGGGACAGGCCGGTGGGGACAAGGCAGTCACACTGCATGGGGTGGTGGGTGGAGAAAGCGTTTAGCCACACTGAGTACAGAATGAGGGGGCGGAGATGACGGAGTGAGGGGTCAGCGGGGTGGCAGACGGGAAGGGGACAGGTGCTCAGTGCCCTCCACGGGGAGCAGGGCCCGGCGCCCCGCCGTCCCCACCTGCTCGTAGATGTCGATGGCCTTCTGGTACTGCTCCAGCTGTGCGGCGTAACCGGCCACCTTCAGCAGACACTTGTTGGCTGAGCTGTGTGGGCGGAGGAAGGGAGGTCAGAGCTCGGGGGCGCGGGCGCATGGGGAGGGCAGAGCGGGGGCAGGGCTGGGGCTGGATACCTGTTGGACTCCTCGCCTTTGTAGTAGTCTGCGGACTGCTCGTAGTGGGCGATGGCCTGGGGAGACACGGGACGGAGGAGGGCAAGGAGGAGGGCAAGGAGGTGCCCATGCAGCCTCTGTCACCCGCAGGTCTGGACGCGCCTGGGACACGGCCGAAGCCGTTCGTGCACGCTCTGCCAGCGCCCACGTCCCCTTCCTGGTGCTCAGACACCAGAGGACACGACAGGGAGGAGTCCCAGTCCCACAGCACTGGCTGCTGCAGCCCGGCAGGGCCCGACGGCCACTCACCTTCTCAATGTCCACCAGCTCTGTCTCGTAGATCTCGGCGATGGAGATGTGGTGTTTGGCTGCGATCGTGAATCGGCCCTGGGTGGGAAGTGAGGAGGGGCGTCTGTGACCAGTGCCCCACCCCATGCCCGGGGCGACAGCTCCCCGCCCCAGCTACCCCTGAGGTGAGGTGTGCAGGAGAGGGTGCCGAGAGGCAAAGGGCACAGGACTTAAAAGGGAGGCTCTGGGGCGAGAGGCCCGGGTCGGAGGGCGGCCCCAGCTGGGGGACCCCGCGCAACACGCTCCACACCCAGCCTCTGTCCATCCTGGCCGCGGCACAGAGGTCCCCAGCCTGAGGGAGCACTTGAGAGATGGTCCCGAGAGGCTATGCAAGGACCAGCCCAGAATCCTGGTATGAGCTCTGGAGAAACTTGGGTTTACGGTCCAAACGTCCCCACTGCCCAAGGGACAGCCTCCCCCGCCCCCAGGCAGCATGGCCACGGAGGTGGCCCTCCTCACAGGCCGACCCCCACCCTCCAGCCTCCCACACCGCCTCCTGTTTGATTATCAGCTCCCAGAGCTTTCCCCAAGGAGGCCTCCAGCTCCCAGTGGGCTAAGCGCCTTCCACCTGGCTCTGTCCTGTGGGGGCCCAGGTGCCTGGCCTGCAGGTCTGCACAGGGGCTGGTCCCCAAAACCCCCACGTGAGGGTGGCAAAAAGGGGCCAGGCCTTGGACTCGGCCAGGCCTACTTTTGGTCTCAGCGACTCCTGTTGGTAGGTGTGTGTCCCTGGGAGAGTCACATCACTTGTTTGGGCCCCCTGTCCTGTCAAACGAGCTAAAGATGGCACCCCCCTCACAGGACTGGGGTAGAAGAAAGCCAGTCGCCCAGTGTCTGGGCCAATGGTAGCTGCTGTCGCTGTAATACTGCGGCATCCCCAGGGGCTGGCAGGGGGCAGGACCCCATTCCCGCTGGGGGAAGGGTCTGACAGACAGAGGTGAAGTGTGAAGAGGCAAAAAGTGGAATCCACAGGAGCCCGAGCCTGGCTTCAGTCCCCGTCCGGCTCCCTGGCCTCTAGGCCTCGCCCGTCCAGGGGGTTGCTCCCTGGGGCACTGTCACCAAGCCCTCTGGCCGCTGTGAGCTGGTAATTAAATAGGATGCTGGTGGGGAAGGTGGGGAAGGGGAGGGGCACACGTGACCCCAGTAACTATAACTCATAAATGAGGACGAAGGCCTGCGTGGAGGCCGGAGGCAGAACTGGGGGAGGGGCGTCTGTGATGTGCTGGGCGCTGCCACCAGGAGCCAGGCTGGTGGGAAGCTAGGTGAGGATCCAGCCAGCCCAGCCCGGCCTGGCCCAGGCGACCAAGCTCCCCCGCTCCCGTCCCCCACCTGCTCTCAGTGCTGGAGGGGGGCAGGTGAGGCCAGGAGGGGGCAGAGCGCAGGCATGACCCTCACTCACCATGTCCGTGTAGATCTCGATTGCTCTCATCAAACAGTTAATGGCCTCTGGGGAGAGGAAAAGGGAGGCGGGGAGACGTGAGAAAGTGCAGGCATTCCAGCAGAAACTGCTGGCTGCCTGCAGAGATCATACAGCCCCCAGGTTGCCAGGGTGACGCTGTCACGCTCAGGGCTGGGGGAGAAGGGGAAGGGACCCCTGAGCCCAGGACGCCTGGTCAGATGGATTCATTCCGCAGACTGACCTGCGGGGCGCACGCTTCAGCGGGGACCTGGCTGCCCTCTCCCTCCAGCTGCCACAGTGCCACCACCTCCCCAGGAACCCCGGTGACAGGACGTGGCCAGTGCCAGGTCAGGCTGATGGCCAGACTCCCATGCATGTTCTGAGCCAGACCTTCCAGGCCCCAGCCCTCAGGGACGGAGATGCTGGGCCGCCCTCCCGCTGCAGGACGTGGATCAGCCACATTCCCCGCACCTGTCCGGCCTCCGTCCGTGGTGGGAGGAGGCTGGAAGCTGGGGCTCGAGGCCCCATCCCTCTGTGGTCCCCGTCTCGGCACTTGGCAGAGCCCTTTGCCCTGCCTCACCTGGCAGCGATACCCACTATCTCCTCGAACCACAGGTCTCGCCGGTGAAACAGACACGCCGGGTGGTACCGACACCGGGAACTGGGCCCCATCGTTGTACTACCTCTTGCAAGGTTTTAAATTTGGGAATGGTTTTTTTATTTTCGACGAGATATTTGGAGAAGAGAGAAGCATGAGTGGGAGGCATTTTCTAGCAGACAGAGATGAGATTTCGGATGGATTTTTTTGAACGCCGTTTTGACCGATCTCAGTGGGAAAGGGTGAAGGGGAGGGGAGGGGGCCATAAGGACAGAGCGCCTAGACAGACCCCAGGATGAGGGTCGTCTTAGCTGGGCCGAGGCTGCAGTCCAGGGCACTCGGGAGGCTCCTGGTCTGCCACCAGAGTCTCCATAGTCAGCCAGGCCCACGGGGACGCGAGGCCACGGAGAAGTTCAAGGCCTGACGCCTGCTCTCAAGGGGCTTCTGGTCCTACTGCCCAGCCAGACACCCGACAGAGGTGCCTAGCTCTGGGCTAGGCTTTCACAGAGCCCACAAGCCCCATTAAATTTACATGAAAATGTGTGTCTGGCAGCACTGTTCTGGGGGTGAGGGGGTCTAGAGGCTTTGTCCAATTCTGAAAGGCCTTTGGGGACTCCAAAATGATTCAGAAGATGTACATCATGCAGTCGGGGTACTGTGAGGTTGACAGCTGGAGGCCTGAGGCAGCAGGGACGGGGAAGAGGAGGCAGAAAGGGGGCAGAACACAACAAAGATCACAGCCTGGAACGTCAGTGTGGCTTTAATACACACACACACACGCACGCACGCACACGCTCAACGTGCGTGTTTTGTAACTGAGCGTTTCTAGATGTGACGGGTGAGCTAGCACCTGGGCGCAGCACAGGCTGTGGCATCGTGACGAGGACGAGGGGCAGGTGGCTGGGCCGCAGCAAGTGGGCTCCACACACCCCACCCCCGGGGCCCTCTGAGACTCCCCCTCCCTTCCCTGGTTGGACCTGGGGACCCCACAGGGCTCCCGCAGGCAGAGGCGGAAGGTGGTTCCCAGTGCAGCAGGGAGGGAGGGGGAGACTAGACGTCCCCGCAGGGGGACAGGATGCCCCACAGCTGCCCCCCGGGACCGGTTGGCACTTCCTGGACTGCTGTCAGCCCGGCGGCCCCTGCAGTGGCTGGCGGGAAGGAAGCTGCTCCCCGGGCCGCAGCACGATTCACAGGGTTTAGTCTCCTTTACGCCAGCGCTGCGCTCGGGGACAGCTGTCCCCGAAGCCGCAGGCTGCCAACAGACGAGCCCCTGACACTGGCTACGACCGGCTTATCGTGTCTGGTCACAAGGACCCCCAGGATGAGTGGCCAGTGCACCCCTGGAGGAGCAAAGCAAAACTTACCCCACCTGCCCCCGCCCCCATCCACCCACAGAAAGCTGGAGCCAAAAAGGGACTCTGGGAACGATCTGGCCCAGGGTGCCGGGAGGGGGGCTGAGGCCCAGGGAGGGGAAGGAGCTGGCTCAGGAGACAGTCTGCAACCCAGGGCCCCCGAGAGCCACCCCTGGACTCCAGCTGCCTCCTACCCCCTTCTACCCCCCTCCCACCCGCCTCCCATCTGCTGCTGTATCCCCGCCCCCATCTCGACTTGCCCATCTCTTTGGTAAAACAGGAGCAAACTGCAGAACCCTGCAGGAAGTGGCATGGGCCTAGTATACAGCAGGCATCCAGTAAATGGCAGTGGGGTGGGGTGGGGTGTGAAGGGGAGGGCACCTCCCTGCCCTGGGCGCACAGCACACACACACCCCAGGCCCAGATATCGGCAGCAGGAAAAGAGGCCTCCCTGGCCTGAGTCCACCCAGGGAGGCTGACCGTGGCTGGGAAACTGGGGAACTACTGTCGCTTCCCTCCCTACCCTGCAGCC
Source organism: Eidolon dupreanum (assembly GCA_028627145.1). Classification (NCBI taxonomy): domain Eukaryota; kingdom Metazoa; phylum Chordata; class Mammalia; order Chiroptera; family Pteropodidae; genus Eidolon; species Eidolon dupreanum. Next base: position 90,436,420 of record CM053508.1, on the reverse strand, counting down.
ACCAAGGTGGCAGCAAGCCACCCCCTGGCCCACACTGAGGGCAGACTCCGCAGAGCGAGTGATGACAGGGACCAAATCCCTTCCTTCCACCTGGGCTGCTCTGGCAGGCCCTGGGCAGGCCTGGCACCAGCTGCCCGTGGAAGTGAGGCCCTTTCGGGGCTCCTGCAGGAAATGTTGACGTAGGCCGGAGGCTTGCAGGCAGGTGAGGCGGTCAGCCAGCACCTGCTCGGGGAAACTGGGCCCGGTTCCAGATTGGCTTCTAGCTGTTTCACAAGGCCTGTGGCCGAGGGGTGGAGGCTGGGAGCCCGGGCCAGCCCTGCTGGATGGGAGCCCGGGCTGCCCCTCCCGGACAATCGGCACACACAGGTGCTGCCTTGGGCACGCTGCCTCTTATCACACATGCTCCCTGCTTTATCAGACCAGGAAGGAGATCCAAAACATCAGGTGACTTGCCGGAGGTCACAGGAGAGCAGGCTGCCCCTCCAAGACCACACTGAGCCACATGTTGCCGCCACAGACCTCTGTGAAGCTGGACGGGCCCCAGACACCAGGCGGTGGTCACACCGGGTGCAAGTGCATCCCCTTCCCTGCCCCCGGGCTGGACTGGTCCCCGCTCAGCGCTGTGGTGGGGCTGGCAGCTGCCAGGCGGCGGTGCAGACGCCCCTCCACTGCCCGCCTTGCCCAGCGCCAGGCTCCGGGTTTGGGCTCCAGCCAAGGCGCCCGCTCTTGGTTCTGCCCAAATTAGGCTGTCCTCTGCTCCACTGCGCCTCCTGCTCCCCTGCGAGGTTCCCCCACCTCAGAACCCATCCCTGCCCCGCCTCAGCTCCCTGGGTAGTGAACCGGGCTGGCTGAGCGCTGGGGAAAGGAAGTCGGCCTCAGTGCCCCAGGAGGGGACTGTCACCACACCTGACCAGTGTTTTCCTATCAGCCTGGGAAGCTCCTAAGCTACTTCCCTGAGGCCAGGCCCCAGGCCGCACCCAACACATGCCCCGCAGAGACTCGCTGAAAGCGGAGAAGACTCAGATCGAAAGCCAGGGAAGGACATGACACCACAGTGCCAGATGGGGCCCGTCCAGAGCAACCGGCGCTGTGCACATGTCACAGGCCTGGCACTCAACTCTCGGCCCAGAAACAAGCCCTTCCGGCCGCGCTGGAGCAGCAGGTCAATGTCACTGATGCCGCAGCAGCACTCCAGACCAACCAGGTCCCCAGGGGCAGAAGGAAGGCCGGGAGCGGATGGTGGCGGGTGGGGGCCTCCATAGGGGACGCACAGACTTCACTGGGGGATTCAAGCTGAAAACACACCCCGGGTTGCCTGGGTCCTCAGCACATCACGCACATGGCCCAGCACTCGGCTCTGTGCAGGGAGTGACAATGGCTCGCCCAGTCACAAGGCCCCCTCTTGGGTTCTTGTGGGGCCTGAGCCCAGCACGTGACCACTGAGGCCAACACCTGGGAGACACCCAGTGGCAGAGAACAACTGGTCAAGTCTGGGGTCAGAGTAAAGCTACTTGGTCTACACGGAGATCAAATCCCGGAGCTAAATGTCCCCACCAGTAATAATGGACCTGCCGACGCGCACGCGCCTGCACAGAGGCCTCCCGCACTGTGCCAGCTGTCCCCTTGTGGACACGGCAGGCTTTTATTCCAAGATCGGGCATCCTTAAAAAAAAAAAGTCATGTCTTTCCCATTCTTATTCGAGTGACAACAGATGGTCATAAAAAAAATGTCTTTGTTTGCTAAAACGAAAAGTTAGTAACCTATGCCTGACACCAAGATTTAAAAAGTAAATTAAAATTCCAGCTCCATGAAATTGAAAGCCTGGTGCCCGTGGGGCTGCGCTTCCATTTCCGGATGAGCCCAGCGGAACAGAACGGTTTTCTCAGGACAAGTTAGTCTCAGACAGGACTCTTGTCCCCAACACAGTCTCGCTGGAAGAAACTTGTTCTCCAGCAGCTATATTTCAGGCTCTGTCCCTCCCCCACCCCCCACCCCGGGGGTAGGGGGAAGGGGAGGGAAGCCAGGTTAGAATAACTTCCTCTCCTTCTTCGGCAGTTACTCCTACCTGGCTGGTCCCAGAAGCCCTCCCACCCGCTTCTGCATGTTAATTCTGACAGCAGAACAGATTTTCCTCTCCCCTTGGCATGCGGTGGGTCTGAAATGTAACACCCACTCCCAAATGCTCCCGGCTTCGGGAGGGGAGCCGTCAGCTGCACGCACAAGCAGAAGGGGGAGGCGGAGGCTTGGAGCGGGATGCAAATGCCAACCGGAAGGGAGCCAATTCCGAAATTAAAGCATGACAGCCCCTGCCAGCCTGTCGGCCCCTGGAGAAAAGCAGAGCCCCCGAGGAATCCCAGGGCTTCGCTGGACAGTGCCCTGCAGGCCCTCACCTTGGGGGTCGGCTTTCTTGAAGGCGTTGCCGGCGTCCACAAAGCAGGTGGCCGCGTCGTGCTTGCTCTGGAGCTGCAGGTGCAGCTGGGCTGCCTGGCAGAAGGCGTTTCCGGCAGCTGGAAGAGAAGAGTGATTCTGGCCTGAGCAGGGCACCCTGCTTTGTAAGCCACGGACCCTGTCCTTCCTGGGAGGTGCTGGGGCTCTTGAGAATTTGGAGAGTCCCCAAGAGACTGGCCTAGACCTCAGGTGCCACGCCAGCCATGAGGCACGAGGGGTGGGGGCACATTCTGGGTCTGCTCTCTGCAGGATCTTCACATCCAGACAGGAAAACAGGATGTGGACACTGAGAACCTGAGTACGTGGGGATAACGGCGGCCACGCCTGAGGCCCAGTCTGTCCCGTGCTCAGCTGCGTGCTGTCGCCTTCCATGAGCCCCAGCCATTCTGTTCATGTGCCTCAAATCCTAAACTTGCAGGGGACGACGAAATCTCTTGCCCTCTGGGGGTGGGGACTGTGCCAACGGGAGTTCCTCGGCCACCTGTTCTGAGGCGACTTCCCTACATCCTCCTCCAGCTGACTCTGAAAATCACAAAATTCCTACGCCAGAAGAGGGCGAGACGGCCTGGCTCACTTCCTGAGACTTCAGAGCCTCGGGACACATGAAGCTGTCGGGCTTTCACTGCGTAGGATTTATTATTTTTAAGGCCTCCCAACTCAAATGCAAAGTTTCCAGAAAAAGTAATATCATTGGGGAAAAATTTTACAAAAAGGGGCCTAGGACTTTAGTTTGAATAGGTGGGGGGTGGTTTGCAAATTCTAGGGGGACAGCAACATCTGTGGAACTGAAAAACAAGTATTCTTCCTTTCACGGCCCTACGCTGGGAGCGCAAACGCAGGCTCGGCGTCCAGCTTGGCGCACAGCATACTTCGTGGAAGCTCGCACGTCCTCGGAAAAGACGATTCTCGATTTTACCCTGGGCCTCTACACTCTTCCGTAGTCCCGTCCCAGGTTTCATCTCCTTCTTGGTCAGAAAGTTCTCGTCTGGGTTCTAAACTGTGTCTTTGCTTAATTTCCCTGATTCAATTTCGCGGATGCTGGAAGTGGGATTATGAAGTCAGCCCCCAGAGGGCTCCCTGCGCTTTTCAAACCTCTCCCCCCGCCCTTGGGTGGCTCTGGGACAGAGCTCCAGCCTTCCACCTCAGGGAGCCCCTCCCTGCCACCCGCCTGTCTGTGGATGACGCCAGCCAAGCTCCAGCTTTGGGGGGTATATGACCACAATTGTAGGCCAAGTCAGAAGCCTTATGACTTGGATGACACTCTGCCACCAACACAGGCTGTGTCTCACGAGGTGCTGGACGTGGGTGACCTCTTCCGGATGGAGGCCCCTCCAGCAGTAGGGGACACTGTGCCACCACAGTGCTGACTGCCCTCATGGCGATGCCCGACCTCCGTGAACCCAGCTACAGCCCCTCGGAGGCAGGTACTGAGGAGGAAATGGATTGGGAGACGCCAAGCAACTTCCCCAGGGTCATGTGGCCAGCCTGAGCTGTGACACAAACCCGTCACTCTGGTTCCAAAGGTCAGGAAGCAGCACAGGGGCAGGTTAAATACTCGGGCTCTGGAGTCAGAGCTGTGGTTTCTGAGTCTGTCCTGTCACTTCCCAGCTGTGGCACCTGGGGCAAAGGGTGGAGCCAAAGCCTGTTTCTGAATTGATAAAATAGGAAAATTAACGAATGGCACTGGGTTGCTGTGCTGCGTCAATAACTAACTAACTAACACATGCCCAGTGTTTACCCCAGCGCTCAAGAAATGGTGGCTGTGACCTATGTTATCACTGGGACCACCTGAATGTCCCCCAGCCCAGAATTCAGACTCTGATGGAAGCACTTGGGAAGTTTCTGGAGAAATCTGAAATTCTGAATTGAAGGACAAACCCCTCAAAGGGATCATCGACCCACGTGGGTTTGTTCACTGATCCATGCACCCTCATCTGTGAGGTCCTCCCTCCAACCTCCAAAGCCCTGTGATCCAAGCTGCAAAATAACCCAGTGGCCCAAAATGATCAGACGGCAGGCCAATGGGTTTGTGATGCTAGAGATGGCATCAAAAGAGAGGGGGCTGCCAGGCCTTGGGGACAGGACGCTGAGGGAAGAGGGGGAAGGAACGCTGGGCGGACCCGGCAGAGATCACGTACCACTCCAGTTCTTGGCCATTTTGAACATGTTCGCTGCTCTGGCGTAGATTTCACAGGCTTCCTCTATTTTGGATGAGCCACTGAAGGGGAAACAAAAAGAGAAGTAAGAATAAGGGGATGACCCAGTCCGGTAGCGAGGTGATGGCAAGCAAGGGCAGTGGCCGTGTGCCCTGTGCCTCTGGGCCCGAGTTCCCTGTGAAGCCAGCCTCCTGACCAGCTGCAGCCCAGGCCACCGCTCTGACTCAAGAGACACCCAGTGGGCGGCCCCCACCCCCTCCACACCAAGGTGGCCTGGGCCCTCCTGGGGGTGACCTTCCCACAGCCCTGGCTGGAGCCCTGCCTTTGACAGCTGCCCCCAGGCTCCCTATGAGCCCTTCCCCCCAAGCCCCAGCCTGCAAAGCATCCTGGGGGAAGAGCCTGGCTTTGCACACCTCGCCCACTCCCCAGTGCCTTAATCCTGTGCCCTGCACACTGCGGGTGTTCAGTGAAGACTTCTCAACCCTCGAAGTGTGTCGTTACCCATCCGGGACCAGGTACAACACACACATGACACAGACGCCTGGAGAAACACTATTTTAAAATGTGTGTACAAAGTTCCCGTTTGTATTAAGACAGAATAAAAAAAGAGCGAGAAGGGAAACATACCTACCTGTTTACATAAAATTTCTGGAAAACTACACAAAAAATTAGTTGTAGCACTTCTCTCTAAGGTGGGGGCTGTGGAACGGGAGGCCAGGGGTAAGAGAGATTGACACCCCCCATCTGTACTGTCTGATATTTTTAAATCACCTGCACATCATATATATTCAAGAAAAGAAATACGTATGTTTTAAATATTAGGATTGACATTGGGTCCTGGGGTCCAGTGATGGATTACATTTCTAGCGATCTGTCCTCAGAAATGAATCCGAAAGCTGTATGGATGCTCAGCATGGCGTTGTTTAAAATGGCAAAACAACTCACAGAAAACTTTCAGTGCAACTGCAAGGGCCTGGGAGATCCACAGCAGCACGTTTTAAAAAAATTAAAAGCGCCCTGTTTGGACAGCCTTCCCCGGGCTCGCTGGCCCCAGGCCCTGCGACGGAACCTCGCCCTGCCCTGGGCCTCCTCCGGAACCTGTCCTGCAAGTCCTTCCCCCTTCAGGAACCCATCCCGGCTCAGCACGCCAGGTCTGCGGTCTCTGTGACAGCTCGCAACCCCACTGCCCGCGAAACGGCAGAAAAAACCCCCACACGCAGGAGTCCCCTGAATGGAGCCTGGATTCTCTCTTCACTGACACCAACTGTTTTGTTTTGAAAGAGGAGAAAAGGGGGCATTTTCCAATCAAAAGCCACACGAGTCACATTCCTTCACTGTCCCACCCCTCACCCATGTCACCTGACCCTGGACATTTGCCAGGCGAGCCGCAGCCGGCAAGGGCTTCTAGTGCAACTTGGGGGGCTGTGTTGGGAGCACACCAGCGCTGTGGCCCACCTTGTCCTTCCTTTGAATCATGTGAGGGGCAGTTACAATAACCAAACTAGAGCCTGCGGCCACCGTCCCTAGAGATGTCACTCAACGGGTCTGGGTGGGGCCTGGAACTGGGGTTTTTCACAATGGCCCAAGAATCTGGATGATCAGGGGAGTCTGGGGAGGGAAATGCTGCTCCAGACCAGTGGCCTGGAAAACAGCCACCAGTGACCTGTCCCAGGTCAGGTGACGTTCGTGGCTGGGGCTGGAACCCTGGCCAGAACCCGAACTGTACTAGCGGGGTGCTCCTCAGGTGAGGGTCCACCCTCCCCCTGTGGGGCTGTGCAGACAGTGTCTCCCTGACCCTCTGCTGGCCCAGGAAGTGGCCCTGAGTGGCGTGCTCTTCCTGCATCATCCCCAAGCCGCCCCCCAGCTGGTGCCACAGGGCTGGGGCCTAAGGCCCTGCTCGGAGGGCACAGAACCCACCCCTGGCCTCAGAGAAGAAAAGGCCCTTCACAGGCTTCTGGCACGAGAAATCTCAGAAGGGTCCCTTGGGGCTAGGCTGCAAGGCGTGACATCCCCCCCCCCCCGCTGCCACCTGCTGACTTTCTCTGGAACGTTCTCTGACACTATGAGCTCGTACACTGAAATCACAGGTCTGCCCCCACCATGGACCCCCTAGTCTGTCCTTCCTTTGTGGTGTAATCCAGTCCTATCCAGACCCAGTCTCTAAAAGGCTCAGGCTCCTGGAAGGGCAGAAGTGGCCCGCCCCACTGAGAGGCCCAAAGCCGGGTGACCAACAATGACCGGAGCCAGCACCAGCTGGTTTGTTTCAGCTCAGGGGACAGAGTGGACACAGAACACAAAGCCTGTCAGCTGCCGGGCTGAAACTCTAGGATCCTGGACCAAGCTGGGCCAACCCCGTACTGGGTCACGGGTCCCAGCTGCAGGGAGGAAAAGCCAGTGGGATTCCCACATGCCCTGGCCTCCAGCCTGCCCACTCCGGCCCCCGACAGGCAGGGCCTGGCCACTTCCACGGGGAAGACAGGGGAATCCCCGAGTTCTATCCTCTTCCTTTAGAGATGGAAGTGGAGTCTCCAAAGGGGGAAAGCGACTTGCCTAGGGTCACTGGCAGACCCTGAGAGAGAAGCCATTCACATAGGCATTTATTTGACTGGGGAGCAAACATCTGAGCATTTATGACGTGTCAGGCAGTGGACATAATAGCAGCAAACAAAAGGGAAGGACCTGGTCCTCGATAAACAGGAAACGACAAAACAATTTCAGAGAGATTAAGCACCAGAGGAACCGGGGGAGCAGAGGTGGCTTTGAATGGGCAGGTCCGACGTGTGAGATTTGAGCTTAGCTCTCAACAATGGCTGAGGAGCCACCCGCGAACAGAGGGAAGGGTGCTGCGCACAGCAGCGCGGCACGTGCCAAGGCCCCGGGACAGAAGCACGGTGGCCAGCCCGCGGAGGCGCCGCGGCACAGGCTGTGGCGTGGGCAGGGGCCCCCGTGCTGGGCGGAGGCCAGAGGCAGCTCGGGTCCTCCTCTAACGGAACCACAGGGTTCCTGGCCAAGAACGTGATCAGGTCACTCCCAGCTCCGCTGCGCCCCCAAGCTGAATCCCGCGAGAGGATCTCTCCCCCGAGCCAGGTCAGCTCACGGCTCATGGCTCACGTCGTTCACCTAAGGACTCCAGGACGACACCACACTCCCTGAGGGCGAGCAAGCAGGCCCTCTCCCGCTGCCCTCCGCCCTCCGTGCAGGGTCCAGAGAAGCCAGCTGAGCCAGCCTCTTCTGGAGAGCCCAGGTGGCAGCAAAGGCGACAGCTGACCGTCCCGCCCCCGCTGACCCCCCCACCCCCAAGCTGCGTGTGCTGGGCTCCTGCAGCCCGCGGCTGCAGCCGTGCCTGCAGCAGAGGGAGCTGGTCTGGGCCGGCCTGGTGCACGGCCGTCTGTAATTACCCGCTCCGTGTTGCCGCCGACCCCAAGGTGGAGGACGCAGCCTCAGGTCTCCCAGGCGCAGCCACCGACCTCCAGCGACTGCCACATGGAGCGGGGTGAGCAGTGCAGGAGCACGCAGACGGCTGGGGACCGGGCCGGGGGGCCTGCGGGGCCGTCTCGGCTTCCCTCCCTCCCCCTCCCTCCCTGGGGTCCTTCTGGCTCCCGCCAGACGCCCCCACAGCGCAGTTTCCTAAGGACCCTGAAAGGCAGGGTGCATGGGTAGCTTCCATATTAGACCCTCAACACTCCCTGTCCCTCTGTGGTGCCTCAGCCACCAGCCCTCGGTCCTCCCTTGAGACTTAAGGCCCCTGTCCTGATTCTCTGGTCAGTGCCCTCGGCGGGAGAAATGGGCAGAAGGACCAGTCCCCGCTTGCCTTCTCCCGTAGGCTACGCCCCTCCATTACTCCACCCTGGCTGACGACAGCCACAGGGGCCGGAGTTCCTCATCACAAGCCTTCCACGTTTACCAAGGAATTCACCAGCACCTGCTCTTTCCAAAAGAGGAAGCTGGCTGGGTCTCAGAGGGGTCAAGGGGCCCGCCCAAGCTCCCACTGCCAGGAAGTGGCAGGGCTCAGAGGGGACCCAGCCCTGGGGGTCCAGCCTTGCCTCTGCCTCGCTCAGAGATGTGGGAGGCCTCCTTCTGCACGCGGGAACGAGGAGGCAGGCCGGTCCCCGGCAGGCTGAGCAGCGGAGAGCTGCTGGCCCGGGGTCCCCCCGTCTGGCGGGTAGACAGCTCTCTGCGGGGGCCTGGCTGCACGGCCTCTACGGGCTTCGTTCCGCGGCCCCCGCCGTGCCACACAGCAGGCAGAAGGGACACTGAGGGTGAAGGTCCGGCAGGTGCGGGGAGCAGGCGGCCAATGTTGGGGCCCTCGGGCATCTCCCGCATCTGCTCCCGCGTCACCGTCGCCGCAGACACGCAGCCCCTCACAGCCTCCCAGCTCTGCGGGGCCGGGCAGGGACTGGGCCCCCATGGAGCGCTTGGCCCTTAATGACAAAAGAACAGAGCTCTACACACCAACTGCCCAGCTCGGAAACTGTCACGGGACACCAGGCTAAAGGCGGGGAAGGGGTGGGAAGACAGTGGGCCTGGGGACCGGGAGACCTGGGCCCGCATCGGTCTCGGCACTCTGCCAACTGTGCGACCTTGGGCTAGCAGTCCGAGCCTCGGCTTCTTTATCTGTGGAACAGAGACGGTCCACCGGCCCGGGAGGCATCTTTGAGGATCAGCGGTGACGGAAGCTGGCAGAGTGCAGCACGGAGCAGGTGCTCCAACGGCTGCACCAGATGGAGCAGGAGCAGCGCACTCCGAGGCTGCCAGGCGCCAGGGTCCCAGGGCTGGCTTGTGGCTCCCAGCCTCGGTTTCCCCGTCTGTAACTGGGGCTAAGCCTCCCCGCCCGGCAGAGCTGCTGCACGCATGAGAGGGAGAGATGGAGACAGCTCCGGGGGAGGCCGCTTAGCGACCCACAGCATCGCTGTCAGACTGAGAGCGGACTCTAGACTGTTCACCCTCTTTGACATCTCGCCATGACCTTCGCCCCCACCCCCAGATTGGCTAAGTGCCGCCTGGCCCTCTGGTTTCCACTGAGCCCTGGGCCTCCCGCCTACCTTACCCCTGATCTCGGGCCATCACCCTCCTAGGGGCTTGGCAGGGCACCGACAGGGTCACTCTATCCCAGCCGAAGACAGGAAGTTCCTGAAACATGTTCCTTAGAGACCTGTGTCCCTCAGTGGCTTCGCCCCACACAGGGGCATTGAAACCACTGTCTGACCAGGCGGCAAGGCCCGTCCACTGAGACAGGCTGCACCCTCGACTGCAGCAACACGACGGCCCAGTGGCCCAGAACCCTTGTGTCCCCCCAGGAAAGACTCCGCTTGGAAACTGGGCAAGCAGTGCCAGGTGTCAGGAGCGGGTCCTGGCAGCTGGCAGGCCGCCACCTCGGTGCGCTCCATGAGCGGAAGGCGGTCTGGCCGCGGAGCGGAAGCTGTCATACCCACACCGGGCCCAGCTAAGGACCCCGGTGGTGCCGCACCCCGACCCTGCAATTCTGGCCTCAGGAAAGGAAGCACCGCCCGGCCCCGGCTCCCGGGACTGCTGGGCCTGTGCGCGGTTCAAACAGGCACTGATCCGTCAGCATCTCATCTGTAGGGACTTGCTGTGTGTATACAGAACACCATGTCATCTGTTTCTCCAGCTCGACCGCCACCACCTGTGCTTCAAAGCGACGTGACAACAGTAGCAGCAAACGCTTGGAAGCCCGTCCCAGGCTCTGCTCTGCCCTCGCCAGCCTGCGGCGCGATCGCCCTCACCCCGGACCGACCCATGAAGTACCGATCACCACGCCCATCGCTGCACAGAGCACAGAACTTCCCGTGAGCGCTCCCGGCCCAGTGGAACCGGGTCTTTATTGTGGAGTGGGGAGAGGGAGTAGGGGGAGATGTGAGGAAGCGGGGAAAGCCCCAGGGAACAGAACTGCAGCGCCCCGGCTCCCGCCTCCAGAAGGGCACAGCAGGGAAATCCAGGGCCACCGGAGGGGACCCGGAGTCCTGGACTCCGGAAGGAAGAGTGGCCGGCCTGCCCCTCCCCCTCCTCTTCCGGCAGCACTGTACTTTACTCAGGATACCCTGCTTTTTGCTTCCAGAGAATTCGGCTGCTCCTCCTCCCCGTCCGGCCCCCTGGCTGAGGAGGTGAAGGGGGAGCGGGAGAAAAGGTACTAGGGGCCGCCATCCACTACCAGGCTGGTTGGAGGTCGAGCACCAAAGTCCCCTAGTGTCGCAGCCTGGGGACAGTGAAGAGCGAGGACGGTCCTCACATCTGAGGCCCCGGCCGCCCCAGACCCTGCCAGCCCTTCTGACAGGAGCAGAGGCCTCTCAGTTTGGGTGT
>CM053508.1:90384556-90425397 GCA_028627145.1 Eidolon dupreanum | reverse complement strand
AAGTGGGGGTGGGGATGGAGCAGTTAGAGGGAGGGAGCTCCCTAAAACACCGAGTTTGCCAACACCCTTGGAGCCCACAGTGAACCTGAACCTCAAGGAGAAGCCAGTGTGGGGCGAGAGGGCTCTGGGATCAGATGGGCCTGGCTCCGAACCCCGAGGCCGCTTCCTGGAGGACGGAGCGAATCCCTCACGTTCTCCAAACCCCGCTTTGTCCACGCCCACAGGGGTGCTGTGAGGGCCGCAGTTAGCACGCGGGCAAAGCCCCCGGCCCGGCCTGACTCGGGCAGAACGAGCCCGTGCTAAACATCACCTGCTATAACTTCTGCCACGGCCCTCACTCTCCCCACAGCAGCCACTTCAGTCCTTTCTAAAAGGCAAAGGGGAACCCCCCAGGACTGGCCCTGCTGTGGAACGAACGTTTGTGTCGCCCCAAATTCATGTGTTGAAACCCTAACCTCCAAGGTAATGGTATTAGGAGATAGGGTCTTTTGGGATTCGTGCCTTTAGAGAAGAAAGCCCAGAAACCTCGGCCACCCCAGTCACCCCGAAAGGACACGGTGAAAAGGCGCTGTCTAGAGGAAGCGGGCCCTCGCCAGACACCGGACCTGCCGGACTTCGCAGCCTCTGGAACGACGAGAATCAATCTCTGCTGGCTACGAGCAACTCCGCCTATGGCATTTTGTTATGGCATCACAGACTCAGACAGACCCCCTTAAAATCCTCGCTGCTCTCCAGCGGCTCCAGTCCAAGCCCTTTCTCGAAAGGGCACCCCTGCCCCCAGCTGGCCTTGAACTTGGTTGAGCTTCCCCCGTTCGCATTTGATGTGCTAACACGGAACTAACTCCCTGTTTTAAACATCACACATCTGGGCCTTTCTCAAGCTGTCCCTTCTGCCTGGAGCAGTGCTCCCCCACCAGAGGGCACCCCCAGAGCTCCTGCTCATCCTCCCAGGTGGAGGCCTCTCCTCCAGGGAGCTTTCCCTGGTTCCTCTGGGCCTCGGTTCCCTGTCACCCAGGGCAGTCTCCCCTCTAGCCAGACCTTTGTTCGCACAAACGCCACCGCGTGGAGCACCCTCCTAGGCCCCCACTGTCTGAGCGCGTCCTCGGGTGCCCTGGGCCCCAGCTCGCTCCTCACCAGGAGCCTTCCTGCAGCCTGAAGGACACAATCTGGCCCTTAGCTACAGCTGACAGCTCTGCTTCGCTACTGTTTGCTGAGTGTTAGCCTTATACCCCAGAGAAGTCGCTTTCCTCTACCTTCCGTGGTTCTTCTGGCTGATCTAACAATCGAGCTGACATAAGGCAGAGTAGCAGGAGAAATACAAACTGAAGTTTAATAACATGCATGCCTCCTGTCGACATGGGAGAGACCCAGAAACACTGAGTAACTCGCCAACATGACAAGTCATTACATTAATAGCAGCTTCGGCCAAAGACAAAAGATGCTGGGGGTGGACAGTCAGCAACGGGAGGCGGCCAGGAAAAGCACAGCCGACAAGGGTAAGCTGTCACGCAGATGTGAGTCCACGGCCTAGGACAGTGAGGGACACACCACAAACGGACATAAAGCGGAACTAGGTCTTCGGAGCTTCCCCCGTGTCTGTTGTTTCTTAAAATGACCAGCCTACAATAACCAATATCCCCAAGAGGCATATTTTGGGGTGGCAAGTCCTGCTCCCCTTCATTTGCCTTCCCGACTAGGTGGAAAGTGTCTCGGGGACTGGGCCTCCTTCGCTGCTCCCTCCAAGCACAGCCCAACGGTACACTGGTCCTAGTCCAAAGAAACCAGAAGCCGAAAGGTACCCAAGAAAACTATATGAGCCGAAAACTGAGCTCTTGGCCCCGCCCCAAAACACTGCACTTGAACTTTTCCCCTCCTGAAGGAAAAAAAAATACACACACACCCCTCTCTGCTCTCAGCCTCTAAAACAAAATGCGTCTCACCTAATCTATACTATCTGTCTGCCGGGATGTCTCCCCATGCCAGGCAATCCTTGGCCATGGTATTCAAGATCTTTTGCTAAACATTATCCAACCTCCAGTAACAACTGGCTGTCAACCTCCTCTCCTGGAAATACCCCTCCCCCATTTCTCACCAAACTCCCAACCCTGCCTCTCCCAGTCCCCAGGCCCTCCTTCTGGCAGATTCTCCCAGGCTTTGCCTCTCTCTGTTCCCACACTCGGGACCCCACCTCCACCACAGTTCTTCCTAACTCTAGGAATGCACCGCCCCCTGCAGTCCTCGCAGTCCCTAGAGCATCGCGACCTGCCCCCTCACCCCGCCCTCCCTGGCCTGGATCCCCTACCCACACCCCTTCAGCTCCTTTCTCATCATACTAGGTCTCTCCCTCCTCCAACCCCTCCCAGACCGCCCCTTCAGGCTCCACCTCGATCCCCACCTCCACACCCCCCCCATAAGCTACAAACCTGTCTCCTTCTTGTTAGTGACAGTGATGACAGCTAACACTTTCAGAGTGTAACCACGTGCCAGGGCTCAATTCTAAGTGCTTTACACACACTCTTATTCAACACTAGCAGCAAAACTTTTAAGGCAAGTTTTACTGGCGACTCCCTTTAGCTGGGAAATTACTCAAGCTCACGAAGTGAGCGGCAGAGCCATACTTCAAACCCCAGCTTTTGACACTCCTAAGCCACAAAGAATCCTCAAAGGACGGTCATCAGAACTTTCACGAGCTCATACAAAGTTCGTCTTGTAGACCCAACCACCTTCAGGCCCCCTTCTCAGCATGCCAGAGTCATCCTGCTCACTCCGCCTGACCATTACTCAGCGATGACACAGCAGGCTTTCGGCTGCCTTAGATTTTCTCAGCTCTCTTTTATCCCTCCATCTCTTAAGCCAAGCCAGCATCACTCATTCTGCCACCCCTCATTAGTTCCCAGCCTCTCACTCAGCCCAGGATTTCTCTGCCCAGAGCTCACTCGAGTATAAGGTTTCCCTACACTGATCACCTTCAGCGAGGGCCATACTCACCCCAGGCATCTCACACCTGAACTCGTCACTCCCAGGATCACCTAAGCCCTGACCCCTCAAGCCCATCACCCGGCGCTCACGCAAATCCACTGCCGCCGGCCTCGTTAAGGTCAACCGCTCGGGCAGGAGTCCTCGGCCCCACGCCCCATCTCGCTCGTCTGGGATCCTTCAGATGGGTTCTCCGCGACGGCCGAAAGGCCTCCTGACCCGGCTGCCCTCTCGGGTTCCCTCGATCCCCCCAGGGCGGTCCCCTTCAGGGCCTCGGACCACACTCCCTAGGCCTAGATTCTCCTCCCGCCCCTTGGCCCTTCTTCAGCCCTGGACCCCTTCCCGCTTCATAATGATGTCGCCACGGCCCGAGTGTCCTCAGCCCAGGGCCCTTCAGCCATCTGAGACTCCCCAAACTGTGTGGCCACAGCCCAGGCTCCCTGGCCCTCAGCCTGTGTCCCCTCTGGTGTCTTGAGCTACGGCACCTCACCCCCGAATCCCCTCCACCTTCTAGGCTCGAGCTCTTCACCCTGTCCCGCCGCTTCAGGCCGTGACTCCTTAGTCCTCTCAGCCCAGGTCCCGGCCGATCCTCCGAGAGGATCTTACCCGAAGAGGCCCGAGAAGAAGGACTGCGAGTTCTTCACTTTGCGCTCGGCCTCGGCTAGCAGCGCCATCGCCTCCGCTTCCTTCCCGGAGTTGTCCATGGCGGCCGCAAACGTACTGAGCAAAGCGCCCGACCCGGGCCCGGAGGACTCAGTCGGGCCGGGCCGCAGTACACAGGCCGCGGGAGCTTAGCGAGTTGCGTTGACGTCGCAACGGCGCGCGCCGCCTGCTGCCTCGAACCACGTGACTCGCGCTGGCCAACCAGCAGCCGCGGAGGGCGGTGCTTGGCCGCCGACCACGCCTCCACAGGCGCCGCACGCGGCCCCGTGACCCACGGTGCCCAATCGGTGACCGATGCTTCAACGCCTTCGCATACAGTTGCGTCAGGCTCCCTGCATTTTTCCTGTTGCTCCATTCGACACCCCCACGTGATTCGGCATAAGCCAATCGTAGTGCCTACCGTCAAGGACCTGCCCCCGAGGTGCTGCCTGTCTGGATCCGCCTCCACCAATGAGCAAGCCCCACCGCTATTGGGAGGGGGACCTTTTCTCCCTGCGGAACTTGGGCCGTAGACAGCTGCCCTCTGACCCTCACGTGACAGCTCCCTACCGGGTAGGAAACACGCCGCGCCCACGCCAGGGTTTGACAGTTCTGTTGTGCAGAGGGTAGTCCCCGCCTCCGCTCCTCGTCTTGTTGTGTGGTCACTTGGGAAGCAGGAAACACTAATGCCTTTTCTTGCGCCCTCTGGTGACCGTTGCTGAAACTGGTTCGGAAAGGCCAGAAGGAGAGGGGAAACTAAACCAAGAGCAGAGGTTCTCTAACTCTGGTTTGGTAAAAAGCTGGAGAGAATGTATTAAAAAATCAGGTTCCAGCACAGCTAGAGCCCAGATCTTAGTTTTTAATACTGTGGATGAAAAAGGGGCCACCTACTAAATCCGACAAGCTCAAGGAAGGCCAGCATGGCGAATCTTATACACTCAGAGATGGAAAGTAACAGCATAGGATGGTCTGAACATAAAAATTCCCAACTGAAAGAGGGAGGGTCATGGCAGGTAGTCACGTCCTAGGCCTGTAGCTTCTTTGACAAAGGTCAGTCTTTAGTTAAGTGAGCCCGACTATTGTCTTTTTGCATCTAAGATATATCTTTGAAATGCCACAACAGAGCGTGGGACCACAGAACTCTTCATTATTATCTTGTTCCCAGGATACCATCTCTATTTTCTGTAAATGTTAATTATTAACTATCCTATACTCACTGATGTAAGAGAAGTATGTCTCTCTCCATTTTACTTTTTATCTAATCCCAGAGATTATCCATCCCCTCTTTACTTCCTCCCGCCCCCTTAATCTACCACCAATAGGTTTCATGTAACCCTCCTAATGTTTCCTTTGATCCTAATGTATAAAAAAGCTACAAAACTTCCATTCTCTGGAGCATTTTCTCCATCCATTGAGATTTTGCTTCCCAGCAATTGTCAGTTTGGCTCAAATAAACTCATAAAAATTCTCTACAGATTTGGACATTTCTTACATCAACAGTACCATTCTCCAAAAAAAGGAACCAACGGTTCTTGGATAAATAGCTGGTTCTAGGACTGGAGCCTCTTCTATTACCAGAAAGGAAGTGTGTATACCTCCCTCTCCCCTATCGCTTCCCCCCCTCTTTTTCTCTCTAGCGCGTGCACACACACACACACACACACACACACACACGATGGGGTATGTCAAAGAGAAACAGGAGTCAAGTGAAAGAGTTCCCACTGGCCAAAGCTAGAACAATTTGAGCAAGAAAATAAAGTAGTATTGGATTATAACCCAATGTATAAAATACCCATGAGCCCATGCTGATATGAATGAATGAATGAATGAATGGGGAAGAACAGACAAATACTCCATGCAGAAGAATTCCAAGTAATTTATGTAGGCACTCTGCCCTCAGGAGGCTGGGGCACAGCTCTTCACTCCTCAAGTACGGGCTGAGCACAGGGACTTCCTTCCACAGACTACAGCATGGGAAGGGGCGGGGACCAAGATTATAGTGGAGAAGCCTGACAAGCGTTGTCAGACAGGTTATTGATAAGTGACAGCAATGGTGGTAAGTGATGTTGATAGTACACATCCTTAATCAAATGAGGGAAATGGCCCTTCACCTCCGTGGTCTTCCTCTCGGTCTAATCATGAGAAAAGTGTGAAACAAATCCCAACTGAACCCTTTCCAAAGCACTCGACTAGGCCTCCTCAAAACTGTCATGAAAAGCAAGGAAAGTCTGAGAAACTGCCACAGCAGAGGAGTCTAAGAAGGCATGACTACCAACCAAAGGTAATGTGATATCTTGGGTGGGATCCTGGGGCAGAAGAGGGACATGAAGTGAAAACTAAGGAAATCTGAATAAAGTGTAGACTTTAGCTAATGGTAACATATTGTAACAGATATACCACGCTAACGTAAGGTGTTAATAGGGGAGTCAATGAGAATTTTCTGTACCATCTTGCCAATCATCCTGTAAATCTAAAAACTATCCTAAGAAAGCTTTTTTAGAAAAAATAATATAAATTCCAGGGCTCCACCTTCAGTGATTCCAGTTCTGAAAGTCTGTGGCAGGGTACAGGAATCTGCATTTTTTACAGATGCCCCGCCCTGATGATTAGTAAAACCTGGTTGAGGAAACACTGTTATCTGGGGGTGGCAGTGGGGGCGGGGTTTGGCTGAGGGGTAAGGCACAAGAAACTTTCACCCAGCTTACATTCACAGACGCTCCCACTGTGGCTGCCACTGTATTCTGACCAGAGATTGGTCGGGGTAAGCATGGCTTACCGCGAGCAGTTTCAGTTCCGTGTCTGTCTAAGCAACACTAATATAAAATCTTCCGTTTGTTTTAAGCTATTCAGTTTTAGAGGTATCTGTTATGTGGCAATAGATAACTAATATACCACACGACACTTTTAAGCCAGATCGTTCATTTCCAGAGTCACTGGGCTTAACTTGTTAGGATGGGATCCAAACAATATCAGTATAGCCTGAGCGTTCATCTCGTATGGTACCCCTGCCGAATATTTAATTTACATTTTCTCATTTAACAGATACGTGGGGGTAGGCGTTTCCCATCCCATTTTACAGAGTGAGAAAACTGAGGCTCAACCAGGGAAGGTGGCTTGCCCAGGGTCACAGAGGAGGCACCGGGGTGTGAGTCTGGTTCCCCAGATGCCTGAGCCCTTTCCCTTAACCACGACACCCCGACTGTGTCAAACACCACTTCCTCCCTGTCCGTCTCGAAGATTTACTTAGCTGCAGTGTGGCTCCTCTGTGAAACCCCAACACTACACTTTCCCTTGCTCTCCCTGCCAGTCTCTCAGAATGGGAGTCCCCAACCCCCAGGCTGCAGACCGGTGTGGGTCCCTGGCCTGTTAGGAACCGGGCCACACAGCAGGAGGGGAGCAGGGGTGGGTGAGCAAAGCTTCATCCATACTGGCAGCCGCTCCCCAGCGCCAGCATCATCGCCTCCGCTCCGCCTCAGACCCTCAGGCGCTAGATTCTCATAGAAGCTCCGGCCCCTGGCGCCACAAAGGTTGGGGACCTCCGCCGCAGAACACACTATTATAGACAAAATCCTGCTTGATGCAATCAGTCCTCAGAAGTGTCCCTCTTCCCCATTAAGTTAATGGCATCTACTCAGCTGCCCCTGTGCCGGCCTGACCCACCCTGTCCCTAGCACCTCTCCCGTCACATGACCCATCAAATCTGAGTCTGCTTCTAAGACGTATCCCAAATCCCTGCGTTCCTATCCCTCTTCTCTGCTGCCCCAGCCCCGGCCACCATCGTCTCACCTCTGGGCCTCATACCTGCTCTCCAGGCTCCCAGTCCTGCCCCCTACAGCCTCCACGCAGCAGCCCAGGGGACTTAACACCCGCCACTAGTGCCCCCGAGACAGTTTGCTCCTTGCTATGCCATGGCCTGGAATGCAGATTTCAGCCTCAGCGGCCTCCCCAGTGGGCCTGCCCTGGCCGTCCACCTAACACTGACTGCCACGCCCTAGTCGCTCCCTAGCATTTGGTCCCCTGCTTTATTTTCTTCGTGTCATTTTGTGGTGGCCTGCCCACAGGTAGCCATTTCTGCTTCCTCTTCTGTCCTGGAAGGCAGAATTCCAGCAACAAATTTGAGGGTACACACTGGTTTTCCCCAGTCCTGGAGACAAATATTGAGTGTCCAGGGTGACCATGGCTGCTTCCCGTCCCACTGATTCCCAGGATCAGCTTAGAACTGAGCACACCTGCAGCTCTGGCTGAGGAGACGGGAGCGCCATTCTGCTGGGGGCAGGGACACGGAGGCAGGGACGTGTGTGGGAGGAGGGACTCCTCTCGCTGCTGCGGCCGGCACGCCGAGGCTGGCTGCTCGTGGCGGTGCCCGATTCCACGGCTGAGCTACCGGGACTGCCATGCGGCCCAGCCGCTTGAGCCCATGCTGCCTCACCTGTGACTTCTGGCCAAAAGCACACCCAGGATCAGAATATAAAAATCACCTTCCTGCATATGTGTTTCCGCTACCTTTCCACTCCTAAAATGTAAGCTGCATGAGGAGAGGGGGCTTGTCCATTTCGTCACTGCACCCCCGTAGCGTGGACTGGGCACTGTCCAGCACGTCCCACAGCACGCATTTGCTGAACGAATGTACAAGGCCCCCGGCTCCTCCAGGGTGGGGGCTCCGCTTGTTTCTCTGTGGCTCTGGCAAGTGGCAGGGCCCGAGAAGCCTGGTGGATCAAACGGCCAGTGAAGCCAGAAGACGGCTGCTCAAGAACCCAATTTAATACAATTTACAAGTCGACACGTACAAAAAACACCTAACGAGGTACAAGTCATTGCAAGATGGACCGAATCTGAATGCAGAGAGACTCCTGGCGGGCCCACACGTTGGCCATCTGAAGGTATATTCCCATTGATGCTCTATGTCTTGGCCTTACCTAACAATGGAACCAAACCCCAAAACTGAGGCCAAGATTTGAGAGCTACCCAGATCTAACTCGTCCCCGCCCCCAGCCTCCCTGTTCTAGGGGTGGAACGGGAGAGGCAGCAGCCGACAGGGACTTCGCAGCTGCCCGATGACCGTGCTCCTCCTGCCTGCCATGGTCACATGCCTGCTGTGTCTGCCAGCTGGGCTGGCCCAGGGGGAACAGTGAGGGTTGGGGGAGGCAAAGGGGTGCCCCAAACATCTTGGAGAGGCTGAAGGGAGACGTGACAGAGCTGGAGGTCCCCAGCCTGACTTGCTGCCTCGCCCCGGCTAGCCCCTGCTCAGGAATCACCACTGCAGGGGGCCGATGTCAGCCCCGATCTCCTCCTCCTCCTCCTCCTCCTCCTTCAGCTGGAAGGGCTTCACTGGCCACCGCACCCGGACCACGGGGCCCACGTGGTCCTGGAGCCGGTGCCGCTTCATGTGGGCGTTTCGACTCTTGATCTTGTCGAACACCCTGGGGAGTCACCAGAAAAGACGGGGGTCAGAGCGGGGGTGGGGGAGGGTGGGGCACCTGCGGGTGGTGGTGTGAGCGCCCGGGCAGGAGCCAGTACCTCTCACACTCTCTGCAGGGAAAGACGCCCCGGCCCTCGGTGCTCCCGGGCAGCTCGGGGGTCCTCCTGGGGCCAGTGCTGGGGCTGGCGGTGCGGACGGACTCCCTCCTGTAGCCCTTGGTCCTTATCTTTAACTCAGGTGTCGGATGGTGGCCGGGTCTCTCCCGAGGGCTGCAGGTGACCTGGGGAGGGGGCAGAAACCACATCAGTGCGCTGAGCCCCCACCCTTGCCAGGGAGCCACAGGGATCCTGGGGACACTGTCCTCTGCAGGGAACCCTCCCGACTCCAATCCCGACTTGGATGGGTGGTGAGCACCCAGACGCCCCGACCCTCCACCTTGGCGTCTGTCCTGTCCACGTCCTCCGCCTCTCTCTTGAGCCTCTTTTCCAGCCCCGGGGCTCGGCCGCAGTCAAACTTGATCATTTTCTTCCAGATGTAATAATACTCCACACACTGGGCTACAGTCTTCGTCTGGATCTAGTGACAGAAAACAGTAGCTGGCTACAGCAGCCCTGAGTCCCTGCCCATGGAGCCAGCCAAGCCCTCCCCCTTGGTGTGACCTGCCCCTTCACCGGAGGGGTGGAGGATCACAGAGTCCTCCCGGGTGACAAGGGGGCTCAGTGCAGCCACAGCTGCCAAACCGCCTGAGCCCCAGGCCCCCTTCCCCGTGGAAGACGTGCACCGAGGCGCACTGCCCGATGCTCACTGCGACCTCCTGCCCGAGGGCCGCAGGTGTACCGACCGGGACTAATTAGAGCAGAAGGCCCTCACGTGCTGGAGGCCACGCAGCTCCTGCGGCAGCCCGCAGAGCCGGACCACACGGAGGCAGCCCGTGGGAGGAGGGGTGGGTTTGCCCACGGTCTGATGCGTGCGCATTCCCACGCTGCCATTTCCTCCTCCCTCCACTAAGAAGTGATCCTGTTAACAATAACTTCTTTAAAAACCAAACCGAATGGCAAAGCTTAATTGCTCTAGAAAGAAAACTTCTCAGAAAAATTAAATTGGCCATTTGCTGTCTGGAGCGCACGTGAGAAAATACTTTCTCCATGGGGATGTTTTTTTCAGCTTTGTGTGCATTCACAAACAGGGAGTCAAAATGGTATGTCCTTTCCTTAGAAACATCTTTAGGTTTAAAAAAAAAAGTAGGACTTCTTTTTCCAAACAAGACGGAGCAACAGCAACAAGACTTACCCTCCCATCCAAAACAATGACAAGAAACAGTCGAAATATATGAAATAATATCTGGTAAGACACTAAGACATCAGCCAAAAAAAAGTCTTTTTTGCGAGACAGAAAATGAATGACCACAATCCCAACTTACTGCCTTGAGAGTGTCCAGGCCACAACCCCAGGCAGGAGGATCCAGGCAGAACCCCACGCACTTCCTGAGTTGAGACGGAGCGTCTGAGGAGACCAAAGTGGCAAAAGTCCACAGGATGAAGTATGACGGAGGAGAGGGCAGCACGGAGTAAAACTCCAGAGGTCTGGAGAGAGCTCCTCTCAAGCGTTTAGCAAAGTGCTGACCAGCACGCGCATGCGGGACAATCCGAAGCTGGGTGAGGAGCCACTCAAAAGGACTAGAGGAAAAGATGCCTGTCGCTCACCCTGGGCCAAGAACAGTGCCTGTTCCCAGTGTGCAAAACCTAATTCGCTGGGCACTGGTACAGTAACGAGAAGGGTCTTGCCTCAGTAATGAGGAATAATTAGCTTTAGAAAAAAAGCTGTTCTGGTACCATCTTAAAAAAAAATCTAGAAGCAATACTCAAAAGGAATAAGCAGTTTTCAAGTAACTGTGTCTCAGAACAAAGTTCAAGAATATTTATAAGAATGGGAAAAAATCCAGCACCCAACAAGCTAAAGCTCACAATGCCTGGAATCCAATGAAAAATTGCTAGGCATTCAAAGAGTCAGGAAAACATGACATATAATAGGAGAGAAAATCCAACCTGTTTAAATCAACCCAGAATGGACACAAAATTAGATTCGGCAGAAAAGGATAGTAAAAATTATTCTAACTACAATATACGTTAAACAGTTAAATAGAGACATGGAGGATATAAGAGACCCAAATAGAATTTTGAGAGGAAAACGATTACGTCTGAGATGAAAACTACACTGCATGGGATTAACAACAGATTAGACACTGCAGAAGGTAAGATTAGTGAACCTGAAGATACAGCACTGGAAACCACCCAAAATGAACACACAGAGAAAAAAGGATCAGTAAAAATGGAATGAGTTTCAGTGAGCTGTGAGCTGTGAGCCAACTGTAGGAAGCCTAACACAAAACAAGTGGAGTCCTCAAAGGAGAGTGGAGAGACATGAGAAGGATTTGAAGAAATAATGGACTAAG
The DNA here is from genome assembly GCA_028627145.1 of Eidolon dupreanum. Classification (NCBI taxonomy): domain Eukaryota; kingdom Metazoa; phylum Chordata; class Mammalia; order Chiroptera; family Pteropodidae; genus Eidolon; species Eidolon dupreanum. Next base: position 90,413,908 of record CM053508.1, on the reverse strand, counting down.
TTTCCCCAAATTGAATGAAAACTAAAAACTTACAGGTCTAAGAAACCCCACAAACCCTAGCACAAGAAAAAAATGAAGAAAACTACGCCAAAGCAAGTTGTACTAAAATTGCCCAAGACCGGAGATAATGAGAAATTCCTAAAAACAGCCAGCCAAAGACAAAAGACATTATATACAGAGAACAGGGCAAGAAAATCAGTAGGTTTATTGTCAGAAATAAAAGTGAGAAGAAAGTAGAGCAACTCTTTAGAATACTGAGAGAAAAAAAAGTCAGAATTCTATATTTAGCAAAGATCTTTTAGAAATGAAGGCAAAATACTCTTCTAGATATACAAAGGCTGGAAAGATTAATGACTAGCAAACCTGCATGAGCAAGCATGCGAAATGATTTACATTGATCTCCTTCTGGGAAACGTGGCCAGGTGGAAATGTGGATCTGCACCAAGGGACGCAGAGCAATGACACTGGTAACTACACGAGAAAATGAGACTTACCATTTAAATCTCTCTGAAAAACAGTAGACTGTTTAAACAAGAACAGTAAAAATGTGCTGTGGGGCCTATGACGTGTAAAACAAAGTGCACTAACAGCAACAGCATAAAGGCCAGGAGAGGAACTGTAAGTACACTACTGCAAGGTTTTCATTCTGCATATGAAGTGCTATGGAATCACTTGAAGGGAGACTGTGATAAGTGAATGATGCATACTGTCAACCCTAAAGCAACCGCCAAAGCGTAAAATAAAGAGTTACAGCCAATAAGCCCACACTGGAGATAAAACAGAATCCTAATATTTACTACATTAATCCCAAAGAAGGCAGAAAAAGTGGACAGGGGAAATAAAGAACAAATTGGACAATTAGAGAACAAATAGCAAGATGACAGACTTAAGCCATCTCAATAATCACATTAAATGTAAATGAGATAAATACCCCAATTAAAAGGTTGAATATTTCATATGGAATAAAAAGCAACACCCAACACACTTTCTCTACAAGAATGCACTTTAAACAAAGACACAAACAGGTTAAAAGTAAGAGAATGAAAAAAGACATACCACACTAACATCAATCATAAGAAGGCTGAGATGGCTGGCTATATTAACATCAGAAAAAGTAGATTTCAGGGAAGGAATAACATAAGGGGTGAAGAAAACCATTTCATTATGATCAAAGGATCAATTAATCAAGAGGATATAGGAATCCTAAATGTGTATGCATGCAAATCAGAGTTTCAAAATACGTGAAGCAAAAATGTTTTCATATTGCAATCTGAATAATTGCCAGAACAGGTAGACGGCAAATGCATGGCAAACTTGAACCACAGTATCAACCACCTTGAGCTGACATTTATGGAACACTCCCCCCAACAGCAGAGTACACTTGCTTTAAGTGTGCACGGAATGCTTATCAAGCTGTAGACCATATTCTGGGCCATAAAAAGGGGTTCAATAAATTTAAAAGGATTCAAGTCTTACAAAGTATTTCTCTGACCACAGTGACATTAAATGAAAAATTAATTACAGAAGAACTCTGGAAAATCCTCAACTCTCTGGAGACTAAATCACACACTTCTTCACAACTCACAGATCAAAAAATAAATCTAAAAGGAAATGAAAAAGTATTTTGAATTGAATAAAAATGAAAACACAACACATCAAAATTTGTCAAAGTAGTATTGTGAAGGTAATGTGTAGTACTAAACTCCTATATTAGGGAAGAAGGGTGGTCTCAAATCAGTGACCTCAGCTTCCACCTTTAAAAACAGAAAAAGAAGGGCAAATTAAACCCAGAGCAAACAGAAGAAAGGGAATAGATAAATAACTAAGCAGAGATCAATTAAATAGAAAACAACAAAACCAAAGCTGATTCTTTGAGAAAAAAAAGATAGACCTTTAGCCAGAACGATCAAAATAAAAAGACAAATTACCAATATCAAGAATAATAGAGATGATACCATTATAGTCTACTGATACAAAAAGAATAATATGAGACTATAATGAACTTTATCCTAATATATCAGAAAATTTAGAAGAAATGTACAAATTCCTCTAAAAATAAAAATGACCAAAGCTTACCCAAGACAACACTGACAACCTTAATAGCCCTGTATCAATTAAATACATTGAATTTGTAGTTAAAAACCTCCCCACAAAGAAAACTCTAGGCCTAGGTGACTCCACTAACAATATTTAAGGAAGAAATAAAACCAGTGCTAAACAAACTCTTCTAAAAAACTGAAGAGGAGGAAATGCTTTCCAGCTCATTCTATAAGCTCAGCATTACCCCGATACTGAAGCCAGACAAAGATATTATAAAAGAAAGCTACACACCAGTATCCTTCAGGAACGTAGGTGAAAAATTCTAAACAAAATTTTAACAAATAGAATCCAACAGTATATAAAAAAGGGACAATACACATTGACCAAATGGGTCATAAATGTAAATAGAAAACCTAAAATTATGAAACTTCTAGAATAAAACGTAAGGGAAAGTCTTTGTGACTCTGGGTTAGGTAAGGGTTTCTTAGACATAACACCAAAAGCATGGTTCATTAAAAAAATTAATTGAAGTTAATCAAAATTTAAAACTTTTTTTCAAAAGATACTGTAAGAGACAGAAACACCACAGATTGGAAGAAAATACTTGCAAAGCGTATATCTGGATAAAGAAGCGTATCCAGAACAAAGAACTCCTACAATTCAGTAAAAACACAAACACCCCAATAAGAACACAGGCAACAGATGTGAACAGACACCTCACCAAAGAAGGCACACAGACAGCAAAGAAGCACATGAAAAGATGCTCCGCAGCATTAGCCACTGGAGAAATGCAATGAGACATAACTGTACTCATTAGAATGGCTAAAATGAGGAAGGCTGACCGTATCAAGTGTTGGCGAGGGTGTGGAGCCACTAGAACTCTCACACTCCACTGGTGGGAATGTGAAATGGTACAACCACGTTGGAGAACAGAACGGCAGTTTCTTAAAAAGTTAAAACATCTGCCCACCATGTAATCCACTCATTCCCCTGCTATACATTTACCCTCCAAAACAATAAATGTCCATACACAGACTTGCACATGAAGGTTCAGAGCAGCTTTATTTATAATCGCCAGTTACCAGAAACCACCCAGAAGTCCGTTGACAGGAGAATGATTAAACCAGCTGTGGTTGAGCCACACAACGGAATACTCCTCAGCAACAGAAAGCATAAACAGCCAGCACACACAACCACGTGCCGCCCCTCAGTGACACTGAGCGAAGAAGCCAAAGCACAGCACACGCTGTATGATTCTTCCACTTATATGAAACTCTGGAAACTGCAACCTAATTTCTAGTGACAGGAAGTAGACAAGGAGTTGATTAGGGACAAGGCGGCAGGCAGGAAGGACTACCAAGGGGCAGAAGGAAACTTTGGGGTGATGGGTGTGTCTGTCATCTTGACCACGGTGATGGTATTCCAAGCACGTAAGTATATCAAAACATCAAATCTGATGCTTCGATCATGTGCAGTTTGTGTCCATGAAGTTAGAGAATAAAACAGCAGCAGGGTGTTAAGCGTGGCATGATCGCATCCTTTCTGACGTGCGCGCATACGTGTACGTTGGATCTGCATGGGCAAAGGAACGCCTCATGCGCACGACCACGCGGAGGCTACCGACCAGAGGCAGGACCGTGGACAGCGGTGCGGGGGCTTCGTCTGAGTGTACCATGCATTTCTGTACTATCTGGGATTGTCGATGACAATGGCTTTTTAAAAGTGTAAACTGTTCGCGACATGAGGAGTGTGGCCCCCAGAAGCCCCCTCGGCTCCGGCTCAGCTCGACCATGAGGCGAGGCCTCGTCTACGCCAGTCCACCCACATCTGCCTCACCGTCTTGTGTATCAAGTAGAAGTCCTTCTTGTGGGCACAGAACGCCTTCTTAAAGAGCCTCTTCTCCATGGGGGTCCAGATGTCGGAACCTATGGGAGGAACAGCCAGAGGGAGCAGGACGTTTGTCCGTCTAGGACCACAGCCGTGGCTGACATACAGAACCGCCTCCTTTTTCAACTCCTATTACCAAGTACTGATTATGCGCCAAGCTTTCTGCTCAGCCCCTTACCTGCTTCATCTCAAACAGTCCTCACTAAAACCTTAGCAGGTAGAAGCCATTACCATCCCCACCGCACACATGCAGCAACTGAGGCTCCCACTGGTTAAGAGTCTTGCCAAGGGCAGGGGAAACCCAGGCCGCCTGACCCCAGGGCCCGCCTCCACTTCCCCCTGGCCAGGGGCACCCCCTTCTGTCCTGGTGGGGCCCAGGAGGGAACCCCCAGCAAACGGCGCCCACGAAGTCACCCCAGAGAGGACGGGCCCTTCTGGAAGGGCAGACGAAGCCCTCGAGGGAACTCCAAGACAGGCAGAGCTGGCCAGCAAAGCTGACCCATTCACGGGGTCTGGGCCAGGCAAAGCCACACTGACACCTTGCCGCAGTCACCTGTGTAGCGGTAGTCGGCGAGGGGGTGAGTCTGCGGCTTCTGGGGTCCTCTGAGTAAGAGGGTTTCCAGGGCAACCTGGAACAAGAGGGGAGGAGGCTGCTCACCGGGGGGTGTCGGGGGTTCACTGTCTCGCACACTCGCAGTCGTGAAGGCTTAGTGCCTCGCCATCCCAGGGCTGCTCAGAGCGTGGTGGGTTCAGGGACTGGCCGCCCGGGAACTGTCGGGGACACGTCGCCGGTATCACTACGTGTGCGGTTGGGGCAGCGACACCGCGTTCTGTGGCGAGGTTTGCTCAGTGCAGGGCACAGTGCGTGGGTTTGTCCTGGCGCGAGCCCCTCATTCCCGTGGCGGGCGGCCCCTGCCCACTGCCTCGGTTCCTTTTCCCTGTGGCACTCGTCATTAGCTCACGATTTTAAGAAACGTATTTCCTGTTTCGACCCTCCTACAATGTAAGCCCCGTGAAGAGGGGGGTTCCGTGTCGCTCCCCAGCACAGCCCCGGCCAGGACCGAGTGTGTAACTCACGGGACCCAGTGCAAATGAAAACGAGGGCCCTCTGTTCATGAATTAAGAATTTGAAGAAGGTGGCGTCAGGCTCTGGCATCAGGCACGGGGCCCCAAGCCGGCCCTGGCAGCAGTGCCGCGTGCCACCAGGCGCTCGGTGGGACCCACGAGATGTGTGATTACTCTGCAGAGCACCTATTACGTGCCACTCCTGCCTCTGAGCTTGGGAAAAGGCACGACTGTGGCACTCCCTGGGCCCCTAGCCTGGTGACTCGACTTCTCTCCCACTCCTCACAGCTGGGCCTTCATCCCCAAATCTCAGGACTGCACGCGGCGCCCCTGGAGGGAGCCCAGGCGTTTCTGCTGCATCAGAAGTTTCCATGCATAGGTCTTGACCAACACGATGAGGCTCGATAACTAAAGCAGACCAATGCAGGACCTGAGGTGGGACCCCCAGGTCCCCCCACCCCCAGGTCCCCCCACCCCAGACATCTCGGAGGAAGCCTGGCGCCCCGTCGCTGCCCCAGGGCAATAACTGATGAACTTGGGCCCTGTCCGTGCACGTCCCCTGCGTTCTCGCGGCCCACATCAACCCGAGCCACGGCGGGAGGCTGGGTGGCCTTCCTTCGGTGTTGATGGCTGCAACCCCACCCCCCACAAAGGCGACGCTGGGCACGTGCCCGGAGCCCCGGCCCCAGGAGAGCGGGAGCCTCCAAGGGCCCCTCCGCGCCCCTCACCTGGACATTGCCCTGCGCCTCGTGCAGGCAGTGCAGCGCCAGCTCCAGGTTGGTGCCCCCGCCCGGCATCGCGCTGGAGCAGGCCACATTGCAGAGCTCGGTCACTGTGCCCAGCCCGCGGCCCAGCAGAGGGAGAGGAGACAGGGAGTCAGCAAGGGCTAGGGAGGGGCGTCCCCGACAGCCCGGAGCGGGGCTCCTCCTCACCATCTCCCTCCAAAGCAGGCCGAGGGGAGGGAGAGACGGGGAGGAGGGGCGGAGCTCTGCTCCCACTGTGGGCGGCCTGGCCAGATGTTGTGCGAGAAGAGAGGTGGATGGGACCACAGCCTGGGACAAGCAATACTGGACCGGGGGCTAGTCACCCTCATCCCCAGGGACACTGCTTCCCGGTCAAGGCGAGAACTGGGAGGCAAAGCTCCTTGGCGATGGGGGAGGGGCCTGGGAATCCGACCCCAATGTTTCAGCCACCTCGATCCTGCGTTTCTGGGTTGCTCATCACATCTCCCCACGGCTTCCAGGCCAGAGAAGCCACGTGCTCATCGGTTCCAGCCAGCGACCTCTGCTGCAGCTCCGGGATCTCAGCCTGAAAGCGGCTCCCTATGTTGATGTGTCTGAAACGAGGTCACACAGACGCACGAGACATCCACATGCGACTAGGACGGGACACAGACGGGACGTGCGGCGTGCCCCGCTCTGCGGAAACCCGCCACCATCGCCCCGACGCGTTGCACGTTCGCCACTCCAGATGGACGTGCAGGCGGTCCAGAAACCTCTCAAGGGACACTCCCTTCCCTCCTCCAGTTTCCTTACGGCCAGATTTCTGGCCTCAGGTGTCTCTCTTGGGATCTGGGCCAGGGCAGGTGCATGTGGACACCTGGCATACTTCTACATCTACAGTTGCGTCCACTTAGTCACATTCTGTGGACAGTCAAGAGTCTCGCACTGTGCCGTCACCAGCTCTACCTAGAACCCCGGGTCCTGGCTGTTCTGTCCCCACAGGCCCACCGAGGGTGCGTTTGGACAAAGGGAACACTGGGGAACCTGCCACGCATATCTGGGGAAAGCCATCGCCTCTCTCTTTTGAGGCTATGTCACGAGACCTGACCCCATGATGGAGGAGCCCTTGGGAAGATGAACGCAGAAACGCAAGGAGGATGAAAGCACCCCCACTTTGGAAGAGCACTCAGGTTCTGCGTCTGCCCCAACTCACGGTTCAATGCTGATCTTCGTGTCATCCTTCACCACACAGATGCCAAAAGAGCCATCCACTTGATCTAGAAAACACACAACGAAAAGCCTCAAGGAGAATGACTAGAAGTGACCCACGCGGCACCATCTGCCTGCCTTCACAGAGCAGCCGACAGCGGGCTCCTGAAGACTGCATGGTACAGAAGTTCCTTAGAAAACTAAAAATAGAACTACCACGTGACCCTGCAATCTCACTTTTGGGTATTTACCCAAAAGAGCTGAAATCAGGATCTCAAGAGATGCCTGCATGCCCACGTCTGACGCGGCACTATTCACAGTAGCCCAAATGCGGAAACGACCTAAATGCGCATTGACGGATGAACGGATGAAGAAAATGCGGTGCGTGCATACCATGGAATACTGTGTAACCTTGAGAAAGGGAACTCTGCAACACGTGACCACATACGTGAACTTCGAGGACACTGCGCTAAGTGAAATGAGCCGGTCACAGAAAGAGGAATAATGCATGCGTCCACTTCCAGGAAGTATCTAAATAGTGAAATCCACATCATCAGAGTGGTGTGGCGGCCACCGGGGGCTGAGGGAGTGGGAAGCGGGATCCACGGGCACAAAGTTTCAGGTTTGCTCGGGAGACTGGAGCACAGCATTGCGCCCCATTCATCAATGCTGTGTTGGGCACGTGAGCGTTTGTTAAGAGAGCTGACTTCATGGTTAACTGTTCTTATCACAACAAAATAATTTTTTTTTTAAAGATTGCAAGGAAGGGGGATAGAACTTCTGAAAAGGTAGAGTAAGGAACTCAGCAAAACAACAAATTAACTAATGAAAACAGTACATTAAAGTCTCTGGAAGTTGTCCTAAAGGCATACAGCATTTTCAGAAACAGTAATTCAAGAAAATTGACTAAATCTTGGTCAGAACAGTGAGAGTCTGTGACACCTGAACTATGACCAGCACTCACTTACCTGGCCCCTGGATCTGTGCAACAGCAGCTCTACTAAGAGTGATCTACTCCAGGTATGTGCAGCCAGATCCCATGCTTAAAGAATTAAAGGAAGGTATAATGAAAATTTCTCATTAAAGAGAAAATTCCATTAAGAGACAGAAATCATAAAAAAAGAATCAAACGGAAATTCTAGGGTTAAAAAAGTACAACCACCAAAATGAGGCTCGACAGTAGATTTGAGATGATTTGAGATGACAGAAATAATCAGCCAAACTTGAAGATAGATCAAGGGAGATTATGGAATCTGAAGAACATAGAGAAAGAATGAAGGGAAATGAAGAGAGCCCTGGAGAAATGTGGGACAGCATGAAGTGCAACCACACACATGTAATGGGAATACCAGGAAAGGAGAGAAAATATTTAAAGTATTACTGGCTGAAAACTTCCCAAATTGGATTTAAGACAACGTCTACATCTTAGAAACCTTCCAAGTAGTGAAGCGGCAGATGTAAATCCAACCACACTGAGATAACATTAAAGGAGAATGGATTAAACAAACCAGTCAAAAGACTGAGTGTGTGAGACTGGATTTAAAACATATGCTCCAGCTAATGCTGTCTACAGGAGACATGCTGTATTTTCAAAGACACAGTAGGGTGAAAATACAAGAACAGAAAAATAGATCCGCAGCAAACGACCACCGTGAAAGAGACGGAACGGCTATCCTAACATCAGACAAATTAGACTTGAAGACAAAAAGTATCACTAGAGATGGCAAAATTATCACAATGATGATAAGCGATATCACAATCATATCACAACGATAAAAATTCAAGCCATGAGAAAGATGACAATTATAAACACGTATGCACCTAAAAACAGAGCCTAAAAATACAGGAAGCAAATACTGATGGAATCGAAGGATGAAATACATGATTGAAAAAAGAAGCTTGGAGATTTCAATACTTTCAATAATGGATAGGACAGCTAGACAGAAGAGCAACAAGGAAAGAGGAGATGAACACTATAACTGGACGCACAGACAAATGGAGCATCCCACCCAACATCAGTGGAACACACACTCACGTCAGGTGCACATGGAACGTACTCTGGCCCAGAGAACGTGCTCGATAAATTCAGGACTGAATTCACACAGAGTGTGTTCTCTGATCACTATGGAATTAGAAATCAATAAAAGAAGGCAATTTGGAAAATTCACACATATGCAGGAATTAAACAACACATGCCTTAATAATCAATGTAGCAAAAGAGAAGTCAAACAGAAATTAGAAAATACTCTGAGTGAAAACCAGAATACAACACGCTAGAACTTACAAAGCACGGCGAAAGCACTGGTGAGGGGGATGTAAATGTCTGTTTAAAAAGAAGGAAAAAACCTCAAATCACTTAAGGTCGGCTGATTTTCAACAAGGGTGTAACACAATTCAATGGGAAAAGGTCTTTTCGACTAATGGTGCTGGAAGAAGTGAACCCCACATGCAAAAGAGTGGGTTTGGACCCCTACATCACAAACATAAGAGTTAAAATGGGAGTTAATCTTCGTGACCTTCGGCCAGGTGAAACATTAGACACGACACCAAAAAAAGCACAAGTGACAATAGGAAAAATAAACCGTACTTCATCAAAATTAAAATAAACTTTTGTGCTGCAAACATTACCATAAATACAATAAAAAGAGAACCCACAAAATGGGATGGAATATTTGCAAGAAAATCATATGTTTGGTAAGGGGCTGGCAGCCAGAATATACAAGGAACTCTTACAACTTCACACTAAAAAGATTACAACTCAACATTTTGAGTGGGCAAAAGATCTGAAAAGACAGTTGTCCTAAGAAGACACACACATGGGCAGTAAGTACACGCAACGATGCCCAGTGTCCTCAGCCATCATCAGGGAAATGCAGGTCAAAGCCGTCATGAGGTTCCACTTGGTGCACGGAAGTTCGGTGAAAATAGAAAAGTCGGCAACCGGGATTGGCGAGGGTGCGGGGAAGCTGGGCGGGGAGTGAGCGGCCACCCTGTCGGAAAGCAGCTGGGTGGCACCTTCGGTGGTAAACACAGAGCTACCACACGACCCGCAGTCCCGCTCCTGGGTGTCTACTCGGGAGACATGAAAACACACGTCCACACACATGCTTGTACGCGAATGTCTATAGCAGTGATACTTGTAATAGCCAGAAACTGGAAACGACCTAAATGCCTAGCAACTGACGAATGGATAAGTGAAATGCAGTCCACACAGAGGACAGGATGTCACCGGCTGTGAAGGGGACAGAGGCACTGACCCGTGCTGCAACGTGGACGGACCTGAAAAACGTCATGCCAAGTGAATCACCTAGACACAAAGTGCTGCATATTATGATCCCAATCGTACAAACATCCAGAACAGGCAAGTCCACAGAGCAAGTGAGAAAGTGACCGGTAGTTTCCTGGGGCTTGGGAGATGGAGGCTTCTGGGGTGACGAAAATGCTCTAGAGCTGGCCGTGATGGAGGCACGCCCCGTGAGTCTGCTACGAGCCACCGGGCACCGTAGATGGTGATTCCCACAGCATGTGAATTACCTTCCGACGAGGCTGCAGGAGAGGGCGCAGGGCGGGGGGCTGGTGGGGCTCAAGGCCTCTGTGTTTCCTCCTGGCCTGAAGCTCTGAGCCTAGAGGGCTGCCGGTACCCGGGAGTCTCGGGAGACCGACGAACAGCAACGGGCCCCACAGACCAGACAGCCACAGGCAGGAGACTCTGGAAGAATGCTGGGCAGGGGGGGTCCGGTCCCCAGGAGGTCCACTGTGCAGAGCAGAGGCGGCCAGCGGCCTCACTCACCAAGAATGGTGCTGCTGAGTCTGTCGGGGCCCGCCTGAGCCGCCGCGCAGCAGAGCGTGCTGAAATACAGCCCGGACCCCTCCCGGATGGGGCTGAGCATCGGGGGCGGCGTGTAGGGGGGGCACTGGAATAACCCCTTCAGCAGGCGATCCACCAGGAACACCGGAGACCTCAGGCAGCTCTGGTGGCCTCCTCCCGGGCCCGGGTCCCCGAACGCAGAGGGGGCCGGGGGCGCGAACAGCGCCTTGGGCTGGGGACGCTTCTTCCGCTTCCTGTGCTGGCTGCTCTCCTTGCTGTCTCTCTCTTCCGTGTCCTTCTCTTGTCCCTGGAGAAGAAGAGAGCTCAGAACCACGAGGGGCCACCTGAGGTCACCCATCGTACGGCTGGGTCTTCACGGAGGCATGAGAGCAGGGAAAGGAAACTGACCGTGGCGACAGGAGGAGGCATGACCTGCGCGTCCACAGCGCCAGCAAAGGAGGCTGGGCAGGGCCACCCTTCCTAAGCCAGACCCCTGACCCTCAGCCTGGTGACATTCAAGGCTGGCACCTCCGCATGCACCCGCACTCCACGGAGGCCCGACCCAGAGGGTCTGGGAAATGTGCGAGGTGGCTCCGGTTGTTTAAATGACCAGCACTCGACGGGCAGGAGCCCAACCGTGGAGTGGGGCCCGAGGCGCAGGGTCACAGTGTGATGAAGTGAAAAACTGGTCCCTCCAAGTGACAATGGTTCCTGTAAGATGAGCGACGGGGCCCATGCTCTGTCCCAGAGCCCAGCACGAGCGTCCCTGGGTGGGCCCCTCCGGGACGGGCGAAAAGATGGACAACGCTCTCTCCCCTCCTTACACTCTCACCCCTCTCCACCAGTCTCACTCCTCCTCATCCTCCAGGCCTCAGCCCCGACACCCCCTCCTCCAGGAAGTCCTCCCCATCCCCCTCAGGCTGGGTCTCTGGTGCCTCCTCGGGTCTCCACAGCTCTGTCTGCTCCCCTGCCCAGCCTTGCCCACTCTGAGCTCACTGTCTGGGGATGGGTCTGTCTACTCCACCGGTCTGGGGGCCCCAGGAGGCAGGGCAGGGGCTGTCATAGTCACCATTGCCAGCACAGGATGGGGCACAGAGGAAACTCAGTGGATGTCGAATGAATGAATGAATGAATGAACTGAATTGCAAACCACTCTCCTCTGGGGTCAGGATCTTCCACTGGCGGGGGGCGGGGGAGAACGGGGAAGCATGTGGACCGGCCAGCACCCACCTTGGCTGTGCTCCCCAGGGGCCGGTGTGCCGGAGCCATAGGCACTGACATGGAGACTTCCGAAGGGGCTGCGGCCGGGCTGTCCAAGGACTTCTTGGCTCCTGGGGGACTCTGCCCGTCCCCGTCTGGCCTCGGCGCCTGTCTCAGAGGCTTGCAAAACTCGGCGCCAAACACCTAAGTGCAGAGAGCAGGAGAAACGGTGGGCAGGAGCGGAAGGGTGGCTCTCGCCGGACGTTCCGACCCCTTCCCCGAAGCCCCCGCAAGCTCCCCGCAGAGGGCGGAAGGCATCTCGATCCTGAGGTAAATGGCACCCCGAAGCCTGTGGGAAACCCTGAAAGCACAGAGCCTGCTGCGTGCGCCCTTTCACCTGCTCCTGCTTCGTCCGCGGGGATGGCCACTGGTCGCTGTGGAAGCACATGTGGCTGCTCAGCCCCTTCTCTGTGTAGAACATCTGGCTGCAGTTCTTGCAGATGAAAGTGCTCCGCGGCTCCGCCCAGTCACCGGGGCCTCCGTTCTGCTGGGTGCTGCGGGGAGAGGGGAGACGCGGCAGGAGGGGCTTGGTCCCCATCGCTGGCTTTTTCTGTTTGCCTTTTTCTTTTCAAAGTCTGACCCCCTGACAACTCTAGATGAACCCTGAGAAATGGGGATGACACCCCAGTTCTCCAGGGCCTGGTGCAGGCCTCTTCTGGATGGAAGCACCCAGAGCTCACACCCCCAGGGCCAGCAGGGCACCCCTGAGGGGTTGTGCTCCCCACGGTGGGGCACGGGATGGGATGGGCTCCAGAACTTACCATCCACCCGCCATGTTCTCCTCCTTCGTCGGATGGGGGAGCCTGTAGATATTTCCACCCTGGAGATAAAAATATACCTGAGCCGACATGTTAGAAATGAGGTATTGCAAGAGCTAAAGCTATAAGACGCTTAGAAGAAAACACGGGTGTAATTTTTGTGACCTCAGATTAGACAATGGTTTCTTGGAGGACACCAACACAAAAGGCAGAACAAAGCAGACTGCACCAACACCTAAAACCTCTGTGCTTCACAAAATACCATCGAGAAAGTAAAAAGACACCCACAGAATGAGACCCAATGTTGCACATCACGTATCTCCGATAAGAGACTTAAATTCCTCATACAGAAAGAACTCTCACAGCTCAATCATAACAAATCAAACAACCCAATTTGGGGGTGGGCGAAGGATCTAAATAGACCCTGAACCAAAGAGGACATGCGCGTGGCCAATAAGAACATGAAAAGACGCTCAAGGCTACTGGCTCTCAGGGCAACGTGGATCAGCCGTGAGGAGAGACCGCCACACCCCGACTGGGAAGCGAACTGGACTTGGAGGCAGGGGTCGGAAGGGTGGGGCGGGCGGGGGGGGAGCCGGAACCCTTACGCGCAGCGGGAGGGGCTGAGAAACACCTTGCCATTCCCTAAATGGCTCAACAGTCAACGACTGACCAGCAGTCCTCTCCTGGGTCTTTCCCAAGAGAAATGAAAACGCATGTCCACACAAAAACCCACATGTAAATGTTCCTGACAGCAGCGCTACCTACAGTGGCCAGGAAGCAGAAACTACCCAGACGTCCATCAAACGATGAACAAACGTGATGTACCCAAAGAAATATCACTCGCCCACGGAAAAGAATGAAGTTCTGATCTGTGCTACACAATGCATGAATTTTGAAAATATTCTGGTAAGTATAAGACTCCAGTCACAAAAGGCCACAGAGTATGTGATTCCAATTATATGAAATGTCCAGAACAGACAAATCCATAGAGATAGAAGGTAGATTCACGGTTGTAGGGGGCTGGGAGGGATGGGGAGATGGGGAGTGATGACTAAGGATGTGGGGTTTCTTTTGGGGGTGAAAATGTTCTGGCAGAGAGTGGGATGGATGCACGACCCTGTGACTACATGGAAAACCACCGGAAGGCAGTCTTTAAAATGCTCAACTGGATAATACGTGAACATCAAAGCATCGAGGAAACAGCAGTGGCAGGCACAGTGTGACCGGAAGGGTGCCGGGCTTTAGCATGTCGCGGAGAGAAAGGGCAGCCCCTCCGTGCCCAGGACCTCGTGGGTACAGGGTGGGAAGGAGCCAAGCTGACGCACCAGGCTCGCAGCAGGGCCCGGGGGGACCAGACTCGGGGACCTGCGACTGACAGCCAGAGAACACGCAGACTCCACACAGACGCACGTACGGGACGGGGAGCTCTGCCTTCACGGCCTCTGAAGGGTTTAGGGGGCAAATCCAACAGGAAGTGAAAGGTGAAAAGAAAACAAGCAGAAACAGATGAGTGAAGAAACAACATGTCATGGAGCATCGGAAGCATCCGTGACAAGTCTGTAAAAGTCCTTGTTCTTTAAGGGGGAGCAGGGTGATGGCAGAAACCCGTTTCTCTGAACCTCCACTTGCCCCTCTGTGAAACTACATCTGAGGACCCACGGAGACTCGGTGACACGCCTGGATGACTAAGCAGCGCAGAGACAGGCCACGGGCAAGGCGCGCGCCCGCCGCATGGTCACGTCCCGTGAGGGGGGCTCTGGTACCTGGATCCTGTTGAATATCGTCAGCTTGGACTTCGAGTCCCGCAGAGGGTCCACTGGAGGCCCGGCCGATGAGAAGGAGGCCATGGCTACCTGGCTGGGAGAGGCGGTGCAGCACAGGTCCATTTTCACCTTCTCCTTCCGGAAGCCGGAGAAGCGCTGGGCCCTGGGGTGGCCGGAGAAGAGCCGGTAGCCTCCACCCCGGGGGCAGGCGGGGCCCTTCTCCCCTTTCGCGGCCCCTGCAGCCGTGCCGTTCTCGGCCTGGGCCTGCTTCCCGGGGGCCTGGACTCCTGATAGCTCGTCCCCACCTAGCTGGGTCTGCCGTGGGCCCCCAGGGGAGAAGATGTCCCCCAGGTCCAAGGTCCCTTTCGCAGATCTCAGCTGCTTGGCCAGAGAGGTGATGTCTGGATTCCTAGGAGGGTCCAGGGACGACGCTGGCAGGGACGGCGGGGCGGGGGCCACCTTCGGTCCTCCTTTCGAGTCTCGTCTAGAGCTGCCAGGAGAGGCCTCTCTGGGGAAGGCGGACGCGGCTTTTCTCCGGCGGGCTGGGGACCCCTCTGGCTCCAGGGTCCCAGGGCCAGCGTGGAGCGAGTCCACGCCAGGCGGCAGCGGCGTGGGCTGTGGGGGCCAGGGCCCCTGCAGCGGCTTCAGGGCAGCCTGCTTGCCCTCGGGTGCGGGCAGCTGGGAGGCCGTGGCTGCCACCTGGGCATGGGAGAAGGCCCGCTGGGGCTTGGTGAACATCTGAAACACCTGCATTTGCTCGGGGCTCATCAGAGGCTCCTGAGGCTTCAGGAACAGCTGCCGGAGGAGTGGCGTGGCATCTGCAGGGAGCCCGCCCGGCTTCTGGCCGTCCTGCAGGCCGGGCTCCCTGGGGTTGGGCCACGGGAAGGCCTCGCAGTCGAACCTGCTCTTCTTGGAAGCCCAGGGGTCATCCTCCCCACTGGCGTGTCTGGGGTCGCCCAAGGCCTCCCCGGGCATCTTCGGAAGTGGTGGAGAGAAGGGCAGGGCATCCTCCGGGCTGGGGCCCGAGCCGGGCGACGGCTCCCCCGTGGGGGAGGCGCTGCTGGGCCCGGCGCCAGACTCCAGGGCCTCCCGGCATGGCGCCGTGGGCGGCTTGTGGACCACAAACACATTGCTGCCCTTGCCCTTGGGGCAGCCTGGCAGGTTGCGGAGCCACTGGAAGCTGTGGCCGGGCGGCTGGGTGCCGGTGGGGACTGTCTGGCCCCGGAACAGAGGCAGCCGGGCGGGCAGGGAGCCGCCCTCCGGCCAGCCCTCCAGGGTGGACGGGAGCTGCAGCAGCGGTGGCTCCGGCTCCACGGGCTCGGGGCCACTGTTCTCTGCTGCCCTGGAGTGGACAGCCACGAACGCGTCGGGGACGGGCTCCTTCCGGGGGGGGCGCAGGTCCTCAGAGACCTCAACTCCCAGGGCTCCCAGGGCCGCGGGGGTGCTCGCGGGGGTGCAGGAGGAGGACCCCGAGGAGGGCGGGCAGGGGCAGGCCGCGCTCCTCCCCTCGCCGTCGGGAGGCCCCGCCGGGGCCGGGCTGGGGGATGGGACCTTCTGGTGGACGATGCTGCTCACGATGCAGCGCAGCAGGTCTCGGCTGGGCAGGAGGGAGCTGGGGGACCTGGCCTCAGGGGGCGCCAGGGCCCGCGGGCCGCCGGGCGCCTCGTGGGCGTGGGGCGGCTCCGCGCAGGCGTCGTCCTCGGCAGGCGCCTCCCGCAGGATGCACAGGCCGTGCTGCACCTCATAGTGCCGGCGCAGCGAGCGGTAGTCGCAGTAGCTCTTGCTGCAGCCCTGCTCGATGCACACGAACGGCTTGGTCTTCTGGTGCGTGAGCATGTGCCCGGTCCTGCGGCCACACGGGGGGGCATCAGCGGGCCCCACGATCCGCAGACTGCACTCAGCCCCCGCTTCGGAAGCAGCGATCTGGAAGGGGTGCCCCCCCCTTGCCTTTAAGCAACCTCTTATCTCAGAAGAAAAAATCAGCGGAAACCAGGCTGGGGGGCCCCAAAGCGGGTTCCCGAGGAGCCCCAGTCCTCCAGAGCTGCTCCCCAAGGGCGTGGGCTCAGATGGTAAACGAGTTTTGAAAAAACACTCTGTGCTCCTAGGAGGGTCGCAGTACACAGGGGCAAATCTGAAGAGCCACGCGCAGACGGGGAGATGGGCACCTGCCTAACTTTCACGTCTCAGACCTACTGGCTTACAGAACCGGTTTTTCAAACAGCCTCCTGCAGCATCCCTGAGAAGCAGATTCTGATGGCGGATGACCCTCCCTTTAACGAAGGCATCTGTGCCTCACCACAGGACTCTGCTAAGGGGACAGCTACCCTGAACGCCTGCCGCAAAAATAAAGGATTTACAGCTGTCCAATCAGCAAATACTTTCTGGAAAACAGCCAATGTGCCTATAATTTGTCAGTATAAATGGATACAAATATGTATGGCTTATGTCATACTTATATCCACATCGATATATTAGAAATATAACCACACGGGCAATCACACTAGAGGGCTAAGCAGTCCTACGGTGGACAGTTTCCCGTGGGGCACGTGGATTTGGCGGATAAGTGACACAGCCCTTCCCCAAAGGCCGACCCTCAGCCTCACCTGAGGGAAGCAGCAGAGAACGAAGTGGGGGACCCCGTTTCTAGTTGGGAGACCCCATTCCTAGTCTGAACTGTCACCACCTTGTGACGCAGGCGAACCCCTTCCTCCCCTGGGTTGGGGCGGGGGGATGAAGTGAGGGATGGATCAGTCAAGGCGTCAACAGCGGTTGGGAGCACATAAAACGTGAGAGGCTGTCAGTTCCCGCTTGCCAGTCTCTTGGTTTGAGAAAAGTCTGTTCTTTCTTACTAGCTAGAAAAGCTTATCACTTCCAAGACATTAAGATCAAAACAAATCCTCCTAACTCTTAAAATGGAAGTTCTTTTTTTAAAACAAGAGTTTAAAAAAATTGTTTTAAAATGGAGTTAGTCTACGGCCATGCCACCCTGAACGAGCCCGATCCCGGCTGATCTCGGAAGCTAAGCAGGGTCGGGCCTGGTTAATACTTGGATGGGAGACCACCTAGGAAGACCAGGTGCTAGGTGGAAGACCAGGTGCTGTAGGCGTTAAAAATAAGTCAATAAAAATAAAAAATAATAAAAAAGGAGTTAAAAAAGGAAAACAGGAGTTAATGCTCCATTGCCATAGAAACTGAAATTTCGAAACTCCCACGTCCCTTGTTATCCCCATACACATTCCTCGTGGGTCACAGACTCGTGCTCCTCGGGCAGAGCACGCACAGGGACTCCGAATACTCCTCCACAGTCGGACCAACCCCGCTCGCCCCGCCAGGCGGAAGGCCTCAGGAGGGAGCCAGTAGGTGTCTTTAAACCACAGGGGTCCCGGCTGCAAGTCGCAGCGGCCGTTTTCTAACTGGTGTGAATCTGGGGGCTTGGAAAAGTGACCCATGCAGGCGGCCTGGGCCCTGGCCGGGGCCCTGGTGGTGCGAGCGCACGGAGTCCTGGCCTAAGCGCAGGGCACAGCCGTCTGGGGCTCGTGCGGGCGGGGAACCCGGCAGCGGTGGGGCGCGTTGCTGCGGGATGGGGGGACACAGGAAGGCGCCCTCTCCCCACCAGCCCCCCACAGACGTCGGGCGCGGACTCCTACGTACAGGTGGTCCTGCCGCTTGAAGGCCTTGCTGCAGACTTTGCAGACGTGCTTGCGCTCCTGGCTGTGCGTCAGGTAGTGCTTGCTGAGCGAGCTGGCGCTGCTGAACACCTTCCCGCAGAGGCTGCAGTCCAGGAGCGGGTTCTGCGGTGAGGCGTGCTGCCGCTTCCCCTTCCTCGCGCTCCCAGAGGCGGCCCTGCCTCCGTCGTCAGCCTCTTTGGGCACCTTAAGCGCGCCCAGCCCCAGGTCTAAAGAGAGGAGAAAGCGCAGGCTATGGGCACCTGGGGAAGCGGAAGCATCTGCGCTCAGACGCACCGCGGACTTGCGGAGAGGGGAGCGGGCGAGGGCCCTCTGCAGCGTCGACAGCTTTGCCAGCAGGGAAAGCAGGGCTGGGGTGGGCCGGGGAGGGATGGGCCCCCCAGCCGGGCCGCGCTGGCGGGAGGCAGCCCGTCTCGGTGCCGCATTCCCACGGCAGCCGTCTGAGGCTCTCCGGGGGCAGAGGGGCCGGGACAGGTAGGGCTGTGTGACTCTGTCGTCAAAGGCACTCTTAGACCGGCAATCCAGAATATGTCACTTAAAACCATAGACAAGCGGAAAGCCTTTCTCTCAGCCAGTCCTACCGCTGGGCTTCAAAAGTAAGGACAGGAACGCAGGTGCACCCAGGGTCGGGGAGGGAGCGGATGCAGCCCCGCGGTCCCTGCTGAGTGCTCAGAAACCTCCCGTCACACAGCAGGGCGCGCGGGCGACCGCGTTATGGTTTAGATGGTCTACCACACGAGCATTTGTGATAAAACTGTAGAAAAGTATCTGCTGACACGAAAAGATGCTCACACCACACTACTGAGAAAAAAGCAGCCTGTTGCGAAACAGAACTGTGCTAGTCACAGAGAACAAAAAATAACTTCATTCAGAAGACAGAATGGACTGGTAAGGTTACGGATCGTTTTTCTCTTCCTCTTCTTGTGTGTGTATTTTCCACATTTCCTGGTTCCCGTGGGTAAAAAGATGAAAACTATTTTGTGAATGCTGTCATCAGAGGAAGAGGTGAGGGGCCTGGGAAGGTTCAGGTGTGGGGTGGCAGCGGGGGTTGGGAGGACACCTTCAAACAGCTGCAGGGCCAGCGCACAGAGGACGGAGCAGACTGCTTCTGTCTTGCTCTGAGGGACAGAGCTGGATTCGGTGACAAAAGAGTAAAGGAGGACGATTGCAAATCACTAGAAGGCGTGAAGGTCATGGACAGGGGGATTCTGCAGGCTCCCAACTCCTGGACTCCCCACTGGCGCTTGTAGGCAAGGCGCTCAGAAACTGTTGAGCGGATGATTCACAGGAGACTTTTCTACCCTTTAGATTTGTCCTCACGATGGATCGGGCTGCACTGGGAGATGGCAAGTTAAGAAATCACTATTGGTCCGGGATGCTGCAGAGGTGGGACCCACAAACCCAACAGGCCAGGGAATAATGGAGGAGGGGGAGGAACTGCACCAAAGGACCCCAAATTCCAATTCTCTGTGGCTGAGATGCAGCATGACAGACACAGCAGAAAGAAACCAGATTCTTGTTCCAACTCTGCCTTTGGCCGTGGGCCATCTGTCACTTACTTAATTTGCCCGATCTGCATCTTCTCCACATGAGAAATTACTGTGACAAGTGGTCAATGATTCCAACAGTTTAAATGAGGACAAACAGGACTCCTTCATGGAAACTCCTGGCCTCATTAAGCTACTTTTAAACTGTTCACTAAATCAACTGTTAAACTAGAAAACAAAATGTTATTTGAAAAACTGGCAGGAACACTGAAATATAGGCAGAGTCCCTGGCCTGAATGCCACTTGATCCTCCCGGAAGGCAGTCTTGTAAGACTAAAGCTGCATATTCTCTGACAGGCAAACCTACTTGGAGGAATGTGTTCAAAGAATTCACCCAAAAGAAAACCCCATGTGGAAAAAGTGGTTCATAGAAACACTATAACAGTCTACCGAGCAGGAATATGGTCAAACAACGCAACGGAATAACTGTTACAATCACCCCTGGGACTCTACCTTCATGTAAGAACGTGAATTCACTAAGTTTTAAAAACTTAAGAGTAGAATTATACACTTAATACAACTCTGCTAAGCCACGTTTTCTAAGTGACTTCACCCACGTTTTTAAAAATCATTGTGTGGGAGCCAGGCTAGGGATTTTTCTTGTTATTTCTTTTCTTAGTTTTCTTTAATAAATATATATATTACTTTTCTAATTAAAAAAAATAAGATAAGCATATGCATTTCTATGGACCCAAATTTAAGTTAGAGAAGTGTAAAGAGTTAAAGGTTAATGTTTAGTGGATTCCTTTTTTAAAAAATAAGATTAAAAAATTCAAGTTTAAAACAAATTAGGAAAAGTCGAACTGATGACTTGTAACATTTGGGCAGTGAGCTGTACAGACTCCTGTGAAAATCTGGTGAAAGCTACAATTTTTCTGCCCAGTAAAACGTACCCCTATCTGCACGACCAGCATTTTCCAGGTAATTTCCGTAGCCTGGATGAGACCCACAATCACTGTACCCGCAGGCCTGGCCACAGTGCCTACAACACTGCAGATGCCCGACGCATCTAAGATTTCATGTGTAGCCACCATTCCCGCATGGTGACGAGGTGAACACCCTGTCTACCACACCCCACGTGGAGTGGGCCTCAGGTTTTCGTGGTGGCCAAGGACAGCCCTTGAGCTACTTACTCCAACCAGCATTATATCTGTTTTGCAGGGTGGCTTCAGGGTGGCCCTCTGTGCACGAGCTGTGGCCATAAGTACCAAAGACCTCCAGCCCGGCCAACCCCACCAGGCGACCTGCCCAGGGACCTAGCAAGAGGGTCGAAAACAGAAACTGGACGTATCTTGTGGGGAAAGCCTGAAGGCAAAAGGAGGCCTAACCAGGGTCTCTAGCGATTCCGATAGTCCCCCCTTTGCTCCTCCACTGCTGAAGAGAAAGATTCAGAACTGAATCCATGGACTGGCTGAAATTAGTTCTAACAATGTGGGTGAAAATAACTGTTATCGCTCAGGTGCTTTACTATCTACGAAGTGCTTTTACATTCGTTTCTTCTTTTGCCTCTTACTGCTGTTACTCTGGGCTGGGGGTTAGGCGGACGGGGGGATTATCATCACCCGGCTTTACGGGTGAGGACACTTGGAGAGGTCTGACAGCCGAGAAGTAGATCATTCTGGAAATGTGAGGAGCCTCAGTGATGCGGTGATGGATAGAAAAGTCCCCCGTGAACCCCAAGGTCTGCTCGCGCCATGCTGGAGGACAGGACAGATCCCCAGCACCCGAGTTTGTCATCATTACTCCCCGACATCAGGGTTCCATCTCCTTGACTAGGAACTTGGGAACGATTCTCAAGGAGGAAAAAAGTAACTGTCTCCTATTTACCCATGGAAGAGACAGTTTCCTAACCAGTCCGCACAAATGTGGCCTCCAGCTGCCCGCCCAGCCCTCGGACCCCAGTGGACCACCTCACCTTGCAAGGATGTCTGAGACTCCGGGTCGGCATACTCCTCCAGCAGCTTCGCGGAGTCGCTGTCCTTCCCCGAGTACAGGGACAGGGTGTCCAAGTTGTCCTCCAGCACCTCACTGGGCACCTCGGGCGTTGGGAGACTGGAGTCCAGGTCCAAGCCACTCAGGCCGGCATAGAGCAGGTCTCGCGTGCTGGGGCCCAGATCGCGGTTGAGGGTGTCACTGCAGTTGAGTCCCTGGCTCTCGGAAAACGGTGGGAGATGCATCTCTGACGGAAGGCCACCCTCGTCCCCAAGGCCGTACTGGTCCATGGCTCTCTGCTGCCCGGTCCTGGCCAAGAGCTACTCCCCAGACGAGTGAAGCCGCGAACGGAGCTGGGTGCTGGGACTGCCCTCGGTAGCGTCTAATTCCTGAAAATGAGCAAAGAGAAATCAACACTATAAGATGGTGACACAGCGTGGCGGATAGATCAGGAACTTGCAATTCAAACACACCTGTATACGCATCTGTTCTCTGCCTCTTAACAGCCATGCGACCCTGGGCAAGTCACTTAAGTTCCATGAGCCCAGTTTCTTCTATAAATTGGGCATAGGGTGATTCTATCATAAGGTAGTTGTAAGGAATAAGTAAAAGGACTTCTGGCGACCTGGTGGGCTAAGCTAACCTCTTTCTACAGGTATAAATACAATATAATATCCAAACTGTCCAGTTTTTCAACAAAAAAGGCTTCTCTCCCTAAGCGCAGTGTTTTCGAGGAGCGGCCACGGCAGGGCACGTGCCACCGCCTCGCCCCTTCTCGTGGCAGAATAGCGTCACACTGTCCGGCTGCACCCCACCTTCCTCATTCGTGCACCTGTTGACGGGCATTTGGTTGTTTCCATTTCTGGCTATTATGAATAATTCTGTCCACAGCTGGACATTTACTCAATGCTGATGACTCCATGACAGTGCATCTAGTGGCTCCCGGGGGCTAGACTCCTGGGCGGGCAGTCCCTGCTGCTCTTCAACGTTTCTTGTTGAGAGCTAAGGGAACAGCTGTGCCCACGCTTCCCACTGTGCCTGTGTGTCCACGTGCAAAGCCCACTGGGGAGCTCAAGCGAGAGAGAGGCTGAACACAGGTCCGCGACCCTGTACCGCCACTCGGACCCAAGCGAGTTGCAGAGATCAGAATCGGGTGGATTTAGAAGGGTGAATCCACGCATACGCCATATTTTAAGTCACCCCCGTTATGTCTGCATCGACACCCATGACTACGCAGGGTCAGAGGAGTAAACAACGACTAAAAGGAGCGACGTGTGAGTTCAGGTCTGGCCACCAGACGAAGTTTGAGACGCCTCGACGTTCTCCGAGATTTGAGGATTTCTAAATTGCAAAGAAGGGAGTGTGGGCTGTAAAAGTTTATATTCTGAGGCAAAAGGAATTTCTCCGTCAATTCTACAGTTTCTTCCACAGTGCTGCTCTAAACTGCTTTCGGTACTCCAGGGGCAAAGAACCCACTTCCTTATCCCCCAGTAACAAAAACGAGCTAACAACACGTAAAGCGTTATTTAAAATAAATAAGAAGCGATATTTTGTAAGATAAAATGCTGAGCATCTCCTCCTTGTCACGTCTCACACCAAGAACGCCACCTGCATCAATTGACTCGCGCATCGCAGCAACCCAGAGGTCAGTTCCACTGTCGCTTCCACCTTGCAGGGGAGGAAAGGGTCTCTGAGAGGCGATTTGTTCGAAGTCGCATACCTAACGAGTAGTTGAGCCAGATCTCAAACCCAGATATTCTGAACCTAGAGCTGGTGTTCTCATCTACTACACAATACTGACAGCCTATGAACTGCACTGTAGACTGCACTGCGCCACTTAAACCGAAAAACAGAAAAAGGTGCTCGGAGGAGCGTGACAGTCTCTGGATTCCCTGGTGCCCACCCACCTGCTCCTCCCACAGTCTGGAGAATGCACTGGTCTGGTTGCACCTCAGGCAGGCCAGCCAGGAGTCCGAAGGCCGCTCTTCGATATTTACATCCTTTTCCAGATAGTAAAGCAAACTCCCTCTTCAGCCAATATTGAATTTGTTCTTGTTCTGTCAACAGAACAACTCAATTCAACAAGTATTAGCACCTTCTGTGTACAGAGCTCCCTTTTTGTCCCTGTGGGGCAGGGTTTGTGGTCCCCTGGAACCTGGTAAACATTACCAAGGGTCCAAGTCCTCCTTCCAAGAATGTTACGGTTTTGTGTTTTCATTTTGGAAACAACCTAAAAGAAGAAACTCAGTATATCTGGATTACTGGATTACCACCTTACATCCCAGCCCTACCATTTGGTTTCAACGCTCAGGGCATGTTTACAACTGCACACATGCCAAAAGGGACAACTATTAATCGCCACAGGCTTGTGAGGAGAGGACAGAGATGGATTTAGCTCATGATAATGCCTTTGGGCTCAACTGAAAGGCAACGGACATTATGATACAGAGGTTTTGCTGCAGTTCAAACAGAGAAAATGGATGTGCGAGCTGAGAGCTCACAGGGCCTGCTGCACACCAAGGGCCCAGCGTGTTAGTCTGCAAAGGTTTGGCTTCAAAGAAGCACTTAAGTATCACATTTGCGATCTGAATCACACTGGTTTGGTTGCTTTGTTTGTATTGAATTTGCAAACCCGATTTTAGCTCTCCAGTGGCACAGGAACTGTAAGCTTTGGGACTGTACGCCTTGTTTTATCATTATTTATTTATGCCTCGCTTAATAGTCTAAAAAACAATTTAAGTCACCACTGGGGATCCAACACAATTTTAATTCTTTTCTTTTAAGAAAAGCCCATCCGTCCAGGACTGGTGACATCAGAACGGGCTTCTCCTGTGAAATGTGACAACCTCCCGGAAAAAGCAGCTGCCATTGGGTTCTAGACAGCAGCATTAAGCTCACAATTAGGTAAAGAATTGTTTGGAGGGAAGAGAGGAAACAATCCGAATCCATCTACCTGCTCTACAAAGCTGTTTTATGTGGCCTACGGTAAATGTAAACATTTTTCAGTTAGTTATCAAGTTGAAAAAAAAAAATCTGTCAGAGCTCTTTTGGCCAGAGTGTCATTGTCCAGAACTTTCTGTGCAGACAGAGATGTTCTAAATCTGTATTGTCCGTGGATAGTCGCTAGCGACAGTAGCTAATGAGCACCCAAAAGTGCACTTGGTGCGACTAGGGAACTGAATTCTTTATCTAATTTTAATTAAATTTAAAATCGCATAGCTACGAATGGCTAGTGGCAGCTCTGGAGAGTTCTCATTAAACTAAGGCTTTGCAACATCTATTTAAAAATCTGAGGATCTGTCAACACTGAGTCCACATCCTTCCAAAGCGACAGCTGGCTGGAGCTGCGAAGCTGCAGCTGCCTTTGGAGAGGGCGTGAGCCCTCCAGTTTGCTGCAGTCCCCACCACTCCCTATTCTCTCCCACCCACACACTTCACTCATTCATGTGCCTGCCAGGCCCCCAGAGACATCCGAGTTTAGGACCCCGATCTGCGCAGGGAAACCTTGACCGACCAACCTGTCTTTGCTCAGCCTTACCAAATGCAATCCTTCCAGAGCAGGCCAGACGCCCCTCTGCTACACCCTTCGATGCAGCAAAGTCTGAGGCACTTCTCCCTCCTCGGAACTCTGATAAGCGCCTGTCTGACAACCCACCTAATGCTTACCTCAGACGGTCTCGGAACCTAATGATCTTTCAGGTTCTTCGGTTTTCCCCAGACTACAACACAAGCTCCAGGATGGCTGTGACTCTGCCTTCCGTGTCTGCACTTCTCGCAGGACTGTGGTTGAAGGCTCAAGCATCCCTCTCCTCGACCAGTGATGGGTTCCATTGGACCACCTGTTCTCCTCTTTAAAAAGCCCCAACCTGGTGTTCTGTCAGCCTTTTTTCTCCCGAGCGCCACCTTTCTCTGTCCCTCTCTGCACCGGTGTCACCAGGGAGAGAGTGATCAGTCTGAACAACATCAGGGCGTTGGGAGCTGGGAAACAGGACACATGCGGCTTTTACCCTAGCTATGCAAATTATTTATTTTCCCACTGCAAACATTATGGCAAACTAGAGGCCTGTTTGGTTTGGTTTACGCATTGCTTTTTAAAATTGGATTAATCGCCAACACTTTTTTTTTTTTAATGGGAAGATTTCAACTAAATACGTGGATTTTTGGCTTCTCTTAAAAATTATTAGATTTGATATTCCCTGATAGTTATTGATAGGATAGAGCTGAGAGACATCTGCCATTTCTAGAGAAGGCTTTGGCCTCCAGTTCCCATAGTCCTCACTTATGTCCCCGCCTGGCCCCTATTGTAATCATTGTTATAATGATGACAGTAGCAAAAATTTACCGATGTTTTATCATATGCCAGGTACTATTGTAATCATTTATATATCACCTCATTTAATTGCCACAACACTCTCTTTGAGGCACATACTATAACCCTATTTTACTGATGAGGTAAACAAAGTCCAGAGAAGTTAAGTAACTTACCCAAAATCAAGATTAGGATTCAACCCCAGGTAGTCTGACTTCAAAGCCCTCACACTTAAGCACGTCACTCTGCTATGACTCCACACTTGAGACTAGACTCCTGTCCTAATTCTGCACCTACATTAAGTTGAAGGCTCCCTCGTCCTGCCACATCATCAATACATAATTTTAACTAGAAGGTTAGCTCATTTCCTCTGATCGCTCAGAGAAATACCTGGAGATCAGAAGGCTACCACTATGCATTCTAGGGAACAGTCACATGTGGAATTAACTGAGGAAAAGAGACATCAAAGTGTCTCACTCCAAAAGCTGATCCTAGCAGAAAATGCAAATAAGCATTAGACTCTAGAAGAGCAGTTTTCATAGTGAGGGGGTTGTGGGGTCCTCAGGTGGGGGCACCTGGGGTCCTCAAGAGTCTTTCAGGACGCCTGCAAGGTCAAAAAGGTTTTCATAGCAATATTCAGGTGTTATCTGCCTTTTTCACTCTCAGTGAACCTTTTGGGAGGCTCTAGGACATATCTCAAGAGGCTGAATGTAGAAGCAGATCTGAGAATTCAGATGACTCTAAAAATGTCAAATAATGCCACTATTCTCACTACATATATTTTCCTTTTTCTGTCATTGCATTTGTTTTTATTCTCACTAAACTTTTTGTTTTCTGAAATATTCTCAATAAAAATCTCAATCATGTGACTATATAATGAGCTTATTATCGCTATTTTTAAATAAATTAATAAATACTTTAAAAGTTTATTGGTTTAAAGTTCTAACGCAACAAATATCAGCAGATATACTTCAAATGCACGAAAGCTCTCCTGGGTCTTCAGTGACTTTTAAGAGCAATGGGGTCTTAAAACCTAAAAGTTTGAGAAATGCTGCTCTAAAGAGAAAAGGTCCTGCATGAACCCAAGTGGATGTATTTCTGTGTATGCCGGTCTACCACAGAAAGAAACTCTAAGCCCCAAATTCCAAACTGGTGGCCGACAGGCTTTGTAAGGACCCCACACTGTCTCTAAACACTTATTCAACTCTTTGTCAGTATTTAAAGATCAAAAGGTTTCACGCAAAGACGGTGTTCTGGTCTCTCAGAAAAAAATAGAGTTCTCATGACACTGTCCACATAGCCATTTTCACTGGCTGGCATCACTCAGATGGGGCACAGGCTTTCTGGTTCATCACGCTCGGGGTCTTTAGCTGCCCTGTAGGTATCTAAGTTGCCACCCTGAGCTAAAGAAGGAAAAAGCATTTTGCAATAAACAATGAAACATACAGCAACCTAATAAATGCCTGCATTCCTCCAATCAACACGTCCGATAAATAACACTTTTCCTTATGTGACTTCCCGAGGCAGCAACTGGTAATAGTCTCCCCATTGGCATGAAGACTATTGGGGTTGATCAGAAACCCTTCTAAGGAAAGAAAGGAATCCATCTGACAAAGCAGGTGTCTTTGGACAAGTGCAAAGGGAGGAAACTCACCAGAAGAGGAGCAAGCGAGTGAGTGAATCTCCAGGGAACAGGAGGGCCCAGGGTAGGCCTCACAGGAAGGGGCGTTCGGGTGACAGTCAGACCACTGGGTATTTCCTCCTGGAACTCTGGGTGTTAAGTTCAGGACACCCAGTCAACTTCTTTAGCCCTGAAAGCAGGTGGTGGAAAGGAAGGAGCAGTCAGATAGTGGGTCCCCAAAGAAGCAAAGACACAAGTGTGAAACGGGGAGATGGGCAATTTTTGAAAGGAAGGAAGCAATTCTAAACTGGGTGGAAAAAGGAAGTTCTGTTGTTAAGGGAAAGTTATTTTTTCTTTCTTTTCCTTATTTTTACTGGAGAAGGACACTGGAGGGTTTTGCTGGGAGAAGCCTAATTAGGGAGATACTGGTGATGAAAAGGGATTTTTGTTGGAGTTGGGGAAGAGGGTTGGAAAAATAAATATTAGATAAGAAACTGGAAGGACTGAGTTGGTTTGTTATCAGTGAAAAGATATTCCCAAAAGGGGACTCTTGGTGGGAAGAGAGAATTTTTGCTGGAAAGTGATTCTGAATGGAGGAAAAATCTGGGACAAAAAAAAATATAGATGTATTTTTTTTTTTTCTTTTTGCTAGAGGAAGTTTCTAAAAGGAGGGGGAGGTGGGTAACCAAGGAAGATAGGAGAGATTTGTTTTTGCTGGAATATCCTAAAAAGAAGGGGGGACGATTCAGGAGAAAAGAGGATTTTTAGCAGAAGGGGCCTGGAAGCGGAGAGCGAATGCAAGGCAGAGCTGCAGAAAGTGTGGAGGTCGGGTAGGGCCCGCGGCGCGAGCTGGGGAGCTGCGAGGGAGCAGTTGGGGCCTGGGGGGCGGGGTGGGAAAGAAAAGGGGGTGCAGCGGGCCAGGGGCCCCGTAAGAGAATCTTCTCCAAGGGGGAAGGGGCTGTGGGGGTGCAGCGGGTCCCGGAGCAGTTGGGGTGCAGAAGGTGCGTGCGTGACACGGGACGAAGGACGCCCGCCGCGCCTGCTGCGCCCCTCGAAAGGGAGACGCCCCCCCGTAAAAAAAATATATAAACGAATTAGATTTTAAAAGGGGGGAGGGGTTGAAATACGAGGAAGGGGCGGGAAAGGGGAGGTGAGGAGGAAGGAGAGGGGGCAGGGTTAGCAGCAACCGGGTTTTACCCGCCCCCGGGGGCTCGCGCGCCGGGCCTCGCGCCTCGCGGGCCTCCCAGCAGCCTCCCGCTTGGCGCGCGCCGCCCGCCGGCAGGCCGCGCACGCGCAGCCCGGCTCGCCCCCGGAGCGCCGCGCTCCTCCGCGGCGCGTGCGCGCGTGCGTGGCCGCAGGCCTCTTCGCGCCGCCCAGGGCGATCGCGCGCGCGCCTCGCGCCGCCCGGGCTCCTAGCGCGTGCCTCTGGGCCGCGCAGCCTCGGCGTCTCCGCGCACGCGCGGAGGGGCGGGCCCGCGCGAGGGGCGGGGCGAGGTCAGGTGACCGGCAGCGAGCGGGAAAGGAGGCGGTTGGTCGCCATCTTGGGAGGAGGGCGGTTGAGGGCGGGAGAGGGCGCGGGAGGGGGGCGGGAGAGGGCGCGGGAGGGGGGCGGGAGAGGGCGCGGGAGGGGGGCGGGAGAGGGCGCGGGAGGGGGGCGGGAGAGGGCGCGGGAGGGGGGCGGGGCCGGCGCCCACGACCCGCACGTCCAGGCCGCGGCCCGGGCGGCTCTGGCCATTGTCCCT
>CM053508.1:90297337-90384056 GCA_028627145.1 Eidolon dupreanum | reverse complement strand
GAAGGAAGGAAGGAAGGAAGGAAGGAAGGAAGGAAGGAAGGAAGGAAGGAAGGGAGGAAGGAAGGACAAGAAAGTTCTGCTTCTTAATACTTAGCCATGAAAACACCAAGGCCACAGAAGCAGATACCACTTCCGTGGCTCAATGAACAAGTAGTAACTGGTGTGGATCAGGGAGGAGAAAAGGAGACAGACCGGCTTCTCTGGCTCAGTCCTTTATGCCTCTCTTATTGCAAGTCATTCAGCAGATGCCCTCAGACCGCCTGCCGTGCACACAACACTCTCTGGGGCAGCGCCCTATCTTCCAGCTTGTGTGTTTGTATTTAGAGGAAACTTTCTATTTCATATGTTCTAAAACACAGCAATTCTATTTTTGATTATTTTTGTAATTCTTCTTCTCCTACCAGACTGCATGCTCCTCAAAAGTGTGGCCTGGCCTCATTCAACAGTCTACCTCCCACGGCACCTAGCAAGACATCATCATTTATTACACTAACGATAATAATAATAAATACTATTATGAAAAATATGCAATGACATGAGGATGACCAACTCATCCCAATTTGCCCAGAACTTTCCTGATTTTAGCTGTGAATGCACCACGTCCCTGGAAATACCTCAATTCCAGGCAAGCCGGGACAGTTGGTCACCCAAATATAATCTAGAATATAAACAGAAAACATTTATCAAGCTCTACTTGTATTAACTCACTACTCACACATCCAGATGAGATAGGAATATTATTATTGTCCCTATTTTCTCAATGAGGAAACCGACTTGGCAAGGTTAAATAATTTCCCCTAGGTTACACAGCTAGGAATTTTTTTTTTTAATCACCACAGGTGTTCAATAAATATTTGCTGATTGAATGAGTATATTAAGAATCCTAAATGCCTTTGTATTTGACCATAAAATCTAGTTGAAGAGGTAAGACGCTCTGACTCATCTTTGTGTCTCTAGTAACCAGGCAAGGTCTGGCACATAGGATATTAATGTTGTGAAATCAGAGTCCCAAATGTTCAAAAAAACACCAGCAGCATTTGGCTAATTACCAGAGGAGAAGCTTAGATTCCACGGGCTGTAAGAGGAAGAAGTTTACAAGGACTGGAGTGGATAGAAAGTTTCAGACCTAATCTGTGTCTTAAAGGTTAAGTGGATGATGGATTCAGACAGCCCAACAGCGAATCAGTCGCTTACCACATGCCAGAAACTACTAAACTTTGCGTTTATCTTTCTCTCACTTAAAAAAAAAAAAATAACTCTACAATATATTTGTCTCTAAACTGAATATTGTTTAGTTTTGCCTGTTCTGAAACTTTAGAAGCGGAAGCACATCTGTATTGTTGTAACTGGGGGTAGACCGCCCGGCCCAGGGCTGGTTCCGCAGCTCAGTTACATCCTCAGGGGTTTTCATAGCTTTCTGTCCTCAGAGTACTGGTGTTTTTGATCCTCATTATTGTTGCTTTGTGGTCACAAGATGTCAGCTGCAGCCCCAAGCATCACACATTCGCTCCATTGCCCCAAGTGGGAAGGATGGAGAATAGAAAAAGGCTTTCTTCTTAAGAGTCTTGGTATTTTTGTCCAGAAAGAAAGGTGGTTTTTATATTGCCCTGTCCTTTGCTCCTCCCTGATTCATGCGTTGGCCTTATAACTTTGTAGTATCCTCCCCCTCTGACCCTGCACTTGGCCATGGACTTGCCTTGGCCAGTGGGATACTAACAGATATGACACCAGCAGACGCTTGAAATGGGCCTGTGAGGTTAAGCTCAATGAGTCCTGACCTCTGCCATCCCCAGACCTGCCCAGGTTGGCCTGCTGGAGGCTCAGAGAGAGCCCATGGAGCAAGGTCAAGTTACTCTAGATGCCTAAGGCCAGCCCGCATCACTCAACAGCCACTGACCACCAGACATGTACTCACACGCCCCACCAAGGTCAGCCGAGACGCCCAGACCACCCCCGGCTGACTCCAGATGCCTGAGCCATAAATGCTGATTATTATATTCCACTGGAGTTTGGCGTCGCTCGTTACACAGCATTACTGTGGCAGTAGATAGCTGATTCACTTACTTTTCAGAAATCCTCCCGGCAGTCTCGGCCAGAGAGGGGTGGGGGGAGTGGTCACAGATCCAACCACACCTGCAAGGGAGTCTGGGAGAGTAAGTAACTGGCAAGAAGATGAGATGGATCTGATTGGCCCGGGTCCATCCTATCGATGCCCTGGGATTGGTCAGGTAGCTCCCCAAACAAAACCGAGGCTCTGTTGAGGAAGACAAAGCAGGGAGGACTGGGGTAGGCAGCCAGCGGTATCCGTCACCATAGTTACAGAAGATGCTGTTTTAATTTAGGGGCTGAGGGAGGGGTCGACACATGCAGGAGCACATAAAGGGTGGGGCAGGAGTAATGTGATGTCTTCTAGGGAGGTGACTGGGCAGGAGATAGATGAAGGAGGACTTCAGCGTTATCAGTAAGGGTTGTAATTCTTGGCAAAATTAAAACATTTAAGTGTATTAACTAAATTAAAATCTATTAATTAAAATCAAAATGTCATTAAAACAACTAAAATTACATTAAAACTTATTAGTTAAAAGAAAACTTGTTAATTAAAATCACATTAAAACTATTCATTAAAATTAAAGTGTATTCATTGAATGTATTGATTAAAATGAAAATCTATTGATTAAACTTCAAATTTAGTAGATTTAAACTTATTAACAAACTTAAATTGAAATTTGGTCATTGAAATTTCAAAATTAAAATTTGGTAATTAAAATTAAAATTGTTAAATTTAAATTGTCTGAAGATTATGTCCTACAATTACAATTCCACAATTAAAGGAATTCGTGCGACCTGCATACGAAGTTACCAAATGCGGCGCTTTGTGGCCGGCATCGCTCGAAGGACTTCACATATATTAACTCACTGAATCCTTATAGGTACCGTATGAGGCAGATAACAGTATTATCCCCCATGTTCCAGACGAGTAAACTGAGGCACAGTGAGAGAAACCTAGTAGATGAAGGAATCAGGATCCGGAGACCGGGATTTGAATCTGGCCCCTGAGCCACAAGCTGTACGGCCTCCGCAGAACCTCAGCTGCTGCGCCGCGGCTGGGGACAGCGACCCACCTGGCCGCGAGGTCACCAGGTCACCACGAGGAGTGTTTGGAGGACTTTGGAGAAAGCCATCAGCACGTGGTGCGGTGCGCCGCGTGATTCCTCCTCCTCTCGCCAGGGCGCCGCCCGCATGGTCACCTCCTGATCCTGACAGCTCTCCGCACCGGGAGGGGGGCTGTGTGGTCGCGGGGCCCCTCGGAAGGTGTGAGGGCGCCCAGAAGAGGCGAGGCGGGGAGGGCCTGATTTTACACTCTGAAAAGTGCAGGCATTTGAGAAGTCAATCAGTGAGGACACTAAAAAAGAGGAACCAGAGAAGTGGAAGGAAAACCCCGAAAAAGGGAACCTCCCCCCGCAAAGCTAGAGGGAGAAAGCTGCTTTCCGGAAGCAGAGCGGGGCCCACCCTGACCTCCGGTCTCTCCTCTGCCCCTGTCCTTTCTTCGCTTTTTTGCTTCGCTCAGCCTTACTTTCCATGACTGGTCTTGAATCGCTTCCCTCAAACACCCTCAGACTCCTGCCCCCCTCATCCTCCCGTACACACCTGGCCAAACCCCAGCCGTCAGCCTCCTGGGCGCCAGCTCAACGCAGCCAGAGGAAACCACTCGGCCCGTCCGACGGGTTTCACCCGAGTCAGGGAAATCACAGACCTCCAGCGGCACCTGAGCCCTCTGCGGCTCTCACGTGCTCACTTTCTGCTGGGGACACCACGACTGTGTCCTTCCAGGCCTCGCACTCTGCCCCACACCTGCCGGCCTGCTGAGGATCACGTGACACGTGGTACTTCCCTGCGCAAACCAAGGAGGTCAGGAGGGGGTCCCTTGCTGCCCATCACCAGAGCAGAAGCCCCCTCACCTTCTTCCCTTGGCTGCCCTTTCAGCCCCCCAGCCCCCGGGGTTCCCCACCCTCCCAGGAAGACAGAGGTAATCTCCTCCCTTCCTCTTCCCCTCCCTCCCTCCCTCCCTGCTTTCCCTCTCTTTTCCGTTCCTGCTTCTCCCACTTCTTTTCCTCCTCCCCGCTGTACCTCGGGGCCCATGCCAACTGCCCTGGTTCTTTCTAAAAGACACCGGGAACCACCTATCTCCCAGTGGAAAGAGAGGCCAAAACATTGGCGACTGTCTGGCCTCTCCTGGTACCTCTTTTCTCCTTTGCAACCCGCTGACCGAGAGGTGATGCTTTGAGGTGGTGTGACTGTCCTGTTCCCTACGGCCCTCCCCGCAGTGGCTTTGCTGTCTGATACTGACCCTCGCCTGAACGAAGCTTCGCTGCAGTCGACTGCCTCAGAGATGACAGCAACCTGGACTCAAGTAGCAGGGACAGAGCTGGTGAAAAGTGCTCAGATTCTGGCTTTATAAATAAGTCACTCGCCACGTTACTGCTTACTAAATATGTGTCTCCCCTGCTTGTTCTGTAAGGACGGGGGCCATGTTTATCTTGGCCGCTGTGTCCCCAGTACCCAACAGGTAATAATAACATAAAATAATAACATAAAAGCACCAGGCACTGTTCTAAGCCCTTCACATTGAGAGACGACAATTACTGCTGTGCCCATTTTACGGATGAGGAAACCGAGGCACAGAGAGGTGACTACCTGGCCCCAGGTGCAGAGCCAGCAGGTGGCAGAGCCTGGACACAAACCTGGAGGCCTCATTCCCCATCCTGGACTCTGCTGGCCTCAGACGGAAGCCTCAGTAACTATCCATCTACTGAATGAGGTAATATTGGGCTGATGGGGGGTGCAATGTATTCCAAGTCATTTCAGCTCTCTCTGATTTAAATGCTTCCAGTGGGGGGGAATTTTGTTTTCTGTTTTGCTCAGTGATGGCGGAAGTCCCGCCCTCACAGGATGGGTTTTTTGAGCAGGAGCAGCATGGCCAAGCTGGGCAGATGCCCCACGCGCTGACCTGCCACATCCATTTAGGGCTTATGCTTGAGATGCCAAAATACCAGCCCCTCCCCTGACGAAAATGAAATCCAAGTGCGTCCTGCATCTGAGGACACCGGGGACATTCATTTGCAGATGGCCTCCCCTCCCTACTCACACCCGTGACACAGTGAAGCTACGGTCAGAGCCAGCTAAGAGCAGGTGACATGGACGGCTGAGGTCGGCACTCCTCTCCCCTCCACCCGTTCCTGTCACCTCACTTCCTGAAATGCAGCGAGATCGTCAGTCCCTCTGAAATTAAGACCTTTTGCTGTCACTTAAATGGTAGTAATAGCTCTCAGCTGATAAATGGCAGAAGCCCCAAAGCTGTTATTCTTTGATCATCGCAACTCCTCTCTTGTCAGTGGGGATATATTGTATTATTAGCAGCAACCTAGGATCCAGATATTGGAATAAGAGTTTTAAGGGGAAGTTGGTAAAAAAAAAAAAAAAAAAAAGATGAGGGAGAGTTCTGGATTTCCTTTGTCATTCAGTAGGTATTAAAGTACCAGCTGTTGAGGATACCCACACATTTATACTAGCTCTTAATTTCTCCTTCATATTGGCTAGCTACAGCTGCATTATAAACCATCTTGAAACACAATGGCTTAAAACAGCTATTTACTTATTTTCATGTGCATTAGGGTCTTCTGAACAGTTCTGCTGCTCTGCGTCAGGCTTGGCTGGTCTTGGCTGGGTTCACCCACAAATCTGGCATCTTCTTGTGGGGTGGCTGGAGGCTGGCTGGTTTAGGATGGCTTTCAGCTGGGCTGACATGATTCTTCTCTACCTTCTCCTCGCATCCCTCCAGAAAGCTAGCCTCCAGCACGTTCTCACTGCAAGGGCGAGGAAGCGAGAGAGAGAAGGGCAATACTCAGAGCTTCCCAAGGCCTAGTCTGGGCACTTATACACTGTCACTTCTGCTGTATTCTGCTGGCCAAAGCAAGTTTCAATTTAGGGAGTGGAGATATAGACTCCATCTTGGTGGGAGGAGCTACAGTCTCAAGGCGAAGGGTCACATCCAGGGAGGGGTGGGAAATGAAGGGCTTGAGGCAGGTAAGAGGGATGCTCATCATACCTGCTCTCTTTCCTATAAGGTGGCAAAAGCCTGGGTCCCACTGGCCTCCGTTGCCCCATCTGCTCAGCATCCTTGTTTTCTGTCTTCGACTTGTTCATCGTTTATTTCTGTGGGTCCCTTTGGCATCTTTCGGGGACTCTGTATCCCATTCCTCACTCTCCAAGCCTCCGACCCCATCTCCACCCATCGTCAGAGGACCACAACCCCCACCTTCTTCAGGATCGGGCCCAGTATCTCTGCTTCTTCTTTATTCCTTCTGTCTCCTGCAATGTGATATTTCTTCGCAAGTGCTAGTGAGGGGTTCAACATGGACATCTGCCGTTTCTCGGCCCCCTTCCTGGTCAGTCACCATTTACTCTCGCTGTGGGTCAGTCCTCTTCTTTCCATCCCCGTGAACCCACCGTGGTCCAGGCCACTCCAGGAGATGATCTCCTACCCAGACTGGTAATATCAATAGTATACAAAGGCAGGGGTGGGGGGTGGGACCTAGGTTTTAATCCTGGTTCAGCTGTCAACTAGCCGGGTGGCCTCAGGGGAGTGACTTTACCTCTCTGTGCCTCAGTTTCCTCTTGCTATAGAGCAAAGAGTTGCCCCTCTCCCACTCCATATATTGAAACCTAATCTCCAGTGCGATGGTGTTAGGAGGTGAGGCCTTAGGGAGGTAAGTAAGCCATTAAGGTGGAGTCCTTGTGATGGCTTTAGTGCCCTTGTAAAAGAGACCCCAGAAGCTCCCTCCTGCCACGTGAGGACACCGCTGTCTATGACCCAGGAAGGGAGCTCGCATCAGACACCGAAACTACCAGCTCCTTCTCCACCCTGGACTTCCAATCTCCAGAACTGTGACAAATAAATTTCTGCTGATTATATAAGCCACCCCATCTGTGGTATCTCATTACAGCAGCCTGCATGGACCGAGACAGCTCTTCTCTGAAGTGGGGATGATAACAACACCTGCTTATGAGGTTGTTTGTTGTGAGGATCCAAAAGGCAACCACATCTGAAGACCGGAAGCATGTGGGACTGCTCTGGGCCCTGGCAGCTGATGGGACTAAATGACAATGACGGGTGGGGAAATGGATCCACCAAGTGCCAGGTGTGCGGTTAGCATGCCCCTGGTCTGCATGTGACCCTAGGTCTCAGCCCATTTTTCTGATGAAACAACCGAGGCTCGGAGAGATTCAGTCACGTGTCCAAAGCCACGGTTACTGAATAACTGGGCCACAATTTGAACTGAGATCCATCTGATTCCTCAGTTTCTCTTTCTGTCTGTGAGCACCAGCTCTCACTGGTCTCCCCGCCTCCCCCCTTCTCCCCACGTCAGCCTGAGGGATGCGAGGAAGGGGTAAAGCTGACCAAATCTCCCCCTTCCCAAGATCCTCGGCGACATGACTCAGCACAACGCATGATCGGGGTGAGATCCCAGCCAGGGGAAAACGCTGCTACGAAAACATGACTGAGACTAACGGCAAGGTTTGAATTTGTGGATTAAACAAGAGTATTATTGTATCAGTGTTACATTTCCTGATTTTGGTAACTGTCCCGGGGTTTTTGAGAATGTCATTGTCCTGTGACTCCATGCTGAAGTATTTATAGGGATCAAGGGACACAACGTCTGCAACTCCCTCTCAAATGTCCAGAAAAGTGAGATAAAACAACTGTGGGCAAATGACACATTTTTGACTGGTGAATCTAGCAAAGGGAAATTCTTTTCACCATTCTCGCTAGTTTTCTGTAGATTTGGACTTGTTTCAAAAAAACAAAACAAAAAAACCCCTACATACCCACCCAAGAGAAATAAAAACCTCTACGCCCACACGAAAGCTTGTACGTGAACGTTCACAGCAACATTGTTCATTATAGACAAAGAGTGGGAGCAACCAGCTGATCAGCAGCTGGTGAATGGATAGACCAAATGTGGTAGAGCCGGACGGTAGAATAATACTCAGCCATAAAAAGGAATGAAGTCTGATCCATGCTATCGTTATGCTGAGTAAAAGGAGCCAGACATAAGAAGCCACGTGCTATATGATCCCATTTACATGAAGTGTCCCAAACAGGCAGATCCATAGAGACAGAAAGGAGCTGAGTGGTCGCCTGGAGTTGGTGGGGAGTAGAAATGAGGAGTAACCCCCTAATGAATACAGGGTTTCTTGTTGGGGTGATGAAAATGTTCTGGGACTAGTGGTGATGGTTGCATGGCCTCAAATGTATATGAAAAACCATTGAATTATACACTTTAAATGAGTGAGTTTTATGGTATGTGACTTGTAGAGCAATTAAAAGTAACGGCACTGACAACCAATGCTTCGATGACAGTGGATTGCCTTTGGGATCAATCCTCAAATCCCCGGCATACCTGCAGGACCACCTTAGCTTCTCCCAGCCTCTTCCAGCCAGGCTCCCGACAGAGGCAGCAACTGGGCCTGCCTTTGTCCCTGGG
Organism: Eidolon dupreanum; assembly: GCA_028627145.1. Lineage (NCBI taxonomy): Eukaryota > Metazoa > Chordata > Mammalia > Chiroptera > Pteropodidae > Eidolon > Eidolon dupreanum. The sequence goes on along the minus strand of CM053508.1, from coordinate 90,375,510 downwards.
TGCTGCCCCTGAACCTTTGCACCTGCTCTTCCGCCCCACCCTTGTCTGACTAACTCTCCTCACCTCACAAGTCTTAGCTTACGATCGACTTCCTTCTGGGAGGTTTCCCCCAGTCCCAGAGTCAGCACTGGCGATAATTTCCAGATGCCTTCTTTTGATAGTCATGCATATTATTTTAATGAACATTAGGGGAAAAAAATACCCAGCCCAATGCACACGTGACTTCATGACTATTGCTGCTTAGGGTGAGCCGAAGGGAGTCCCCTGGGAACCCGTTTCAGGAAAGAGAAAAACAAAATTGGTTGAAAGAACAAATTAAAGGAACAAACACTAGAGGAGCAAAAATTGTGAAATAGTCCTTTAGGAATTATAGAAGTTGGGAAGCCCTCCCCTCCCTGCCCCCGCCCCCGCCCCCCAGGGCCGGTTAACTCCACTTGACCTCCCTTAGCAACCACCAGGCCACATCTGTCATACCACGGGAGATGTTTTGTTTTATGTCTATCTCCCTCAGTGGGGTGTGAGACCCCGAGGACAGGGCTGGGGCTGTCTCGTCACCACTGTGTCCCCAGCTTTGCCTGCACAGGGCGGGGTACAGAGCAGGTGTTGAAGGGACCGACGCCAAGCTGTGGAATGTGGTCTCCCCCAAGGGCACTAGGAAGCCACAGGAGAGTTCCGATGGCGATGGCGGGGAGTGTCAAGGCCGACCTGCGTTTCAGAAGCTCCAGGCTGCCTGTCTACTGTAGACCCGGAAAATCAACACCGCTCTCTCCCTGCGCTTTTCCTATCAAACTGCTCTTTCTCCTTCTCTCCCTCCTCTGAGAAGCCTTCCCGAACCCCAGGCTGGGTCAGACGCCTGCTCTGGGCTCCCCCCACGGCCCCCTCCCAGCCCTGTCTACCTTAGGGGGTGGGGGATGGGTCTGCATCCTGAACAGACCTATGAGAGCTCAGTAATCCCTCCAGAGCTGGTGCATGGACAGGACCTCGCTCACTGCCACCTCCCAGACCGCCCATTCTTTCTTTCCATGGGCCCCTTCCTTGTGTACACTGCCATGTGCATTATTTTCCAAATTGTATGTAATCAACACCTCTGCTTTCTCACCACCTTCTTGAAATGTTTTAAATTTTCTATTTTCAAAAATGTTTATAACATAAGATATAGCATTTCAAAGTGTATGTATGATGCGGTGGAATCAAGAACATTCACTACTATCTAATTTCAGAACTTTTCCAGCTGCCCAAAAAGAAACCCTGTGTCCATCTAGCAGTCACTCCTCATTCCTTCCTGCCCCCTGCCCCCGTCCTTGGCCACCACGGATCTGCTTTCCATCTCTATAGATTTGCCTCTTCTGGATATTTCATACGAATGGGATCCTACAATGTGTGACCTTATGTGTCTGCCTCTTACACTAGTGTGATACTTTCAAGGTTCACGTAGAACAAATGAGGACTTTTTATTCTTTTATGGCTGAATAATATTCCATTGTATGGCTGGACCACATTTTGTTTATTCATTCATCCACTGATGAATATTTTGGTTGTTTTCACCTTTTGGCTCTTGTGAATAGTGCTGCTATAAACATTTGTGTACAAGTTATTGTTTAAATATCTGTTTTCCATTATTTTGGGTTTATACCTGGGAGTGGTCATGTAGTAATTCTATGTACAACTTAGTGAGGAAACCCAAAACTGTTTTCCATATTGGCTGCACTCATTTACCCCCCCGACACTATATGAGGGTTCTGATTTCTCCACATCCTCCCAACACTTTTAGTCCCCGCCTGTTTTGATTATGGCCACCCTAGTGAGTGGGACATAGTTTTTCATTGTGGTTTCGATTTGCATTTCCCTAATGACTAAGGAGCTGACCTCAGCTCCCCCACCCACCTCACTAAAACCAGCTCACGTTCACCAGTGCAGTGGTTCATCTTAATCTCCACCCTACACACTTTTTTTCTCTTTTGCAACTTTAGACACCTTTATCCCTCTTCCGCCATTCTTGGTCTTCCTCTTCTTTTTTTCTTTTGGAGAGAGATGTGGGACCTTGGGCCAGTTATTTAACTTCTCTGTGCCTCAGTTTCTCCATCTGTGAAATGAGAATAACAATTCTGACTTCAGGGTAATTCGATGAGCTAATGTATATTGAAGGTTGAGAAGTGTGCCTGGCACACGGTAAGCATCAGATAAACGTTTAATAGTGAGAAGGGCAGGAGGGCCAAGGACAAAACTTTTCCTCTGTAAAATGTACTTCAAAAAATAAAATTTTCTGTAGAACAGAATTTTAGGAAAAACTATCAAATTATTTTCTTTTATTTATTAAAAAAAAAAAACTGTGCCACAGAAAGTAGATATGTAATTGTACAATCAGATTCTTCATCAAGAATCTGATTAAGCTTCATATAGCTTTGAAAACAATGCAACAAAACACGCACTTTTTAGCGGCAAGTGTAACAGGTAGTTAAAACTATGAACTCTGAGCAGGGCCGCCGGGACTGAAATCTCTGTGGCCCTGATTTTGGCAATTTTGTAAACACCCTGCGTGTGACTCAGCTGCCGGATCTGTAAACTGGGGATATTAGAACCTCCTACCTGCTAGGATCATTGTGGCATTCATTGAGTTTATCTATGGCTGGTGGTGCCAGCTCGGTTAAGTGTCCCTTATGACTCCATCATCTTGCAGGCTGGAAAATTTTCACTCCAGGCCTGGGTGACTTTCACAGCCATCTAAAGCGTGTTTCACAAACCCTGTAGCCCACTTACACGGAGGAAGTCTTTACAAGTACGATCTGTTAACAGGCCAAAACTCAGTAGCTTCAGGAAGTCCTCTTCTCTAGGTCTCCCAGAACAGAGAGTGATAATAAACCTCAAAACCAAACAAAACACACCCCTCTGCCCATCAACTCACGTCATTTTCCTCAGGAGTTGGTTTCCTTCAAGAAAAGGGGCCTCTCCTAAGTTTTGACTTTTCCTTCTCTTTCCTAAGTGGGCCTGGTTTGGGTCTCCTCCTTCTGCTCCCCCCAAGCCTCCTCAGGAAGCAGCCCCTCCCGCACAGCTGGGACGTTAAATTCTTAGGTGATTACTAAGTCGCTTAAAGCAACAAGTAAACAAGGCCACTCTCTGGATCTGGGTGCCACGGTGCATGAATAGGTGAAGAAACTAATTCCTAGCATGTCCCCAACCCCTAGAGCCATTGCAGGGTGCAGGGGGCACAGGTCTGACTTCCATAACCAAGTCAAGAGTTTTTCCTAGAGGCAGTAGTGGGAAGGTACGTGCATGCAATGAGAAGTCATCAGAGCTTCATATTTTTATTGACATTGTCATGAATTTCCTTGAATGGGTGATAAAAAGTTCAAACTTCAGAAAGGTACAAAAAGATCTACTCTCCACCAACCCTGTCTCCCTCCTGGACAATTGCCGTTGTCATTTTTTTTTCTGCTTTCAAAGATATTCCTGGCATTTAATAAGTAAAAGGTTGTATTTTTCACACATACCCCCCCCCTCGCCCCAGACCTTTTAAATTATTATACACTCTGCTCTCTTCTTTGCATTTTCCCCTTGACTGGATACATAGCTCATTCCGTGTCGGTTCATGTATTGCGTCGTCATATTTTGGCTATTTCATGTCCTATTGTGGGCAGGACCACAGCTTATTCAACGAGTCCCCCATGGATAGACAGCTCCGTTGTTTCTGGGTTGTTTCTCCTTATACATTTTTATGAAAACAAAAACGATGCTCCTCACCCCTTGGTAAGCGTTTATCAAGAAATGGGCGGAAGCCTCAGCCTGTCGACCTGCGCTGTCCGCACCCGCCGAGGGCACCAGCATGCCCAGGGACCCAGCGCTCGGGTGGCGGCTCGACCCGCGCGGGCCCTGCCTGGCAGGAGCTGTCAGGCGCGAGCCGGGGCCCACTGGAGCCCCGCCCCGCGAGCGGCCGGCAGTCCGGCCGATTCAAATCCAGCCAATGGTAGCGTGTAAACAAAACCACGCCCCGCCCCTCGATGAATAATACCCGGAGCGGGTGCGAGCCGCATTTAACCCTGCGGGGTTGGGGGCCGGGTCGGAGCCGTGGCCACGCCCCCAGACTTGAGCCAATGGGCAGCCAGGCCCCGCCCCCCGCACTCGCCGCGCGGAGGACCCGAAGCCGGGCTGGGCTCGCAGCTGCCTGATTTGGTCGCCTGTCACAGTTTCGGCTGCAGCCGCGGGCTCGCAGGGCTAGGCGCTGGGACAGCGCGTTACCGCTGGATGAGCCATTTTCAAGGGCGTGGGCAGAGAGCGGAGGTCGCCGCATACTCAGTGCCCTCTGGAGCCTTCCTTCCTTCTCCCGCCTGGTGCTAAAACCCGGATCCTGGAGAAATCTTTGATGGAAGCTTGCTTCCCTTACGAGTCACTGAACGAAATTTGGAGGGGTGGCATGGGGTGTTTTAGGATCGGGCAAGGTTTTTGTTTTGTTTTGTTTTGTTTTGTTCCCCTTTGTTATCGAAATGTCACATACATACAGAAAAACGCACGCATCGTAAATGTGCTGTTCGACTGAAGATTAAAAATACCCATTGCACCAGCATCCTCCCAGAAGAAACCTGGGTTGGCAAAGTTTTCAGGAACTTTGCAGCTGCCAGTGGGAGGGAGGAGCCACGATGGGCGTTGTTTAGACTTTCAGAGGCGCAAACCAAAAAAAAAAAAAAAAAAATGTGTGATCAGGCTAGATGTTGATCAGAGTCCTGCAGGGCTGCTGGGCCGGTAAGAGGCGCAAGGCTCAGAAGTAAAGAAGACCTGGGGGTGGGGAGGACTAAAAATGAGAGTGGATGAGGTAGAAGATGCTGTGGTATTTGCCGGGAGGGGAGCGCTCCTGGCTGAGGCATTAGGAGGGGAAGGAGGACTTGGAGTCCTGCGCTAATACACAAAGTTGTATCAGGCCCCTGCAACAGGGCAGGTTAGTCTCCAATGTACTGGACCTTTCCACAGCAAACATTAGGTTTTCCTGATGTTCCTTTTTATCTGCACGGTTATAGTTCAAACCGTCCATTACAGGTCAAGATAACAGGCCTTGAAATCCAAAGACATGTTGAGATCATGAGGTTTTCACAAACCTAGGATCAATGTCTGGTGCCATGCTTACTGAGTGGCTGCAAGGGCCTAAAGGAGAAGCCATTTGCCACACAGCAAACTTTTTTTGGAACGCTTTATCAATCAGGAAACATTTGTGAGGTGTCCATCACTTGCCCAACCCTATGTTAGGAAATATTGACTCACATGGATTGAGTCCCAAATTGGCAGGCAAGGACCCTGTGCCAGGAGCCCAGCTGAACACAGGGGTGCAGCATAATTGCTGGTTGAGGAAAGGTGGTTGCATCTTCTTTGGTCCTAATGTAATCACCTCTCTCTGCTGCTTTGTCCCTGTCTCAAAAGAGCTTCCATGTCCATTGACCCATTGCAACCTCTCTGGAGTCCTCCAAGTCTGGCCTCTGAGGATGGACAGAACTGGGTCTGGATCCTCAGCTATGTGACCTCAGTATGGTTTCTTACCCTTTCTGAACCTCTTATTCTTTCACTTGCTGATTGTGTGTCCCCTAATAGACATTGTGTTTATTGGGGGGCAGGGATAGGAACCAGGCAGCTTTTGGTCACTACTATATCTCTGGCACACACTAGATATTCAAATATTTCCTGTATGAATGAACTTGGACAGTCATCTCCCCATGCTTCAAACCTGCCATCTCTGAGCTAGCCAGTCCTCATGTTCTGAGTCTCCCAGGATGGGGCAGCAATGACAGAGACACAAGTGCCACCCAGCTCAGATCGGGTCCCACTTCCTGGCTGTGTGACCTTGGGCAAAAACACTTTTTCCTCTCAGAGCCAATTTAGTATTGTGCACTGTAAGATGGGCGTTAACTGAAGGTCTGCAGATGGGGGTTGTCAGGTGTCTTCGCAGTAGCGACTGCCACCAGTTAAGGGAATATTCAAGGTGTACTTCAATCGTAGCCATTGGGAGGGAAAACTACACAGAAGTAAAGGCCACAGACCTCCAGGGCATGACCACTGTTTACAGATGTACCACTCTTAAGTTTAGGGCAATGCACGTGTTCACTTCCAGAATCGATAGCTTCCTTTTTATGTAAAAATCAGTAATAACAGCCAGCACTTACCTGGCACATGCTGCCAGGTGCTGCTCTCTCCGTGATGGCTCATTTCCTCCTAAGACTGACCCTACGCAGCCAGGTCTATTAGAGATGAGAAAATGAAGGCACAGAAGGGTGAAGTAATTTGCTCAAGGTCACACAGCAGGAAAGTGACAGGCGGGATATGAACCAGGGGCTCACTGGCTTGAGTTAGGGCCCTTAACCCCTGCGGTCTCTAACAAGTTATTTTGTTTAAGGGAAAAACGTTTAAATAATGAGTATACTACCAAAATGCTGGGATAAATACTAAAGCTTAAAAAAATACAGATATGTCTCAATCACTCATTTTTTCTACACACATTTACTGAGCAGCTTCTGTGCGCATGAAGCTTTTCTAGACACTAGACAGAAGGCACTAAGAGACCAGAACATAAGTCCCCCTGGCCTGTGCGCTCTCGGAGGGCAGGCCCCGGCTGTCCCGGATCCCTGCCGGGCCCTCAGCCCGGCACAGGCACACAGCAGGTGCTCACCACGCTTGAATCTCAGTGTCCCGCCCGTGGGGCTTTCGCCACCAGGTTGGGCGGAAACGCCCAGCACCGCCGCGGCGTCTTGGGGCTCCTGGAAATCCCACCGGCGCGGCCCCAGGGGCCGCGAGGAGGCTCTGCGGCTGGACGGACCCGCGTCCGGTTCCCGGCGCCCGCCGCAGCTCCGCGAAGACCGGCCCGGGTGAGCGACCAAGCCGGCCCAGGGGCCCGGCCAGTCGCCCCAAAGCCCCCGCCGCCTTCCGCCCTTTTCGCTCCGATTCCCAGCTCCTTCGCGGTTCCACTTGCGAGGCCTCCCCTCTTTCTCCATCCTCGACTTCCGCTCCCTTTTCGAACTATCGGGTCCTCCCGCCCGGCGACCGTCCCCCGTATCGGGGGCGCGCCCAGGACGCACGGCGATCCCTCCCCAGCCGGGCCAGGTGCCCCGGGTCCGGGAGCGCGAATCCCTTTAGCCTTTCCCCCGACCCAGAGCGTCGTTCACGGCAACCCGAGAACTCCACCGGAGCCTGGGAAGGCGCGCCCCCAAACCCCCCGGCCTGGGGCTGGGGAGGGGGCGGTGCTGGAGCGGGGCGGAGGGGGTTCCCCTCGGGGCCGTGCGCAGCCTCCCATTCGCTGACGGGCCCGCCGCTCGGCGCGGTAGCCGGGCCGGTTCGCCGGGAGCGGGGCGGGGCGGGGCTTCCCGGGCCCCTCCCCCGGCGGGGGCGGAGGGAGGAGGCGGAGGAGGAGGAAGAGAGGGGGGGCGGAACACAAAACCTGCAAAGGTTTATTTTTTTCTTTTGCATTTAATTAAAAAAATTTTTTTTTTTTTTTGCAAACCCGAGGGGTCCTCCGCGGAGCGGGCGCGGGGCCGGGGCGCCCGGGCCGCGCGGGGCGGCGGCGGGGGCCCGGCGGAGGCTGCCGCTCGGCCGCCATGCGATCAGGCAGTGCGCTGACCGGCCCGGCCGGCCGGCCCCTTCTGGGTCCTCCCTGTGCAGCCCGTGCGGGGCCGTCTCGGAGACCCCGCGCCGACGGCTGCTCAAACATCAGGGTGAGTTTCTCACAATGTAGCAATTTCTCTTTAAATCTCTTAACTCTCTCTACCTGCGAGTCGGGGCTGTGACAGGGCGCAAAAGCGAGGGGGGAGTGGGGGTTGGCGGCGAGGGTGTGTGTGGGGGGAGCCGGAGCCGGGGCCGAACCCACCCCCCCGACACTCACACACTCAGCCCCCCAACCGGGGCTCAGCGCCCGCTACCTCTTTTTTTGCTCGGCGCCCACCGCCCCTGGCAGCCCCGCCACCCCCCGCGTCTCTCCCACCATCACCGCCGCCCCGATCCTGCGGGTACCCCCCCACCGCCCCGGGCTCCCCTGCCCAAAGCCGGCGCCCGGTGCCTCCCGGCCCTCCCGCCGGCTGCCGGGGATACAATGGAGCAGCGGAAAAACGAGACCTAACGTTCCACGGGGGGAGGGGCGTGGAGACCCCCTCCCCCGGCCCCAAGGCCCCCTCCCCTCGCGCTGTTCCCCGCCTTTGGGGGAAGAAGAGGGCAGCGGGGCAGCGGATGGTGATTTCCCGGCCAGAGGCGGCGAGCCTTCATGTCCCCCGCGCGCCCGGCCCCTGCGCCCCCTACCCAAACGCCTCCCGGGGGCCGCCGAGGAGAAACGGGGCCTCCGGCGAGCGGGGCAGAGATGGATGCGGAAGGAGGCCACCGGGTCTCCCCCTCCCCACCGCTGCTAAACAATGAAAAGAGTTGACTTGGTCCCCTACCCCCCAGCAGTGAGAGGAGCTGACCCCCTCCCCTCGGGCTGGCAGGTCCCGGAGGGGGGCCGTGACGGTGTGGGGGCGTGAGGAGGGAGGTGAACCTTACCCTTGTCACCTTCCGGGATTTGGGGCGGCCCCCCGTCGCCACCCCCTCGGCCTGGGAATGGAAGGCACCAGGCCCAGCCCGGGCACCGCGCTCGGGTGGTGACCTTTAGACAAAGGCAACCCTTTCCCTGGGGTGAGCCCGGGCGAGCCGGGCCCCTGCGGAGGGCGGCCAGGCCGCGGGCACCCGGAGGGAGGGATGGAGGAGGAGGGATGGAGCCATCTGGTTTTCCCATCCCCGGCTGCCCCTCGGCTGCTTCCCCGGCTGCTGTCACAGGCGGCCTCGGGGAGACGGGGGATCAGGGGCTGCCCAGGCCTTGGTCCGCGGCCAGCGGGGCAGCGGGCTGGGCGCCGCGGGAGGGCGCCGGCTGGGGCGAGGGCGCCGGCGGTGATTGGAAGGCACCGTGGCTCTTTCCTCTGCGCGCCCCTTTGTTTTGCTTTGTGGTTCTGAGCAGCTGAACTTCCCGGGAGGTGGGGTCAGAGGCCGCTGTGTCATCTCTCCCGGAGGGAGGCCGGGTGACAGATCCCAGCCCTCCGGTGTTCCCAGACTGGGGGCCGCGGTCCTCGCCCAGCCTCCAGTCCGGACGGTCGGCCCCTTTTGTCACACAGCCCTCCAGTAGTAGAGCGAGGACCTGGCGCTGCTCTGCGCGTCTGCGCTTCCTTCCCACAGCCCCTGCGAGGGCGCTGGTCAGGGAAACAGTTTGTAGAAACATCCAGGGCGCCAGCATCTGGGATTGGCGACAAGTGCTCTGTGCTTTCACCTGGTGTGGGGGGCTAGGGACGCGGCCCGGTCAGCTCTGACCTCGGAGGTGTTGGGAGAACAGGGGAAGTGACAGCTCAAACACTGCCCCCTTCCCCCACGCCGGTGTCAGATGGGACTTAAGGGGCACACTGACTGCCCCCACCCTCCCGCAGAGCTCCTCCACTCCTGGAAGCCGGAAATAGCGTCTCCCTACCCAGGGAGCATTATGGATTGGCCACCACCAGAGAAGGAAGTAGACACTGCCATTAGTCCCATTTCACAGACAGGCTCATGGAGGCTCAGAGAGGTTAAGTGGCTCGCCCAGGGTCACGCAGCCCGATTTGTAACCCACTCAAGTTTCTCCAGCTCAGCTCAAAACCGTTAGTTCTCTGATGCCCCTCCTTCGCCCTCGCTGCCTGTGATTTCAGTTGACCTGGGTGTCAGATGTGGCTCAGACACGGGTGGTGCTATCAGAGTTTTTCCCCGCGTGCTGGGTTAGGAGCACCTGGAAGCTGGGCCTAGGGGAGGACCCTTCCACCTGCGGCTGGAGCAGAGCGTCTCCTTGCGAGAGCTGAGGCCGGAGGTGTGTGAGTCAGGGGAAAGGGGTCCTCGGGCCTGGCTGGGGGGCCCGGGGGAGCCAGCCCCCTGTCATCGTCCTCCACCTGAGCTGGGGACTTGCCCTGGCTCGCTGCTGCTCAGTCTGTGGGGAGGGGAGCTGAGCTGTAGGGGACCTTCGGCGTCACTCTGCCGTGTGACCCCCCCCTCCCCTGTGGCACCCTGACGCAGCTGGCAGCAAACTTTCCTGCCTGTTCTCTGCGCGGCCTGGGCGTCACTCCCCGTGCCACCCTGTGACCCTGGTCCTCAGTCTCCTCCTCTGCAGAGGGGGCGAGCACAGCTCCCTAAGCTGCCTCAGGGTGGCGGAAATGTCCAAACGCGGTAGTTTTACTTCTCCTTCAGCAGATGGGATCGGCCGGTGTGCGGGGTGGGGAGGACCGTCAGGCGCTGGGCACCGCAGGGTGATCACAGAGGGCGGCCACCCTGGAGGACCCCCCGTGGTGGGTGAGGGCTGGCTGTGAGCCGTCTGGCTTTGGCGACACTCCCCCTTCAGCACTCACTGGTGCTGGACGACCCTTTGGGGGACTGAGCTGAGAGAGAGGAGTTGGCGAGGGCCCAGCTCCCCCAGTGAGGGAGTGGCACAGTTGGTCTCGCCATTTTACAGGTGAAGAGGCTGAGTCTGTGGGAGGCCCGTCCCATGGCTGGAAGCGGGTGGGAGAGGGGCTCCGTAGTTGTCAGGGGAGCTGGGGAGACGTGTTTTGAGGGAGCCTCTGCCCCACAGCTGCTCTCCCCTCCTTGATATGCAAACATCTCTTCTCCTGGGGTGATGAGCATAATAATATTTCGGGGGGGGGGGGCTGTAGGTCTCTCAGCAGAATGTTTCCTGAAAGTAGGAACGGATTTTTGAGGGGGGAGGAACATGATTAGGGCCCAAGAGGGACAGGCCTATGCGCCACCCCGCTTTCTCCAGACTCCTTTCCCAGAGGCCTCCGGGGTCTCCCCCAGCCTTCCCTCGGGGTGTGGGGTCTTCTTCCCCTTCGCACCTCCAGGAGGCTGTGGAAGGGCTGAGGGGTCAGCGCCAAGGCCCGGGGCCCCGGGTCCAGCCACCAGCGGAGATCCTACCAGCCTTCCCGCTCTCCCTGGTGGCCGCCTTGACTTTTGGTCCCAAGAATGCAGAGGACTGCTGGTGGGGACGTTAATTGGAAACAGGAAAACATGGCATTCCTTTCCAGCCAGCCTGGGCTGGAAGGCGGCTGAGGGTCTGCCTTTTACCTCCCCTGCCCCAAAGGGCAGGGGGCAGGGGGACATGGTTATCTGGCCCTGGCCTCGTTTGGGGCCTCCGTCTACCAGAGGTGGAGGTAGGTGATTACGGTCCCCTTAGCTGACCTCGAGGCGGGTGAAAATATCCAAATGCACGCAGAACAGGGAGGTACCTGAACTACGCGTCCAAATACAAACGCCCTCCCCCGTCGGAATGACTTGCCCCCCACTATTTGCCGTTCACATCCTAGGCTGTGCCCTCTCTTCGAGGGCGGAGGGTCTGCCTGGGAGTCGGCTCCCCTGGGGAGGATGCCTCACACTAGAGACATGGGAAATGTTTGGTCGAATTGTCCCCAAGGATTTCCTCCTCATTCCTCACTAGAATCCTTCCCTGCCTGGAGTACCACCATTAGAGTTTTGTCCCCGCTGACTGAAGCCTTTGTGTCTCGGTGACATGCAAGTTTCCCCAACGGGGAGAGAGAGAATGTTTTCTAAGACATTTCTAGTTTGGTGACAATTAGTCTTGTGTATTTGTGTATTTATGGTGGGGAGGGAATGTGTTGGCAGGAGAAGCGGGGGAGAGTGCCTTTGTTTCTTTAATTGTTTCCAGTGCAACTTCCTGAGGGCCTACTGCGTGCCAGGGCCCTGGGGCCCGGTTATGACACCGGGACCCAGTCCAGGAGGAGGCTGGAGGTGTTGTTTGCAGGGCTGGATTAGCTGCTGTGGGATGCGGTGTATTCTGTCTGGGTGGTCTGTGAAGGCTCCAAGGAGGAAGCAACTGCTCTCTCTCGCTCACTCTCTCTCTCTCTTTCTAAATGGCACATGCACGTGGGACAAATTCAAAATGGTGAGTCTCCCTCTCCACCCTCCCTGGCATCCCTGTGTCCCCAGCTCACCTCCCCAGAGGCCGCTCCTCGACGCTGACGTCCCGTACGCATGCTGTAACGTCCGTGTTCGTAGTGTCACAAGTACCGGGCGCAGATGGCATTGTGCTCTTCCCATCGTCCTGCGTGTGGCCTTTCTTGCTTCAGCTCCCTGGGAGACCCCACCGCGGGGCACCTGGAGGGGGTCCTCCGTCTCTTTCTTGGCTGCACCGTCGTCCGCGGTGTGGGCGAGTCCCCTTGGCCTGAGAGGGACGTGGCGCCGTCTCCAGCAGCTGCCGTGTGGGGAGCGGGACGGCATGCGTCCGCACGTCTCCCGGGGAGCGGGTGTGCGGTGACATAACCCCCGACGTGGGACTGCCGGATCCAGAGCCTGCCGCTTGTCATTCGGTCGCCTAGGAGGTCCCTTTGCAGCCACATCTGGAAGGAAGTCAGTCATCCCTGCTCTTGTTCAGTTTGTGCGACCCGTCCACACTGGGGTCTTTGCCTCTTGGGACCTCCTTGCCTCGTCCTCCTGCCTGCCTGTGGCCTGCGTCACGTGGAGGTCAGGCCTGTGGGCTCAGGAAGCTGGTCGTCTGTTGGCTCTGCCACGTGCCGCCTCAGTGGTGCAGGCAGGAGGCTTGCCCGCCCCGGGCCTCCGTTTTCCCCTGTTGAATGGGTTGATCTCAGTTCCTCCTTTTGGAAGGTGGCGGTGAGGAGTTACACCATAAGGTTCTCAGGTGGGCTGTCCTTTGTCATTCTTTGTCAGTTCTTCCTCCTGGGGCCGTGAACCCCCTAAGTAGGCAGGCTCTGAAGGGAATGCCGGCTCGTCCACTTTGTCGCAGCGTGACCCCAGGCAAGTGACCCCGTTTCTGGGTCTCAGTTTCCTTGTCTGAAACAGGCCCACGATCACTCCCTCGCAGGGCCTGCTGGGAGGGCTGCGTAGGGCAGTGCTCACCCCAGCCGGGCAGGCAGGGGGTTTTCGGGGACCAGCAGCTATGTCGCTGTCATTTGCGCTATGATCACTGTGCTCCCACGCGACCCTGGCCGACTCCTCCACTCTGAAAGGTCCCCACTGTCTTCCGGAAAGGCACATGGGAACAGTGTTGGCATCCTCCAGCGGACAGCACATAGCAGGCTGCCGTGGCCGTGACCCTAGGAACAGGCAGGACATCTCGGCCCCATGCCTCAGTTTCCTCATCTGGAAGCATGGGAATGACAGGAGACCCGCAGAGAGCTTACAGATGTTCAGTGCCTGGCATGTAGCAGGTGCTCAGAAACGGTAGCGGCTGTGGCGATGGTGATGATGGTGGTGGTGGTCGTGGTGGTGGTGGTGATGATGATGATGACAATGGTGATGGTGGTGGTGGTGGTGGTGACGATGACGATGACGATGGTGGTGGTGGTGATGGTGGTGGTGATGATGGTGGTGGTGGTCGTGGTGGTGGTGACGATGACGATGACAATGGTGATGGTGGTGGTGGTGGTGGTGACGATGACGATGGTGATGATGGTGGTGGTGGTGGTCGTGGTGGTGGTGGTGGTGACGATGACGATGGTGATGATGGTGGTGGTGGTGGTGGTGGTGACGATGACGATGGTGATGATGGTGGTGGTGGTCGTGGTGGTGGTGACGATGACGATGGTGATGGTGATGGTGGTGGTGATGGTGATGGTGGTTGTAATGATGGTGATGATGATGTTGACGTTAGTGGCCGTGGTGGTGGTGGTGGTGGTGGTGATGGTGATGGTGGTGGTGGTGATGATGATGATGAAAAGATGCAGCAGGGTCTCCCACGAGAGCAGAGAGCCCAGTCCTTACCCCAAACCCCAGGCAATCAGTGTCGGCATTTTAAACGGAGGGCAGTCAGATACCCTGCGGCCTCAGTTTCCTCGTCTGTAACAGAACTTCTCTCCTGGGGTTACGAGGCTTGAATGCGTCACGATGCAAAGAGCTTTCTTCAGACGGGGCCTGGCCTGGAGGGGTGCACGGTGAAGGGTCACTTTATTTATCGTTTGCTAATATTTATAAAAGTATCACTTGGACTCGCTGTTGACAGTGTAAAGCTCCCACTGGGAGTCAAGAGGATAGCGTAATCAGCCCCCGCGTGCCTGTCGCCAGCCTCGGAGACTTTCTGCTGATCTTTTTTGTTCATTATCCCACCCCCATCCTGCACTTTTTTTTTTGTCTTTTTTGCTGGAGTACTTTTAGGCAAATTCCAGACATCCTGTCACTTAACTGTATTTTCGGTGTTACCAGCAGTATTATTACTTCTGGGGTCCGGCGGCTATTTCGCCACCTCCAGGACTTGTCCTGTCCTGTGAGGGAGGCATGAGGCCCATTTCACGGCCTGGGGAGAGCAAGGCAGCAGGGAACGGGCTTGGCCCGGTTGTCCTTTATCTGTGTTCCCTTCTTTGGGACTCTGTCTTAGCCACTTTGGGTCTCGCACCCTGGGGATTTGGGGATCCACCCCAGAATGGGGGCCTCGTGGGCGTGGGTTCTGATGTTCCGTGCATAAGTCCTCCCTGTAAAGGATGAGTCGGAGAGCTTGGCCTCGTGGCAGGGGGATAAACGTGAGGACCTCGGAAGTGAGGAGTAACTGGGTCGACCAAACTCCAGGTCTGAGTGCTCTTTCTGCCTCTTCTAACCTTGGACTTGGGGGCACGGTGCTTCCCGTGTCTCATCCCAGGCTGGAGAACCGGAAGTACAGGAGAGACGATGCTCTGTCGAGAGCCGTGGCACCAGTGCGGCCCCGTGTGGAACTGCATTTCGCGAGTGCCTGGCTCAGCATAAGCGCGCAGCAGGAGGCAGCGTCATCGTGTTGTCACCATGGTCCTTTCTTCTGCGTGCGCTGAGGCGGGGCAGCCACATGCTCTTTCTGGGAGTAAGAGGGTCCGAGGATGGGCTGACACCCCGGGAGCCCCAGCCCAGCTTCTCGTCTTCATCCCCTCCTCTCGCCACTCCGTCCCCCAGTAGTTCCTCATCAGCGTGCTTCTCGGTGCCTGGGGGGGTGGGAGGGGGTCGCCCATGTGTAAGTGGCCCCCCTCCCAGCCTCCTATATCCCCGTGTCCCAGCCTGGCAGCCTCGGGAGCAGAGGCAGGACTGTGTGGCTGTAGGACCCTTGTTAATGGCCCCTGGTGACCTGGAGGGAGCCCCTGGTGGCCTCCGCAGCCTGTTCCCCCAGGACGTCCAGGGTCCAAGCTCCCCACAGCCCCGTTTCCAGAGGGTGGGTGTTGCCTGCCGTCAGGCAGACCCCCACAGCGCCTGTCTCACGGGACAGTTGTGACAGTTTGCTGGACTGTCACCTCCCTCTACTCATCTTCGGGCCCCGAGCCCTGTGGGCTAGGTGCGGGGGGGACCCCTGGAAGAGCTCTTAGCTCTTTGCCCTCTCAAACTAGGCTCCCCATGGCTTAGCAAGCTCTTGTCATAGAGGCCTTACCTCTGTCCCCAGAATGTGCCTGTGACCTTATGCTTTGAGTACACACTCCGTCTTTCATGGGACGTTTTAATGTATGCGTGTATTCCTCCCCATCTTCTTCTGCCGGTATAATTTACATACAATAAAATGTGCAGATTTTAAGCATCCATCTCCATGAGTCTCGACAGACACGTCCGCCAGTGTAACCCACACCCTGTCAAGACCCAGAATGTTCGCATATGTACCTGTATGTATGTGTACATGTGGCCTCCCAGGCCCCTGCCTCTCGTATTTAGGGTGCATCTTGTCCCCTGCACCCTGGCTCTGTGCCATGGATTTTTGCTTGAGGGGATCCGGCTTTTTTTCTCCTTCAGTGTCTTTCGGGGCCAGCTCCTTGCTTTTAGGCCCTCACGCTGCGTGTTGTCCCGTTTGTTGCTTCACCCAGCCGTGGTGGGCCATGGGGTGCAGTCACTGAGGTTTGTTTAAAATTCTCCCCAGGGCCAGATGGCCCGCTTGCTACTCACTTCTTGTCACAGAGGTGACGTGACTTGTCCAGGGTTGCACAGCTGGCTGCTAGCAAGCAGGGGTTTGAATCCAGGCTCATCCTACTGGTTAATTCAGGCCCACAGAGCCAGCCAGCCTCCTGAGTGCCTGGCGTCAGAGCTCTGCCCTCAGGGACAGGGGAAGGAGGCAAGCCAAGGACACACCCATCCTCCCTGTTGGGGAGATGGTATCTGAGTCTGCTGGGCCGGTGGAGGCTGGGAGGAGACTTGACTTCTGGGGTGTGCTGGGGCGGCAGGGCCGGCTTCCTGGAGGAGGGGGCTTCCGGGGGCTGGCTTTGGGATGCTTTGCACAGAGGCCCGTTGACGCTTCATGGGGAAAGAGGGCCTGAGACACTGGCGCTGGGACGTGGGGTGCATGGTTTTGTCGATGGGAGGCAGAGAAAGAGGAACTCCGGGTGACTCCAGGGGCCTGGGTGACGAGGGGGGTGCAGCGGCCCTTTCTGAGGTGTGGCAGAGGGGACTGTGGTGTGGGGAGCACAGACCCTGGGGAGCAAAGCTGTAACAGCCTCTTGGCAGGTGGAGGGATGCAGAGAGGAGAGTGGTGGAGAATGAGGGAACGAACCACAGGGATCCCGTGCGAGAGTTGGTGACACCCAGTGATGGCTGAAGTCCCGGGGATGGGGACGATTCCTCAGGGAGGGGACGGACAGGGCTGAGAACAGGCCTAGGCGGCTGCCCGCTTACAGCACAGACCAGGGGAGGAAGATCCGGGCAAGGCGCGGCTGGCGTCTCAGGAACAAAGGAGCGGAGCTTCTAGAAAGTCCTCGGCTTAAATGGGGCCGGGCGGGGCCTCCAGGGGTCGGGGGGACACAGCTGTTCTGGAAGCAGAGGGGTCCTGAGTTTGATGGGTAGAGCCAGACTGGGGTGCAGTGAGGAGCCATGCAAAGGAGAAGGATGGAGAAGGATGGCGGAAGGAAGGCGGATGAGAGCTCTTGGCAGCCAGAGATTTAAAACAAAAACCTCGCTACCCTCTTCGGCTCCCTAGGGCCCTCCATGGCTCCCTAGTGCCCTCACCTCCCAGGCAGAGCCCCCCTAGTCCAGCCTGGGCTTAGCTCCTCGACCTCGTCTCCCACAGTTCACGCTGCCTTCTTCACCCGCCGAGCCTCTTCCTCTCTCCCCAACTTTGTGCTTGCTGTGCCCTCAGCCAGCAGGAGTCTCCCCAGCGCCTCCCTGGACCGAGGGCCTCTGGCTTGAATACCACCTCCTCCAGGAAGCCCTCCTCGCTGACCGTGCCCGCCTTTCCGCATGTCACTCAGTTATTCCTGGGTTGGGATTTGTCCCCACGACCCGACTCACAATGAGCCTGTGATTGGTATTTGTTGCACGGATGAGGGGCCCAGCAGCCTTTGCACAGGTTGGGAGGAGAGGAGCACATGGCAGTGTTTTTTTAGGATCTGAGCAGGCTTAGCGGCTCGGGGTGGCTGGGGGCCCATTGTGTTCCCAGCTTGGGCAGGTCCCGCCTACCCGGCCCACCCCTTCTCTGGGCGTGGGGTAGGGGACGAGGCCTTAAGAGCACGTAGTGGTTCTTAATTTGGGGCAAGAAGTCTTGGGTCCTTTGGGAATCTGCTCAGAGGCCACGGACCTTTTCCCCAGAGATGTGCACTCTTGGCTCTCCCAAAGTCTGGCAAAGGGTTTTCAGGGTGCTTGTGGGTCTGGCTTAGAGCTGTACACAGATTGTGACCGTAGCAGCACGACACGGCCGGACACTGGTCTAGGCCCTTCCCACGCACTGACTTGTTTACTCACGGAGGGGCCCCGGGGAGTCGGTGCAAAGCGTGTCCCCATGCTACAGACGAGGAAACTGAGGCTCAGAGTGGTTAAGTGACTTGCCCAGAGTCACACAGCTGCTGAGTGGTGGTCTGGCCCCAGAGCCCAGGCTTGTAGCCACAAAGCCTCTATGCTGCTTTGTTACAGAGCCAGAATGAGAAAGCCCACAGTCTGGGGGCTGCCCTCCCACCCTACGTTTGCCCTGGGATCCAGCTCAGGCTGGGCCCCCTCCTTTCCCTTTTACCCTCCCTAGTGTCTTTATTAACGTGACTGTGGCTGCCCCAGCTTCCTGTAGACAGCAGATGTGCCCATGAGCGTGAGCACTGAGTGAGCCTGGGTGGGCGACAGGCTGGTGTGAGTGAGACGTGCGAGGGATGCGGGGGTCAGGACTCCGAAGGCTCATCAGGGCTGGAGCCAGCTGCAGGACCATGAGCAAGGACCCCCATCACTCCCAGCCTCAGCTTCCCCCGCCAGTGACGGGGCCTGAAGCCTTTCTCTGGGGAGTGAAACATGACAGTACAAGTGAACAGACGCACTGCATTTACGGCGGCTCCCAGACAGCCTGAGACGCCCGCAGCAGGTGACGTTTCTGCTGCCGACGGATCTGAGGCTGTTGACACTGGTCCTCGCAGGGTAGGCTTGCCCCCACCTGACTCAGGAAAAAGAGAGAAAGGATGATTTTTAGTGACTTTTGGAGGTCAGGATGGCAGATGTGGGGTCATAGGTCAAAACTAGGTCCTGTTGGGATCGTTGGGGCGCTTCGTTGAGCTGTGTCGTCAGGCAGCACAGAGGCACCTGGTAAATGCTGATCGAGTCCTGTCACTGTCGTTGCTGCTGTCACTCACCAGCCCTTGCGTGGTCTGTTCCTGCTGGTGCAGGCAGGCTGGGCCAGCCTGGAGACCAACGGTTTCCCAGCATTGAATGTGCACGCAGACTCCTTGGGGAGCCTGTTAAGCTGTGGGTTCTGATTCAGTGGGTCTGAGGCCCGGCATTTCTGACAGGCTCCAGGTGAGGCCACCACTGCTCCTGGGTGTGGGACCACACATTTACGTTGCAAATGTCATCATGTGTCGATGCTTGCCACGTGGTTGCGGACTGCGTCCAATGTTCTGCAGAGCTAACAGATGCCGGAGCTGCTCAGGCTAAAATCGGCTCCTTAGCTCTTAGCTTTCGCGTTCGCTGATTCGCGGGTAGGTCTGTATCATTACACATGGAACCAAGTCACACAACACTGTGAAAGTCTCCGCTGTCCTCCCTTCCTCTGGAGAGGGGGCCTCTGTGGGGAGTTTGGGGTGTATTCGTTCAGCCCCCCTTTTCTGTGCATGCATTTTTTCCCTTGATCTCACATATTACATGAATTCTTCTACCCTTTGCTTTTTCACTTGAACACATGTCTCAGAACTGTTTCCACTTCAGCGGTCTAGAACCCCATTGTTTCAGCAGTTGAGCGCTAGTCCATAATTTATTTAACCACTACCTTAGGGTATTTTTTAGTTGAGTTCGTTTTTGCAGTGAGCCCATGTGTTCTTCTATTTAAAGCGTGCCTCTTGCAGACAGTATAAAGCCTCACAACCTCTATCTGACAATTAGATATTGGGACCAGCACTGTCCAATAGAAATAAATGCAAACCACTTATGTTATCTAAAATGTTCTAGTAGCCACAGTAGAAACAGAAAATTCATGTGAATATCGTTTATGTAACGTAGTATACCCAAAAGAATATCATTTCGACCTGTGATCAATATAAAAATCATTCATGAGACGTTTTACGGTCTTTTTATTGTGGTTAAATGCACATAACATAAAATTTACCAGTCTAGCCATTTTTAAGTGTACATCTTAGTAACAGGTATAGCTGCAGTCTTGTGTGACTGGCACCACTATTCATTTCTAGAACTTCTTCATCGTTCCAAACAGAAACTTAGCCCGCAGACTGCCACCCCCTTCCCCTCTGGTAACTTCCTGCCTGTCAGCCTGCCTGCCCTGAGTACCTCGTGTAAGTGGAGTCATATGATCGCCAGCCCTCCGCGTGTGGCTTATCTCACTGGGCACAGCGTCCTCGGGCCTCATGCATGTCGTAGCGTGCATCCTGCTTCATCCCTTTTCATGGCCGAATAATATTCCACTGTCCGCACACGCCATGTTTTGCTTCTCCATTCACCTGTCGGTGCACGCTGGCGTACCCAGATGTGTCTGCGTCCCTGCTTCCAGCTCTTTCGCATGTGACCCAGGAGTGGAATCCGTGTCACGCGGCAGCTTCGTGTCTGACGGTGAAGACCTGCCGTTCTCCACAGCGCCGCACCGTTTCACGCGTCCCCAGCAGTGCACAGGGGTCCCATTCTCCACGTCATCGCCACATTGCCGTACAGTGTGTGTTTTCCCCCCAGAGCGCGTCTCGACCTGGACCAGCTGTGTTTCGAGGGCCCAGCAGTGGGTTGCGTGGCGGGCAGGTGGGTTTAGACCGTTCCCCGTTCCTGCTTGTTATGGATGCGGCCGGGTTTAAATCTTCCATCTTGCCATTTGCTTTCAGTTTATCGCCTATGTTCTCTGTTCCTTTTTTCTCGTTTCCTGCCTCCTTTAGATGAATTGAGTAATTGAGTGTTCCCTCTTATGTCCGCTGCTAGCTGATTCACACTACCTCTTTGTCACTCTCGAGTTTCCATTCTGCGCCTGGGACTGGCACTTGGGCTTCGAGTTGCAGTGAGATGGGAGCCGCGGGGGGGCTATCGAGCCCGGGAGCGACCTGGCCTGACGTGCTGGTATCCACACCTCCCGTCGCTTGTGCAAGAGTGCTCCTGCCAGCCGGATTCCTGGAAGAGGGTTTGCTAAGGCCGAGGGAAGCGTGCATGTAGATGTGGGTAGGCCCTGCCAAATTGCATTCCACAAAGCCTTCGCCATTGTCACCCCTTGCAGACGGCAGCCAGGATTTAGTGAGTGACTGCCCCGTGCCAGGCCTGTGCCACACCCTAGGGACACTGGTGAGAATCAACCCGGGTCCTGCTGCTTAAAAAACTCTCAGCCCTAAAGCCTCTGGAGCTGCCTCTGAGCTCAGGAAGGTTCAGGTTTCAGAGGAAGGGACAGGGGAGGCGAGGGGACATTCTAGCTGGCGGAAGGGGAAGTGGGCTCCTCCAGGTGGCCGGAACTGGCGGGATCGGGAGGCAGACCGCGTTGGTCCAGGGGCCGCATGTGTGGACTCCCCGTCAGCGGGCGGCTTGTCAGCGGAGCAGGATGTCCACCTCCCCCGGGCTCTTCGGGGTGCATTTCACGAGGGCGGCGGCGCAGGCTTGGACTAAGTTATCGCTGTGGTGGGAGGAGGGGATCGGCGTTGGGAACGGGGCGACCTGACCCAGGGGCAGGCTGGACCCAGGTCTCACACTGTTTACGGCCTGTGTCAGACAAACTTGGGCTCGGAGCCCCAGCTCACTCCCTCCTAGGCAGCCTGCTCCAGGCGCACGGTGAAAGAGGAAGCAGCTGAAGCTGCCTCCCAGCAGAGCGACGAGGCTTCGGTCAGTGACACGCTGGCAGCCTGGAGCTCCCTGCCCTCCTGCACCCTAGTAAGGCTCGATCAAGGTGAAGGTTAGGTGCTACGATTATTACTGCTTTTCTTGTCGTCATTATTATCAACTTCAGGCCTGTAGGCAACAGCCAGATTCTTCCTTAGGCCCAGGACTGAGACCCTAGAGAAATGAGCGAGTTGCTCAGAGTCAGGACACTGCAGGCATGGGGAGCCGGCTTGTCTGATGCGAGCGCGTGGGCCTCGTCCCCCACTCAGGCCCTAGCACCCCAAGACCCTTCCACCCTTAGCAGAGCCAGCAGGCAGGGTGCACTCTCCAGGAACTCCGGCAGCATCCATGGTGGCCCCCTCAGTGACCGGGCAACAGGCCTGCCCCAAAGCCGGCTGTTTATAGTCTTTCTCACGCCCCGGGTGAATATCCCTATGTTTGGCTGCGGAGGTATTAGCGTTTGATTACAGAGTGCGGCCTCAGCCTGCTGTGGGCTGCTCTGTGGGAGGCATGCGCACACCCCATCACCCTGCAAAGTCTGGAAAAAATTTGTCTTTCGGCACACATCTCAGCTCGAGGGATTTGAATAAAGGATCAGGGACCCACGTGCATATAAATTCTGCCCCCTTCTCCCGCACCCAGGCCGCATGTCGCACCCACCACTTGGCGTCTTCAAGCGGTGGCCACTGCTCATGTTCTCCCTGCCTCCCGCCACATGGTTCAGGGCAAGCAGCGCCGTCAGGCCTGGGTGGGATCGCAGGCAGGGGAGCAGAGCGGGCCGCAGCCGTGGGCAGCAGGGCTTCTGGAAACCTGTTCTCCAGAGCCCGCGAGCCTGGAGCCTGTGCTGGGCCGTGGCTGGTGACGAGGGGGGAGTGGGGACGTGCTGACGGGCCAGGCGCAGCGTCATGGGGACCGGGAGAGGCCAGGCCCTGTGGACGGCCAGTAGAGGAGTTAAGGCTGACTGGGCCAGGGTGAGATTTTCCTCCCTGCCCCGGGTCACTGGCACATCGTCTGCAGCCCGTCCCCCTACTCTCCACTGGGTCATCTAATTACAGGGGTCCCTAACCACCAGGCCGTGGGCTGATACCTGTCCATGGCCTGTTGGGAACCGGGCTGCACAGCAGGAGGTGAGCAAAGCTTCATCTGTATCTGCAGTTGCTCCCCGGCGCCAGCATCACCGCCTCAGCTTCGCCTCAGCTCATCAGGCGCTGGATTCTCATAGGAGCTCCGGTCCCTGGTGCTGAAAAGGTTGGGGACCGCTGGTAATAGGCACCTCAAACTTAATGTGTCCAACACAGAGCTCCCCCCTCCTTTTATCCCCAAAGCAAAGCAGAAGCAGATCAAGGTCTTCCTTTTCCAGGCTGTCGCCGTCCGTTAATAGCAGCTCTGTCCTCCCAGGACCTAGGCTAGGCAGGTACTTTGACTTCATCCTCCATCCCTCTCTCTCTTCCAATTTTAATTACATTTTTTCTTCTTGTGGCAAACAACATGTAACATGAAATTCACCGTCTTAACCGCTTTGAAGTGCGCAGTCCGGCAGCGTGCCGTGGGTTCGCGTCGCCTTGTCGGATGCCTCTTTCTCTCCCCTGCACCTGTCGGCTTTGCCTGGGGAATGTCTCCAGAACCTGGCCTCGTGCCGCACCTCCACTGCTCCACCCTGGTGCGGCTTTGTCATCTCCTGCCTGGACCGTCGCAGTCTCTTCCCCCTGGTACAGTCCGCTTTCCTCATGAAGCCGGAGGGACCCTGTTGTAACCTCCCCTGCTCAGAGCCCTCCCACAGCGCCTGTCACTCAGAGTGACAGCCAGGCCCTTACAGTGGCCCAGGTGCAGCAGCCACTGACCACATGTAGCCCACGAGCACCAGATGAGCCGTGAGTGTAAAATACACACTGGGTTTCAAAGACTTAGAATGAAGCGGGGAGAAAAGTAAACTGATCTCATTAACAATATTTTTACATCGACTGCGTGTGGAAGTGTTCGTGTTTGTGTACGTTTAAAACGTTATTGAAGATAATACATGTAGAGTCATTGGCTCTCTCTGCTAGAGCAATCAGAGTGGGTGCGGGCTCACAGCACACCTGTGGGCAGCGCTGGTGTGGACGGGGCCTCCCAGGCGGGTCGCTGGAGGACCAGTGCACTGGCGTGGGCAGCCGTTAGAACGCTGTCTGTGACATGTGATGTCATGCACCGCGGGCGTCAGCTGCTACGTTTTTAAATGGTGGTACAACATTCACAACACGAAATGGACCATTTTTACCACTTTTGAGTGTACAATCCAGGGGTGCTGAGTACGTCCACAGTGTCGTGCAGCTGTCACCTCTGTCCATTGCCAGAATTCCTCGTCGCCCCAGACAGAACCCGGTACCCGCTAAAGGACAACGCCCCGTTCTCTCCTCCTGCCAGCCCCTGCCAGCTTCTCATTTACTCTGTTTCTTTGAATTTGCATAGTGTAGGTGCCTCGTATGGGTTGTTTTGTTCACGGCCATCCCCCCAGCTTCTAGAACAGAGCCACGTGTCTCTGTTCTTAATTGCTGAGTAGATGAATATTTAGGGAATAAGGAACTGAGAAGGATGTAAATGAGGCAGAAGAAAGTGTATTGGGGGTGGTGGGGAGGGGGTTGGGAAGAGGAAGTTGGGAAGAACATAAACATGGCCCCAAGGCTTCAAAGCTGGTGTGACCAGGCCCCGGGCGGGTGTGAGGGGCACAAGGAATGGCTGGCGCAGGAGGCAGGGTCCGATCTTGGCCTGAAGCCTGGTTCCCTCACTCATTTGCTGGGTGACCTTGAGTCAGTGACATGCCCTCTCTGAGCCTCATCTGTAAAAAGGGGAAAGAGCAGCTGTTCACTGACCCTACGAATGCTTCCTGTACACCTGCCGCGTGCCAGGCGCTGCGGGAGGGGAGGCAGGCGTCCTTGCTCTCAGCGAGCCTCTCCTGAGCTCCCATGTCTGGGGCCATGTGCGAGCGAAGCACTTAAATGCCTGCGAGCCTGCTGTGAACCACGGCTCCAGGTGTCGGGTTAGCCGCAGGCTGCAGCCCACCCCACCTGTCAGGTGGGGTTAAGGTGCTTGCCGTGCAGGGTCGTTCAGAAAGCCCTGTGCCTCCTGCAGGGATTTGTAAGTGGTGTTGGGCTGGAGATGCAGGTTGGCCCTGATTGTGGCACTTAAGTTTCTTTTCAAAACACGAACTCGATATGGCTTAGGACATTTTGGGGACACTAAATCTCTGGCCTACGCCGTGGCCCTGCTGCTTTGCTGTCAGCTCCTCTGAGCTGGGCACACCTGTCACACCCTGAGGCTTGCTGCAGAGACTCCATTCCCTATTCTCGTGTCTGTTTTTGGAACCCCTGCAAAAGCGTCTTCAGTCAGCAGGCTGCTGAGTTGACCAGCCTCCATTTGGTAGATGTGTGCGTTAGCATGGGTCATGCTAGTCGCTGTAACAGAGAAGCCCTTTGTTCTCAGGGGCTTAACACGATGAAGGTGATTTTCTTGCACACGTCATGATCAGTGAGCATGTTTCTTGTTGGGCGGCCTCACGTGAACCCACCGAGGAAACCAGACTCCTCCCCTTGCGTGGCTCTGCCCTGCCTGGGTGTCCGCTGTAGACGAGGGATCGTGAAGGAATGTCTCATGTGCCAGGCCTGGAGAGTGGGCGTGAGTTCCGTTCACATTCTGTTGGCCAGAATTCAGCCATGTGGCCTCACTCGGCTACAAGGCATGCTGGGAAATGTAGTCCAGCAGTGCACCTGGGAGGGAGAGGAGAGATTTGGGGCCACACACAACGGTCTGGTCTGGCACGGTGGGTGTGCATCTGCAGATGCTGATGTGGCTGGCGGGGGGGGGGAGGGGTGCGGTGGACTCAGCTTTAGGGGGAGGGGACATCTGGGTTAGCTGTTTTTCTGACTTTTTGCCTTGCAATCCTGGGTAAGACATACGTTTTACACCACGGCCCAGGATGGATGGACACATACACACCTGAAGCAAGAGTTCTGTGGAACGCTTAGCTTGACCGCCTCTGAGTCATCCAGCAGTACGCTTTAAAATTTTATTCTTCTGTTTTATTCATTTCTTTAAGTGACGTTGAGATCTATATTGATTTCATTCCTGCTCAAAATACTGCAACCCCCAATTTGGAAAAGCTCTGAAAATGAAAATGGATATTTGAGAAAATTTGGACTGTCACAGGCAACCCCTGGATCCCTGAGAGGGCCACTTCAGTTTCCCACGGGTCCCAGCCCCACTCCGAGAGAACAATGGAGGCTGGAAGCAGGACGGAAGGTCAGAACACTTGGGACAGAATGCACTGAGCTCCATGCCCCCGTCCCCACACAGCCCCCGACATCGTTCCCAGCGCCCCCGACCCACCACATGACGATCTGGCTGTTCCGGGGTCCCCCCCCCGGCACGTTCCTGCCTCAGGGCCTTCACGCTCACTGTCCCCAGCCCGGGGTGCTCCCCCCCCCACGCACACTTCATCTCTGTCTCTGCTCTAGTGTCACCTCTACTGACCACCCCGTTTTAAAATCGAACCTCTTCCCCCCGCCCCCCGTCACTGCTGTGCTACGTTTTGGCCTCCTCGCCATCCGGCTGTCACACTGTAGGCCAATCTGTTTCCCGATCGTGGTGTGTTCGGTCTACTAGGCTTCCCCCCCGGGGCCTGGGGCGTAGTAGGTGCGCATTGCATGTTTGGCGAGTGAATGAATCAAAGCCTTTTGATTTGGGTTTTTTCCCTCCCCAGCGGGAAAGCGGTTTCCCCAGACCAAGGACAGGGTGCTGGATTAGGGCAGGACGGGGTCCGGCAGCCGGAAGAGACGGAGCCTGGAGGGCCCCTCCCGGGAGTGCGCTGGGCTCCATGGCTTAGTTGCTCGAAGCCATTCATATGTCTGAAGATTATTTTTCACAAAAGAATTGCTTAACACGGTGCAGGTTCTTCCCTGCTCCCCGCTTCAGGGCTGTCCTGAATCTCACCTCCTGATTGGTTTAACCACCCCGGATGCCACAGGCACGGGGTTGGGGGGGACCCTCCGTGCCTGACCCATGGGACCTTCAGGGCTGGTTTCCATGTGTTTGTTGTTCTGTGTGTGCTTTTAATTTTTATTGAAGTATAAAGGTTTCTCTGGTTTTTTATTCATTTTATTAAATTTATTTGGGTGACACTGGTTAATAGCATCACATAAATTTCAGCTGTACAGCTTTTATGACATCTGCATACCATTGCTCTCCACCCAAAGTCTAGTCTGCATGTATTTGACTCCCTTTATCCACCTCGTTGCACCCCCCAGAGGTTTCTGCTTTGTGAGGTACAGAGGTACCGATGCTTCTAGAATCGGTACTCCACACACTTGGGAAACAGCACAGACCCGGCACGTTTCACACCGTTTTGTGGTTCCGTGTCTTCTTGCCAGGTTTTGGCTTTGAGGGGCCAGGGGCCAGGTGAGGCCGAAGCCCCCTGCCCCCTCGTGCACCCTGACACCAGCCAGTCGTGGGTCCGGGAGGGAGGCTGCCCAGGACGACCGGGGGCCCACATGGCAGTGCGTGCAGGGGACCCAGGAAGTGCAGGCAGGACAGCTCTGCAGGTCTCAATCGGCCTCTGTGTGTTTGGGGGCGTAGGGCGTGCCGAGGGGAGCCTCTGAGCTAATGTGCACCCCAGGAGGTGACACTGGGAGTAAGATTCGGGGTGCGACACGACCAGCTTCTTCCCTTCTTCCCCTTGCTCCCCATTTTAAATGGTGTTGTTAGGTATAATTCCCAGACCACCAGATTCACCCATTTGAAGTGGACGACTCGGTGGGTTTTGGGGTATTTGCAGTGTCATGCGGCCGGCACTCTTGTGTAGTTCCAGAGCATTACCGCCCACGTGGAAACCCGCTGTGCATGTGCAGTCACCCCGGCCCTGCCCTGTCCGGCCCCTGGTGCCCGCGGTCTGCTTCCCGTCTCCCGGGCACCCGTCCTGCACCCGTCCTGCACCCGCGTGGGAATGGGGTCATGGGGCGCGTGGTTTCCTGCGTCTGGCCTCCTTCGTGTACTGTGACGCGTTTAGCTGCACCCGCGTTGTGGCAGGGGTCAGTGCGTGCCACTCTTCCCGGCTGGATGACACCCCAGCCGACGCACATATCGCTTGTCGGTCGATAGACATTTGGGTTGTTTACACTTTTTGTCGATTATGATTAAAGCTACTTGGCCATTTATTTCTTCAGCCAAGGTGGCCTTTTCAGCCACCCCCTGCCCAGTCCTGTTCTTCTTTATTCCCACAGGCACAGGGCCTCCTCCTCCTCCTCCCCCGTCTTTTCTCCTTTCTCTTCTTCCCTCCTGTTCTATCGGGATGTTTCTCCTCCTCCCCCGGCCTCAGCCGAGGGAGTAGGAGTCAGGAGGTCATTCCCAGGGGGCCCTGGGCAGGCCCCTGGCTGCCCACCCTAGGGAGGGAGCCGAAGGGACAGCCTGCTCCTGCTCATCCAGCCCCAGGGGAGATGTGTGGGGACAGGGCCTCGCCTAGGTAATGGCTTTTCTTGGGGAATTTTAAAAACGTATGTGTTTTATTTTTGGGGGAATAGGAAACACATGCTCCAAACTTGTATCAGAGATTTCTAGTGAAAGGCCTCCCTCCCTCCCCCGACTCCAAGCCAGCAGCACCATGTCCTTGTCCCAGAGGTCAGACGGTTAGTTTTTGGGCCTCTTTCCAGCAAGGTGTTCTGTGCATGCGTAAGCATCTCTCCCCCCACACACACACACTTTATTAGGCACTAATGACGGTATTTTAACACCATTCTGCCCTTTGCTTTTTCCTTTTGCCACATCCAGGAAGTTATAACTTTATCAAGTTCAGCGTCTGTCACAGCTGCATAGTATTCTGCTAGAGGCCCTCACTTGCTGGACCCAGCCCCCTTTGCCCCTTTGCTGGACATTTGGTTAGCTCTGGGCTGTCACAAACAAGGTTGCAATGAGTAACCATGGGCAACTGTTGATTTGCTTGAATGTGAGTGGAGCTGTTAAAAACCCAGAGTGCATGCATTAAACAAAATAATGAAAGTTTCCAAATACACACAAAAGTGGAGAAACAGCAGAATGACCCCTGTTATCCGCGAGTCCCACGTAGATGGAGATTTGGCTGCACTTGTCTTGACCGATCTTTTGTGTTGTCGTTGAAGTATTTTAAAGCAAACCCCATATCTCCTGCCATTTGAACCCTAAGTACTTAAGTACGTATTTAAGAAACAAAAATAGGCTTTTTTGTGTAACCGTATTATGATGTCATCAAACCGATAAGTCACACTGTTTGATACCATAAGGGGACGTGCTTTTTTATTGTGTGTTTCTGTCGCAATGTGCTTCACATACCGCAAAATTCGCCCTGAACGCACACAGCTCGCCAGTTTGGGCGTGTTCGCAGGCATGTGCCACCGTCAGCGCCATCGGGCTCCAGCTCCCTGTCACTGCCCCACAGGCCTGTGCCCGGGCGGTCCCCCACACCCCACCCTTCCTTCTCGAGGGGACGCTAAGCCCCTGGCAGCCACGAGCTGACCCTCCGTCCCTGTGGAGTCGCCTGCTGAGGACGTGTCATGTCAGTGGGGTGGCACCATTCGAGGTCCTTGGTGTCTGACTTCTTAGGCTCAGCGTCACGTCCTCAGGTCGGAGCCTTTCTATGGCTGAATAGTGTTCCCTCGTCCATCCGCTCATCGGTCAGTGGACATGCGTGTTGTTTCCGCTTTGGGGCTCTGAGGGATAATGCTGCTGTGGACATTCACGGACGAGCGTGCGTGTGGCTGTGCGGCTCGATTTCCTCCGTGTGTGTGTGTGGGAGGGGGTGGCCAGGTCGGGCGGTAGCGTCAGCTTAACCCGCGGAAGAACGGCCGGCTGCCTTCTGCAGGGGCCACACCGTGTCACGTGCCCACCAACGAGGCGTGAGGACGCCAGTGTCTCTTTTTATTATAACCGCCCTGGTGGGTGTGAGGCAGAATCTCATTATGGTTCTGATTTGCATTTCCCGATGGCTGAGGACACTGAGCATCTTCTCCCGGGGGTGTGCATCTTAAATTCAGATCTGTCTTTCTACATGGGGACTGGGACCACTGTTTTTGACTGCTTTGTCTTTCATTTGTCCCCCGAGTACTCTCCTTCCCCGACTGTTTTTCTGGCTCTGATTTCTTATTCTTGTGAAGACTGGGGACCCCGTAGCCTTCCTATACACAGACCGCCCAGCCCTCTTGCCTTCTGTTATTCAAGGGATGAAACCTGGGTTTCCTGGTGGTCCGTGGCCCATGCGCCTCCCAGGCTGCATAGTCGATGGTGTCAGGTTGTCCATGGAAGCCCAGCTCTGCTTGTACTTGGCTGTGTGACCCAGAGCCAGCGCCTTCACCTCTCTGAGCCTCAGTTCCTTCCCAGGACGGTTGTCAGGCCCGTTTCATTCCGTCTTCCCTTGGGATGTCTCCTTTGTTGGACGCTTTTTGAGGGTCTTTGCAATGCCGTTGCGGGCTGTCTGGTGTGTGCCAGGCCCTGTCCTGGGAGGAGGGACATGACGGGAAGCAGACAGCATCCTCTGCCTCGGGGAGCCCATTGGCTGGTGGGGTGACCCAGGATGGGGCTGCTGGTGTGAGCGGTAGTTTTAACCTGCCCCCACTGGGAGAAGTGATGTTCGAGTGAAGAGCTGAGGAAGGCGAGGGGTGAGCCTGGGGCCATCTGCCGAGAGACCTTCCTGGCAGAGACCAGCAAATGCAGAGGCCCCGAGGCAGGAAGACGGAGGCTCTTGCCCCAGGTCATAGCCGTAAGCGCCGGAGCCATGGTTTGAATCTGGCAGTCTGGAGTCAGTTTTTCTGTGTGTGTGTGTAATTTATAATGAACTTTATTGAGATATAATTTATGTACAGCATGATACATCCATCTTAAGAGTACTGTTGAGTGCGTTTTGACAAACGTGTATAACCACCACCCCTGTCGAGACACAAAACATTTCCATCACCGAAGAAAAGGTCCCTCGTCCTACCTTCTGGCTCAGGCAACGTCATCTGCTTTCTATAAGTTTGATTTGTCTTTTCTAGAGTTTGATATAAATAGAATTGCGCAGCATGTATCTTTTCGTGTCTGGGTTCTGCCACTCGGCATAATCATTTTGAGATTCATCTACGTTGCATGTCTCATGGTTTGTTTCTTTTGTTGCTGAGCTGTGGTCCACTGTAGATAGGTCACAACTCGCTTATCCATTCTCCTGCTGCTGGACTTTCGGGTTTTTCCAGTGTGTCCATTCCAAAGGAAGCTGCTGTAAGCGTCCACATACTGAGCTTTGTGTGACACATGCTGTCATTTCTCCTGGGTGAATACCTAGCAGAGAAGTGGCTGGGTCTGCCAAGGACATGTTTATTAGAAACTGTCAGACTGTGTTTCAAGGTGGCTGTAGTGTTTTCCGTTATGCCCAGCGTTGTGTGGGAGTTCCAGTTTCTCCACACTCTCACCACCGCTTGCTGCCGTCGTCCTTCCTTTTAGACCTTCGAATGGTGTGTATCGGTCTCTCATTCTGATCCTGATTTTAATTTCCCTGATCACAAAAGGCGTTGAAGATCTGGTTGGCTTATGGGCCATTCGTAGACCTGCTTTTATTCGTTTTTAAATTGAGTCATTTGTCTTCTTATTACTGAGTTGTAGGATTTCTTTATATATTCTGGACCCACGTCCTTTATCTGATAAATGTTCTGTGAACATTTCCTCTCAATCTGCAATTTACCAATTTGCAGTCAATTCTCGTTATTTACAGAAGGTATGTTCTAGAAAGTTGGCAAAGGCACTATGCCGGGAATTTTTAGAGATCTTGCAGGCTTTCCCAAGTGGCAGGCCGCGACTGAGGCCCCAGCTCGTGTGACGCCGAGGTGATTCGCCGCTACCCCGCATCCCAGCCCAGACGGTCCTGAATGCCACCTCTCCTCTGTAAGCACCCCGACCCTTCTGCTCCCACTCGATCTTCCTCCCATGCTTTTCTTAGAATGAGCTCTAATCTATGAGTTATACTTCACACACCATACAATTCACCCATCAGAGGTGTGTGATTCAGTAGTTCTTAGCATATTCACGGAGTTGTACGACATCATCACAGTCTATCTTAGAATATTTTCATCACCCCAAAAAGGAACCCCACAGTTCTCAGTGATCACAGCCCAGTCCTCACCTCCAGCCCTCACTAACAGCCTCTAGTCCACATTCTGCTCTGTGGATTGGCCTGTTCTGAGCGTTTCACGTACATGGAATCATACACTATGTGGTCTCGTGTGTCTGGCTTC
Source organism: Eidolon dupreanum (assembly GCA_028627145.1). NCBI lineage: Eukaryota > Metazoa > Chordata > Mammalia > Chiroptera > Pteropodidae > Eidolon > Eidolon dupreanum. The sequence continues at coordinate 90,344,089 of CM053508.1, read as the reverse complement.
TTTAAACTCAGCGTGGCAGTCTCAGGGTTTGTCCGTTTGGCAGCATGGGTCAGAGCGTCCTTCCCTCTTACTGCTGAGTAGTGTTCTGTTGTACAGCGAGGGCTTGCTTTGTTCACCCATTCACGGGGCGCCCCGTGCTCTGGAGCTCTGGCTGTACAGTGACATGAAAGCCTGGGCCCCTTTGCTCTTTCCAGAAATGACACTTGACTCAGGACACGGTGGAGGGCACTAGAGGTGACAGGGGCCACCTCGCTACCAGCTGCGCGTGACCAGCCCAGTTCCCAGGTGAGGAAACAGACTCGCAGATGGAAACTGTTGGCTCAAGGTCTCACGACAGCAGAAAGTCAGGGCCGCTGACCCAGGTGTTGCCGAGAGGCTGGACACGGATGCCGGGTGCAGTGTGAGCGCTCAGGCCCTTTGCGGGGGGATGTGCTGAGGGCAGCTGGGGAGCCCCCTTCCTGGCAGAAGGGGTCCATTGCTGCTCAATTCTTACTGTAGGTCAGGCAGTCCAGTGTTTTCAAGAAAAGCCGGAAATCTAGATTCTTTCGAAAAAAGCATTTTTCCCGGATTCTAAAATTCGGCCTAGAAAAGTAACTGTGTAAACCGACCCCAGTATGTCTAGGGCTCTGGTTGGCTGCCCCTGCCTGTTACAGGCACAGATTTTAATGTGACTCCTGCCGCACCACAGGCTCTGTCCAGGCTCTGGAGAGGCACCTCCTTCCTGGGACGTAGGACCTGGTCCCAGTGGCCTTGGGGCCACTCATGGTGCTGTCACCAGGTGCCCTGGTGCCAGACAGGCCATGACAGAGGAACGGGGACCAGCCTCCCCCAGGTGGCCCTGAACAGGCAAGCGGAGGAGAAGCCATGTCCTTTGGCTTTGAGCATCAGCCAGGGAACACCAGGCATAAATATCCGTGGTTTGGTTTTCTTACAGTGGTGGCAACGGTTAATATTGGTGGCCTGATGAGTGAGGCGCGTGGACTCGCTGACACCTGAGTGGCTGATGAGTTAGGGGCATGGACTCCTTGACTTCTGAGTGGCTGATGCATTAGGGGCATGGACTCGCTGACTCCTGAGTGGCTGATGAGTTAGAGGCGTGGACTCGCTGACTCCTGAGTGGCTGATGAGTTAGGGGCGTGGACTCCTTGACTCCTGAGTGGCTGACGAGTGAGGTGCATGGACTCCTTGACTGCTGAATGGCTGAAGCGGGGAACATCTCAGCCGCAGCAGACCCGGGTCCACTGTAAGATACCCGCATGCGTGACTGGGCGGGACGCCCCGGCCGGCAATGCCTGTTTTATGGACAGAAACTGAGGCATGGTGGGGGCAGGGGGTAGCTCGCTCCGTGTGCACAGCTGGGAGGGCAGTGAGCTGGGGGCAAACCCAGGCAGCATGGCCCAGAACCGACCCAATCTTGTATTTTGAAATTTTTTCAAATTTCTAGAAAAGTAGCACAAATAACATAGAAAACCCTTTATCCAGATTCACCAGCTTTTAGCATTTTACCACGTTTCCTTTTTTCATTCTCCTTTTCTCTTCTTATGGGTCAGCGGAGCAGAAAGCTTTCTGTGGGGGAGGTCCCGGCTTCCTCGTCTGGAAAACAAGCCCCTTCCAGTCCCACCTGAACGCCGCAGTTTGCGCCTTCTAAACCGTCCTCGAGCAGGAACCGAATGCCACTCGCTTTCTTGGCCTTTGACACTTCAGCGTGTATTTCCGAGGAACGAGGGTGATGTTATGTAACCCCGGGACAGTTACCAGACGCACCTCGTGGACACTGACACAGCACTGTCACCTGGTGCGGTCCCCGTATCCCGATTTTTGTCAGTCGTCCTAATAGGATTTTTCATAGCTAGGTCCCCGTGCCCCCAGTATAAGACCTGATTTGGGATCACGTGTTGCGTTTACTCGTCGTGTCTGTTTCCTTGCCTTTAGTCGGCAGTGTTTTTTCTGTCTGTCTTCCTATTTCGTGCCATTGGTCGTTGAGAAGGGTCCATCGTGTAGAACGTGTGTCAGTTTGGGTCTGATCGCGGAGTCCTCTCAGTGAAAGGCAGGTGTGCAGGTGACCCATTGCAGGTGGGATTTCCAGAACCCTCGCCCTTGACCTTGCGGAGGTTCCTCCTTGCAAAGGCGCACTCTGGTAGGCTGGTCACCTTCTTGTTCCCGTTGAGGGGCCGACGTGTCATTTGTGAAAATCCGTTACACTTGTAATACGTGCACGTATCATGAGTTTGATAAAAAGTGAAAGAAACACAGTCTCTTAACATGAAAAAACATGATGTGGGATCATTAGAGGGAACAAGAGGAGCGGAGGGGAGAGGAGACTGGATTGTTCCAAGGTCCAGAAATGCCGCCAACACACAGGTGACTCGGAATTCCGTCGCCCCGGCCAGCGCAGCCTCGTTAGCATGTGGCACCCGTCCTCCCGATAGATTTGCTTTCCCCTTGCCCTCTGGGCGTTCAGTTTTGCGCGGTTGACAAGACTGACGTGTTTTGAGAACCAGAGGCAGTCGAGCTCACTCCAGGGCGTTTGCGGAACCAGCCAGGTGGGTTTCTCGTGAGTGAGGAAGACCCGCTGAGGGCTTGCGCCCCTGGAGCTGGGGTTTCTGCCCCACTGTGTGGGCACCAGTGTCACTCACTGTCCCGGGGCGGGGGTGGGGGGACTCAGAGCCGGGGTCCTCAGGAGGAGCAGGACTGGGTCTACCCCCAGATCTCCAATCCCAAAGCTGGGGGGTCGGCTGCCCCGCCCCACCACCAGGCGGAAGCGCATTGTGCTTAAAAGTCTTCCGTGGTGTTTGGCTTTTTCAAAGCCCCAGCCTGGGGGTTTGGGAACAACAGCTACTTATGGGAACGGCACACGCTTCTCTGACACACCCCGGGAGCCCTGGGTCACGCACTTTGCACGTGTTGATTCATGAATCCCCGTCCCAGCACCGTGGAGGTGTTATGGCTCCTGTCAGAAGTGAAAACTGAGGCACAGGGAGACGTGACCTGCCCAGGGTCAGACGGGGAGGGGGTGGCCTGGCGTCGGCGCAGGTCTTGAACCCAGGCCGCCCGGGTGTGTGCGGCCGGCGTCCTGGCCGCATCCGGAGACTTCGCCTGTTTGTTTAACCGTGGCTTCCAGATGAAGTGCATGGCACTCTCTTGGAGCTGAAGACAGATGTCGCCTTCTCATGGCCCTTTACTTCCGTCCGCCAGAAGCTTCGAGTCACACATCTGCACAGCGCTGTGAGTGTGCACGGTTGTGCAGTGTGCACGGTTACCCAGTGTGTAGTGAATATTTCTCAACCATCCACTTCAGAGGCCGAAACCAAGAGGGGCCAGTGAAGTGTTCGCTGTGTCGCACGACAGCAGGCCGAGCAGAGGGGGGACCGGGGTGCAGGAGGGTGGAGGCGACGTCTGGATGGAGACGGGAAGGAGGTGAGGGGCCGGGCAGAGCATCTTCGGCAGCGGGCACGGCGGTGTAAAGGCCCTGAGGCAGGGCCGTGCCTGGCACGCTTGGAGACCGTGGAGGAGGCGGGGAGGCCACGTAACGGAGCTGAGTGAGGAAAGAGCAGAGGGTGGCGGCCGAGGGCAGAAGGCACGGTGGCCGATCTCGTGGGCCCGTGGGCCACAGCGAGGACTCGGCTTTTCCCCCGAGTGCAACAGGAATCCGGCTGGGGTTCCGAGCAGAGTGGAACACGGACGGACTCCGTTCCTAACCAGATCCCTGGGAAGACTGGCTGGGCGGGGGCGGGGAGGTTCGGGCCCAGTCCGGGTTTCGGGGAACGTTCCATTGATTTGAGTGAGCGACTGAACGAGTGGTTCCAGCGAAGCAGAAGGAGGCATCTGCTGAGCAGAGGCACAGAGAGGGCTGGAAGGCCCCAGCCGCCCCCGCGCTCCTGCCTCTCACAGCGACACAGGGTCTTGGAGGGCCCAGCCACAGAACAGCTGAGAGCCCTGGTGTGTGCTTGCAGGGGTGTTGCCTCGGTTTTCATTCCGGAAAATGGGGATGATCAGCTGCCTCGGTGTAGTCAGTGCTATTTGCCACTTTTTTTAAGCAGCTTTATCGAGATTTATCACGTACCATCCAGTCCACCCATTGAAAGTGTACAGTTCTCTGGTTTAGGACATACGCAGAGATGTGTAACCATCATCATAATCAACTTTAGAACATTTTCATCACCCCCAAAAGAAACCCTGTGCCCCCTAGCCACCCCCCCCATGTCCTCTGTCCACGCCAGCTCTGGAGACCACTGATCTGCTTTCTGTCTCCAGATTTGTCTATTCTGGACGTTTCCTATAAGCACACTGGTACAGCATGTGGTCTTTTTTGCCTCTTCCCCTCAGCGTGGTGTCTCGAGTGACCACATCGTAGCGTGTGTCACTGCTTCGTTCCTTTTCATGGCCGACTAATATTCCGCGGGTGGATGGACCACATTTCGTTTCTCCACTCATCAGTTGATGGGCATTTGGGGTGTCTGCATCCTCTGGCTACAGTGACGAGTGCTGCTGTGGGCACAGGTGTACGAGCGTTCACGTGGACGTGCGTTTTCGTTTCTCTTGGGAATCAGGGTCACTATGTTCACCTTCCTAACTGCCAGGCTTCTTCCCACACGGTCACCCCATCTCCATTCCAGTAGCAGTCGATGAGTGTGACAGTTATTCTCCTCTGCTGTTTTCTCCCCTTTTTGATCACTTTTTGTTAAGTGACAACACACAGAAAAGTGTTCATGTCGTAAGCGTCCAGCTGGTTGTATTTCGCACAGTGGACACACCCATGTCACCAGCTCCCTGATTAATAAAAACAGGAATATTAGCACCATCCCGAAGATGCCTCATGCCCCTCCCAGCCCCCCAACCCCCTGCGTCCCCGCTGCCTCCGGGAACCACCACCCCGAGTCTAAGGCTGCAGGTTTGCGTTGCCTGGGTTTGCACTTGACACGTGGAATCCTGCAGTGGCATCAGCGTTCACTCACATCGTGATTTGAGGTTCTTGCACATCGTGTGTGTCCATACTTGGTTTGTTCCTTTTTCGTTGCTGTGTAGTATTCCATCATGTGACTGTACCTTGATGTATTTATGCATTCTCTTGTTCAGGGGTGCTGTGAACGTTCCAGAATGTGTCCCTTGGTCCATATCTACCCCGTTCTCCATAGCGGGGAATTATGGGGGGAGCGGCTTCAGGCCCGATAGGACAATGCTGGGTAGGTGTTGAGGGATGTGTACCCTACGTTGCGTGTTCTACAGCCCCCCCTGGGTTACCACAGTCCCTGCCGCTGGCTCCAGCTCTTCAGCTCTTGCTGAAATGTCCTGCCCGGCGCCTGTGAGCCAGACATCCGTGTCGTCAGCGCAGCAAGGTGGCTGCCCGGCGCCCTCTGGGCTGCGCGGGGCTCACAGGGCGGTGCGGCCCTCCGGGGGACGTCTCGCTTTGGGGGTGGCTCCGGGCGTTGAGTGGGCAGGGGCCGCAGCTGTGGACGACTGGAGTAACGTCCGCCCCGGGTTGACCTGCAGGGCGGGCTGGGGGGTAGGTCCAGTGGCGTCTGCCCGTCTTTCCCTGCCTCTCGTTCGCTGTCTGAACTGCTCCTTCCCGCAGCGTCCCCTTCTCTGACCAGCTTCTGTGCAAAGGCCAAGTTTCACCCCCTGCCCCATGACCTTTCCCCTCCTCTCCCACCTGCCACTGACGGTTTCCCTCTGGGTCCCTGGGCCTCAGTCCCATCGAGTGTCTGGTCCTCCACGTTGAGCCCAGGCCCATGGGTCTCCCCTACCCCCACCCGTGGCCTCCCCCAGCCCTGGTCGGCCTGGGGTCAGGCGCCTAAGCTGTTCTCTGAGAACTGTCCCTCAGTCATTCTGTCAGTGTTTACACAAAGGGAACAGAACAGACCAGCCGCGGGGCTTACCCCTCCTGACCAGGCAGGCAGTAGATAAGATGAAACACGTTTACAGCCTGAGATCTTAATCTGCCTTTGAGGAAAAGTAAAGCAGGAGGAGGCGGAGCTGCTGGGGGGGGTGGGGGCTGAGCTGGGGGAGGAGGCGCTGGCTTCAGGGCCCTGGTGCCAGTGGCGAGCAGGAAGCAAAGGCGGGGGAGCCCTATGCAAAGGTCCTGAGGCCCGCGTGTGCCTGGCATGAGCATGAGGTGGGCCTGGGCCATGGCGAGGACTTGGGCTTTACTCTGAGTGAGGCGGGGCCCCAGGGGGCGGGGCTGAGGGGGGAAGGGGGGCAGGAGGGGGGGCCAAGCCCCAGGGGGTAGGAGGGAGGGGGGAGATGGGGCAGGGCCCCAGGAGGGCTCTGCCTTGGGTGCTCACAGGATGCCCTTGTCTGCCCGGTGGGGATGAGGCTGCAAGAGGAGGGGGCAGGATGGGGGCAGGGACAGAGCCTGGTAGGGCCACGCCAGGGCGGCCCAGGGCTTGCTGGCCTCTGGGAGCCCGGGGACAGGCAGCTCCCCAAGGCGTGCCTGCCCCTTCAGACAGCAGGCCAGAGCTGCATCCCCATCTTCAATGTTCATTGAAGACTGTCGAAGTTTTTAAAATAGGTATAAACTTTTTCTTTTGGAACAGTTTTACATTTACAGAAGAAGTGCAGAAATAGCCCAGAGTTCTTATATACCCTCTTCCCAGTTGTCCCTAATGCTAACCTTTCCATTACTGTGGCCCGTTCGTCACAACCAGGAAACCAGCGACGTGTGTTTCCCATCAGCCACCTCCAGAATACTCCGATTTCCTCCGCGTTTCTCTAATGTCCTTTTGCTTTTTCTACTCCTGGACCCCATCCAGGGGGTTGCCTCACAGTTCATCGTCATGTCTCCCAGGCCCCTCTCAGCTGTGACAGTTTTTCAGGCTTTCCTTGCTTTCAATGACTGTGATGGTTTTGAGGGGTCCTGGCCAGGGGTTTTGGGGAATGTGCCTCACAGGGGATTTGGCTGGTGCTTTGTTATAACTGGACAGGGCTTAGGGGTTTTGCAGGAAAACCACAGGGGTCCAGTACCCTTCTCATCATGTCACACCAGCCGTACATGTTGTCACTGTGACTTGTCACCGTTGGCATTATCCTTGATCACCTGGCCGAGGACACAACACTTTTGATTCTATGTTCCTGGCAGTAAAAACGGTTAGCACATGCCCGTGTGTGTGTGTGAGAACTCGTTTTAATTCTCACAGCCCTGCGAGGTGGCACGGCTTGTGATCTTCTGTGAAACAGAAGGAAACTGAGGCACAAGGTTGCGGTGACTCGCCCGGGGTCACACAGCAGTTCAGTGGCAGCGGTGGGGTCTGAACCCAGGGGGTCTGGTTCTGACGTCCAGGCTCTTTGCTGTCACCGGTTTCCGGTGAGCCCGCACACACATGATGGCACTTCAGTGCAGTATCAGACTTCCTTCCAAGTGCGAATTTAATTAAGACAGGTGAGGGAGGGCTTAATTAAAACAACAGACATTGAAAATGACATTCTATTTACTGATGGTCATCACTGATGATAAAGGCTAAAATCTGTATTTCAAGTAATGTCTTGGCAATTACACTGTTTCAGTCAACTTTTTGCCAATTCTGTTGGAAATTTCACTGACTGCCCTTCGTAATGCGGTTTAGAAAGAGCTTGCAGTAGGACATTTACTTTCTGCTTACTTTAACTTCTTTCTTTTTTGAGGCAAAATTTACATAACATAAAAATAACTATTTTAAATTGTACAATTCAGCTGCTTTTAGTACGTTCACGGTGTTCTGTCCATTTTTCCACCTGTCTGTCCATCTAGACCATTTCTATTGCCCCAAAGGAGACCCACAGCCGTGACGCGGTCTCCTCCCCCGGCCCCTGGCGACCCCTGCCCTGCCTTCCCTGTAGGTCACCCTCTTCTGGGCATTTCAAGTGCGTGGAATCGTATGATGTGCGACCTTTCGTGTCCACACAGCCGTCATCTCATCCTTCGGTTTCCTCGTGAGCACTTTTCTACTCCCTGTCTCTTTTGTGAGGATTAGTTTAGGTAAACATGGATGGTTTAATGTATAAGTCAACTTACTTGGATGGGAAAGGAAGGGAACGCATCGTCAAGCAGAGCGACATTGCGGTCCCTGATTTGTGGCCTTCCAGGACCCCTCACTGGTCACCTTCCGCAGTGTCGGTCCATACGTGGATCGCCTGACCAGCTGGGTCTGTTTAATCTCTAAAACGAGGAAATAAGTAGAAATCGACATTCTGCCAGTGGACGGGCCGGGAGCCAGGCATGCGTGGACGTCTGGTGTGGGGCCGAAGTGGCCATTGGCTAGATGGGTGGGGAAAGGCGAGACCTGAGTAAACAGAGCTGGGGCCAGGACAAGCAGCCACTCCTGTGGAGGGAGCTGAAATCGGTCCCTCTTTCACACCAGGCACCCAGGCTAGATTAAGGATTCAAAGTCAAAGGAAACTGGTTAGGCTTTGGGGTCCAGACAGACTCTGAGACAGGACACAAAGTGTCGCGTGAGGGGAAGGCTCGGAGGTCTTGCGCATTTATGGCCTGAGGCGCCTGCAGCTATTTGTCTTTCTCTGAGCAGCACCCCTCCCCCGCTCTGTTCTGGGGTAGGGGGTCACTCCCTCTCTTCATTGGGTAATTAGTGGCGTTGGGACCATCAGAATTCCTCCACGAGAACGGCTTTCACGGGCTTGGGGAGGGCACGCTTGCCCTTCGCGTCCCGCCCAGCTGCCCCGCTGCCCGGTGGGGGCCGCCCTGCCCTCCTGCCCGGGCCGCGTCCCCAGGGCTCTGGGCTCTGCTCTTCCCCTCGGCCCCGCTGGCCACCAGGCCACAGACCCGGGGCCCTCTGGGATCTGGCGTCCACCTCTTTCCTCTTCTCTGTCGCCTCCTCTCTGGCCCCCTGCGCCCTTCCCGCCTCCTGCACGCCCCTCTCCTCTCAGCAGTGGGAGGCGGGGGGCTTCCTTTGGGGACCCGTCAGCGTCCCTGGCCCTGCGCAGAGCCTCCAAGCCCAGGTCCACGCCGTCGTCGTCTGACCTCCCTCAGGCCCCCCAGCAGCTTTCTGCCCCAGGGCCCCTGCACGGCTGCCCCTCCCTCCCGGGACGCCCCTGCCCCGCACGTCCCCATCGCTCCTCCCTCACCGCCTGCCCGTCTGCCCCAGCTCCCCTTCCCTGGGAGGCCGTCCTGACCACGTCGGCTAAAAGTCACCCCAGCCGTCCCGAGCCCCATTCCCATGCCACCTTTCTCCGTCCCGCCGGCCACCACCCACTCTACAGTGCGTCGTCCGCCTTTGTCCCAGCCTGGCCTCCAGGACAGCGGCGCGTCCGTCCGTCGTTCTCCCCACATCTCCCTGCTTTGCTTCCATCGGTGGTGCCGTTGGAAGGGAGAATGAGGGGACCTTAAATGAACGGGACCGCCGTGGCCTGCCTTGGGAACCGAGGCCGGAGGCAGCGGGGGGCAGCTAGCACCTGCCCCCCCAGCCAGACAGGGTCAGAGGAGGTGCTGCTTGCCCGGTGGGGAATTAAGGGACGGAGGAAGCAGTTAGCTGATCCCAGGAGCCGGCCCTGCCCTGCCCTGCAACATGGCAAACCCTGCCAGCTAGCCCCGGGCCTGCCCTTGGCCGAACGCGGGCCGCTCCCGACCCGCATCCTCGGGCGAGCGGCTGTCATCAGAAAGGATCCTGTGGCATCCAGGAAGAACAGCGTGTCCAGCACAGGAAGGGGGCGGGCGGGGGCGGGTGGTCTGGTGCTGCGGACGCCCAGCCTCCCAGGGTCCCCGGACGCTGGAGCGAGGAGCAGCGTGCCCACGACAGCCGCGGAGGACCCCAGCCCTGCTCGTTCCACGGGGCAGCCTTTACTACGTGTGCGTTTGGCTGCGAGAGCAGTCCACCTACCTGCCCAGCGACACCTTAAACGGTGCTTTCATTTTTTTTTAAACAACATTTTTTATATTTACTTTTTTTTTTAGAATAGCATTCACATGGCTGAAAAGCCAAAAAATCTTTTAAAAAATATACAGCGGAAGGTCTCCGTCCGTCTTTGTTCCCGGCTTGGGTCCCCACCCTAGTTAATCAGCATGTTGGGTGCCCTGTGGATTCTTCTTGAAGTTCTCTGGATAAAGAACAGACAGCCTCGCATCTCCTCCAAGCCTCTTTTTAAATCGATGGTAAAGTTTTACACACACTGTTCTGCAGTTTACTCTTTCACGGAGCAAATAGTTTGGGAGCTCTTGCCCCGTCAGTGTATAGAGAACATCCTTATTTTTATAAAAAACCTGTACTGACGTACACAGTCACGCACCGCCTGACAGCGGAGACGCGTTCTGAGAAGCGTGAGGTGGCTTTGCCCATGTGCAGCCACCGCAGAGCACAGCACAGCCGGCCCGAGCCCCGTCGACACAGCGGAAATGGTTTGCTTGTGGGCTGAGGGCTGGAAGCGAGAGCTTCGCTCCGGTGGCATCTTGTCCAGGTGACCGTGGAGCAGTGTCGTGCGAGGACCTGCTGTGCTCCCGCGGCTCCTGCGACGCTGTGCATGGGGCTTTACCTCGGCCCTGGGACGCGACCCTACAGCGTGTGGCCCTTTCCATGTGGCCTCTGCGACTCAGTGTGATGTTTTCGAGGTTCATCACGTCACACCATGATCCCTCTTTATGGCTGAATGACACCCGGCGGGATGGCCATACCGCGTCGTGTGTCCATTCACCCACTGATGGGCATTGGGGTGTGTCAGCCTTCTGGCTGTTGCGAACAGTGCCGCCGTGGACGTCTGTGCGTAGTTTATGTGTGGATGAACGCTCCCCTTTCTCTCGAGTGTATACTAAGAGTTAAGTGTTGGGTCACAGGGCGACCCCATTTTTAGCTGTCTGAGGAGCCGCCCGGGCTGCTTCCCACGGCACCCGTGCCGCTCCCCATTCCTGCCTGCAGTGCGCGAGGGTTCCCCCTTCTCCACGTCCTCGCCAGCACTTGCATCATCTGTCTTTTTGCTCAGCGGCCACCCTGGTGGGTGTGACGTGGTGTCTCGCCATGGGGTTAATGCATGGCCCTGGTGGCTGGTGCTTTTGAACATCTCTTCACGTGCTCATTGTCTATGCGTGCGCCTCATTCTTTTTCACTGCTGCGTAGTATTCCCCTGGGCAGGTGGGCCATTGTTTATTTAACCTGTTTTCTAGTGATGGCCAGTGAGTGGTTTCCAGTATCTTCCATTACACACATTACCGTAAAACCTCCTAAATGTAAATTTTGGATGTGTCAGGTCGTACCTACACGAGACAGTCCCATAAGTGAAATCTCTGGGTAAAGGGTAAGCATGTTCTCATCTTGAAAAATATCGCCCTATACACGGTCGGTTCTCATTATTTGGGCCACATTTGCAAATTCGCCTTCCTGCTGAAATTTCTTTGTAATCTCATAACGGCAGTGTTTCCCGGTCATTCGCAGCTGAGAAGTTCGCGTGGCCCGTGTGCCTGCCCCCAGCTGAGGTCACACGTGGCTCTCTGCCTCCTGTCTCCGCTCTCACGCTGCAAACAAATATCTTTGTCTTGGTCTGTTTCGTGCCACGTTTCCCACATTTTGTGTGTGCTTTTTCTTGGTGCTTTGGCTGTTTGAAGTGCCCCCTGAGCGTCGAGGGGCCGGCTAGCGTTCCTGAGCTCCAGAAGGCCGGGAGAAAATACGTATGTTCCAGAAGCTTCATTCAGGCATGAGTTGTAGTGCCGTTGGCCATGTGCTCAGTGTGAACAGATCAGCAACGTAAATTAAATGAGATGTCTTTGAAGAGAAACACACAGAAAACAAGGTGACACATGGATCGGTTGGTGAAAATGTGGTCACAGGCACACGGGAACCTGTATTTCCCCAGGGACAACAGAGCTCATTAGTCCCCAATTCAGTGTCCGTGGCAACGTCTGGAACGTGACCGCCGCCAGTGACAAGGATGACTGTGTAGGCTTCTTTTTTAACACACCAGTTGCGCTTTACGGAGACAGAGTTTATGAACGATAAAAGGAATGGATCTTAAGTGCACAGCCTGATGCATTCCGACACTGGACCTGTGTGACCGCCACCCTCACCTAGATACGGAACGTTCCCCTCATGGACCTTTCCGGTCAGCACCCTACCCCCTGCCCTCCCGCCCCCTTGAGGCAACCAAACCTGTATGTTCTCCCCGTCATAAAGGGGACCACACAGTGGTGCGTCCTGTGTCTGGGTTCCTTCGACTCCTTTCAGATTCATCTCTGCCTTCGAATGTATCAATAGTTGATTCCCTTTTTTTGTTAAGAGAGAACACAATGTATCCATTTACCTCTCCAGTGGACACGTGTGCCGTTTCTGGTTTGGGGCTTTTGTGAATGAGGCTGCTGTGGAAATTTTTCTGTAGTTTTTGTGGACAGACTCTTCACTTCTGTTACTGCCTTGGGGTGGAATTGCTGGGTCACACAATTCGATGCATGTTTAGCTTTGGTTAAATTAGGCTTTTAATTCTCTTCTGAATAAGGCTTCTAAGAGAAGGCCATTCCAGGGATGTTGGCAGCTCAGTATTGCCAGAACAATAGGTCTGTCTTTTATTGTCTGGGCTTTCCCCTCAGGAGTGCAAAATGGCTGCTGGAGCACCAGCCATTGTCTTCAGGCTTCACGTCGGCCTTTTAAGCAGGAAGAAAGAACAGAAGCAAATAATCTTCGCGGTGTAAGCCTCTGTCTCTTTGTCCAAATATAAAAATCTTCCCCATGTCCACACTTAGCTGCAAAGGAGGCTGAGAGAGGAAGTTTCTGGCAAAGAGGCAGGGCCTGTAGTCACTACGATTCTTCCTCTTGGGAGGGCATGTTGACAAATCAGCCAAGTCCTAGTTCTCTTTCCCCAGGACCCAGGCTGGGAATGGCTAATGGACCCTCCTCTCCAAGGACCCCGTGAGGCCACTCCATCAGGGGCCAGGACCTGCAGGCTTGTGTCCAGTATGAGAGCAAGAGCCTCAGAAGGGAGACTAGAGGGACAGAAGCTTCCGGGCGCTAGTTCTGCACCAGCGGCGCCAGCACCGCCTGGGGTCTCGTTGGGGACGTGTGTTCTCAGGCCCACCCCAGACCTGCCGGTTCCGGAGCCCAGTCTTTGCTTGAAAAGCCTTGCAGGTGATTCTGGCTCAGGTTTAGGAGCAAGTGGTGTAAGGCACGTGTGGGATGTCGTGGGAGCTTTTGTTTCTCCTTTGCGTCTCTTAGCTCCATCCTTTCCCTGAACTTGAACTTGAAGCGTTCTCCATTGCCTAATACTGTGGGAGGCCCTGTGTCCCATCAACGTGATTGCTCCTTTCGTTCTCGTCACCCCGCCCCTACCCCACTGCCTGTCTCAGCCCTCGGTGCCTCCCTGTGTTTTATCAACTAGTACTAAGAAAAAATCTAGAACGTTTTGTGATACCCAATTTTCTTGGCAAGCATGCAGCTACATAGCTGCATTTAGAACAGCAAAAAAGGAAAAGAAAAAAAACACGCAAAACAGTTCCGGTATGTAACTGCCTGTATAAACTTTTGGGAGCTGGACATCGTCCCTTTCCGAGTGCTCCACGTCCTACGGGTCACACTCTCCTGTCATTAAGCCAGTGCAATGATTTTAGAGCTCTGAAGATCACTCGGAATGAAGATGGTGCGGATTTTAATTGCTCTTTCTTTCCCTTTCCCTAAAAGGGTGGGACCGGGTGAGGAATCAGCATTTTCCCCGTTTTCTTTTTCTGGCTTTGAAATAGGCACAGCTTGCTGGCAGCTTCGTAGCCAGGGCCAGCCGGCTCTTCCCAGCCTCTGCACAGGATCGTGAAGGGTGCCTCCTCTGGGCGGACACAGTCCCAGAGAGTCACCTCCGTGTGGCGTGGGAGAAGGGAGGCCTCTCTCCAGGTGGACAGAGCCTTTCCTGGGTCTCACTGGTGTCGGCAGGACATCGGCTGGGTTTGTCCCACGACTGGATTCCTTTGTGCAGTGAACAACTCGGGCAGCTGTACGTGATGGTTGATGCATTTATGATGCGCCCAGTACAGATTACAGGCATCTATCTTATAAGTTTACATCCTGTGTCGGTTTCCTGTGGCTGCCGTAACTAGTACAATAAGCACGGTGTTCTTAACATAACAGAAACGTATTCCCTCCCAGTCCGGAGGCCAGAAGTCCAAAGTCAAGGTGGCGGCAGGCAGGGCAGGTAACGTCGTGCGTCGTGCCGTCCCCGAGGGCCCCAGGGGAGGACCCTTCTGCGCCTTTTCTACCTTCTGGCGGCTCCAGATGATCCCGGGCTTGCGGCTGCATCGCTGTCAGCTCTGCCTCTGTCTTCATGTGGCTTTCTCTTCTGTCCGTTCAGAAGTCACTGGTCATTTGTTTTAGGGCTCACACAGATAACTGAGGATGATCTCATCTTGAGTACGTCTGCAAAGATCTGTTTTTCCAACTCAGAGGAGCCACGCTTATAGACTGTGGGTCACGGGCACGTCTTTTTGGTTGCGAGGTGTGCTGGTGGGGTGGGGTGGGGTGGGGTGGGGTGGGGTGGGGTGGGGAGCTAGCCATGCCGGCACTAGTGTGTAGCTCCCGTGAGCTTCGGAGCCTGTTGGCCTAGGTTCAAGTCCCGGCTCTGCCCTTCTGCTAACTGGCGACCTTGAGTGAGTCACCGAGCCCTTTTCTCTGCCTCAGTTTCCTCGCATGAGGGTAATGGCACCTGCCATGCAGGACTGTCGTGAGTTTGAAACAATACAGGACACAGAGGCTAGAACAGCGCCTGGCAGGGTGAGCGCATCAGGCCTCGGCCACGATGAGGACAAGGATGACGAAGCAGGAGGTGGCGGCAGCTGAGGGCGTAGGGCATAGATCACGACTGCCTCACATGCCTGAACCCCCAAATTCTGGACACGCTGCGGGGCTCCCAAGCAGGGGTCAGCCTCACGATCGGGCAGGTCAGGGCGGCGGCCAGTGAGCGAGGCGGTTGGCATGGCGGAGGGAGGCCAGAGGGAGCCCGGCCAGCAGGTGGCGGGCCGTCTGCAGCCCTTTGCGCGTGGTGATCGATGGCTTTACGTGTGGGCGTGGGCTCCGGGAAGCCACGTCCACTTGCCCGCCACGATGTCTCGGCGCCCAGCACGGGGAAGGACTCCAGGGGGTGCTGAGTGACGCTGGGCGAACGGATGGATGCAGGGGAGCCGTGTTTAAACCTCGTACGGAGCAGCGCAGCACGGGCGCCGGCAGCCAGGCTCGGCCAGGCGGCCCCTTCAGTCGCTGGGTCGTGGGGCGGGGGGTCTCCGGTGGCCCGAAACAGGTGGACTGCATGCTGGGGGCTTGGAGCACTACTCCTTCGCCGGCCGGGAAGGGCTCGAAGACCTTAGCAACGGGTGCGGCCAGTTGTGAGTGAGGCAGTGTTAGCATGGGCGGGGCGGACGGGTAGGCAGGAGAGATGGGGAGGCCCGATCCGGGCAGGAGTCATGGGCGCGCAGTGGAGGGGCAGAGAGGTATGGGAGGCGGAGTGGACAGGACTTGCATGAGTCAGAGGTGTGAGGGCAAGGGTGGTCCTTAGTCTCTAGATAGGGCTGTAGCTGCTACATAACGGACAACCCCCAAAGTTAGAGGCCGTTCTGGCGACTGACGCTGTTTAACAAGTTACCCCGGTGTAGCAGCTTAAAGCAACAGTAACGTTACACTCATGCAGAATTTGACACAGTGACTCTCTGCTCCGTGGAGTCTGGGGTCTTAGCTGGGAATACTGGAAGGCTGGGGACAGAAGGCTCGTCTGCTCCCATGCTCGGCACCTCGGGACGGCTTGAAGATGACTGTCAAGCAGAGCGCCTGCTCGTGGTCTTTCCGTGTGACTGGCTTTGGTGTTCCCTAGCATGGTGACCTCAGAGTAGTGAGACTTCTGTCTGATGGCTTCCAGGTTAAACGTCCCGGTGCGCAAGGCGGAAACCGAATTGCCTTTTGTGACCTAGCCTCAGCAGTCCCATGGCGGCACTTCCGTTGCGCTGTCCAGGTTGACATAGTCATGAAGTCTTCTTGATTCAAGGGGAATAGGAGGATCACAGCGGAAGGATTGTGGGGCATCGGGGACAGTGTCGCAGCCGCGGAAAGCGCGGTGCGCCACGCGGCTTAAAACCAAACCAGACCCGCGCAGTTTCCATCTGGGCCTTCCGGTCCTGCCTGGGTGTCAGGTCAGCTAGGTGGCTGTTTCTGGGCTCGGCCGTGAGCGGGGTGGTGGAGGTGCTGGGCGTGTGCTGCCGTCCTCCAGCGGGCTGACCTGGGCTGCTCGGGGCAGCTGGGCAGGGCGGCAGCGTGCCAGGTCTCCTCAGGCATCTTCAGGCGTGGGCTCGGAAATGCACACCGTCACTTCCGCCACAGTGTTGGCCAAGTTCAAGGCCAGCCCAAGTTAACGGGTTGGGTAATAGACCTCATCTCTTCATAGCAGAAGATGCAAAGAGCGTGGGCCTAGGGAGGAGAAGAGTTTCTGGCAGCTTCTGCAATCACCGTCGTGGTCTTTTATTCAAACCCCCTCACCGTCAGCCCTCTCCGTGTGGCTGGGCCTCTCTTCTCAAACAGCACGTTCCCGGAGCTCAGTCCTTGAAGCACGGGAGGCCATGAGAGGCCCTATGATGGGTGGCAAAGCTCTGTAGAAATGCCAGCTCATTTGTGTCAGGCCACATTTGACTGCGAGCAGTGGAAACCCTAACAGGGGCTTAAACTGTAAGGATTAAGAAGTCTGGAGGTGGACGGAGCACGAGCAGTTGTTAAGAACCCAGTCTTTTTCTCTCAGCAGTCACCCTCTGCATAGGGCCTTATCGGCCTCAGGTTTGTCACCTAATGGTTGCAGAATGGCTGCCACAGCTCCAGTCCTCTCAACCGTATTCAAAGGTGGAACCGGGGAGCAAAAGGCTTTCTCTCTAGGGAAGCTCTATCTCTATATTCTGGAAGAAAAGCTTTCCCAGGTCACCCACAGTCTTCCTCAAAAGTCACTGAGCGGAAGGAACCCCATTCTATACACATTGGCTTTCGCTGTCTGCAGAACTGTGGCTGCCCTGGCGCAAGGAGCCCCAGGAAGAAGGAGCCTGATAAGGGCACAGGCTGGGCCCCCGGCTCAGTCTAATTATCTTAAAGCTATTTTGACCTCAACCCACAGTAGAAAATACGTAGCCATGCAGACACACGCAGTTGAAACCAGTGTCCCAGACTGATACTTAGGCTTACCACGTGTGGCGCCTTTCGATATTTTCTATTCTATTCTTTTCCATTTTATTCTGGACCATTTAATTTAAAAAAAAAAATCCTGGTCACAACTTGCTCATTTGATTTCACAGTCCTCAGAGACGTGCTCCATGGTTTGTAAAAGGCTGACTCAGAAGTCTTTCTTTACCCCCAGGAGCTGCATCGGGGTCCTGGGAAGGAGGCGGGAGGGCTGGGGAGAAGGTGTTGGGAAGAGCAGGATCCGACCTTTGCCACAGACCTCGTCCTGCCATTTCCTATCAGCAAATAATCCAGCTCTGCCAACTTTGCATTTGTTTCTGTTGTTGTTGTTGTTGTTTACAACTTTCATTTTGACTCGTGAGTAACCTGAGGGTAGCTAAAATTTGTCCTGGAAAAATAACATTCGCCTGTGTCCGGAGCTGATGGGGCCTTTTGATTCTGTGTCCTGTGAGGCCGTCTGGCTTCTGCACGGCTCCTGATGACAAGGCAGAACTCGGATTGCATTGCAGGCGCTGGAGGAGTTCACACGAGTTTCTGGAAGGACGCCATCACTGCTCTGTCACGGCTGTGCTCTTGAGCTGCCTGTGGTTTGCAGGCCCTGCCTCTTTCTGCTCTTTGTAACAGGTGGGGAGGGATGAGGTTTTACAGAATCACAGCGTCCGAGTTCGCATTCTGGCCCTGGAGTGTGATTCAAGGCAAGTGCCCTGAGCCCTCTGAGTCTGTTTCCTGAGCTGTGAAACATGGGCCAGTGTCCTCCCCACGTCACTGGGGCCTGGGAGGGATCAGGGGTGTGGGGTCAGCACAAGACCTGAGTCTGGGGAAGCACTGGGGCCACGTGGGCTTCTCGGGGTGTATCAGCCAGCCTCGGCTGAGTGGTGTGCAGTAACAAGTAAGCCCCTGATCTCAGCGGCTTACCGTAGCAAAGTCTCGCTCCCCCCACACGTGTGCCCTTTGTGGGTTGGCCGTGGTGCTGTCCACGTGTCCACTCCATTCTGAGACTCAGGCGGAGCCTTGCGATGTCTCTCAAAGCTTCTGCTCCCATGTGAACAGGTTTGGGTTGGCGACATTGCAGACAAATTATAACCCCCTGGAGTCACTTTTTCAAAAGCTTTCGGGTACACGTGTGTCCAGGAGAGGGGTATCCGATGCCACCTCGGTGGAGAACCAAGTGCCTGCTCCCCAAGGTCAAGGGCTGTGTCTGCTTAGTGCTCATTAGGGTATCTCCTCAGCTGTGCCCATGCTGGACACAGTAGGCGCTTCACAAATGCCCTTTCCACCAGGCTACTCCTCAAACGAATGTACGGGTTGTTTAACTTCCTCTGCAGATTCATTTCGTGAATATTTATTGAGCTCTTACTGCGTGTCACGTGCTGTGAAGGCACTGGTGTCTCACAGGGAAAAAAGCCAAAATCCCTGCCCTTGTCGGGGCTGACATTTTGATGTCAACCAAACAGACATAGGACATTTGACATTAAAGTATTTTTGTAATTAAAAAATGTTCACTATGGAAAATTTCAGATGTGTGCAGAGAGAATAATAAAACAGGGACCTCCCACCTGCCATCAGCCAGGTTCACCTGGTTTTGATTTTCCAGCACTCTTACGGCCCTCACTGTCCACTGCCATGAAGGAAGTGGGGTGTGTCTGCGCTGTCCCACATGGTGGCCACCAGCCACACGCGGCTACTGACCGCTTGAAATGTGGCCAGTGGGATTGGGAAGTAATGTTTAATCTTATTTAGCTTTTTAATGTAAATATTTGTATTTGCTATTCCTAATTGGTTTTTTTAATCGAGGTGAAATACACATAATGTAAAATTGGCCACGTTAGCCATTTTTAAGTGCATATTTCAGTGGCGTTAAGTACAGTCACTTGGTTGTGCAACCTTCACCACCATCCGTCTCCAGAACTCCTTTCATCTTGCAGAACCGAAACCCTGCACCCATAAACACCAACTGCCCGCCCCTCTCCCCCGCCCCTGGCACCCACCACTCTGCTGTCTGTCTCCGTGGACATCCGAAGTGCAATCGCGCGGGCTCGTTTTGCTATAACTGGCTTGTTTCACTCAGCCTCATGTCTTCAAGGGTTGTCGTGTCGTGACCTGCATCAGAATTTCCTTCCTGACTAGCACTTCGTTGCACACACCACGTCTTCTTTCTCTGTCCATCCACCGAGGGACACTTGGGCTGTTCCTGCGTCCTGGCTGTTGGGACGAGAGTGATGTGAGCATGAGTGAGCATACAAATACCTCTTCAAGACTTGGCTTTTAGATCTTTTGGATGGACACGTAGAAGTGGGATTGCTGGATCATGGGGCAGTTCTATTTTTAATTTTTTGAGGAACCGCCAGACCGTTCTCCACGGCAGCTGCCTCGTTTTGCGCCCGCACCAGTGGGGCACTGGGATTGATTTCTCCCCACCCTCGCCAGCACTGGCGAGTCCTCCGGGTATCGATGGGAGGTGTCCTGATGGGCGTGAGGTGGCGTCTGGTTTGCACTGCCTTCCCCTGATGAGTAGTGGCATCGATCATCTTCTCACGAGCTCATGGCCATTCGTGTGTCTTCTTTGGAAAAATGTCTATTCATCCTGTGTCCTAATTTCGTTTCCTTAATTTGAACCTGAATGCACTCAGCTGTGTGTGGCCGGTGGCGATCACACCAGACGGCGTTGGTGTCTGCGCCCCCTGCAGGTCACAGACGTTCTGTCATTTCACCCTTAAACATTTCAGGATGTGTTTCTAAACTCGCAAAAGCACGTGCAGATTAAAGGTCTACGTGTGAAACAGCCCCAGGGGGACGTGTGGTTACCCCGTTTTCCAGATGGGGAAAATGGGGTGCAGGGGGGCTACGTGACTTGTCGTAGGGCTCACAGCTGGGGAGCGGCAGGACCGGGATGAAGACCCCGTCTCCCCGAACCCGCACGCCGCCCACCTCTCCAGCAGAAAGCTTTCGTTAGCCCAGCAGAGTGACACGGTGGCTCTGTAGGTGTCGGCCGCCCTGAGTCTGGGGCGTTTGTTAAAAACGGAGCAAGTCTGGCCCCTCTCCCGGTTGACGACCTTCTAGATCCCGGGCAGGTCCCGAGAATCACTGTGACACCTTGTGGAGAGGAGACTGGGGGACAGAGGGCAGAAGCCAGAGACTTCTACCCCTGACCTTTTCTCCGCAGCCAGCGATGTCCAGCAGGGCACTCCGAATAATCACGTGGAGGCCAACAGTACTGACATGGGCGCCCGGCCTGTGCTCACAGCGTCTCCGCCGGCCCCTGAGAGGCGGCGATTGGGACTGTGCCCATGTTACAGATGAGACCCCGAGACCCAGAGAGGTTAAGCCCCTTGCCCGAGGTCACCCCGCCCGGGCATGGGGGAGCGGGGATTTGAACCCCTGCCTCCAGCAGCAGAACTGCCACCCCACGGGGGACCGCCTCGCGTCAACGTGGGAGGAGACAGATGCTGCCAGGCGCCTGGACAGGAGCGTCTCGAAGGCTGATGCGGCCACGTCGTTCTCTGCTCATCGTGGAAACTTCAGAAGTAGTTGCAGTGGCCAGAGCTCCGTGGAGAAGCAGAGCACCCAGGACCCGCCATTCAGCCTGAACAGCCGTCAGCACTTCGCCATTCGTGCCTCCCCGACTGCTCTCGGCGAGGATGAGAATGAGGATGAGGATGAGGATGATGATGATGATGCAGCTTTTAGTTTTTAAAGGTGAAATGTACATGCGTCGACGTGCACAAATCTGAGCTGCCGAATGCTACACCCTTGTAACCGACGCCCGGCCGTGATGTGGACCAGTCAGATGAGCTTCGTTCAGGTCTCTAATGTCATCGGAATGGAAAACGTAGAAATTCTCGCGGAGAGGTCTGGAGCCTCCCACTGGACGTGCACCTCGTGAGCGGGTTTGGAGATGCCTGCCCAGGACACACTGCTCCTGGTGGATTCGGGGCCTGAGGTTTGCAGAGAGCCCAGGAAACCTGGCGGAAGCTCCCAGGCTGCTTGTCAACGCCTCCAGGCCAGGGCTGTGCCCCTGGTGGCTCGTGGGGCAGGGCCCTGTCTCAGCGCCTTGTGGCAGACGCTTTCCAAGTCTCTCTGGGGCCCAGGACTCTTGGGGCGGGCGCTCCATGCTCCCGGTCCTCCCCTCCCTTCCAGGCCACTCTTTATCGCGTCTTGGAATCTGGGCCGTCCCAGGCATTCCTAAATGACAACAGAGGCCTGCACACCTCACCCAGCTCCGACTTATCTTGACATTTTTGACATATTTGCGTCGGATTTTAGAAGAGAACACAGTGAGCATCCTCTGTGGGGTGGCGGTTGAGGACGGGGACTCTGGACTTAGGCTGGGGACCCACGGGTGACGTGGGTCAGCTGCGCACGGCATGGTGGGCCCCGCCCAGCTCCCCGTCGTCGTCACTGGGGGAGCCCACTCACACTCGGAGCCCGGCTCTCCGTTCTCGCGTGCTTTCCCGGTCACTTGCACACGTGTGCGGAGCCTTGACGACCACGTGTGTCCAGCCAGGGTCCGCATCGGGGCCACCCGGCGTGGTGCTGGCCGGAGCACGGAGGCCTGGCAAAGGAAGGACGCGCCCGCAGATCTCCACTCGGCTCGGCTCGGCGCCGACGGCTGCGTGCCCGGTGCCCGGACCCGCGTGTCCGCTACACGAGGTGTCCTCACGCAGACGCAGGTAGACAGGGCTCCGCTCGGCGGGTCCACGGAGCTGTGACGAGAGGCTCGTAGGACCCCAGCCCCTCGTGTTCCCCGGGAGCAGTGACACCACGCGCTCAGCGACTTTAGAAGGCGTAGGACCAGGACAGTCAGAATGACTGTTAGATCGAACGGCCGATAAACGATGTCACAAAGTGGTGTATGTGTGTGTGTGTTCACATCTGCCTACAGTACAGCAGGGGATACAGACATATTTACACGTCGTGTGTGTGATGATGTGCGGCGTTGTCTCCTGCGGCTTTGAACTTGTACTTGACCTCTCCTTTCTCACTTCCCTTTTAACAGTGTCTCTTCTGTCCTCGCTCATCCCGCCCCGACTCCCCCTTCTCTCCGGCTACATCTTTCTCCTTTTCACTGACTTTCTCACTCACAGCTCCTCTCTCATTCTCTCTCTACAGCTGGCCCCCAAAAGGACAGTCCCCACATCCCCAGCCAGGGGCCCCGCGTAGACCTGGAGTGGACCACCCCTCCTTCCCTTCATGATTCGTTGGTAGCGCAGGTAACCAGCGGAGGGGCCCCGTGCACCCCAGGGGCCGGCGTCCCTCATCCACCTCCCGGGCAGAGCCTGGCCCCGCAGCGCCCCCCACAGCCACCCCCACCTCCACGCCAGCTGCGGGCAGGCTCTTCCTCCTGCCGTCCCCTTCCTTCCCGACTCCTTGCCTGGTCTTGCCTTTTAGGCTCCTGGCTGGGCCTCCCCCCGTGGGCTGGTCGAGGAGGGCAGGGCTTGTAGGCCGAGGACCCAGCGACGCAGGAAGAGGGAAGCAGAGGCGGGGGGGGGGATGTGGAGGCGTGTTGTCACCATCGCCCACGCAGCGGGGGCCGAGGAGGGCCTCTCTGGGGCCCCCGGCCTCGCGTGGACCCGGACTGTTTCCCGGGGCCCGTGCAGCGTGGACGTGTGCGCGTGCCCCACGCACCCGGGGAAGTGCCTGCAACGTGTTTGGCCATGTGTGTGTCTCTGGCCTTTCGCCTGCATCAGCTTCATCTCCAGCCCCTGAGCAAAGAGAAGGGGGGTGGGGAGCCACGTCCGTGGGGTGCAGGCTCACCACCGCGGGCTGGCGGGGTCTCCGCGTGTTCCGTGAGGCCCCGGGGAGAGGAGACCAGGAAGGGTTTCCGTGGCAGTTTGGGCGGACGGAGCTTGGAGGGACGGAGGGAAGACGGGAGGTGCGGTCGGCGGGGGGTGAATGGGCAGCTGCCGCGGCTTCAGTGTCCCCCTATGCGGAACGGGGCTGACGATGTCCCTCCTGCTTCACGGCAGCCGTGGGACCGAGCCTAGCGCAGCGTGAGCTCCTGGGAGACGCTGGCTGTCCCCCCTGGTCACGCCATGGGCTCCGCCCGGCTGCGGTGGCTCCTCTGACCCCCCGCTGGGCCCCCCCCCGGGCCCCTCCTGGGGACACACACTGCCCGTGCCTTCAAGCAGAGCCCGGAGCCTGGGCCGTCGCCTCCACCTGTTCGTCTGTAGGACGGACCCCTTCCCCACCCCACCGGGGCCAGGCACTGCACTCGGGGGGCGAGCAGTGTGGTGAGCACAGGCTCTGGCCAGACGCCCTGGGGCCAGCTGCGAGCTGGGAGGTGGGGGGCGGTGGCCTCCGTCCACACATCTGCAAAGTGGGGGTGACAGGACCCACCTCGTGGGGTACACCTGGAGGACTGAATGGGTCAGGTGTGTGTGAGGCACTTGGCACGGGGCCTGCGCGTGGTCTGGGCTCGCTCAGTGTCGGGTGAGGTCATCGTCATCGTCATCGTCATTGTCCTCAGACACTGGGGGGGAGGGGGAGGGGGGACAGGCAGCTGTGCCTGGGCCGGAGGCTCCGTGGGGTGGGCAGGGAGAGACATTCCCGCCCCCACCCTGGCCCCAGACCTGAGGGAGCAGGCCCTGGACCCCCACCCACGGCCTCGCCCCGGCCGGGGCAGGGTCCCCAACAGGTGAGTCCTGGCATGCGCCAGGCCTTGACGTGTCTCCCGCCCTCTTCCCCAGTGGCGATGGACGATGAGGACGGCAGATGCTTACTAGACGTGATTTGGTGAGTGACGGGCCCCCCTGCCCCTCCCACCCTCCCTCGCGCACCCCTCACCTCCTCAGTGCCTCTTCCCCTCTCTCTTTCAGTGACCCTCAGGCCCTCAACGACTTCTTACATGGATCCGAGAAGGTGAGTGCTGGCCGGGGGCTGTGTCAGTGGGGGCCGTGGGACGGGGAGCTGCCAGGCTGCCCCGGCCTCTGCAAGCCGGGCCTGGGGTCCCGGCGGAGAGCAGAGGGGATGGCAGAGCCCGTCCTCACGCCACACACAGCTCCTCGGTCGACAGGGCGGCCAGCAAGCAAGGGAGGAAGGAGAAGAAACGATGGCGTCACGCGCACCATAAGAGTTGGGAAGACAGTGAGTGGAGGTGGGGACAGGGCCTTCTTTAGCCAGCGTGGTCGGGAAGGGTCACTCTGCGGAAGTGACGCTGAAGGTGAACCTGAAGGACGAGAGGAGGTGTCCGCGGTGCTCCGGGCAGGGAGGAGCAGGCAGGAAGCAGGCCGGTGGGGCCGGGAGGTGAGGCCGGAATGGACAGTCACCAGGGCGGCCCGGCCTGGAAGACGCGGATCGAGGAGCTCAGGGGTGGCTGTGAGCATGGCGGGCGGCTCTGGTGGGGGCGGCAGTCTGTCCGGCTGCTCAGGAGCCATGTCCGTCACCCGGGGCCGCCTGTCAGAGCGCCCAACAGTCGGCAGTGAAACGCTGGTTAGTGTCCTCGCGTCTGTCACCGTCGGGAGTCAGGGAGCAGCTTCGCGGGCGCGTGGGGGTTCACAGGCTCTGCTGGGGCTGCTGCCACCTGAGGGCTCGTCCGGGCCCGGAAGACGGGCTCCCGTGAGGACGCGTCCCAGTGGGAGGTGGCCTCGGCCCCTCGCCACATGAGAGTCCCCTTGGAGCGGCTCGAGCGTCCTCCCGCCCAGTGGCCGGCTCCCCAGCATGAACGCCCCGGGAAGAGCCAGGAGGAGGCTCGGTGCCTTTTACGGCCAGGTTTCTGGGGTCACACACTGTCACTCCCTTGAGGTCGTGATCATTGGCAGCCAGTCACTAAGCACCCACACTCAGGGAGAGGGAAGGGGCCCCGTTTCTGAAGAGCAGGGGTGTCCCGTGCAGAGCACAGGAGGGTGCCCAGGCCACGGGCAGGCGTGGCGGAGGGGCTGGCGCTGGCTTCCGGGCCTTTCTGGAAGGCAGACTCACTGGTGGACCCGGTGTCAAGGAAGAAGGCCTGGAGCCTCTTCCGGATTTGGGCCTGAGTGGGTTGTGGTACCATTTGCTGCAACCGGAAGTCCGAGGTGGATTCTAGAAGCCCAGGGGCTGTTGGATTTACTAGTCTGGGATTCTGGAGGGACATCCGGCTGGAGGAAGAAACTGGGGCAGCCACCTTGGCCCGGTACGCCGTTCCCGGGGCGCGTGCGTGGATGCCGGGCCCTGTCCCTGGTGCTGAACGAGCTCCCGGACCCCGCAGGCCCTGCAGGTCAGAGACGGCGCCACGGGGCGCGTCCGGGGCCGGGCAAAGGCGCGGAGGCCGAACCCCAAGCCGGGGCGGGCGGGCGCAGCGTCAGGAACAGCTGGGGGCTGGGCGGAGGCGCTCGGCGCTGAGGGCACCTTGCCCCCCACCCCCGTCTCGGTCTCTTCGCCCTGTGTAACCCCGAGTCGGTTTTTGTTCCAGGGCGTGGGCTGGCCCACTGCCCAGCTGACCTCTGACCTTGGGCGGGGCGGGTCTTGTTGCAGCTCGACGGTGACGACCTCCTGGATCACGCCGGGGAGGCCCAAAGTGCCTTCTATGATGGTCCCGGGGTAAGTGGCCCCTCGGCGTGCGAGGGCCGCGGGCTCGGGCCTGGCCCAAGCCGCCTGAGCGGCAGCCCGCGGGAGGGAGACCCCGGAGGCCAGAGGGAGGGCCCACGCCGTCCCCACCTCCGCCACTTTGCAGGGCGCAGGCCCAGTGCTCACTGCGCGTTGCGGGGGGGCGGGGAGGACGCAGAGGTCCCAGGCCCTGGCCTTGGGGCCTCGGGGGTCAGTGGGTGCAGAGCGGTTGGTTCTGGGAGCTGAGGCAGATCTACGGGGGACACCTCTGGGGAACAGGGGCTGTGGAGCCTGCCGTCCTGTCCTGCTCCGCCACGTGCGAGTCTGTGACCTGGAGGAAGGGGACCAAATGATCGCCCTCAGCCTTCATCTGGGAAACAAAGGCGGGGTGATGCGCGAAGCTCAGACTGGGGACCACAGTGGGCGGGTACTGAGCACCTACTGTGTCTCTAACCACAGTGGGCGGGTACTGAGCTCCTACTGTGTGTCTGAACGTGGCAGGCGTATTGAGCACCTATTGTGTCTAATCACGGTGGGCGTATTGAGCACCTACTATGTGTCTGACCACAGTGGGTGGGTACTAAGCTCCTATTGTGTGTCTGACCGCGGTGGGCGTATTGAGCACCTACTGTGTGTCTGACCATGATGGGCGGATACTGAGCACGTACTGTGTGTCTGACCACGATGGGCGGATACCGAGCACCTACTATGTGTCTGACCACGATGGGCAGGTACTGAGCATCTACTGTGTGTCTGACCACAGTGGGCTTATTGAGCACCTACTGTGTGTCTGACCACGATGGGCGGGTACCGAGCACCTACTGTGTGACCACAGTGGGCTTATTGAGCACCTACTGTGTGTCTGACCACGATGGGCAGGTACTGAGCACCTACTGTGTGTCTGACCACAGTGGGCTTATTGAGCACCTACTGTGTGTCTGACCACGATGGGCGGGTACTGAGCACCTACTGTGTGTCTGACCACAGTGGACTTATTGAGCACCTACTGTGTGTCTGACCGCGGTGGGCGGGTACTGAGCGCCTACTGTATGTCTGACTGTGATAGGCATACTGAGCACCTGCTGTGTCTGACTGTGCCAGACCCATTAGTAACTGCGAGTGGCCGATCCCCCTGCTCTCCAGCTGCTTCCGCCTCCCCCCTCCTGCCGTCTCCCGCCCCCTCCTCCCCCTGCTCCCTCCTCTCTCTTCCTCGTCGTAACTGTCATTTGCTGACACTTGTTATATGCCAGGCCCTCTCCAGTAATTTTCATTTAGTTCTCACAACTGTAATAACATATTCTGAATAATTTATCTTTCACAGTATAAATTATTAAAGCCAGAACTCAACAAATAAACATCATTTCATGTTATTTACATTTATAGACCCAGTATCAATGATGACCCTGTATTCTTATTTTGTGATCGTTATTCTCATCACTGCTATCATTTTTTAATGCCCGTAAGGCCCCTGGTTGGGTTCTAAGCACACGGTGTCAGTGAATGTCACAAACTTCCTAGAAGACTATCTGTTCAACTATCAGTAGGGATTCCATGCCGTAAGCGTAAATTGCGTGTGGAATATTTGCTCAGATGTGCATACACACACGTGTGTGTCCTGGATCACACGTGGGAAGCACGTAAGAAACGGCACAAAGGAGGCTCACAGTCGGTGGCAGCTGCTGCTGCTGTTGCGTTTAATGGAACCTCGGTTTTTATCCCCAACCTTTGGGGCCAGGTGCATTTCAGACTCTGGGAAGGTGACACAGACTGTGCGTGTTGCATGGAACACGGCGCACGCGATGGCCTTTCCGTGGTCACACGTGAGAGGGTCACGTTACGCGGGTAAATTAAGCCTTTCCCCAAGAGCGCCGCATCCACCCTGGGTGGGTTTTGCTGCCAGAGTTATAAAAACATCCATCGTTTTCAGAGACTTCGGGTTTTGGAGTTGCAGAAGAGAATTAAGGGGCCGTGTGACTATTTGAAAATGGTTTTATTATGTTCTATTGTTGTGTACAAGTGGGCAAAGAGGCCCGGTGAAGCGAGGCCCAGGTTGCACGGCGAGGCCCAGGCGGAGCTGGACTTTGAACCCGAATCCAGCCACGTCCACGTGGGGTGCTCTCTCTGACCGTGCCGCCCCAACACCTAGCGTCCTCTGCCCGGCCGTGCCCTGAGCCTGGCCCTTTGCTAATCCCAGCTCTTTCCTTCCCACCTTATTCGGCCTCCAGCTCCACGTGCAAGAAGCTTCCGGCAACCACTTGAACCCAGAGCCCAGCCAGCCAGCGCCCAGCGTGGACCTAGACTTCCTGGAGGATGACATCCTGGGCTCGCCGGCGGCGGGGGGCGGCGGCGGGGGCAGCGGGGGCGCCGACCAGCCTTGCGACATTCTCCAGCAGAGCCTCCAAGAGGCCAACATCACTGAGCAGACGCTTGAAGCCGAGGCTGAGCTGGACCTGGGCCCCTTCCAGCTGCCCACCCTGCAGCCCGCAGATGGCGGGGCAGGCCCGGCGGGTGCCGGAGGGGCTGCCGCGGTGGCCGCCGGGCCGCAGGCCCTCTTCCCCGGCAGTACGGACCTGCTGGGACTCCAGGCCCCACCCACCGTGCTGGCCCACCAGGCCCTGGTGCAGCCGCAGGACGTGGTCAGCAAGGCCCTGAGCGTCCAGCCCTTCCTGCAGCCCGTGGGCCTGGGCGGCGTGACTCTGCAGCCCATCCCGGGCCTCCAGGGCCTGCCCAACGGCAGCCCCGGGGGCGCCGCAGCGGCCGCGCTCGGCCTGGCGCCCATCCAGGTGGTGGGCCAGCCCGTCATGGCACTTAACCCGCCCACCTCCCAGCTGCTGGCCAAGCAGGTGCCGGTCAGTGGCTACCTGGCCTCGGCGGCTGGCCCCTCCGAGCCGGTGACCTTGGCGTCGGCGGGCGTCTCACCCCAGGGGGCCGGCCTGGTCATCCAGAAGAGCCTCCCGGCCGCCGTGGCCACCACGCTCAACGGGAACTCGGTGTTTGGAGGCGCAGGGGCTGCCCCTGCAGCGGCCGCCGGGGCGCCATCAGGGCAGCCGCTGGCGGTGGCCCCCGGCCTCGGCTCATCGCCGCTGGTGCCAGCGCCCAACGTCATCCTGCACCGCACGCCCACGCCCATCCAGCCCAAGCCGGCTGGCGTGCTGCCCCCCAAGCTCTACCAGCTGACGCCCAAGCCGTTCACGCCCACAGGCACCACGCTCACCATCCAGGGCGAGGCGGGGGGCCTGCCGCAGCCGCCCAAGGCCCCCCAGAACCTGACTTTCATGGCCGCGGGCAAGGCCGGCCAGAACGTGGTGCTGTCGGGCTTCCCGGCGCCCGCCCTGCCAGCCAACGTGTTCAAGCCGCCGCCCGCCACCAGCACGGGGGCGGCCCCGCCCCCGCCGCCCGGCACCCTGAGCAAGCCCATGAGCGTGCACCTGCTGAACCAGGGCAGCAGCATCGTCATCCCCGCCCAGCATGTGCTGCCGGGCCAGAGCCCGTTCCTGCTGCCCGGCGCACCCGCCGTCCAGCTGCCCCAGCCGCTCTCGGCCCTGCCGGCCAACGTGGGTGGGCAGATCCTGGCGGCCGCAGCCCCCCACCCTGGCGGACAGCTCATCGCCAACCCCATCCTCACCAACCAGAACCTGGCAGGCCCGCTGAGCCTGGGGCCCGTGCTGGCCCCCCACTCCGGGGCCCACAGCGCCGCCCACATCCTCTCGGCCGCCCCCATCCAGGTGGGCCAGCCAGCCCTCTTCCAGATGCCCGTGTCCCTGGCCGCGGGCAGCCTGCCCACGCAGAGCCAGCCGGCCCCCACCGGCCCCGCCGCCACGACCGTGCTCCAGGGGGTCACGCTGCCCCCCAGCGCCGTGGCCATGCTAAATGCCCCCGATGGTCTGGTGCCGCCGGCCACCCCTGCCGCCCCCGGGGAGGCCGCGCCTGTCCTCGCGGTGCAGACGGCCCCCCAGGTCCCCCCCAATGTCAGCACCCCGCTGCCTTTGGGCCTCCAGCAGCCGCAGGCACAACAAACCCCCCCACAGGCCCCCACCCCCCAGGCCGCCGCCCCGCCTCAGGCCACCACCCCCCAGTCCAGCCCGGGCCTGGCGTCCAGCCCAGAGAAGATCGTGCTGCCGCCCCCTGCCACAGCCACGGCCATCCTCACTCAGGACTCCCTGCAGATGTTCCTGCCCCAGGTAACCGGGCCGGGCCATGGGCGGGGGCGGCGAGGCAGCCACTGGGAGGGCTTGTGGCTTAGGGAGAATGTCTCAGACGCAGCACCCCTGCTCTGGGTGCTGGTGTCTCCTAGGAGGAGGCCCAGGGGTGACAGGGACCGACTGGCTGAGATAGACAAGGAGAGGGACCAACTGCCCGACAAGGAGAGGAATCGGTGGACGGACAAGGAGAGCAGTTAACAGGGGAGAGGGACAGATGGACAAGGAGAGTGGATGACCGGCTGACTGATGGATGGATGGACAGACTGCCCTTCCAAGGGCCGGGGGGCTGGGAGGGATCGAGGGGGCGGGAGATACCAGGTGGAGGGGTGAGGCGGGGCTAGGAGACGCTGAGTTCCCGGCACGGAGTGGGAGGCGCCCAGGCCGCGGCCCCCCGGCGCCTGCGCCCACCTCTCGGTGCCCTTGCACCGGTCCCCACCACCCCTCCTCTGGAGCATCCGTGGGCGTCAGGTCTCGGGGGAGGCTGTGGGTCGCGCGGTGGCCTGGTGACCCTGTGCGGGCTGCCCGTTTCAGGAGAGGAGCCAGCAGCCCCTCTCTGCCGAGGGCCCCCACCTTTCCGTGCCCGCCTCCGTCATAGTCAGCGCCCCGGCTCCCGCCCAAGACCCAGCCCCGACCACCCCCGTTGCCAAAGGAGCTGGCCTCGGCCCTCAGGCCCCCGACGGCCAGGCCTCCCCGGCGCCAGCCCCCCAGGTAGATGAACCCACAGCCTCCATCCCAGCTCAGACCAGCCTTGCCCCCGCTGCCCTCCCCACTACCGCCCTCTGCCTGCTGCCCTGCCTGCCTCTCTGTCCCGCTGGCTTGGGGTCGGGCGGGTGCTCCCCTCTGCTTCCCAGATGTTTCCTGAGCATCCCCGACGGTCCTGGACACTTCGGGCCAGGGCCAGCTAGGGGTGCGCCCGCTCTAGGCAGGAAATTGGTACACACAGCAGGAAATTGATGATTTCTGAAAATGATCATTTTCGTATCTGGATACGTAAAACGTTCAGATAGCTCACATTTGAAAAGATAAAGATGGAAGGCCCCTCTCCTAAATCTCAGCCTCCTGCTCCCTCCTCCTCCCGCTCCCCCGCGGCGGTTGCTCACCCCTCTTTTCCTTGTGTAGAGGAGCAAAATGACATCGGGAATCTTCTGTTTTTACAAAAACAGTAGCATAGTTTGCACGTAGTTTTGCACCTTGCTTTTATCATTTAAAAGTTTATCTCGGAGACCACTTTGTTCTTTGTACAACTATGTAGCGTTCCATCGTGTGGATGTACTGTGATTTATTTAATCGGTCCTTGTTGGGCATTTCGGTCACTTCTGGTCTTGGGCTATTGTGAGCAAGGCTGCGAAGCATAGCTGTGCACGTGTCGCTTTGTAGGATGAGTTCTTAACAAGGAAACTGCTGCGTCTTAAGAGCACATGGATTTGTAGCTTTGACAGATTTTTGCCAGACTGCTCTCTGTGGAGTATAAATTGGTTTAACCTTAATCAGTGATCTGCCTGTTTCCGCAACCTTGGTGGTGAACAGAACATGGCCAATCTGGTAGGTGAAAAGTAGTATCGTGTTTGTTTTAATTTGTGTTTCTTTTCCTCTAAATGAGGCTGGGCAGGTTTTCATAGATTCAGAGCTATTTGTATTTTCTACGGGATTGAGTGTTCGTACCTTTTACCAGTTTAAAAATTCTGATACTGGTCGTTTTCTTGTTGATTGGTGGAAGCTTCTCACATCTTAGGAAAATTAGCTTTTGTCTCACGTGGATCGTAAACACGTGAGAAGCTGGGGAGAACCAGCCACCTTTCGTTCTGGAGGACATTGTACTCATTCAAAAAGCACCAGCAGCTGGGTAGGTGGGGGTGGGAGGAAGAGGAGGGTCTAACACCAGCCAGACCTGGAAGGCAGAAAGCAGGCCGGCCCTTCGGCCTTACATAGCAATGATTTCGCTCCACGCCTAGTACCTGTCATTATGGAGCAGAGCATGGTCCAGTCCAGGGGGACATGGGGCTAAGGTGGCATTGGGTCATCCCTACACAGGAAAGGCAGGCAGGCAGGAGTAGGGGGGGCGACGAGGGGCATCTGGCCTGTGGCTGACATGACGGAAGCGCTTTCTAGAGCAGGTCACACGCGCGAGGTCCCTCGGGCCAGTGGTTTTGCTCTGCGAGCCCCCGACCCCGGATGTGACATGGGGCTGGCGGCATCCTGCCCTACAACAGTGTGGTGGCTGGAGAGCAGGCCAGGGCTCGTCTGTCCTGTGCTGTTTCCACACGTGCCCTCGACTGTGAGCCAGGTACTCGTCCACGCTTCGTCCCCAGGCCCGCTCCGTCCCCAGGCCCGCTCCGTCCCCAGGCCAGCCGACCCGCTGAGCACACCACCCCGAGCTTGGGGACAGCCCCAGCTCGTGGGCACCAGCTGTGCTTTGAAAGCTGTCCGGGAGAATCGTGGGGCAGTGGTTGGGAACAGGGACTCTGGAACCTCGACTGTGCCGCTTACAGGCCCTGTGACCTGAGACAAGTCGCTCACGTCTCTGTGCCTCGGCTTCCTTGCCTGTGAGAGGAGGAGGAGGAGGAGGATGGCGTCGGCATCGCAGGGCCGCTGCGAGGAGGGGAGAACTTAATGCATGCAGAGTGCTCGGGCGGGGCTGGGTGCGGAGTGAGAAGCCAGGCAGGCTTTCTCTAACGCTCCGGGAGTCGACATTTCAGCCTTGACGGGTCTCTCTCATTACGGCAGCACCCCCTTATCCACGGGGGATAAGTTCCAAGACCCCCAGTGGACGCCTGAAACCATGGCTAGTACCTGACTCCGCATAGACTATGGTTTTTTCCTGTACGACCTGTGATGAATTCTAACTTATAAATTAGGCATAGTGAGTGATCGACAGCAATAACTAATGATAAACTAGAACAATTATAACAGCATACCGTAATAAGAGACACGTGACTGTGGCACGGTTAAGTGCAGTGAAGGTTACGCTGGCACGGTCCGTCTGAGAACCCCGACGGCCGCGGGGTGACCGCCAGGTGGGGACGGACCCGGTGCGCATGTGCTAGCCGAGGGGGCGACTCACATCCCAGGCGGGACGGAGTGGGGTGGCACGAGGTGGCATCACGTCCTCAGAACAGTGCGCAATTTAGAACCTACGAATTGTCTTTCTGGAATTTTCCATTTAATGTTTTCCAACCGTAGTTGACTACGGGTGACTGAAACCGTGGAAGGCAAAGCCACAGATACGGGGGAGACCACCGTATGTCGCAGATACGGGGGAGACCACCGTATGTCGCAAAGGCAGCTGCAGACTGTACATAAACAAATGAGCACGGGCGTGTGCTAATAAAATTTTATTGATGGACACTGAACCTTGAATTTCATATGTTCAGGAGTCACAAAATGCTCTTCTTAAATTTTTTCCCCAACCATTTAAAAATGTGAGAACTGCTCTTAGCTTGTGGACCATCTTAGGCCAGGCGAGTGGCAGGCTGATTTGACTGAGGGTCCATGGCTCGCTGACTCTTTCGATATCTTTATTTCGTTTGACGGACACGGCATGATTTATCTTCTCGGTCCCCTGTTCATGACTGCTTAAAGTGACGGCCTGTGTAATTGTTAACAAACAACACTCGTAAATATTCTTATACCAGGCTTTGCACACACATGTCCAAATACCTGTAGGGTGAATTCCTAGTAGCAGAATTCCTGGATCAGAGCAGATTTGTGCCTTCAAGCTGTTTTCTGGAAAGTACTGACCTGCCCTGGCGGCTTCACAGCCCCAAGGCAGCAGATGTGTCAGGCTAGAGGATGCCACGTGGGCTGCCGGCTTCTCTGATTCTCAGCAACTCTTGTCATCTGCACACGGGCAGTTGGTATCTCTTGGTAAACGGTCCACTCATGTGGTAGTTTTCAAAAATGATTATAAATATAATTTCGTCCTCAGTTAGAGAACTTAGAGAACATACAGAAGAGCAGAGAAGGAAAACGAATGGCCTGTAATCCCACTGTGCAGAAGCAACAAATTTCCAGAAAGTTGATCCCTAAGTGATAGTGTCTAGCAACTGTTCACATAGTGTTTACGTTGTACTAGGTATTATGAATCATCTGGAGGTGACTTAAAAGGGATGGGAAGACGTGTGCTGGTTATGGGAAAATACCGTGCTGTTTTATACCAGGGACTTGAGCGTCGCGGGTCCTGGCACCCGCGATGGGTCCTGGCGTCAGTCCGTTTCCCCAGTAGCTGCTGTATCAAGGCACGTTAGATCATGTCGTGCTGGAAGCTTTGGCCTGCCCCACAGGCCTGAGTAAACAACTCAGTCACGTGTCACTCCCCATGTGAGCAGGTGTGTCTGGCAGTCGCTTCCTGGAAGCCTGCGTGCTGCCGGATCAAAGCAGACATGCACTTGCGGCCGGATAGTTGCTGCTGAGCCGCTTTCCTCTGGCGTCAGGGCCAGCAGAGCGCTCAGACCCCACGGCAGCATGCGGGCGTGGCCCTGCGAGCCACGTGGCTTTTTCCTGGTGTGATGAGTGAAAATGGTTCCACAGGGTGCTT
Source organism: Eidolon dupreanum (assembly GCA_028627145.1). NCBI lineage: Eukaryota > Metazoa > Chordata > Mammalia > Chiroptera > Pteropodidae > Eidolon > Eidolon dupreanum. The sequence goes on along the minus strand of CM053508.1, from coordinate 90,309,746 downwards.
TCGATGTGTGTTTCATTCCAGGCGAGGTCGAGCATCTCCTGAAATGCCCAAGCCTTTTGTGCTTCCTTCTCCGTGCACTGTCTCCTCGTGTCCTTTGCCCTCTCTTCTCATTGGTTGTTATCCTTAGTGATTTCTAGAGGATCTTTACGTGAGACAGATGAACTCCGTGCTATGATTTGCAAATATTTCTTCCAGTATATCATTCGGTTTTTGACTTGGTGTGTGTGTGTGTGTGTGTGTGTGTGTGTGTGTGTGTGTGTCAAAATTTGGGGGTATTTTTAAACTTAAGATAGTTTTAAACATATAGCAAAGTTGCAATAATAATACTGAGAACCCATGAGAGTTCTTTACTCTTTACCCATATGTATTATGTATTGCTGTGTAACAAACTACCCCCAAATGTAGATGCTTAAAACAGCAGACATTATCTGAGACAGTTTCTAAGGACTAGGAGTCTGGAAGCAGCTCGGCCGGAGGGTCTGGCTTGCCTTCTGTCACGGAGCCAAGACACCAGCCAGGGCCACAGTCATCTGAAGGCTTGCTGGGCTGGAGAGTCTGCTCCTAGGAAGTTGCACTCACGGGGCTGTTGGCAGGAGGCCTCAGCTGCCCCCATGTAGGCCTCTCCAAAGGGGAGCTCAGACCGTCCCTCAAAACGAGTGCTCCCACAGAAGAGGAGAGAGGGTTCCCAGGATGGAAGCCACTGCCTCTTTTATAACTTAACTCTGGAAGTGGCATATGATCACTTCTGCCCAACCCTGGTACAGGGTCAGAGGAGACCAAATATGAGGCGGTGGTGGGGTCACGTCTTGGAAGATGGCTCCCGCACCAGACGTCCCCGTTGTAGCTACTTTTCTCCAATCCCTTTATCCTTAAGCCCTCTCAATAGCATTTTTCTTCTGAATCGTTTGAGAGTAAGCTGCAAACGTCAGGCTCCTTTACCCTTTAATATTTTAGTCAAGTATTTCAGCCCATTCTCTCGTTTAACCACAGTAGATACGTTCAAATTCAGCAGATTTAGCATGGAGACAGTACTGTTGTCTCACCCACTGTCCATAATGTAGTTGAGCCATTTGACAAGTGACTGCTCAATTCATCAGCCTCCTCACTTCGCTCAGCGTGCTAGCGCTGTGTGCTGGCCACTCCACTCGGGGCTTGGAAGCATGCATGTAGGGTGGTGTGGAACAGGCCAGCTCCCTTTGTCCCTGCTCACTCGGCTGCCCCTTGCCGTGGACTCTTTGGGTTATTTTCCTGGTTTCTCTCTTATAAATACTCCCCAGTGGATAGCCCTGTGAGCAAGGGCTCGGATGCCGCCCCCTGGCCTGTCCTTAGGGGTGGCAGGCCTTTGGGGACGTCCAGGTTGAGTGAGCGATTGGTGTTTGTTTTGAAGTTATTCAGGGACAAACTCAGAAGGGACGCTAGGAGGAGGGTCCAGGGACTCGGAGGCCGAAAGCAAGCCAGGACTGCGAAGTCGTGGGCCAGCCCCCTTTGAGTGCTCAGAGCAGTGCCCATCTGTGGGGCCTGGCCGTGCCCTTTGGCCTTGGGCGAGTCCCCTGGGCTCGGTTCCGGGGGAGGTGACCACTGAGGGAGGGGAGTGCAGGGGCAAGGTGCTCTGACCGAGGCGTGTCTTAGGCAGGGTGGCTCTGTCCGTGTGACAGAACTAGCTCCCGGATCTCATGTACAAGTCTGACACATGCGCACACGCACACATGCTCACAGGGCGCCCAGGTAGGCCTGCAGCCCTGGCCATACGGCACACGAGGTGCAGGCCCTGGATGCATGGAAGCGGCCCAGGGTTCGTAGCCCCGCCCCTGCGTTGCCCTCCGCATCCCTGGCTCCCCGGGTCCCGATCCCATCCCGCCCGCTGCCCCGTCGGCCCCGGGTGCAGCCGACGGTGTCTGTGCCGGCGCCTCGCTTCCTGGGCTGGCTGAGCAGTCAGGCCGGGGCCCAGACCCCCGCCCCCCACCTCGCTGCTTGTGCTGTGCTCCTGCTGCCCGCCCTCCGCCCCCTGCGGGGCAGCGGGTGTGGTGTCGCCTGTGCTTCCCCTGCTGCTGCTCTCGCCTTCATCTGGGACGTGGGGAGGGGGCACGTGGGGGCTGAGGTCAGGGCAGAAGTCTGGGGGGCATGAGGTGGGTGGGGGACAGGTGCAGGCGTCAGGCGGGGTCGGGTGCTGAGGAACGAGGCGGGAGGGTTCTGCAGGAGAAGGGGGGCCTCAGGCGGGACTGGCCAGTATCCCCAGTGTCGTGGGGCAATGGGGGCCGAGGCTGGTTCTGACCCCTGCCCCCTCCGCTCTCCCTCTCTCCCCTGCCCAGATCCCGGCAGCCGCTCCACTGAAGGGCCCAGGCCCCTCCTCGTCCCCATCACTACCTCACCAGGCCCCTCTGGGAGACAGCCCCCACCTGCCCTCCCCGCACCCGGCCCGGCCCCCTTCCCGCCCCCCCTCCCGGCCCCACTCGCGCCCGCCCTCCCAGCCCCAGAGCTTGTCCCGCCCACCCTCAGAGCCCGCCCTGCACCCCTGTCCCCCGCCCCAGGTCGCCCCCACTCTGCCTGGCATCTTCGTCATCCAGAACCAGCTGGGCGTCCCCCCACCTGCCAGCGCCCCTGCCCCCATTGTCCCAGGCCCACCCCAGCCTCCTCTGCGGCCCCCGTCCCAGCCCCCCGAGGGGCCACTGCCCCCCGCCCCCCACCTGCCCCCGGCCTCCACCTCCTCCGCCTCCGCGGTGGCCTCCTCCGAGACGTCCACCAGACTGCCAGCCCCCACGCCCCCCGACTTCCAGCTCCAGTTCCCGCCTGGCCAGGGGCCCCACAAGTCCCCCACGCCCCCTCCAGCCCTCCACCTGGTTCCCGAGCCCGCAGCGCCCCCCCCACCGCCGCCTCGGACCTTCCAGATGGTGACCGCGCCCTTCCCGGTGCTCCCCCAGCCCAAGGCTCTTCTGGAGAGATTCCACCAGGTAACCCGGCAGGGACCACCCCCGCCGCCCCCGCAGCGCCTCACCCCTGCCCCGCTGCCGGCCGCCGCACTCCCGCGCGTGGCCCCCACCCCTCAACCACCTGTCCCCTCCTCAGGTGCCATCCGGAATCCTCCTCCAGAGCAAGGCCGGGGGGCCCCCCGCAGCTCCGCAGACCTCCGCCAGCCTGGGGCCCCTCGCCAGCCCCACCGCCTCTGTGCTGGTCGGCGGGCAGGCCCCATCCGGGACCCCCACTACCCCCAGCCATCCCCCAGCCCCGACTCCCATGGCCACCGCAGGTAGGGGACAGGTAGCCCGTGCAGGAGAGGGGGGCCTGAGGTGGGCGGGGCTGAGCCACGGTGTGTGGACCGAAGGGCACCCCAGGTCCGAGGGCCATTCGCTCAGGGGCCGCGGGGCTGTCGAGGCCAGAGAATTGACCCGAGGAGAGCGGGCTGCAGGCGTGGGGGTCCTGAGCGGGAGGGGCCTCTGTGCTGGTGACCTCTGAGCCCTGTCGGCCCCGCCCTGCTTCCAGGCCTCCCTCCTCTGCTTGCTGCCGAGAGCAAAGCTTTTGCCAGCAACCTCCCGACCCTGAGCGTGGCCAAGGCTGCTGCCTCCGTGCCTGGGAAGTCCTTGGGGCTGCAGGTAAGGGGCCCCCAGAGTGGGGGGCCGGGGACTGGGGCAGGGCTGTAGGGCAGGAGAGGCTGACAGGCGATCCAGGGTGGGCACATGGCACAGATACAGGCAGTGGGTGAAACAGGACAGTCCAGGCAGGAGGTCAAGGCAGTTGGGCAGAGACCCACAGACACCAAGACAGCAGGGTGACGAGAGGTAAGCTGGCCTGAGACCTGGTGACGGTCACTGTGGGCAGGAACAGGTGAGGAGTTGAGACCATAGGAGGATGGCAGAGGCACAGGGTGACAGTCAGATGTCAGCTCAGGACAGGTGGGGTAAGACAGGCAAGAGACGCAGGAGAAGGGGGCAGGGGAGATGGGGGAGGGGTGAGGGAGCTGAGGCAGAGACCAGCTGTCAGAATTGGGGGATGGGAACATGGACATGCCAGCTCCATGACAGGCGGGCGGAAGGGGCAGGACCCCAGAGGCTGGGAGACACTCAGAGGAAACAGTGGTCCCGGGAGGCCGAGAGGGAAGCCCTGAGACGAGGGAGATGCAGAGAGCCGAGCAGGTGAGGGGTGGGCTGGGCAGGAAGTCTGAGCAAGCCGGGCGCCAGGCAGTGACAGGGAGACGCCATGTGGAGACCAGGGAGCAGGACAGAAGTTTGCCTGGTGTCTGGACCAGAAGGCAGGCGGAGGCCGAGGGACCCACGTGTGAGAAGGGGCCAGAGGGGACTCTGGCTGAGGACGCTGGGGCTCAGGCCTGTCACCCTCTCCTGCTGTGAGCCCCAGCCCGGGCCTGCTCCCCAGGTCGAGCGTGATGGGCAGGGGATCCGGCGGCTGGGCCACGACCCCGTCTGGGCAGATGGCACCCCCTCCCATCTTTGTCCCTAGCTGAGGATGCAAGGGGGGGGCAGGCAGGGCACTGAGGGGGGAGGCTTCTCCGTGTGGTCCCCCTCACTCACCTTTCTTCCCCGCAGTATGAGAGCAAGTTGAGCAGCCTGAGGAAAGCACCCCCACTTCAGCCCAGCAAGGAGGCCTGGTGAGTGGCAGTGCCCAGCCCTGCTTTGCCCCGCCCCTGCCGTCCTGGGGGCCGGGAGGGTACGAGGGGACCCCCCTGCAGACGCGGGGTCTGGGTCTGGAAGGCCCAGTGCAGACCCCCGCCCCACCGGTGAGCCTGGTGGGTTCGGAGCCGCTTCCCTGCACACCCTCACTCAGCGTCTTCGGGGTGGGGATGGCCGTGATGATGGGCTGATGGTGAGGAGGGGGCAAGGGGACTGTGAACGGCACTCGCGGTGCAATCGCGGGACTGAGCTTCGAGGAGGAGGAATGGTGTGGCTTGGTCACTGCCACAGCCTGAGCACCCCAGACAGGGCTGGCTCTCTGTGCGTGGTGGCATAGGGTGGGTGGTGCTGGACGAATGGGGTCTGGGCGGGTGGGGGGGGTCTGGGTGGGCGGCTGGCCGGGTGGAGGTGTAGAAGTCGGGGTGGCTGGGAAAACACTGGGTGCTTGCTGCATTGTCTTCCTCTCTTCTGCTCTCCTCCCACCAAATTGCTGACCGCTGCCCAGCCCTGTGCTAGGTTCTGGAAACTCCAGACAGACCCGGTGCTACCCCAGTGCTGTAGGGGGTCCTTTGGCCCTCAGCACAGGGCTGGGACCAGCACTGTCTGGCAGGGCGTCCATCGCCGTAGAGACGGACATAACTCCCTGCACTGCTACGGCAGAAAGCCTGGCGGGAGAACAGCATTTCAGCCACCAGCCAGTCAGCCCACCCACCCGGCCACCCCTCCCCAAGGCAGCTGTCGGCCGCAGGCCACGTGGGGCCATACTGGCCCCAGGTGGCGGGAGACGGTATAGCACAGCGCATGAGTTTCCGGCTGGCGTCTGACGCGCCGCTCTGCCCCTCCTCGCTGTGTGTGCTCTGAGTCGGGGCACTTCGCCTCTCCAAGCCTCGACTTCCTCATCTGTAAACCGGGAGTAATGTTAGCAGCCACTGCCTTTAGTTGTCACCAGAGGCTCAGTGACAGCGAGCAGGGGCCGCACACACCAGCCGTGCTTGGGAAGTGCTGGCTCGCGGGGCCGTTGTCTGCGCGGGGGCCTGGGGCTCAGGGTCCAGGCTGTGGGCTCGGGGACTGACCACCAGCTCCGCGTGTGTGGTCCTCCCCTCCCCCCTCCACAGTTTCCTGGAGCACTTACACAAACATCAGGGCTCCGTCCTGCGCCCCGACTACAAGACGGCCTTCCCCTCCTTCGAGGACGCCCTGCACCGCCTCCTGCCCTACCACGTCTACCAGGGCGCCCTCCCCTCCCCCAACGACTACCACAGAGGTGAGGCCTCCCCGGGACGCCCCGCCCCGCACCTGCGCTGTGGGGGTGGCTGGTGAGACGCCCGCTGAGTCTGGACTGGTCTTGCTCCGCAGTGGACGAGGAGTTTGAGACGGTCTCCACGCAGCTGCTGAAACGCACCCAGGCCATGCTCAACAAGTACCGCCTCCTGCTCCTGGAGGAGTCCCGGGTAGGGTGGCCGTCGCCCTCGTCCCGGGGACTCTGCCCTTCCCCCGCACAGGGAGGGAGAGAGGGAGGCTGGTGGTCAGATCACAAGGACAGTCCGGAATCGGCGCCCCTCCATGCGGGTTACTCGCATGCCCCCTCCCCTCCCTCCCGGCTTCTTCACTTGCCTGTCTTCACTCCCTCTGCAGAGAGTGAGCCCCTCAGCGGAGATGGTGATGATCGATCGAATGTTCATTCAGGAGGAGAAGACCACCCTTGCCTTGGACAAACAGCTGGCCAAGGAGAAGCCTGGTGAGCGGGGAGGTGGGGAGAGGGGAACAAGAGGTGTCCCCCACTCCCAGCCGGGCCCCAGAATTAGACTGGGGGGGCAGGGGCGTGGCCTCACCCTCCTGCGCCGCTAGGCGGCGCCCGAGCCCCGCTTCCCTGCAGTAGCCTGTCTTCCCACCTGTGCGAGCTGACCTCGCCTCCCTTTCACCGCCTGGATCCTGGCATGGAAGAGGCGTGCTGCCACTCCCCGGGGGATGGAAAAGCCAGGGAGCAGAGCCAGGACTAGGGTGCAGCAAACAGGGTGCCCAGATTGCAAAACGTAGGGTGATGTCCACTCCAAGATCCCCACCTCCCTCTGCCGCCGCAAGTTACAGGGATTTGGGAATTGCTGAGAAGGATCGCACCCAGCAGTGTGTCCCCGGCCGGAGAGAGTGAGGGGCTTAGCCCAGGGCCTGACGGATAGTAGGTGCTCAGTATATAGCTGTTCCTCGTAGTTCTGTTCTGCGCAGGCGCCCTGCGCATTCCCTAACCCGGTGGGTTTTCCCGGCCCCCTGGTTCTACAGATGAGTACGTGTCTTCCTCGCGCTCTCTCGGCCTGCCTGTCACAGCCTCTTCCGAGGGACATCGGCTTCCCGGCCATGGCCTGCCATCGTCCTCAGCTTCCGGGGCACCCAGCCAGCCCCCTCTGCATCTGCCTACCAAGCTGGTGATCCGGCACGGCGGGGCAGGCGGCTCCCCGTCCGTGACCTGGGCCCGGGCGTCCTCATCCCTGTCCTCGTCGTCCTCCTCATCCTCCGCCGCCTCCTCCCTGGACGCCGACGAGGACGGCCCGATGCCCTCCCGCAACCGCCCACCCATCAAGACCTACGAGGCCCGAAGTCGCATCGGCCTCAAGCTCAAGATCAAGCAGGAAGCCGGGCTCAGCAAGGTCGTGCACAACACGGCGCTGGACCCGGTGCACCAGCCCCCGCCGCCTCCCCCCGCCGCCCTCAAGGCGGCCGAGCCCCCGCCCCGGCCGCCGCCGACGCCACAGCCCACTGGCCAGATGAACGGCACCGTGGACCACCCGTCGCCGGCCACGGCAGACCGCAAACCGCCCGCCGCGGCCCCGCACTGCCCCCGCCTGCCCCTGCGGAAGACGTACCGCGAGAACGTGGAGGCCCTGGGCGGCGGGGCGGCCGTGCCGGGCAGGCCCCGGGGCAGCAGCCCAGCGCCGCTACCCACCAAAGTGGATGAAGCCACCAGCGGGCTGATCCGCGAGCTGGCCGCCGTGGAGGACGAGCTGTACCAGCGCATGCTGAAGGGGGCCCCGCCCGAGGCCACGGTCAGTGCCGGCCAGGGCAGCGCCAGCAGGGACCTGGGCTGGGACGCGTCCTCGCTGCCCCCTGCCAAGAGGCGCAAGTCTGAGTCTCCCGACGTGGACCAGGCCAGCTTCTCCAGCGACAGCCCACAGGACGACACCCTCACGGAGCACCTCCAGAGCGCCATCGACAGCATCCTCAACCTCCAGCAGGCCCCCGGCCGGACACCCGCAGCCCCGTACCCCCACGCGCCGCCAGCGGCGGTCACGCCCGCCTCCCCGTCTCCCCTGCACAGGCCGGACGCCTACCCGCCCTCCAGCCACAACGGCGGCCTCGGCGCCAGGACGTTGAACAGATAACACCGGGCTGGGCTTCCCTTCTCTGTCCCCTTGCTCTGCGCGGACGCCGGGTCGACTGGGCATCTGGCCTCTGCCTCCTGGGGGACACGAGCCGGGGATCCCTTGAGTTTTTCTTGCCTAAGTTATTAAGTCACAAAGGCCTCCTCTCCCACCTCCCTCTTCAGCTGGGTGGTTGGGTGGGGATCGTGGGTTTAGGGGAGGAGGCCCTAATGTAAACTGTCCCCTGCCAGAGGAAGGGGTACTCCTGGTGTGTCATTTCCCATTTCTTCCTACTTCCTGCCACACTCCACCCTGACTCCTGGGGGACACGCGTGTGCTTGCCAGGGACGGAGGCACCCTGGTTGTTCCCACTGCTCACGCGTGTCCGGGACCCCTCTTCTCTCTGGCCGCGGGGCTCCGAGCGGGGTGGGTCCTTAGAGCCACGCTCCGCCTCTCCCCACCGCCCCCCGCAGGCCGTAAAAGGAAACGCAAGGAAGAGGCGCCTGAGCCTGCGTCCCGGGACCCGCACGCGTCTGGGCGCGTGCGCGAGGGCACTTGTCACATCCCTGTGTGTGCGTCCAGCTCCTTGTCCTGTGTCCCTGTGTGTGTGCTCGAGTGAGAAAAAGTAAGAGATTTCGAACCCTCCTGTCCCTCGACTGAAATCCGAGCACCGCCAAGACGGGAAACTCGGGTCTTCCAGGGCGCCCTCCCCAGTCTTCCCTCTGTTCTTCCCGCCTCCAGCCACCTGCGCCACATTTTGAAATCTCGGAGACAAAACGTACTGTAAGATAAATTTTTTTGTACTGTATTTATTGTGTATAACGATTTTTTTAAAAGAATTCTGTACATTTAGAACTCTTGTAAATTAAAAACCGATCCTTTTTTTAAAACTACTGATGTCCCTTCAGCCCCGTTGCTTTTGGGTCTTTTGGGGATTTGGAGTCTGGGGGTTTGGGGCGATACCTGGAGAGGGGCATGGGGAGAGTTTATTCCACATAAAGTCTTGAGCACCTACTGGGTGCCAGGCCCTGTTCAAGGCACACAGTGGAGGAGGCAGATGGTGAACAGCTCAGCCGAAGAGGCGGTTCTCTTCTTATTTATTTTTTCATTCCCAGCTCCCACCACTTTGGCGACCATCAGCTTGTTCTCTGTATCTATGGGTCTGTTTCTGTTTGGTTTATTCATTGACTGAGTTTTCCCCGCGATTCTTCTGTTTTCCCCACGATTGCACAATGATGTGTGTTTCTGCTTAAAGACACCTTATTGATACGTATTCATTCAAGGCTGATGCATTCAAGGCCAACAGCACTGTGACGCCTGAAGAAAGCTCATCCAACACACTCAATTTTCCTATAAGGCACGTTCCGGCCTTTTTTGTGCTTAGGCATTAGACAGCATTAAGCACCACGCTTGGGCACCGGGAGTCGGACGGGTGAGAGGCAAAGTCAGAGGGCACAAAGGGGGCCTATCGTGTTCAGAACTTTGTGCTCCCCGGGGATAACTTTGCTCTTACTCTGAGGGAGGCGGGAGCCACTGGAAGGTTCTGAGCTGAGAGGGCTGTGAGCGGTCGGGGTTCCCAGGCGCCCTCTGGCGGCCGCGCGGGGAACACGGCGGAATCCCGCACAGCGGGAGACGCCTGCCGTAGTCCAGGCGGGCGCTGGGGAGTGGACCCGAGAGATGCGCCGTCTCTCCACAGGCCCCTGAAAGGGCGGGTTGTGGTGGAGAAGCTGATACACGGGGTGTCAGAGATGGACCACCCCCTTGCCTAGCTCTACACCGACTTCTGCCTTGTGCAAAATAAACCTGACAGGGAGTGGCAGTTCCTAACGTCCTTGGGTGCCCGCATGCCCCCGGGCAGACCCCACGTGGTCACGCAAAAAAAGTTTGCCAGTGCTTTCCACGGGCTCGGGGCCTCAGTTCTGGAAGGCTGGCTGCACACCAGCCAGACATGCTGAGCAACGTTTGTGGGGCACTCACTGTGGGCGCTGAGCCATCTGGAAAAAATGAGAGGCCCAAAACGGTGACCTCAGGGCCCAAGTCACCTGGGAACGGCAGAATTACAACCCAAGACTGACAGAGTCCAGAATTCAGCGAGTAGTTACAACTACCAGGCTCGCTGGCTGCCTCCTGCACCTTTTTTTTTCAATCGTGGTAAAATATACATAACATAAACTTTGCCATTTCAGCCATTTTTAAGTATACCGTTCAGTGGCATTAAGTACATTCACATTGTGTAACCATCACCACCATCCACCTACAGAACATGTTTCATCTTGCGAAACTGAAACTCTGTCCCATTAAACAATACCCCCCATTCCTCCTCCCCAGGCACCAGCAGCCACCATTCTCCTTCCTGTCTCTTTGAATGTGACGGCTCTAAGCGCCTCATAGGAGTGGAATCATATAATATTCGTTCTTCTGGGGCTGGCTAATTACACTTGACAATGTCTCCGAGGTTCATCCATGTTGTAGAATGTGCCAGAATTTCTCCATCCAGTTTTGACAGATGGGGAAGGAGGGAGCTAGAAAGGAAAGAAAAAAGAAATCTGAACAAAAATGAACTGTAATTGAAAAAAAATAAAAATTTCAAAATTTTTAAAGGGAAAATAATCTGAGCTTGTGCCTTGGGGTGGAGTCTCCAGAGACTGTAAGACCATCAATGACACCCAGAATCCCTGATTCAGAGAGCAGGGACACAGCAAGATGAGACAGCAGCCCCAGTTACTCAGGGCTCGAAATGCATTTAATGAGGCAGGGTAGTGGTGACCAGGGTCCCCTTCCTAGAATAATGTCATTAAATGCATAAACTGAAACCCACAAGATTACAAGGGGGCCAATTACACTGAAATACAGTTATCTCCTTATTTAAAACTCACGAGCCGGTGACATGGTAACAGGGGCCCCTCCCAATTACACAGAGCTGGCGGTGGGTCTGATTGGTGATGAGCCACCAATTACTGGAAATCATTGAAGCACCTGAACTGTGATGAAAACGTTGGCGATTCCTCTTGGTGACAATGACACGGGTCCTGCTAATGCTATTGTGTCTTGTGGCTCGCATTCGGGAGGGAAAGGACACCCTGAATTTCAGTGTAAGGTCTAGATGTCATTTATTTTTCCCAGTCCAAGTCCACGGACCCTCCTGAATTTCACCTGAGGATGCGACAAGTGGACAAACCCTGGGGTGGACTTTCTGTCCTTCGCTCCTGGGACTGGAGACTGCTTCCTTGTGCCTCAACTTCTCCATCTGAGAAATGGATTAATAACAACAAGAAGAACAGAAACTCACCTCCCAAGGGGAAGGGAGATGGTCCACGCCAAGCTTTGAGAAAGTGTCCTGCCTCACAGTGATAACGTTCGTTCTCACCAAGTCTCCGGCCTTTTATTTACATATATATCACCCCGATTATGTATATGATTGCATTTAACCAATTACAGATTTACTGAGAGAGGCATTTAAAATACATAAGATTAAAAATAAATAAAAACCACTTTTTTAAAGAGAAGCAAAATGAGTAACATATATTCAGGCCGATGGCGATAAGAGCTAAGAAGGAAAATGAAGACAGCACTGGGGAGAGGTGTGGTGGGGGCGGGAGGGGGTGTCAGGGTAGGTGGGGTGCACTGAGGGGGGGTGCCATTCCAGCAAAGACCCAAGGGAAGTGGTTCTGTAAAGTAAGATGGGTGGGGAAACAGGCTGAGAGAGGCAGAGTCGCTTCCCCGTGGTTCACGGCTGGGACCGGCCTCGTCCACTCACCCACCGGGAGCGGGCGGATGATCAGGGCTGATGTTTCTGAAGCACCTGCCACCGGCCCGGCGTGGCGCTCGGCTCTGACCCATCTCTCTGGGTTTTCCGAATTCACTTCTCCCAACTCAGTTGTCTCACCTGCCAAATGCGGATAATCATACCTACTTCTCGGGGATCGTCTGAGAATTCAGAGAGCTTCGAGCAGTGTTTGCGCCTAGGAAGCGTTCAGTGCGTGTGAGGGGTTCATTCGACAAGTCCTTACCAAGCCCCTTCCGTGGGTCAGGCGCTGCGCGAGGCCGAGGGCACCGCGGAGAACCACCCAGTCGGAAGTCCCTGACCTCGTGAGTCTGTTGTTGCGACAGTCACTTAAACAGAGAAATGTGGACTATGGAGAGTGATGACAGGAACTGTGGAGAAGAACAAAGCAACCATAATGGCCGGATGGTGGGTGCCGTGTTAAAACGGAGAAATCGGGGAGGGCTTCTCGGAGGAGGCGGTGTTGCAGCAGAGCCCTGCAGGAGAGGAGGGAGCAGGCCATTCCTCTAGGGTGGAGGGGACAGCAAGGGCAGAGGCCCTAAGGTTGGAGGGTGGTCAGTGTGTTGGAGAAACAGCCGGGGGTCCAGGGTGACTGGAGGGCAGTGAGTGAGGGGGAGAGGGAAGGAGGCGGGGGGGGGGGGGGGGGGGGGGGG
>CM053508.1:90252005-90296837 GCA_028627145.1 Eidolon dupreanum | reverse complement strand
GGGGGGGCAGGGGCAGCTGCAGAGGCGGCTGGGCGGGGCGCCCTCGGCCTGGGGGCGGGGTCTGGGAGAGTGGGAAGGAGCGGGGTCCCAGGCCCGCCGGTTGGGGGCCCCAGGGGCACTGGGGGGCGGGAAGGGCGTGCAGGGAACGGGTTTCCTTCCCTAGTGGAGGCAGAGAGAGCCTGTCCCGCTGTTGGTGTGGCTGTGTGTGTGTGTGTCTGTGGCTGGCTGTGACTCTGTGTGCCTCCGAAGGACCACGAGGGGACTCTATGGGGTTGAGCGCGATGAATTGTGTCTCTGTGGTTGTATTGCGAGACGTGGGCTGAGTGTGTGTGTGTGTGTGTGTGTGTGTGTGTGTGTGTGTGTGTGCAAGGGACTCTTTTGTGTGCAGCCGTGTGATTTAGTGCGTCTGGGAAAGTGTATGATTATGGGTGTGAATCTAAGGCCGTGAGTCCGTGTGCGAGAGACTCTGGGTGTGCGCTGTGCTCACGTCGGGACTGGCTTGCGTGGTACCTCTGTGTGACATTGTGTGGCCGTGTAGGACTGCGGGGGCTCTGCTGATGATGTGGCTGCTTCTGCACGCAATGGTGTCTCCGTGTGCAGTTGTGTGCTTGTGTGTGCGCGCTGGTGTCCGGTGCTTCGTGTGGGTCTCACAGTGTCTGTGTAATTGTGTCACCACGAATATCTGTGTAGGTCCTAGATCGTGAGCGCAGGTGTGTCTGGGGGTCTGAATCTTGTGTGTGACCAGGCGTGTGCTACTGGGCTCACACCTGTGCGTGTGCACGCGTGCGTGTGTGCGTGTGTGTGTATTGGTGGCGTGTGTGGCTGCTTCTGCATGTGATCTCTGTGAACGTGCACGTGTGTGATTGTCGCAGAATGGGGCCCTCTGATGCGGTCAAACCTGGGCTCTGCTATTTGTAAACTCTAGGACCTCAGGCAAAAGCTACTTGGCCTTTTCGTGCCTCAGTTTCCTCTTCCGTAAAATGGGAGTAATGATAGTATCCGCCTCGTCGGTTGCACCGAGGGTTAAAATTAACCGTTAAGACGTTGGAAGCGCTGACAGCGTGCGGCGCCCAGCAGACTGTGTGAGCGCCCCGCGCCCCTGGCCGCTTTGCCTGTGCGAGCGCGCATGCGCCCAGGCCCTGCTCTGCCGAGTCTCGCGTTCCCACGCTGACTCACCCCCGCTCCCGCCCTGCCTGACCCCTTCCCTCCCGCGTGAGACACACTTTCCAGATCCGGGCTGGCATGTGTGTTTGCGTGGACGCTGCGGAGGGAGGGAGGGAGCCCAGCTGCCATCCCTCGAGAGACCCGGCCCAGCCTCCGCCTGAACAGTGTCCCCCACGCGTCCTGTGCCGTCCCGGGTGGCCACGAGGAGCCCCAAAGTCACCCACTTTAAGTGTCTAGTTCAGTGCCGGGCACTGTTTTAAGCTCTTTGTATACAAGAGCTTATTTATATCCTTTGAATCGTCACGACAGCCCTGTGGGGTATTTTCTGTTGTGGTTTCCATTTTACAGAAAAAGAAACAGGTTCAGAGAGGTTTTCTTCTTGCCTAAGGTCACACAGCTGATGGGGACAGAGCCGGGACTCAAACCCAGGTCCTCCTGACTGACCTCGTTCCTCTCCCAAGCATCGCTTGGGAGCGAATGGTGCGAATGAATGAGTGAATGAGGAAATGAAGGGTAAAAGGAACGAATGAATGAATGAACCCAGGAGCCAGCCATTGAGATGGGGACTTTACGAAAGCCGGGGCCTTGTCCACGTGTCCTCGGTGTTACCCCAGTGTCCGGGACAGGGCCTGGCACACAGAAAGCTCTCAATCAATGTTGTTAAATAAATTTAAAATGTTTAACATCTTCTGTGGCAAGAGCTTACGTAGCCAGGGCCCACGTGAGCTCCCTCGTTGCTGGATTGAGGGGCGATCAGACAGGTCTGGGGGGGTCGTTCTGGGGACTGCGGAGCCAGAGCAGTGGGGTACACCGGGGGTTCTCCTGGGCAAGGCGTTTGATAGTTACCCACCTGAGCATCTGGACAGTCTGGTATCGACCGTAAGGAGTGGATGCTCGGATGGCCGGAGCGTGGGGACTGACCTCCGTCCCGTCGCCTTCTCCCAGGCTACGACTTCCCCGCGGTGCTGCGCTGGTTCGCCGAGCGCGTGGACCTCATCATCCTGCTTTTCGATGCGCACAAGCTGGAGATCTCGGACGAGTTCTCCGAGGCCATCGGCGCCCTGCGCGGCCACGAGGACAAGATCCGCGTGGTGCTCAACAAGGCCGACATGGTGGAGACGCAGCAGCTGATGCGCGTGTACGGGGCGCTCATGTGGGCGCTGGGCAAGGTGGTGGGCACGCCCGAGGTGCTGCGCGTCTACATCGGCTCCTTCTGGTCCCAGCCGCTCCTCGTGCCCGACAACCGGCGCCTGTTCGAGCTGGAGGAGCAGGACCTCTTCCGCGACATCCAGGGCCTGCCGCGCCACGCCGCGCTGCGCAAGCTCAACGACCTGGTGAAGCGCGCCCGGCTGGTGCGGGTGAGCGGCGACGCGGGCCGGCGGGGGGCGGCGATGAGGCAAGGGGAGGGGCGACGGGGCAGCTCCGGCCGCCCCTCTGACCCTTAGTACCTGGCTGCTGGTCATGCAGGTGTCAGCTCTGATTAGTGAGTTGTCTAAGAATCCAAGAGGCTTAGTTCCCCGAGCTGGCGCAGAGAGGCCTGCGGGAGAATCGGTCTCCCACCTCACGCCTCCATCTCCTCTCCTCCGTCCTGTTATTCCCGCATGCATCACCTCACACCCATCGGCTTGCACCGTGTCCCACCCAGGACTCCCCTCTCGCTTGGCGAACGGCAAGCCCTCCTCGTGGGCCACAGCCGGCCCCTCCCGCCCCCACCCCAAACCCTGCCTTTCCTGTCTGTCCTCATCTTCCACACCCTTTTCAGTATTCATTATTTGGTCCTACCCCGGGGCGTTTGCACTTGCTGTTGCTTCTTCTCATCCTCTCCCACCTGGATGTCCAGGTGCTTCACTCATTACCTCCTTCCTGCCTTTGCTCTAGTGTCATCCCTGCCTGCCTCCCCTTTTTATGACTCTAACCCCTACCTCCCCCCGCAGTCCTGCTAGACCCCTGCTGTAGGTTTTTTTCATAGCGATCGTTACTTCCTAGCCTTGTGTGATCTGTTTATCGGGCTTCCGCGTTGACCGCCTTTCTCCACCACTCGCGTTTTGGCTCCACAGAAGCTGCCATCTTTCTCTGAGCTTGTTCCCTGCTGCAGCCCGAGCCTGGAACAGAGTCCGCGCTTAGCAAATATTTGTGGAACTAATGACGCTGAACAAACCGTTACATTCAACAAAATCTCCTCTGTGCTTGGCCCTGTACCAGCTGCTGTAGGGGATGCAGCAGTGACTAAGGCAGTCCGGGGGAGGAGACAGAACCATGCCCAGACAGTGACGACCCGGTGTGGTCAAGGCTGGGACTGGGCAGCCCAGAGGTAATCAGAGAGGGCTTCTTGGAGGAGAGGGCACCTGAGCTGCAAACTGGAGAATGAAGAGGACAAGAAGGACAGGGATTCTAGACAGAGGGAGCAGTAGGCACAGGAACTGGAGATAAGAACGTGGCAGGTCCAAAGAGGAGGGAAGATGTCAGTGGAACCTACTGTAGGCAGGAGGGCCACCGAATCTGAGGCCGGGGTGGTGGGCGGGGCTCAGACCACCCAGGGCTGTGGCCAGGACCCCGGCTTTGTCCTGAGAAGGGCTCAGGGCGGGGGAGGGACGTCATGGGACTAGACCTGCCTTCTGAAGGATGCATTCAAGGGCCGTGGGGCTGGGGCCGCAGACCGGGGAGGAGGCTGGGGGCCGAGGAGCGCGGAGGAGCGGGGATCAGGACGGGACCTCATGGAGGGGAAGGAGAGCACTGGTTTCAGAGCGTTTTGGAGGCTGAAATGGAACATTCATGGGGGAGGGTGCAGGGTGGAGTGGGGCAGGAAGCTGGGCGGGCGAGGAGGCCCAGAGGTTATGGGAGGTGGAGGAGGCCGAGGTGTTGGTTTAAGGAGCAGGGAGAAGGGGGTGAGTCAGAGTCTCCCCCCTCCCCAGGAATCCTCCTTGGGAGGGAGCGGCCCGGTGTGGACTGGAGTCGTCAGAATCCACCTCTCTCTATTCCCCTGCCCGCTCAGGACTGTCTGGCTGGCTGGCGCCCTCCTTGTTTCTACCTTTCTCATTTTCCCTCTTCCTTCCTCTTCCTCTCTCCTTCTCCCCTTCTCTCTCCCTTTCTCTGTCTCTCTAGGTCCCCCCCATCTCTGTCTCTCTCTCTCTCTGTCTCTGTCTGTCTCTGTCTGTCTCTCAGCCTTTCCCATGGTTTGTCGTCCCCCCACGGACCTCTGTCCCCCAGGTCCGTTCGGGGAAGTAGACAGCGGGCGGGAGCCGGAGCCCAGGGTCGCGGGACCGAGGGGCGGGGTCAGGCCGGACACCTGGAGTCCCCCTCCGGACAGGGGGCGGCTCCGGAAACGCGGACAAACCCCGGAGCCCGGGACCCGCGCCCCGGCCCACCCCGCCCTCCCCCCTTATCTCTTCCTGGCACCTTCCCCCGTTTCCTCTCTGGAAAAGTCATCAGCGCCCTCCCGCCTTCCCTCTTCTGGGTCCCCGAGGAGCCGCCCTTAAGCCCCGCCCCCCTCGCCACATCGGGCCCTCTCGCCGGCCGCACCCCTGCCCTGACTGGCCCCTCACACCTACAGACCACTCGGGCCTGCAGATGCCTCCATGGCTCCCCAGTGCCGCTCAGGGCGCGGGGTCCGCGGTCACCAAGCCTCGCCGCCCCTCTCCTGCCCCGTGTCACCTGCTCATCCCCTCGCGAACGATTCTGCCGCTGTCGGTCCAGCCACTGAGCGACCGTTCGCCACCCCCCCGCGCCCCCCCCCGCCCCCCCCCCGCCCCCCGTGCTCTCTTCCGAGGGCTCAAGGCTTCCCCGGCTCGGTAGCTGCCCCTCCGTAGGATGTGGGGTGTGGGTGCGTCCTCTGGCTCTGCCCTTGGGTTGAAGTGAGAGCTGCTACGAGGGGCGATGTTGCTGTGCCGTGATCCTTGAGGCCAAGGTCTTGGGAGGGTGTGAGTCGAAAGAGGCCATATGCCGGGGACCTTCATGCTCAGTTGCTCTAAGTGGCCCAATGACATGCAACAGTTACTAAGCGTCTACCACGCCCGCCCCGCCCCCCACCACTGTTCTAGACCCTGGGGACACAGTGCCGAGCCAACGGCCTAAGTTTCTCTTCTTGTAGAATTACTTTTTAATGGACAAGTGGATATTAATCTATAATATTACAGTGTACGTGATAAGGACTATGAAAAAAAAATGCAACAAAGGAGAGATTGGCGAGGGACCATTTCAGGGACATCGGGGAGGGTGTCCAATATTGGAGCAGAGACCTGGGAGAGCAGAAGCGGGGGGCATCGATGGGAGATCTGGGGCGGGGGAGACCACCCCAGGCAGGAGGAATAGCCAGTGCAAAGGCCCTGAGGCAGGAACAGGCTTGAACCAGGATTCAGAACCAGCCAGAGCCACTAAATGTTTGGCATTCTAAACTTATGAGTCATGAAGCAAGTGCTTTTAATGGGACACGTAAGAGCGTTAAAGTATTTGTGTTCTGTGGCTAGCGCTCCCTCCCACCCCTGACCCCACCAGCTCTCAGGGGCTCACCCCTAAAAGCAGCCCCATGAACAGTTTCTAGTGCTTTCTTCCAGTTATAGTCTGTCTATTTAAGTGTATACCTTTAATTATTGAGTTATTTAAAAAAAAAAAAGGACAGGCTATGCATGTTATTTCTCCCTCCTTGTTTGCTTTTTGATAACTCGTGAGATTGTGGCTCAAAGATCCCTGAGTTCATCGGTTTATTCCACAAATATTTCTCGAGTCGTTCATGGGCCTGCTGTGCCGGCCCCGACGACAGGGGGAACAAATGAGGTCCCAGCCCTTCTGGAACTCACACTCTGATGGAAGGACATAGAATAAGTAAACCGATGGATAGACAACTAAACTAATGCGGATTCCGATAAATGTTGCAAACAAAACAAGGAAGGGGACGATAGAAAGTAACTGAACGGTGGTGGCTTGGGATGCCTGCTTCCCATGGGATGGCCTCTGTCAGACGGGAGCCGAAGGAGCCAGCGGTGAGCCCACCGGCGCTGAGAGCCCAGGAGGGCGGCGCGCACCAAGGGCCTGAGGCGGGCAGGGGTCGGCCTGCTGACGGAAGGTGGGTGAGGAGGCTGGAGCAGAGAGTGCGACAGAGCAGCAGAGGCCAAATCGTGCAGAGCGATGCTTCTCCAACCTTCCGGTCTCAGGGTCCCTCCACACCCTTAAAAATGACCAAGGACCCCAAAGGGTTTGTACGTCCATGGAGAAAATCTGTCTATAGTGATCATGTGAGAGGTTAGAATGAAGAAAAGAAAACGTCTGATGTTTATCTCCTTATTAACCGACGACTGATAATTACATGATTATGAGTAAGTAGTAGCTTATTATAAAGGTGATATCAGTAGGTTATTGGTAACGTTAATTTATATCAATACATATTATTATAAGGTCGCTTAAAATAACAATAAGCCTAAGTCAACCCAAGTAACACATGTTTTGAGAATTAACTATTTTCCAAACAAAAAAATATTGGGAAGGACAGTGACCCTGTCTTCCGCTTCTGCAAATCTCTTTCGTGTTGTAGCTTAAAAAACTCCACCATCCACAAGAGAGAAAAACCAGAATAAAAAAGACAAATAGAGTCTTAATGTTATTATCCAAATACTTTCGATGGTGCAGACAGACCCCTTCGGGGCCCCTCAAGACCTCCTGGGGTTCCCCGGACCGTATTTTGAAAACCACTGCTATAGGGCCTCGTCAGCTGTGGCAGGAATTGCTGAATCAGAACCAGTTGGAGACTTTGGAGCTGCGTTCTCATGGTCTAGTGTTTGTTCCTTGAAAACAAACAAACAAACAAAAACAAAACGAACAAAAACTTCTGGCTGCTGATGCATGGAAAAGGGATTGTAGGGGGAAGAGCAGAAGCCAGGAGACCAGTGGGGTGACCAGTGTGTCTCCCCAGGCAAGAGCTGGTGGCGGCTGAGACAGAGGGTGGTGGCCCCTGAGGCAGAGAGAAGAGGAAAAGCAGCTCAGGAGGCCAGAGAAAAGGACTCACTGCCAGTGAGGAGTGAGAAAGATGAAACCGGGAGTGACTTCCAGATTTTGGTCTCCACTGGGGCGGGAGAGGTGGGCACAACTGAGAGGTGGGCGCAGTTCTTGGGACTGGGCCCAGAGTCCCCTGAGCGCCGCCTAAGACGGCGCAGTGCAGGAAAGTTGACCAGATGGTCAGCCCTGCGCCCTGAGCTGTGGGGAGAGGCCAAGGCTGGTATGCAGACCGGGGAGTGGATGGGGCTGTAGGGTGCTTAAGCCACGGGAGGGGCCGAGACGGCCTAGAAGAGAGGAGGAACCCTTCTACCTGTGGCCACGGCTCACCTGTAAACGGATCAAAATGCAAATTCTCAGGCCCAGCCCTGGACCCAGCATACCAGCAGCCCTGGACGGGAGGCCCGGGAACCTGTATTCTAACGAGCCCACCGGGAGACCGTGAGGCAGGCTCAGGTGATAACTTCCTCCCGCAGGTCCATGCGTACATCATCAGCTACCTGAAGAAGGAGATGCCCTCCGTGTTTGGGAAGGAGAACAAGAAGAAGCAGCTGATCCTCAAGCTGCCCGTCATCTTCGCCAAGATTCAGCTGGAGCACCACATATCTCCCGGCGACTTTCCCGACTGCCAGAAGATGCAGGTGGGAGGCCCCCTGGGAGCGGGGCGGAAGGGGAGCTGGGAACGCCGGCTTCTGTGGGCTCCAGGAGAGATGGATGGATGGTGGGTTCCGGAAAGCACCTCCCGCCAATGGTTCCCTGGGAGCGTGGTTTTCTAAGTTAGGAGAAGGGAGGGAAAACCCCAAACAACTGTGGCTCAGTTGGGATAGTTTATGTCTCTCCTTCATAAAAGTCCCAGAAGGTGGTCCGGGGCTGCGCTGGTTCTTGACAGAGCCCGGGACCCAGTCCCGTCTCCTCCGTTCCTGGCCTCCAGTCCCAAGAACCCTCACGGCACAGAATGGCTGTGCAAATTCTGGCCCTCGCGTCTGCATTCTAGCCAGCAAGACGAGGTGGCAAGGCGCTATGGGACAGTCACTCTCTTTAAGGACACTTTCTAGAACGGTGCTGTCCAATGGTACTCTAAGATGATGAAAGAATTTTGTGCTGCACTGTCCAGTATGGTGACCACTGGCCACACTAGAACTGAAATGGTTGCTTTTATTTAATTCTAAGTCACTTCAATTTAAATAACTACGTGTGGCCACTCCATTGAACAGGGCAGTTAGTTCTAGAATCGCCCATGCAACCAACCTGTGTTAACGTCCAGTTGGCCAGAACTTAATCACATGGTATTGCCGGCTGCAAGGGAAGCTGGGGAGTGTAGTGTTTCCTCTAAGTGGCCTGGAGCCCAGGTAACGTTCTGGATTCCAGTACCGAGGAAGAAGGGACAAATGGATCTTGGGGGGCCACTGGGAGGCTCCTCACAGGTTCAGGCCTGGGATTAACCAGTGGCAGAGCTGGGTAGGAACACCGGCAGCCTGACTTGGGGTCCTGCCCCCCGCTTCACCATTGTACCTCCATCTTTGTGGGCACATTCGGCGGGCCTCTCTGCCTTGACTCTGGAAATTAACGGGATGCCATGACATAGCTCAGGCCTTGCTGAGACTCTGCCCGTGCAGGGGACTTGTGCCCGTATGAGAAGTGCCGTGACCACAAACCCAGCCCACAGCCGCTGCCCTAGCAGAAGAGGGTGTGGGGGTGGCATGGGGGGTGTCCTGGGGTCTCCTAATGCTCTTCCCATCCCGGGCTCACCCCCACGTTTGGCAGTGAGCCCCTGGCCCTCTCCCTGCGGTGGGGCGGCAGCTAACAGAGTGGCGGAAAGGGGATTTTCTTGAGCTGGCATTGCAGCGATGGGGCAGTGGGGTTCCCGGGGGGCAGGCCGGGCTGAGCGCCGGCTCCAGGGCTCCGGCACAGCTGGAGCTGATGTCAAGATGTCGAAATCTTTGTGTACCAGCTGGCAAACGGCCGCCGCTCTGACTCATCGGAGGTCCCCGGGGGCTCCCCACTGTCCGTGGATTCTAGGGCACGCCCGGCTCCGAGGGGGGCCCATGGGACCCTGTCGTCCAAGCAGGGTCCAAGCAAATCTTTAAATATGCTTGCAGCTCTCGGTAAATAGCTGCCACCTGAGTAGCCCAAGTGTGCTGGTGCCACCAAGGGGACGGGACCTCGGGGGCGGTGTCCCCTGACTTCCTGGTGCCTCCCCTTTCCCAACAGGAGCTGCTGATGGCTCATGACTTCACCAAGTTCCACTCGCTGAAGCCAAAGCTGCTGGAGGTGCTGGACGAGATGCTGACCCACGACATCGCCCGGCTCATGCCCCTGCTGCGGCAGGAGGAGCTGGAGAGCACCGAGGCCCGCGTGCAGGGCGGCGCCTTCGAGGGCACCCACATGGGCCCGTTCGTGGAGCGGGGGGCCGATGAGGCCCTGGAGGACGGCGAGGAGGGCTCGGACGACGAGGCTGAGTGGGTGGTGACCAAGGACAAGTCCAAGTACGACGAGATCTTCTACAACCTGGCGCCGGCTGACGGCAAGCTGAGCGGCAGCAAGGCCAAGAGCTGGATGGTGGCCACCAAGCTGCCCAACTCCGTGCTGGGCCGCATCTGGAAGCTGAGCGACGTGGACCGGGACGGCATGCTGGACGACGAGGAGTTTGCGCTGGCCAGCCACCTCATCGAGGCGAAGCTCGAGGGCCACGGGCTGCCCGCCAACCTGCCCCGCCGCCTGGTGCCGCCCTCGAAGCGGCGCCACAAGGGCTCCGCTGAGTGAGCCACCGTCACCATCACCGCTGCCGGCCCCCCCAGCTTCGGCCAGCCGCACGCACAACCCCACCCTTGCCCACACGCACCCCGCCTGTCCACCTTCTCAGCTGTCAGGAGGGCGGTCTCTCTACTCCCCCACACCGCCAGGCGGAGGGGACCAGGGGCGAGGCCAGACTTCTCACCTGTCCTCCGCACCTCTCCCCTCACATACACCTGGGCACGTCACACCGACACTAACACACACACACAGGCATCCACCCGTGCATCAGTCATTTGAGTATTTATTGAGCACCTACTATGTTCCATGTCGGGGGCTCGTTCTAGGCACGGGGGATTCGGGCAGAGAGCGAACCAGACGTGTGCCCGCCCTGGCCGAGCCAACTTCTCAGGAGAGAGAGTGTCCGTGGTCACCCAAGCACGCACAGACGCACGCCCAGCCCTAACCTGCGCCCACACCCCCAATTCCGGGCGGGACCCCTTGCCTCTCCCCGGAACGAGGGGCTGCTTAGTTGAAATGACTAACAGGGCCCCCGCCCCGCTTCCTCCTGACCACCCAGGCAAGGAACCCCCCCTTCACGTCATCTAGCCTGGGGACTACTGGGGGCTCCAGGGAACACAACCTCCTACTTCCTCAGGTGGACCCCTCGTAGCCCCTCCCCCAGCCCTGGTCGCACCCCTTCCTCTAAGTAGGATCTTTAGGGGACATAAAAGCCCCTTTGATCCTTGCTCCTCCCACACTGCCCCCTTGGAGGTATTTCCTCCCTCTGCCCACCCCGCCTGGATTGAAAGCCCAGTCCGGCTCCCTCCTCCCCATTCCTGGGGGTCGGAATTTTAGACGGCAGGGCCTGGCCTTGCCGCACGCCGTCAATCCATGTTTAAGTGGAGCCCCTACCAGATATAAAAGACCCCAGGGCTTTATTTCAGCCCCCTCTTCAGGGATGTCGTGGGGGGATGGGCTCTTGGTGCTACGGCCCTCCCCGCCTCTCTCTGTAAGGACCTCACACCCCACACCCTGTCCTGCTGTCACTACATATGAGTGTTTGACCCTGGTGGGGACCCCATGGGAAGGAAAGGGGAAGAGGAAACTAGGTGGGGACGATGCCCCCGCCAGGGCGCTGACTGGGATTCCCACGCTCACCGACGCCCCCTGCCCGGTGCCCGGGAGGGGGCGTGAACGGAGTAGCGGCCCCACTGAGCGAATAAAGCCAAGGCTTCTTTCCACGTGGGACCAGGCTGTCTTGGGATGGGTGTATGGGGGTGTGTGTGGTGGGGGACTCGCTCTGTCCCCGACCCCCAGCGAAGGAGAGCCCGGGCAGGCTTCAGGGGGGTCCCCTTCCAGCTCTCCCGGGTGGGGCAGGGGGTGGAGGCCGTGACTCAATGCCGCGGAGCCTGATGACTCAGGCCTGGGCTGGAGGCCAGACCGACATATTTTCCGAAGAAAAGTTACTCTGGGGCCCTCCCTCCGGGACATCCCTCGCTCCGCCCGCCCGCCGCGGGGGCCTGGGAACCGAGCCCTGGGGCGCGGGGCTGTGTGCGCACGAGCTCGGGCACAACGTGCAACCGGGGTACACGACTCCTGACACGTCGCTCTGCGGGCAGACGGGCTCCCAGAGGGGGAGAGGTGGCGCTGCTCACGCCCGGGGACTCTCGGCCTTCGCTATGCGGCGAACACACACCCAAGACCGCACCCACGGCGCCCCGGGCCGCGCGCTCCGCGCCCTCGCGGCTTCCGGCGCCCCCTGGCGGACACTCGGCGGCTGCGCGGGCCGGTGGCCTCGAACCCCGTCCGAGGCGGTGGGTGTCCAAGTCTCCGGGGCCACAACCCAGGGTCTGTCACCTTCCCAATGCTCCGCGCAGGGGCCCAGCTGAGTTCCGCTGGGCGACTCCCTCCCTGCTCCTGTTTCCGAGGCCCGGATCCCCATGGATGGTTGCCAGCGCCCGAGAGCCTCTGAGCTTCCTTCCTTCTCCGTAAACAGTTAAGATTTAGCTGATTCTGCAACGGAGTCTCAGGGGCGAGGCAGTCGCCACAGCTGACGTCTAGATGCCGGGCACACTCGCAGATGCTTTCTATATCTCGTTTAGTCTTCAGAAAAAGCTCTGTGGCACATGCATCGTCATCATCTCCATTCTAGACGAGGAAACTGAGGCAGCACTGGGCTGGCCCAAGGCTAAGGACTGGGACTGCGCTTCGCGCGCCGCGACAGTGTATGCCTCCAACATCCGTCGCATGTAAATCTCTGAGCTTCCAACCTCGACATCCCGAAAGCTCTCTGACTCCCCTAATTCCAGGATTGGAACATTGAGACGCCAACCGTTCTGAGATTGGCACGTGTCTTGCCCCAAATCCGCCACTGACGGTTTCTTTTTTAAGAAACTGGATTATCAGCAAACAAAAAATAAAAAAAATATTCAGATTTGAAAAATATTCCTGGGCGGCCGGGAAAGGGTTGGAGAGGGGTAGTCAGGAACCCAAAGCCCGCCGCCGCCGTCGGGAATCTGCAAAAAAAGGGTGGAGCCATTTACCCTTTATCAAGATGGCTGACCCCCCCCCCGCCCCTTTGCCGCTCCAGCCACTTTACCAAGATGGCAGCCACAGGAAGTGGGTCTCGGAAGTGGGCGGGAGGTCTGCGCGCGCATGCCTCAAACCGGATTTCCGCCGCCGGTAGCCACATTCTTCCTCTAACAAGATGGCGGCGGGAAGCAACCGTGGGAGCGACCAGCTCTGCTCGAAAAGCGAGGCCGATTCCGGCTTCCTGGGGCTGCGGCCCACTTCGGTGGACCCGGCACTGAGACGGCGGCGGCGAGGCCCAAGAAATAAGAAGCGGGGCTGGCGGCGGCTCGCTCAGGAGCCTCTGGGGCTGGAGGTTGATCAGTTCCTAGAGGACGTGCGGCTGCAGGAGCGCACGAGCGGGTATGCGGGGAGGGACTTCCGGCAATTGGGTTACGTGTGTGGCCGGGGGCAAGGCTGATCGTGCTTCGGGAGGACTTTGGTGGGGTGGGGGGAGCTGGGCGCACCTGTCCGGGGTACTCTTGGCGAAGCCGGGAGCGTGGGCGGTTGTCTCTTGATGGGTGGCTGGGGGACTTGGTAGAGTTGCCAGATACAGGATGCCCAGTTAAATTAGAAATCGGGTAAACGACGAGTATTGTAATTTTCTACTGTGTGTACGTCCCATGCCCCCACCTTGGCTTAGTGCATTTTAAGTATTCGGTTCTGTAAACTAAAGGGAGAGGCTTTGGCCTTGAGGGATCCCATGCCGGTAAGAGGATGCTTGAATGAGCATGGGAGGAAAGCTGGGGCCTGAGAGGTTAAGCCTAACCCTTCAGCAGCATCTGGCTCCCTCCCCAACATCTGTAGCTGACATTCTGCATTTTCATTTCTCAGTGGCTTAATATCAGAGGCCCCGGATGAAAAACTCTTCTTCGTGGACACTGGCACCAAGGAGAAAGGTGAGGAAGGGCTTTCGTAGTGTTACACGGTGATGGTTGGTTGTCATTTAGCCTGCCTCAGCCTCTGAGAGGATTTGTGTTAATGCCATCTGTGGCTTAGATGGCAAACACTGCTAAAAAGGGACCTTACTTTAAACAAGAGAACCTGGAATGAACAGAAAGTAGGCTAGAGACTAACTTAAGTCAGATTTTCTTTGTGAGGTATCAGAGATCTCAATGCACTGAAAAGTCAGGCAGGGTCTGCCTTGATAAGTAGATAAGTCATAAAATAGTAGGTCTCATTAATTTTCAGAAAAGCAAGTCAAGGACCTGCCGTGAGGAATTCAGCCAGTTTTAGTTAATAAAATGCTTTAATGAGAAGCAGATGATCTACTTTAAAGAGTGGATGAGAAACTTGTCTTAACCTGCTTGTTGTAATTTGCCAAAATGCAGGGTTGGGACGTGCTGAAATGAGTGGAGAAGTCAAGGATTGTTGGGGTTTACGTCACTACCTGGAAAACCAGACTAAGGCTAGGCAGGCTATTTTGACAAAGAGATAGGGAGCAACCTAAGGGATCTGCTTTAATGGGAAAGATGTTAGCTTTAATGAGCAAATGGCAAGCTGCTTTAATAACAGGACGTGGATAACGATCGCTTATGAGATCAGTTAAGGGACAGATTTTAACCAAAGCGAGTGGATCCGTTTCAGTGAGCAGAAAAAGAGAAGATTTCTTTTTAGACACGAGATTTTGAACAGGTGAGAAGGGTTTATTAAAGAGCTCGACTTTCACAGAAGTCAGTAGATCTGGGCTGTAGACAGAAAGGGTAACTCAGGGACCAGCCCTGGTGAACAGGTGAGGAAGTAGTGAAGGCCTCTGGCCACTAGGAAGTCTTTGGGGAACAGCAGAGGCCCTTTATAGATTCTATTTTAGTTTTTTTTTTTTTTTTTTTAAGGCATATAATAGTGATCATGCGCTTTCACAGGTGATCACTATGCATTATACTTTTGAAATAGTTGCGTTCCCAGATAGCTCTGTGAGGTGGGCGTCATCAGCGGTCTCATTTGGGATACAGAGAAGCAAAGTCACTTCACAGGGTCCCACAGTAAACGGAGGGATATGGGTTGTGTCTTAGTACGCTTTGTCTTAGAGTTCTTGCTTTTTACTGTTAGGTTTTAGAAATAAAAGACAGAAACCTTTGTGCTGAGATTCGCCCATCTTGGGCCCCGAGTCAGACTCCCTGGGCCACAGTGTTGCTGGTTTTTTGTAGCTGTCCCCCTGCTGGGTCTGGAGGCCCTTTGTATGCAGGGCTGTGGGTCGGACTCTGTTCCCAGCACAGGGCTGCTTCCAGGCGGCCCATGACATACGTGTGGTACCGGGTCAGAGCCTGGGCGCTCTGGTCCCTGTCCCTGGGGGCCTCTGTCCTCAGGTGGGAACCCGGGGTCAGCCCGGAGCCCCTGAGTCTTCTGGATGCAGGTTTTACGGTTCCAATGGAGGTATAAGGAGCGGGGTGCGGAGTCGGCCTTGGGGTGTGAGGAGGCCTGAGGCCTTGGTCCTCTCCTTTCTCCCACCCCCAGAGCTGAACAAGACGAGGACCAAAGGCCATAAGAGGTCGCTGCTTCTCAAGAAGCCCCTGCGGGTCGACGTTGTCCTGGAGAACACATCCCGGATCCCTACCCCCAAAGAGTGAGTGTCCTGCCACCCACGGACCCTTCTTTCCCTCTGCACTCAGGCTTTGTGCCCTGTGTGCAGCATCCCCCACTCACTTCCTGGCCCTAAAGGAAGTGCTGGCGAGGGTGGGGGAGGGGGCTAGGTGAGGGGCAATGATGGGGATGGGTGGAGTCAGGCTTGGGCTTTGCTGAGTGGATTGGAGGCGGGGGGGGGGGGTGCTGGGGGCTGTGGCTGAGGCAGGTGAGGATGGGGCCTGGACTTGGCTGGGAACTTTGGGGATAGAGAGGAGGGGGTGGGTGGGAGCCATCGCCAGGGGGGCTTAGCGCCTGGCCCCTGAAGGGGGGGTGTGGCAAAGGACCAGCCGTGCGGGTGATGCCAACGTCAGTGTTGAGCTGTGCGAGGTCCCCGCAGCCTGGGAGACTGAGGATGGGGTCCCGGAGACCACTGTGCTGTTGGGTCTGGGGTTCGGGGGAGAGGCCTGGGCAGCACCCGGACCTGGGGAGACGCTCTCTGGAGCTGCCGGGCCCCGTGGGGGTGGGAGAGCGGGAGGCAGTTGCCCCGTGGAGGGTGCGTGGGGAGGAGGTGCTGCAGGTGGAGCGGACGGAGCGACCGGCCTCTGCTGCTTCCACTTCACCGGTGCCGCCTCCCCCGTCCCAGCATCCTCGCCCACCAGGTCCCCAACGCCAAGAAGCTCAGGCGGAAGGAGCAGCGATGGCAGAAGCTGGCGGAGCGGGGCGAGCTGTCCCGGGAGGTGCGCAGGGCGCAGGCCCGACTCCTCCGCCCTCCCGCAGCGGGGGCCCGGCATGGGCCCCCGGACGCCTCCACGCGGCCCTTCTACGATCTCTGGGCCGAGGACAGTGAGTGCTGCTGCTGTCACCCGGGGGTGGGCCGTCGTGCAGGTGGGGCACCCCAGCCGCACCGTGGTCCCTCTTGCCTCAGCCCCACCTTCCCGAAGGGGGCGGGCTCGGGGGGAGCCCCTCAAGGCCATGGCCCTCCCCCACACCGCAGAGCCCCCAGCAACCGCCCTCGCTGTCCCCACAGACCCGCTGGAGCGGCCCCTGGCTGGCCAGGACGCGTTCTTCCTGGAGCAGACCAAGAAGAAAGGTGTGAAGGTGAGTGCCCAGCGGGCGTCCGGGTGACAGGGTCGGAGGAAGGGCAGGGGCAGGGGGTCCGCAGCGCCTCGGTTCCAGTGCCTGCCTGTCCCGTGACCCAGAGCTCACGTGCTGGCGGCAGGCGGAACAGGTGGGGACCCCGTCACTGTGGCGGGGACCTGAGAGAGCCTGACGCGCTAGCGGAGCGGGCGGGGGGCATCGGAGGGAGCACGTCCTCTGGTGTCTGCGGGGCAGGCGATGGCCCGGTGGCTGCTCCGAGGAGGCGGGGCTGACGTGGCTGGGAGACGACCCAAGACTAAGTCCCTGGGCAGAAGCAGCGGGACTGGAGGCAGCGGGCGTGGGGGGAGGACGAGGGCTGGGGTGTCCAGGGGACCCCCAGCTTCTGCTGGGGGCGGAGGGCCTTGGCTGGAGGGAGGCCAGGCGGCAGGGATGAGGAAGGTCTGGTGTGGGGGGAGACGCTGCCGGCCAGTGCTGCACGAGTTACCAGGCCGTCATGACGCTGATTCTGCCCAGCGGGGTCCGGCGGGCCCAGGGGGCCGCACCGTGAGTCTGATGGCTGTGACCTGACAGATGCTGCCGTGGGTCTGAGACATGCTGCAGTGACTAGAACCCAGGTCCCCTGCACCACACGATTTCGCCAGTGTCCCCTGCTGCTGCCCACCGTGGGGGCCCCATGTGCTCTCCAGGAAGGGTAGACGGTGGCCCCGCCTGCGGGCGCTTGCTGTCCTGGGGTGTCATTCTCGGTCCACCAGGGTTCTGAGGCTGTGGGCTACCTGCGGGGTCCCCGCACCGCAGCTCGTGATGCTGAGCCGGGGCCCTGGGCCTGACCTACCTCGTCTCCTCCTCCAGCGGCCGCCGCATCTCCACGTCAAGCCCTCGCAGGCGCCCGCCGTGGAGGTGATGCCTGCCGGCGCCTCCTACAACCCGACCTTCGAGGACCACCAGGTACACGCCCCAGGCCCTGGTTGGAGTGCCCTCGCCAGGTGCTTTTTCTGTGCCCATCCAGAGGTGGGGACTTTGCAGTGACCAAGATGGCCCTGGGCCTGCCCCCATGGGGCTGATGGTCCACTGAGGGAGACAGACGTGTCCCCAGACAGTGACAACTCAGAGTAGGCAGGACCGGGATGGGGGAACTCAGAAGGGTCACCAAACCCAGTCCTGGGAGTCAGGGAGGGCTTTCTGGAGGAGGGGACATCAGAGCTGAGACTGAGGGGAGTTTGCTGTGGGAAGGCGGGAATGGGTATTCCGGGCAGGGGAGCAGCATGTGCAGAGGGCCAGGGATTAGGGAGATCATGACGTCTTTCAGGGTCCACAGGACGTGGACACGAGAACGTGACAAACTATTAGCAAACTATGAGCAGGTGAAGCTTCTCCAAGGCGGAAGGCAGTTTAGCAGTGGGAAAGGCCTGCGATGAGAGTCACTTTGTTTTGCTGGTGTTCGTTGAGCACAGGTGTCATGAACAAGGGACAAACGCCCTGCCCTCAGGGAGCACAGGTTCCCAGAGAGAGAGAGAGAGAGAGATTAAGGTCATCGAGTAGTCGCGCGTGGTGTTACTCTGTGTGCGATTAGAGGGTCTCGGCCGGCCAGGCGTGGCCTTCCCAAGGGCGGTGTCTGCTCGGCCACTGGCTGCCGTCCTTCCCCGTGGGACTGACGTGGTGGCAGGGTACTGGGGAGATGGAGGAAACAAGTCGGCATTTTCATTTGTATGATGCTTTGTGGGCGTACAATCCCGGTGCCTCGTGATTCGCCCTTCTATGGGATATCTCAACAAGGCATTAGGTTCTCATAGGAGCGTCAGTCCCCGGTGTCACAAAGGTTGGGGACCGCTGCTGAGGGTTATGGGTTAGAAAGTCCTCTGACCACTGTGGGGAATGTGGGGGGAGGCTGCAGCTGGGGAACCAGGCAGATGACAGGCACTGGGGACAGGGGCAGACAGGAGCTGGAGGGCCAGGTCTGTGACCCCCAGGGAAGGCCCCTTGGGGGCTTGGTCCTCACCTCACCCCTTGCTCCCCCCCAGTCCCTGCTCCGGGAAGCCCATGAGGTCGAGCTGCAGCGGCAGAAGGAGGCAGAGAAGCTGGACCGGCAGTTGGCCTTGCCTACCACGGAGCAGGCCGCCACCCAGGTGAGCCCGCCCGCCGGCCCGCCCTCCTTCCCCAGGCCTGCCCCCCCACCCCCGCCCTGCCCCTGACACACTCTCCCTACCCCAGGAGTCGACCTTCAGGGAGATGTGCCAGGGGCTGCTGGAGGAGTCAGATGAGGAGGAGAAGGATGGGGAGCCAGGCAGGGGCCAGGACAGGGGGCCCAAGGCCGGAGGAGACCACAGCGGAGGAGCCGAGGCGCCGGCCACGCCTGCCCGCCTGGCCGCTGTGGACAAGAAGACGGAGCAGCAGCGGCGGCGGGAGAAGGCCGCCCGGATGCTGGTGCGCCCTGTGGGCTCGGGTCTGCTCTCCCTGCTCCCGCAGCCTGATATTTTCTTTCCCCAATCTGGTTTCTGTCATCCCTGCCACCTGCTTTTGTGTGTCCTTTGGAATCCGCAGGTGGCCTGCGGCTGACTTTCCTAGCGCCCTCCAGGCGCGTTCTGGGGTCGGGCTGCAGGGGGGCCCACACTAGTCCTGTTGCTCTGGGGCTTGCTTGGGGGTGGGACGTGTGGGTTGCTGACGACAGACGCCTGAGAAGGTTGTGGAAGACCATGGCTGGGCAGAAACAGCAGCTGCCCGGATGTGATCAGGGAGCCGGGACAGGCCGGGCGGAGGGCGTGGGAGGGGCCCCGGCGGAGGGCGCTGGCTGAGCAGGACCCCGCCGTCCCGCAGCGCGTGGAGCAGGCCGCGGTGCGGGCCGCCCGGCTGCGGCGCCAGGAGCTCTTCAGACTGCGCGGGATCAAGGCCCAGGTGGCTCAGCGGCTGGCGGAGCTGGCGCGGCGGCAGGAGCGGCGGCGGGCGCGGCGCCTGGCAGAGGCAGACAAACCCCGCAGGCTGGGGCGGCTCAAGTGAGGCCAGGGCGCAGGGGGCGGGGCCCGATCCCCTGTCTGGTGCCTTCCTGCGTGTGCCTGGCCGGGTCCCAGAGCCCCTGTTCCCGGAGGCCCCATGCCCTGACCCCCAACTTCCACCCCCACCCCAGGGGCCTTTGCGCTCTGCCCTCAGCCAGGCCGACCGACCACTTGCCCCTCTGCTCCTTTGCCCCAGGTATCAGGCCCCCGACATTGACGTACAGCTCAGCTCCGAGCTGCCGGACTCGCTTAGGACCCTGAAGGTACTCGCCACCCGCGGCGACTTGCTTGGGGAGCCCTGTGCCCAGTGATGACACCCATCCTTGCTCCCCGTGCCCCGCAGGGGCTGTGGGCGACACCATGGCTGCCCCAGGCTGGGCCGGTTGGGCTGCTGCCGGGGGCTGAGGGCACAGGGGCCGGGTGCTGTGCAGCCTGAACCTGGGGCACAGGGTCCCGGGGCAGGGGTCCCCAGGGCCGAGGGGCCGGGTGCTGTGCAGCCTGAACCTGGGGCACAAGGCCCCGGGGCGGGGGTCCCCAGGGCCGAGGGGCCGGGTGCTGTGCAGCCTGAACCTGGGGCCCTCAGAGGGCCTTGTGTCCCAGCCAGTTCATCGCGGCTCCTGGTCTCCGCCCTGCTCCGGAGCTGGGAGTAGATCTCGTTTCTTCTCCACTCAGAACTTTTTGGGGCTCCAGCCCTGCCCCCCCCACCCCGACCCTGGCTTCTGCCCCGCTGCTCCCTGTGCTCGCCTGGCCTTGCCCACTCTGTCACTAGCCTCCTTCCTGTGGCCTTCTCCAGACCCGGCCGAGATGCAGGCCCTGGGTCGGCACCCATCACCCGCAGGCGCAGGGCCAGCAGGGTCTTTGCTGGTGGAGAGATTGCGGGGGCCGAGGCCCATGACCCGCTGAGGCCCCCTCCTTCGTCCTGCAGCCCGAGGGCAACGTCCTCCGTGACCGGTTCAAGAGCTTCCAGAGGAGGAACATGATCGAGCCCCGGGAGAGAGCCAGGTGAGGCCGGGCTGCCGGGCTGGGGGGCCTGCGCTGCGGCTTGCTGGACACTGACCGCTCGCCTCTCCTCCAGGTTCAAGCGCAAGTACAAAGTGAAGCTCGTGGAGAAGCGCGCCTTCCGCGAGATCCAGTGAGTAGCGCACCCTTTTCCCGCCCGCTGGTGTCCACTGGGTCCCTGGGCCCATCCCAGGCCTGGCGACCGGCATTGCTCGGGTGGGGGAGGGTCCACCCGCCAGATGCACCTAAATCCAGGGTTGAGGTAAGGGGTCCCCAAATGAAAACAGAAGGGCCCAAACCAAAGGGGGGTGTCAAGTGGGCGAGAATGTGGCACCCCACTCCCCTCATCCACCATCAGCCCTCCTCTGTCCCCAGGTCATAGCTGCCGCTGGACGCCAGACCGCCCCACCCCTCAATAAAGTACCTTCTGACCAGCACCTGGGCCTGATGTGTGACTCGTCATGTGTTGTGGGCAGCTCACTCTCTGTCCCCCTCTAGTGCACAAGGATGTATTTCCAAGCCTTCATCTCCACCAAAACCTGGTGGGAGCCCAGGTGTGGCAGAGGGCTGCCCCACAGACGCAGGGTGGGCAGCTGGCCCCAGAGTGCGGAAGGGGACCGGTCGCCGGGCTGGTTGGGGGAGGGGCGGGGAGAGGAAGTGAGGTCCGCACCAGGTCTCTGTTGGGGGCATGGCTACTGCTTTCGGCCCCAGGTGACAGGCAGGTCTTGATGACAACACGGTCACGGTGGTGGTGGCAGCGGCTCACGTTGGCCGAGCGCCTACTGTGCTTGCAGGCAGTTACTTGGCCCTCACGGCGGGAGTTTACCCCATTTTAAAGGCAAGGAAACAAGCACGTGAGAGGGGTGACTGTCTCCCCCTCCCCCACGGCTATTTGCTGGCTTTGAATCCTTAATTCTACGAATAATAAAGGACTGTTCTCGTTAGAAGTTGCTGATACAGTGTATAAAGATACCAAAAACCACAACTGTCACCCTTGATTTTCGTCCTCCATTCACACCCGCTCCCCTTCACAGAGGTGGCTGTCACTGCAGTCTGGGGTGAAGGGTGCCTTAACGTACTGTGCAATTCTATTAAATTGCTTACACGTCCCTGTGAAATAATTGTTGTGACTCCGTGTCCTGGATAGAAGGTACCGGCACGGGGTTTTTGAGAGGACTTCGGTGTCTGCCGGGCGCTTCCTTATTCTTTCTCATAGCTGCGCAGGCTTCCACGGTACCGGGCCTGGTCCCATTCAGCCAGGCCTGTGTCGCGCCTCCTGGTGACGCTGGAATGAGTAGCTGTACACATGTCGTTTCACCTGTGTCCATAGGACAAGAGCCTGGGAGTGAATCTCGGGGCTAAAGGGACAGTGTCTCTGAGGGGTCATTTGATGGATTCGGCCAAATTGTCCTCCGCGTGGCCCGTGCCAGTTTCTATTCCCAGCAGCGTAGGAGCCCGCTCATTTGCCCAGGGCTTCCGACTGGGTGATCTCCCTGCATTTGTTTATTGTGCCTGGTTGCCAGTGAGGTCGAGCGCATGGTCACTGGCTCTTCCCTCTTCTGTGCGGGTCCGGACGTTTTGACCATTCTTCTCCTGGGCTGTTTGGGATTTCCTTGCTTATTCGTAGCAGCTCTTTATTTGTCATGGATGTGAAGTTTGTCATACATGTTAACAAACATTACTCCCAAGCTAGTCCTTTTGATTTTTGTAGAGGGTATATTTTGTCAGAAGTAGTATTTGGTGTTTAATTGTTAGTCTTTCTGTATTTTTTATTGCAGCTTTGGGAAGGTTTCTTCAGGACAAGATGTTTATAAAAATAGAGCAAGTAATTTATGAGAGGAATGGATGAAGGGAGAGACTAACGTCAGAGCCTCCCCCCACAATCCATAAAACATCATGACTTTAAGGAGCTGTACCTCCCTCTACCATCTTAAATCAGAAAAAGGAAAATAACAAGAAAATAGCTTTGTGGGCAGGAGGGTGTAGGAGATAGTAGGTCAAGGTGAAAATAAAACCCACTGGGGGTCTGCTAAAGAGCCTTAAGCCTTGGCCTCTAACCCAATGGTCTGAAGGAACCTGCTGGAAGGGCGGAAGCTCAGTGCCCAAGATGACCGTCAGAGCGTCTATCAAATACAAGGACAGGGCAGGGCGGTCACAGCCACTCAAGGGCAAGTTTTGCAGCCGGGACATGAAGCAGGGTCCTCAGGAAATGCACACTGCTTTATTGTCTGGGCAAATGCGTCTCTTCCCATGTGTGCAAAAAACAGGCTCTGTGACAAAGGCACGTGTGCATGCAATTGCATGTCACGTCTAATTTTACAGCAAAAGAAATATTAAAAATGCTGAACTCCATCCAGTTAAACGATTTGCAAGCTGAGCTGATGCCTGCAACTTCCTCTGAAATGCAGAAAACAATGGGATCACTGGCTGGACGGGTGGGGGATGGACAGGTGCCAGATGCGTCAAAAACAAGTACAATGAAACGCGGATGGTGGAATCTAGGTGATGGGGTATGTGGGAAACGGCTTCGCCATTTAAAATTTGTTCCTATTGATTACCACGGAAAAGGCACATTTGAGATTAAGGATGCTAATGGAGCTTGAGTTTTTGGCCACTTATTTGTGCTGGTTCCTTCCAAGGCCCTCTACCCTCCTTTGCAATTTGTGATTTTCTCCCAAGTTGTAAAGCTTCCGGTACCACAAAACCTACATCTGCTTCTGATAGCGATGTAAAACAAATCGGACCACCCACCAGCTGGGTAGTGGCTGAATGAGTGCTGGAACCTAATTCATGTGAGCGTGATGCAGGCTTTTAAAAAGATGGCGGCCGTCTGTGGGTGGCAGCGTGGGATGGACAAGTGCCCGGACCTGGGTCAGATCCCTTCTCTTATGGCCGTGTGACCTTGTGAAGGTTACTTGCCCTCTCTCTGCTTCACGTGGACATAATGTTAGCGCCCACCTCCCTGAGTATCACAAGGACTAAGTCTGCACATGGACGCTTAGAATAGGACCTGGCACAGGGTAGGCCGTAGATGAGCATGTGCTATTAAAACAATGTTAGGAAAAAAAACAAACATGGATTACAAAAAAAAAAAAAAACGTGGAAACTTGCAATCTGTGCCAAAGGCCCCGCACAAAGACCTACCTTCTGGCCCACTGATTGTACTCCAGGGACCGTGCCCGAAGGAAGCGGCCGGAAACGGGGGAAGCGGGTGCAGAGGCAGCCCCCGCAGAGGGCCGTGTAGAATGGGAGGAAACGCGGTAATGGTTTTGGGGGCAGGCCCGGCCACTCGGGGGAGGGCGACCTCCACCACCACTACCCCAGGCCTGGGGCTCACGTGTAAGAACCCGGAAGTGTTCATGTCCTGATGCTTCGTGGTAAAAAGGCAAACAGGATCTGTCGCCATCCACTCCGGGGCTCGTCATGCTGACCCCGTGCCTGAGGCCTCTGGGGCGGGGGCTTCCAGGGTCTGCTTTCTCCTTCCTGTGACTTCTCCCAGCTTTTCTAACTTTTCTATAATGGCGAAAACTTTTTAAATTGTGGACATAGATTCCTCTTTATATGCAAAGATGTCTGCTACTGTACTGTTTGGAAGATCAGAAACTGTCCAAAGATAAAATAGTAAGAAATGGGCTTTTCCAAGCGGGGTGTCTGTCCTTGGGATATTTCACCACCACTGTATAAGACAACTTCAGCTTTCAGAAGGATTTTTACTGATCTGGGGAGATAGGCTTTTTCAGAGAACTGTTAAATGGGGAAACGACATAACAGTAGACCACAGACTAGTTTAAAACGTATGTCAACATGGACACAGAAGGGGCACCTGGGAGGATCACGCAAGAGTCAACAGACAACACTCAGATGGGGTATGCTGGTGGCTTGTTAATCTCTTCCTATATCCGCTTCTCTGTCCCTTCATCTCCTCCCCGGTCTTCATTTTGGAGGACGCTGGTGGGCTTGGCTGACCTCGGCCCACCCTCCTCCCAGCAGAGGCTGGAGCAGCCACTGTACTTCCCAGATGCCTTTGCAGCTAGATTCAGAACTGGCTCCAGCAGTTACTGTCCCTCCAGAGAGGTGGGTGGCAGAAGTGATCCATGGGGACAACCAGGACTTTCTCCATTCCACTTAGAGGAGGGATCCCCAAACCCCAGGCCACAGACTGGTACCAGCCCCTGGCCCGTTAGGAACTGGGCTGCACAGCAGGAGGTGGGCCAGCAAGTGAAGCTTCGCATATCCTCAGCGTTAGGTTCTCGTGGGAGCACTAGTCCATGCTGCCACAAAGGTTGGGGACCGTTGACTTGGGCCAGACAGACAACGGAGGGTGCCTCCACCCCCTG
Source organism: Eidolon dupreanum (assembly GCA_028627145.1). Lineage (NCBI taxonomy): Eukaryota > Metazoa > Chordata > Mammalia > Chiroptera > Pteropodidae > Eidolon > Eidolon dupreanum. The sequence goes on along the minus strand of CM053508.1, from coordinate 90,272,404 downwards.
GTGCCATACCTGTCCTGCATGTTCATGGAGGAGGCTGTTGACTGATGACCCAGACGCTGGAATGACACTAAGTCCAGCTGGCCAGAAACCTGGCCACGTGGCAGATTCCTCCCTTCCCTTTAAGGATAATGTTATTTTTAAAATTCATGTTTTCCACATGTGGGAAGCCCTCTCCCAGGTCCTCGTTCTGGTCCTAGATGTTATTGTGACTCCCTTTTTACAGCTGAGGAACTTGAAGCACAGACAAGGGGCGTGACCTGCCCAGGAGCCGGAGCTCAGGGAACTGGCCAGGGAGAGGCTGGGGTGCTCACGTGTGGGGATGGGGGCCTCTGAGGCAGTGGGTGTGGGTACCAGGACCCAAGTGTAGACAAACGGGGAGGAGAGAAGAGAGGGGGGTGGAGAAGGGAGGATTAAGGGACGCGAGGGTGGGGCAGCGACCGGGGCATGGCAGGAGCTCGTGGCCAGAATTGGTGGGGGGCGGGCTGGGGCGGCGGATGAGCCTCTGCCGCCTGCACCCCCACCCCACAAGCCGGAAGTACCTCCGGGAGGTCGGAGGCGCTGCCAGGAGGTCGCTGCACCTACCCCGGGGGCTGCAGGGCGGGGGACCCCCGAGTGACCGTGCGGGGAGCAGCCTCGTGGCGCCGCCTGCGGTCCTGTGTGAGCATTAGCGGTGGAGGTGTAGACGGCCAAATGCAGGATCCCCCCCAAGTTCGAGGGGAGGCGGGTACAGATGCGAGAGAGACGGTGGCCGCCAGGGGGCGCCGAGAGCCGCGTCCGGGGCCGGCTGGCCCGGGCGGTCCCCGCGCGACTAACCCACCGACCCTCGCTCGGGACCCCTCCAAGGGCCACACTGCAGAAGGCGGGATGGCAACTGGACCTGCGTGGGGAGAGGTCGAGGGGCGCCTCCTTAGGCCCGCCCCGAGGGGCTCCTGGGGGTCTCGGTGCTACAGGCTGGGGCTTGAAGGTTCGGCTCCGTCTATGAGACTCGATGAATCTCGATGAATACGTCCGCGCTGGCTACAAACGGCACCCACTCGGGCCTGGCTGGGGCGGGGAATGCGAGGCGCACGGGATCCAGGACTGGAGGACGGAGTGGGGAGTTCGGGGTTGATGACCGGCTGGACAGGGCTCCTTGCCCATGACAGCTGTGGGTAGGTCATGGTGGGAGGGAGGCCGGAGAGTTCAGACAGTTGCACTACAAGTCCTTGTCACTTTGCAGTGGGTAAGAGGTGTCAGGCGTCACCCCTGACTCCCCACTACCCCTCCCCTGCCCTGCACCTTTCCCCCAGAACCCCTTACCCAGAACCCCTAATGGCTGGCAAGCCTCATTCCATCCCATTCATTCCTCAATGGATCCACCTATGCATCTGTTAATCTACCCATCCATCCGTCCGTCCGTCCATCCATCCATCCATCCATCCATCCATCCATCCATCCATCCATCCATTCACCCATCCATCCATCCACCCACCCATCCATCCATCCAGAGTGCATGCTGTATGATTCTGTTTCTATGAAGTTCTAGAACAGGCTGAGATAATGTAGGGTGATAAAGGTCAGGACAGTTGTGAGCCTCGTGGAGGAATTGACAGGGAGGATGAAATGATCTATATCGTGATCTGGGTGGTGGCTAAATAGTGTTGAATATATGAAAAATTTACCGAGCTGTACACTTAAGATTTGTGAGATCTACTGTGTAAAAAAAGTAATTTTTTTTTTTTAAAGAAAAACAAAAGGGCAGTCGAGGAAGGTCTCACTGGGGAGGTGATATCTGAGTGACTGCCCGTCGCCAGCACCAGTCATCGCTCCCAGGCTCCTGCAGGTGCTGTGTTCCTCGGTGTGCCCGTACCCATACTTGCTCTGGCTCCCACAGATACCGTGTTCACCGTGGGTCCCGCCCGTTCCTGCTGCCTACACGCGTCTGCACGGCGGCCGGGGGATAGTGCGCCTCTTGCAAATGGAGGAGGCCTGATGGGAACTTGGGTGGACTTTGGACAAATCTGTCCCCAGTGGAAGAAGTACTACTTTTAAATCAGAAATATGCCTTTCCCTTTTAAGGATGCGAATAGGCTTCTTACAAGCTGAGGGCCGAACTGCAAGGAAGTGAACCCCTCTCCCTGCCAACTTGCCTGAATACTAAGCGCCTGGTCCTTCCCTTTTAGAAAGAGATAAGAATTATCTCAGGGAGAGGAAGATAAGAATTCTGGTGCTAACGAATGACTGCCTTCCTGTTTCTCATATGGTTTTTACATGATTCAATTGTCTAAAATGTTTGTGAACTTTCAAATAAATGGCATGTTGTTCTGAAGCCTTTTTTTTTGGTGTGAAAATTAATGACGTTGTTGATGGTAGCCCTTGGTATAGGCGACTTGACAATAGCTTACTATGTGTTTTCTTAAAGATGCATTTCTCTGACAAGTATTTACTGAGTTCCTGCCACATGCCACGCATCATTTAGATGCTGGGCACATACCAGGGAGTGGGACAACACAGGAAAACGCGGAGGACACATTCTAATCGGCGGAGACAGCTAACAACATCAAAACATCATGATAAGTAAGCTATGGAGAATGTGGAGTGTGTGTGTGTGTGTGTGTGTGTGTGTGTGTGTGTGTGAAAGAGAGAGAGGGGAGGGAGGGGGAGAGAGAGGGAGAGAGAGAGAAAGAAGAGGAGAGGAGAGGAGAGAGGAGAGGGAGAGAGAGAGAGAGAGACACTTAGCCCAGAAGCCACTACTAATCCCGCACTTCCAGACAGCAGAGACCCCTTTGTTTCCAGTGGCAGAAGGGGAATGTCCCTCTTCTCTTGAGGCCCCTGGCGAGTTCTCAGCCCTAAGCTGGTCAACAAAACCTCTGAGCTGCTGCCCAGTGCCCGGCCACTTGCTGGGTGTGCTGGGAACGTCACTGGACATGAGGCACCGGACCGGTGATGACCAGGGTGGCTGAAGCAGCGATGGGGGAGCCCAAAGGGACACTGACCCAACCCAGGGGTGGGGGGTGGGGAGGGCTTCCTCGAGGACAGTATTTGTACACTTTTTGGAACAAAAGGGAAAATCATGACACATATGGTCCTAAAAGTGAACATGTGAAAAGGCTTGACTTAACCGTGGCGAGTGAGGGGTTACGTCCAGCTCAAAGGAGATCAAAGAATAGACACATTTACAGATCAGGAATATTGAAAAGAACGTGCAGAGGGAGGCAAGACATTTGGGGATCCTATGGCCTAAATGTCTGTGTCCCCCCCAGTTCATATGTTGAAACCTTCACCCCCAGGAGGAGGCGGGGCCTTGGGAGGCACTTAGATCATGAGGGTGGTGCCCTCACCGTTGGGGGTCAGTGCTGTTACAACACAGAATGACCCTTGCCCCTCCTGCCATGGCGAGGCGCCGGCTGCGAACCACGAAGAGAGGCCTCGCCTGACTACGCTGGCTCCTTGATCTTGGACGTCCAGCCTCCAGAACTGCGAGCAATAAATTTCTGTTGTTCGTCAGCCACCCACTCTGTGCATTTTGTTATATCAGCTCAAAACGGATGGAGACGAGGGAGAGGTTTGTCCCCTGCCAGAGAGAATGCATTTGAGTGTCCGTAGAGAATTATTTTGCACTGCCTTCCTTTATTTACAATTTATGGAGTTGTCAAAAAGATCTCACAGAACCAGATAACTCTGAATGAGGTAGCAGGTTGAATTCTGCCCCTCTGCCAAAATCTGTATGTTGAAACCCAGGACCTTAGAATGTAGCCTATTTAGAAATAGTGTCGGTGCAGACGTAATTAGTTAAGATGAGGTCACACTGGAGCAGGGTGGCCCAAATCTGACATGACTGGTGTCCTTATGAAGGGGGGAAATTTGGACACAGTTACACGCACACGGGGAGAGTGCCAGAGATCGCCGGCGAAACACCGGAGGCTAGAAGTATGGAACAGATTCTTTCTTGCAACCCTCAGAAGGAACCGATTCTACTGACGCCTCCATCTTGGAGTTCTGGCTTCCAGCACTGTGAGATAACTTTCTGTGATCTACGCCACTCGGTTGATAGTACTTTGGTACAACAGCCTAGCAGACAAGTACAGGTGTACTACAGAGAAGGCAGGTTGCCACTGAGGACAAAAAACTCCCTACAGTATGTTGGAGCCAATTCCTGGAGGGTGAACAGGATTCTGCAGGAAGGGTAGATACAGCACGTGCAGAGGCCCAGAGGCAGGACAGTGGGCCAGGTCTCTGACAACACCGCAGTGGTTCCAAGGGGTTAGGGCACTGAGACAAGGGACAATGGGACCAGGCAGGGGCAGAGAGCGGGTGAGGCTGAGGGTTTGGGTCTTTGTTCTGACGGCTCTGGAAGCCGAGACCTTCACTTATGGGACACTGTCTGCCCCAACCCTGCCTTAAGGGCTTTGAGACCACCAGGGTCAGAGGGCACAGCCAGCAGCACAGGGCGGGGGGCGGGGGAGTGGGGCTTGACCCTTATCTACCACCTGCCCTGAGATGTCAGGGGTATGGCACGCCAGGACCATGGAGGCGAATACAAAAGCTGAGGCAGCAAGACCTTGGACAGAGCTAATTTTTATGGAGCCGTCTGTCCCCAGGTGCCAGACGCCATTCTAGTCCTTTCCATGTGTATTGTGGGGGGCCATTTGGCCCAAGCCAGGTGTTGTTGTTCTTTAAGTAGGAACTTGTTTTGGTAGAACAAGCTAAATCTTGAAAACACGGCCGGGGCTGAGGGGGAAGTTTCAGGATGTGCTGACTTGGTGTATACATTTGTAGCTAACAAACATCTTTGTTGCTGTTATAACAGTGCATATAAGCATGTCAGAAAATAAACTCAGGGTCGAGTCTCGGAGCTTGTCCCTCTCGACCCCATCTGTGTGTTTCCCTTCTTCTTCTTTTCTTTTCCCGTGCTTCGTTACAGGAGGCCCTGATTCGACTGTAGGCTGGCTCCGACAGTGTATGAACGTGTTTAATGCTCACATCGAGCCCCGGCGGGAAGAACTATTTTCACGCTGCTTCCTGTACCTTAATCCCCACCGGCCTGACCATTCCCACGAAGGCAAGGACCTGTTCTATTCCGTATCCCTGTCTCCCCAGAACTGGGGGGCAGGCAGGTGCGCAGTATATATGTCGTCCTTGAAGGCCATCACGCGCGTCCTCAGACGGGGAAACTGAGGCTCAGAGAGACGTGTCTGCGCCCTAGCCCCTTAACTCAGCCGCCAGCTTCCAGCGTTTTGCGCCAACCACTCCCCTGGAGAGGGCTGGAAGGCGCAAAAAGAGGGGCTGCAACGGCGATGCTGGGGGCCCCGCACCCGCTCGGTCGGGTCCTGCGAAGGGAAAGGGCCCGAGAGTCGCCCCCGCCCCGCCCGCGCCGCGAAACGACCTCCCGCCTTAGCAACCGGTTTCCAGCGGGGAGTGGTTGGCCCGGAGCCCCGCCCCACGGGGCCGTACCATTCCGGCCCGAAGGGGGGATCCGGGAGGGGACGCGCGGGGCTTCTCCGGAGGCCGCCTCTGTCGGGACGCGCCCAGGCCCTCCGCGGGGGGATGAGGGGAGCTTGGGCGGGGGGCTGTCTCCGAGGGGCGGGCTGCGGGGCTCAGGGGCGAGCCCTTCTCCCGCGCTGCGAGCCCTTCTCCCCCCGCGCCCCGACGGTGGTCCGCGCCGCGCATCGCCGAGCGCGGGCGGGGCGCGGGCGCCGCGCGCAGGGCGCAGAGGCCGCGCGTCCGAGGCCGAGGCCGGTCGCCGTCCGCGCTCCCGCGGATGCTGCGCTCGCGGGTCATGGCTCTCGCGGTCCGAGTCGTTTATTGGTGAGCAGTACGCCGGGGGCCCCAGCTCGGACCCCGGCTCGGACCCACCCTCCGTCGGGAGGGGGCTGGGGGCGTCGGGGCACGCGCCATGGGGACCCCTCGCGAGGCCAGGACTCCCACGCGCGTGGCGTGGGCGGAGGGGGTGGCGAGGAATCGAGGGCGTCGACCCCCCACCCCGTTTGCGGGCTCCTGGACATCTCAGAGGAGGCCCTGAGCCTCGGGCGTGGCCATCGAAACCTCCCGACGCCGCGCTCCGTTTGAGGGGCGGGTGGGGTCGGGCTGGTGGTGGGACAGGGGTCGCCGCCGACGCTTGGGTGTCCCCTCCCGCAGCACTGCGAACGATCGCAGTCGCGGGGTGGAGACCGAGAGTCGAGAAGGCTCGAGAATATTCCGGCGTGGGGGTGGGGGCGTTTGGAAAGGAATGAATACAGTGGATGCCTTGCGCTGCTGACCCTACTCTCTTCTGGCCTCAGTTTTCCCATCTGTAGTGGGGAGAGAGCGATGCTAACGGTGTTGACGCGTTCGACCCCGTGTCCCCGCTCGAGTGGGGACGTCCCAGGCAGGCAGGGGACGTTCTCTTGGTGACTGCCTCGTTCCCTGGCCCGCGCCGGCGGCTCGGCGCTGGGTACATCCCTGTTCAGTGCGTCCCTCCCAGACACCGCTTGAGGGAGGGGAATTTTAGCTCCACCTTGCAGGCGAGGAAACTGAGGCAGGGAGTGGGGGCAGGTCACAGGGCTGAGGCGAATCTGGGCCCGTCGGCCGTGGTGTCTGTGCAATGGCCGCGGGCGCAGCGGGGTGGGGGGGTAGGAGTGAGGGTGGGGTGGGCGGGGTTTGACAGGCTCAGATCTGTCCCAGCCTTAGAAATGCTTGCTCGCCAAAGCAGAGGACGGAGTGACATTTTGAGGCGCCCAGAGGCCTGTGCACCAGATTCCAGTCCCGGAATAGCCTGCCGTGGGGGCTGGGGACGCGTTAGATTTCATCTCTTAGACTCCTCCGCTGCGGTGGGTTGGGGGTGTGCCGCCTGGGGCGGATGGGGTGCCGTTTCTGCAGTTCTGGTCCTAACCCGGCTCTCCGATTCCCTCCCTTTCTTCTCTGCCTCATACTCGTGGTCTCCTTGTTCCCCGCTTTTCCTGCGCCCACCTCTGTCTGGCGTGTCCCTTGCTTCGTGTTGGGTTCCCTTCTGTGGCTGTCCACCTCCTTCCTGTGTCCCTGCCCCCCTTTTCTGTGCCACTCCCCAACACTGTGTTTTTTCTCTTTCCCGGGGGTGTCTGTCTCCTCCGTGGCTTTACCATCTGTGTCCCTCTTTGCGTCTCCCTGGCCCTCTCCCGTTCCCCTCCCTGGCTCCCCCCCATCTCTCCTCCCCCCCACTGGCTCCCTCTCCCCCTGGCCCTGCGACCTTGGACTCTCTCCTCCCAGTGGCGCTTGAGGCTACAAGTCCAAGGTAAGCAGAGTGGGGGCCTCGGCCCTCCCCAGAGGATGGGGGAGGAGGGCTAGCTGGCGGGACCCCCGCTGACCGCCGTTGTGACCTCCCGCCCCCTTTCAGTATCTTCAGCTCAAGAAGAAGTTAGAAGATGAGTTTCCTGGACGCCTGGACATCGTGAGTGTGGGTCATGGGAAGGAATGAAACTGCGGTTAGTCCCCAGAGGGCAGTGGGGGTGGTGTGGGCTGGCTCCACCCTCCGCTGGGGTTGGCCTTCCCCCGGGAATGGGCCGTGTCCCCACAGGGCATCTGAGCCCCTGCAGCTTCTCTCCCTCTCCCCAGAGTGGCGAAGGGACTCCCCATGTTACCGGGTTCTTCGAAGTGATGGTGGCAGGGAAGTTGGTCCATTCCAAGAAGGTTTGTGTCACACCCTCGTTCGGGGCTCGCAGGGGGCAGGGGCCGGGGACCGGGTGGGTGTCTTGGGCCCAGCTCACGCCTTCCCTCTTCCTCCCGTCCCCAGAGAGGCGATGGCTACGTGGACACGGAAAGCAAGTTTCTGAAGCTGGTAACCGCCATCAAAGCCGCTTTAGCTCAGGACTGAGGTGTCCTGAAGGCAGAGGTGAGGGGTGCTCAGCTCTGGAAGTCTGGAGCTGGCTCCTAGTCCTGATGCCCGCCCGACCTGAGTGCTCGTTCCACCCAGTGCATTCCAGAACGAGCGGCAGGGCTCACCTCATGGGGCTGCATGTCAGCACCTCCTGAGCCGGTTGTCAGGCTGGTGTATTCCAGACCCGCCACAAAGCCGGCCTGTCCTGGAGCCAGGCGCCGGGCACCAGCCCCACCCAGAGCCCGGTCCTGGCTCCTGACCCTGAAGCGCTGTCTCCCATCCCCCATACCTGAGTGCCGGGTCCCACCGCACTGTGTTCTGGAACCGAGCGTCCAGCCCAGGGTTCTGTGGATCCAGGCACCAGCCCTCAGCATGCTTTGCCCTAAAAACGGGGCTCAGATGCTTTTAAACTCAAGTTCCATTAATGAGAGCGCTTTGCTAGACCAGAGTGAGGTCACGTTCAGTGTGAATTTGGTCGTGCAAATTTCTGTGAATGCAGAGCAGTTGTACAAACGTCATGCCTCGTGTGCGGGTCTGAAATGAAGTGAGTCTCCCCAAACTGAAAGAAAAATCAAGAATCGTGTAGCTCTAGAGCTGCAGGAGCGGAATGATTTGTGGACTGTTGCTGTAAGGGGGTGGGGGTAGGGTCAGGGGTGCCACACTTGCAGGCCGCGAATCCTCAGAGACTGAGGCGTCGCCCATCGCCCGCATAAGCGCCACACGTCACTGCGGGGCCGTCGGTAACTCAGGCGGCTGCTGGAATCGCAGGGTTCAGGGTTCCAGAGCTGTCTGGGCATTGCGTCCAACAGACGCAAAAGCGGGATCGACGTGAGAGGCGGGGGTGGGATTCCCGGTTGCGTGTTTCGTGAGTGGAGTTTTGGGGGTCCCTCGGACCACTCGAAACCGGGCACAGCTGTTACACCCGTGCTTGCGGTTTATCGGGCATGTCTATCGCAGCAGAGGGGCGGAAACTGAAGTAGGTGGAGGGAAGAAGCGCGTGGGGGGGCGGGGGAGGTGGGAAGCGAGCTTTCGGGGTGTCTCCCAGTGGAGCCGAGCAGAGTGCGCTCAGTTCCTCCAGCAGCAGTGTGCGGCAGCGCAGAGCATCTGCGGCCAGCACAGGTCACCCGCGCCCTGATGTCCAGCGTTTTTACTGGAGTTCGGTCACGTCGCTGTGGCTGGTCTTGGTCTCCAGCCCTTCTGGAGGTCAAGAGCTGCTGCCTCAGGGCCAAGGCCCCCCCATCCCCCCCATCCATCTCACTGTGGGCACAGATGAGCTGTGTGGCCTCGGGTCAACCCAGACACTGACAGGCAGGACGTTCCAGGGGCTTTGAGGTCACTCTTAACTAGCTGGGGCCAAATGCGGACCTGTCCTAGGGTGAGGTGAGCCCTGCCTAATCAGGAGGTGACCAGTAAGTGGTCTGAGCTGGAGCAGGCCGACGGGGTGTCAGAGAAACCAGTTTGGGCTGTGGGCTTTGGGAACTGACCTTGACCGCCCCCGGGGTTACTGGGTCAAGCTTTCTGGGGGCTCCCATGGCAGGCCTGTCACCAGACTTTCTCACAACAAACTCATGGGAACTAAGCCTCGGCCCACCTTGCCTTGTTGGGCTAGAATTTTTCCCTCGTGGGCCTCCCATGTCCCCTGTGCCTCAGTTTCTCCCTGGGGTTGCATTTCCCCATCTCCCTCTTACCGCTCTTCCCTTCGTCGTGGGCCCCAACCGCTTTCTGACCCCCTCCTCTCTTCTCCTCCCTGGGCAGTCCAGTGGCCTCGGCCCAGCCCCTCTCGGCAGATGCTTCATGACGGGACGGACTGAAATGTCCTGCGGGTGCCGGTCTCTCCCTGATGTTTCTGCAGCTGCCGGGCGGGTTGGAGATGGCGGCCTGGTCTTTGCCTGTGTGAGTGCGTGCATGCATCTTCCCAGAGGCTACCTTTGCCCGCCGCTCCTGCTCCTCCCCCGCTTCACCGCCTCCCTGCACTCCCCCATGTCTCCCCGTCTCCCCTCTGCTGTGTGGGTGGCCCTGCTCCAGGCTCCCTTCTCAGGGGGGCCAGGACAGGGATCCGTGTGAGTGAGTCTCAGATTTCAGCCATATTTGCAACGGTTCACAATTCAATAAACATTGGATGAGTAACCAAACGTGCCCATGTCTACGTGTGTCCATTTGACCCCCAGAACGCCCCCCTTGCTCCTGTCTCTGTTACAGAAAATCAGCCTCCTGGACCTGAGCGCCCCTGCCGGGCTCCCCACTGGTCAGCGCTGACCGCAGCTCCGCAGTGTGACGCGGATTTAAACGAGACCCAGGCGCCAGACCTTTGGTTCAGATGAGTCGCTGTGGCCCAGCGACTCCCACAGCAGCCTGCTGGGGCTGCTGTGACAACACCCCAGAATGCATTTGCCTTCTCACAGTGGGGGCAGCGGGTGTGGTTGCTCGAGGCCTTTGCTTGGCTTGGGGTGGTCGCCACCTCGCCATGTCCTTACGTGGTGCCTGCATCAGTGCCCTGGTGGCTAGCGCATGTCCACCGCTTACACACAGGACACCAGTTAGGTTGCATTCGGCCAGTTAAGTGACCTCGAAGACCCTGTCTCTGGCCACGTCTGACTTCTTGGCAGGGCTGCGATACACGAATTGGAGGGAGGGGCTCTAATGTGTCCCCTAGTGGTACTGCTCCCGGGGTGGTTGGGGCCTCTCTCTGCCTCCAGCTGGGGTGGTGGTGCCACCAACAGAGGCTGGTGGAAGTGACACCCGGGAATCTCCAGGGCTAGAAACAGGACGAGGCCCTGGGCTCCCTTTCTCCGAGAGCTTGCTGTTTGTATGAGGCGGCCGCCTGAGGCCACCAGCCGTGGCTGGAGGTGTCCTCGCGGTGATGAGAGCACAGTGGAGGCCTTTCAAGGCTCTGTGCACATCACTGCGCCTCCTGCCTGCTGCATCACATGGCTGAGCCCCTGTCACGGGCACTTGGATCCTGAGAGAGTTTTTAGCCCTTGTCAGCTAAATTAGGGACAGCTGGGGTGCGATCAGCCTCTTCTGGCAAGCCCGAGGGACGTCATCCAACGACGAAGCCTAAGGAGCGTGTAGGCATCGGCCATCACGTCATGTCATCGCTGTGGGGTGGCCACTAGGGCCACACGTGCTGACGGAGGGCTCCACACACCACCAGCTCCCACACCGGTATTCTGCACCGAAAGTCTCACGGGCCCAGCCTTAATAGTTCAAGGGGCAAGACTGTCACCGTGATGGGGGAGTCTGGCCGCTTCCGTCCTGCTTCCGTGCAGACAAAGCTCAGCCGGTCACTGTGCTCAGAGTTCCACTGTGGCATTTCACCACCCGCAGCTGCCGCTGAGCCACCCAGGTGTGGGTGGGTCAAGTGGGGTTTGGAAAACCCCCCTGATAATCTACTTTATAAAGGGTGAGTCCTGGTGGCTATTAACAACGAAAAGCATTTCAAAAGTAGGAGGAGAGCTTCCCGAAGCTCTTTCTCAGAGGGCCATTTACATCTCGTGTGCATCTACCCATCCCAGAAAAGTACGTTCAAATCACAAACGTAAACGAAATTTCCTTTGTCCGAGATCCTGTGTTTAGGACACAAGGAAGAGCCCTAGTGATATCTGCCACCGTCCCTGTTGTGTATGGTGGAGAGAGAGCACCAGATCCTATTTTAAGGTAATTCACACCTTCAAGCAAAGAGAATTCAGCAAGAACACTCCCAGCAGGCAGCACAGTGACTTCTTTTCCAACAGCGACACCATGCGGCCAACTGTGAGAACTTCCTCCTCCCGGATCACCTCGGGTCACCGGGAAGCAAAATGCCATCCCAGGGTATTCCCACGGAATCACTTCCGTTCACTGAGATTTAGTATAGTCAAGTGAGTCACCGTCTTTTGCCTTGGAGACATGACACTTTTCAAAGAAGTATGAAAGGGGAAAAATAAATCTTTTTCGAATTCTTTCACTTCTTTCTGGCTATGGGACCTCAAGACAAGTGACCGCACCTCTGGGTGAAGATTTGATGGAGGGAAGAGGCAAGGGGATGAGGGTGGGGGGGTAAAGGAAACTCCAGGCTGGGATCGGCACGGCCAAGGTTATGCACAAAATTGGAGATTTTACCCTCGAAGCCTTCGTAGCGTGAAGAGGTCTTCCAAACTGCTTTTTGTGCCTCCTCGCTTTTCCTTACTACCCAGCGAAGTTTCAGAATTTTTCTCTCTTTTCATTCTCTCGCCTTTCTTTAGTTCGTTGGCTTTTCATCTGCTTGGTTTTCTGGCTCACGGTGGCAAAGTGGCCGTTGCAGCTCCAGGCATTGCATCCATGTTCAAAGCAGGAAGGGAGAAGGTACTCTGCCTGCACCCTCTCCTTTTGTGCCCATCCTCCTGACGTATTTTTTAAAAATCGAGGTAAAATCCACATAGCATAAAACTTACCAGTGGAACCACTTTAAAGTGTACGATTGATTCAGAAGCATTTAGTACGTTCTCAGCGTTGTGCAAATATCACCACTTCATGGTTATAGAACATTTTATCCCTCCAAAAAAAAAACCAAAAAACCCTTCACCCATTAAACTGTCACTCCCCACTCCACCCTCCACCAGCCCCTGGTAACCACTAATTCCCTCTCTGGCTCTGTAGGATTCACCTATTCTGGATACTTCATAAAAACGGAATCCGAAATGTGTGGACTTGGGTGTCTGGCTTCTTTCCCTTGGCAGGATGTTTTAGAGGTTCGTCCACGTCGTAGCGTGTGTCGCCGCTTCATTCATTCTATGATGGAATAATGTTCCGTCGTGTGGACATTTGTTGGTCGAATTGTCAGTTGATGGGCATCTGGTTTGTCTCCACAACTGGGTGACTGTGAATAGGGCTGCTATGAACGTTCACGAACAAGTTTTTGTTTTCCGTTCCTTTGGGTTAATTTTCGTTTTCACATGACCGCAAGGCTGTTGACGCTTTTAGCAAAATTAGCAGTCACTCCTGGCTAGCATGCAGTACTCAGCCCTGTGTCAGCCTTCCACGAGGATCACAAAGAGGTCTTTTTGCGGTTGGTGAGTCTGGGTGGCATCCCACACGAGAGGGACACACTTCGTTTGCCCCGCGTGCTCCTCACAGCCCGGCCCCCCGCAATCAGCAACATCCCCATCAGAGGAGTGAGTGGGTTGCAATCCCCGAGGTTACACTGACACTCCATTATCACGCTGAAATTGCATTCAGTTCTCTCTCCTGGCTTCCCCATTTTATGGGTTTGGACGAATGTGTAGTGACATGCATTCACCACTGTGGTATCAAACGGGGTACTTTCGCTGCCCTAAAAATCCTCCTTGTTCCGCTGCTCATCCAGCCCCCTCTCTTGCCCCCCTCAACCACTGATCCTTCTCCTGTGTCCGTAGATGTGCTTTTACGAGAAGGTCATAGAGTTGGAATCATACCATAGGCAGCCTTTTCGGATCGGCGTCTTTCACTTAGTAACACACATTTAAGGTTCTTCCATGTCTTTTATGGCTTGATCGTTCATGGGTTTTGGCGCTGAATAATGTTCCAGTTTCCGGATAGACCCCAGTTTGTTCATCTCCGACTGAAGGACATCTTGGTTGCTTTCACGTTTTGGCCACTGTGAATAAAGCTGCTACACACACCTTGAGCTGCTCTGTGTTTAAAGTCTCCCCACGGCACGTTATTCCAGTGTGCAGCTAGGACTCAGAGCCACAGGCCCAAGGGTGAACGTCCACCTGCACAGTCCAATAAGATGACCACTAGCCACACGTGGCTAGTCAAGTGAATTAAAATGACAGCAAATTAAAAATTCATTTCCATGGCCACATTTTAAATGCCCGATAGCCACCAGTGGCTAATATATATATATATTCTTTATATTCTTTTTTTTTTTTTCCAGTGGTTACCATATTGAACAGGCCAGATACAGGATATTCCTTTCCATCATTCTGGAAAGTTCCATTGGTCAGTACTGGACTAGACTTGCCCTTATTTCACAGGAAATGCAAAAAGAGATTTCTCGATTCCTTCCGTATTCTTGATTTACTGGGTGTAACTCTTCTGCAAGGGAGACACATCTCTCTTTAGCTGTTTGTTTACCCTTACAGGGTGCACAGGGAAGTCGGGAGAAATGCAGGATTCTCCCTGATTTAGTGACGTCTGCATGCGCTGAAGCCTCCACAACTCTTGCTAGTTTTTTTAACTCCCGTTTTTGAACCCACAGGTGTTTACGTATTTGACATCTTTCAACCCATTGCAGACATTGTTTTGTCAAAGCTCAAAACGTTCCCCCTTTGGTTTCTTCAGCTTGTCCCCCGAGACCGGGGACACACCCCGGAAACCTCCGAGAGCTTTGTGTTTTCGGTGTGAAAAGATGCTCCAGGCTCGTCTCGATATTTCCTGCCTCAGACCTGGAGTCGGCCTTTTTGCCCGAAAAACTGGGTTTCTTTGAGAAGGAAATGGTGTTTATTGACAATGATCTGTGTCCGTAGAAATCTGGATGAGAGATAACAAAATCTCCAGGCCCTCGGCAGTCCAGACAGAGACGCATTCGATTTCTTTGGCGCCTCCCTCCCTTGATCTCTCCCTCTCTCTGCCCCTCCATTTTCTCTCTGCACCCCATCCTCAGGGCGCCTGTGTTCCGTCCCTAATGGATCTGTCAGATAAGCAGGGGCTTATGTTACATCCTGGCAACTCCCAGGGCTGTCACCATGTTCTTTCTGCTCACCCTCCCCTTTCTCAATAACTTGTCGTGTGTCCCCTCTCCTCTCCCCAACTCCGATCTAATTCTTTCTCTGCTCTCCTGAGGCTGGCCTGGTCTAAGAGGATTGGAGCATTTGCTAAATGGGACCAGGACTGGGTCAGAGAACCCGCGGCGGGGAGGCCCAGGGGCCAGGACAGCCACAAGGGGGCAGCAAAGGGAGCAGGAGATGGAGACTGGAGCCAGGGAGAAGGGGTGAGCAGAAGGTGGGGGCAACAGAGGCAGGGGACAGGTGACGGAAGAGGGGACTGTGCTTCCTCCGTGGCAGTTGACAGTATTTACGTGGCCCACAGACGGACATTTAAAAATAAGATAAAACACATTGAAGAGGTGTGAGAAATACCAGTGAACACAGATGAAGGGGGTGTGAGAAAGAGAGGGTCGGGGGAGAAGCTGTCCCGAGTTGTAAGCGGTGTGTGCTTGTCATCGTGCGAAGCGCTGCGTGTGCTGGGCTCTGTCACTCTCCACACGCCGCGTGTACGTGAGGGCACTAGGAGTTGGAAGAAAAACACGCAGCTCTCCTACACAGCTTTTCACAGCTCCGTTTAATCATTTTAATTTCTTTGAAGAGTAGACTTGATGTTTAAGAAGATTTCAGATTGACAGAAAAGTGGAGACGAGAATTCCCATACATCCAGCGCCCGATTTCCTCCATTATTGACACCTTACGTCAGTCTGGTCCATTGGTTACAATTAATGAACCCATTGCTGATACATTAATTATGAACCAATGTCCTTCGTTTAATCAGATTGCCTTAGTTTTTAGCTCACGTCTCTTTTCTGTTCCAGATACACACCCAAGACTTGGCTGTGGCAGTTTCTCAGACATTCCTTTTTTTTAAATTTATTTTTTTGATGACCCTGACAGTTTTGAGTGGGGCCGCTCAGGTATTTTGTGGAATATCCCTCTACTGGAATCCGTCTGATGTTTTTCTCATGATTCCATGGGTGTTGAGGGTTTGGGGGAGGAAGCGCCATTTTTATCACACCATGTCAAGGATATATACTTGACCATCTGGCCGAGGTAGGATTTGTTGGGTTTCTCTACGACAAAGTTACTCGTTTGTTCTCCTTTCTACGCTGTATTCTTTGGAAAGAGGTCACTACGTGCAGCCTGGAACAGGTTTTAATCCTCACTTTACAGCTCAGAGAGGTTCTGAGATTTAGTATACATCTCAGAGAGGTGTAGTGTCCTGCCCCAGGTCACACAGCAGACACCTGCTCCTGCTGTGTCCTTGTCCAGACTCGCGGTGAGAGAGATATACAGAGCAAGAGATGAGAGTCCAAGATGGAGAAAGGAAAATAGGAGGGGGAGGGTCAGGGAAGAGATGAAGAAGAAGATGGGAACCTGGGAGGTGAGGAGAGGCAGACGGAGCCTGGAGCCTGGACGAGAAGACATCGAAGGGATGCAACGGGCAGAGGGACATAGGGACACAGAGGCAGAGAAAGAGACCAAAAAATCCTTTATTAAGGGTAATGTACAGACGCTTCTAGAAGCTTCCTGGTTCTAGCTTTTCCTTTGGAATGAGGTGGGTGTCAAGGGTCATTTTTTTCCACATATAAACTTCCAGTCATTTTAGTATCATTGTTATGCTTCCCCCCGCTCCCTGCTCCGGCATTTAATTGACTTGATGCTTTGTTCAAAATAAGTCAATTACATATGAAGATTTATTCTGGCGATTTTCTTCTGTTCCATTGACTTATTTGCTGACCCTTATGCCCATAACACACTTTCTTGACTGCTGAAGCTTTATACTAAATCTCAAAATTAGGTAACATAAGTTCTCCATTTTTTTTTTTTTTTTGAGATTGTATTGGCTATTCTAGATCTTCTGCATCTCCATCTAATTTCAGGATCATCTTGTCAATTTCTTCAAAAAAGCTTGCTGAGATTTTCATTGACATTGCATCGAATAGACAGATTTAGGGAGAAAAATCCATGAACATGGGATGCCTTTCTATTCATGTCGGTCTCCTGTAATTTCCCTTAGCACTGCATTGGTAATTGTCAACATCGTGTACACTTTACATTGGATTTCTCCCCAGGTATTTTATGTTTTTCAATGGTATTATAAATAGTATTATTTTTAAGATATTCTTTTACTGTTTTTCATTGCTATCATATAGAAATACAATTAATATTTGTTAATTAATTTTGCATCCTGCGACCTTGCAAATTTCACTTATCAGTTTCAGCGTGTGTGTGTGTGTGTGTGTTTGTGTGTGTGCGTGTGTGTGTGTGTATTCCACAGAGTTTTTCCTATGTCAACTACAAGTATTACAGTTTTACCTTATCTACAAAACAATTTTTTAAAGATTTAAAAAACCACTTCCATGGCAAGAAATTTGAAATGCGCGAAAGGAAATGAATACAATACAAAACATAAATTTCCATCCCATTCCCCTTCCCAGAGAAGGGATCTAGGTGGAGAGCTGAATGCAGCCAAAAGAGAAGAAAAAAAGGAGGATTTAAAACTTTTTTTTTGCAAGTAAAACACTGGAAGAAAAAGGCAACATGGAAAAAAAAAAACCACTAAGTACCCAGGGGCATCTGGTATATGCACTTTAAAGCCAGTGCCTGCAGTGAGCATTGAGAACATTGATACAAACTGTTTCACCATAAAAGAGTCCAATTCGGTCGGACGTATTCCAGCTGAGCTGGCTAATGGCATGCTTTTTTAAAAACCGCTTTCTTGAGATATGATGGAAGTACAAAAAGCCACATATATTTAATAGCTACAATCTGATGGGTTTGGAGGCAGATAGACTTCAATTTTTGATTAAAAACACAAATGCAACCAAGACGTCTCTGAATATCTTTAGCCACAGTCACGGGAGCTAAATCAGGGAGAGGGAGATGATGCAGTCTCCTCTTCTCTCCCTGGGTCTTATGTGGGGGAGGGGACCCCAGAGACCCTGACAGCACAGAGTCTCACGGCTGCCAAGGGGGCATGAGAAGAGGTGAGCAGGGGCCGGAGAAGGGTTTTGCCATCATCTGCCCTTAGGTCCCATGTCCCCTTCAGCTCTCTTCTCATCTGGCTGAGATTCTGCAGAGCTGGCCTGGCCTGAGGGTCCGGGAGGGGTGGTGAGTCAGATTAGGTCAAGGCCAAGGAAACCTGCTGCGACTGGGGGAGGGAGACCAGAGAAGGAGAAGGAAGGAAGCCTGGGTCTACACAGCCAGCAGGTGGGAAGAGATACAGGGTGAAGAGGGAGGGGTGTTATCTAAATGGCAGCATATTGAGACCATTTACTCAGTACTTCCGTAAACCAGGCTCTGTGCTGAGATGGTTAATGGCACACTCCCTGTGTGAACCCACATGCGCAGAGAAGATGTAGTTACCCAAAGCCCCATGGACGGCTAGCTATTCTCTGAGTAGTCCCAGGAGCGGGTGCCGGAGCAAAGGGCTGAAGGGCTGTGCCCTCCAGCTCAGCAGCCCAGTTCATGGTCAGCCCAGACCCTTCCTGTCTCTGCAGAAAAGCACTTGAATGCTCTGATGTTTGGCATGAACTTCTGTAGGCAAGGGATTAGGCTGCCAGCCTTAAAGGACCTTTGGTAAGTATATTAGAGCATGTAGGACAGCTGCTGTCCCTGGAGAGGGACCCATGCTAGGGGCACCCTACCTTTCTGGTATCGAAAGCAAAAAATTTTGATGTCCGTTTCCCCTTCGTCCTAATCCCCTCCCCCAATCTCTCCTCTCTCTGCCCCTATGATCCCCTTTCCGTCTGCCCTGTGTTTTCTCTCTCTCCCTGCCCCTGTCTCCTTGTGGGGTCTCGCTGTGTTTTCCTGTGTATTTTCTTACCAAGGTCTCTCTGATATAAGCGGAAGGGGTCTCATTATATCTTGGCAGTTGTGCCCCATCCCCTCCAACCACAGCCTGTCACATGTCCCTCCAAATCCCTGCTAATTCTCCCTATATTTTGCTGAGGCTGGCCTGGCCTAAGAGGATTGGAGCATTTGCTAAATGGGACCAGGACAGGGTCAGAGAACTGGCTGTGGGGGGCCCCAGGGACCAGGATGGATGTAGAGGACGGGAGACAGGAGACAGAGCATGTGCTTAATGAAGGCTATAGAGACCTTGGACCCAAAATATAGACATTGCAGACACCGAGCCATATGTTAATGGACCCTTGATCTATGACAAATGACCAGCCTCTCCATAAAATTGACAGTTGGAAATCCCTGAGAAAAGCAAAACCAAGCCAAAATAATCCAAACCCTTACCTCACACTGTGTACGATTCTAGATGTAGTAAAAACCTGAATGTGAAAAATGAAACTATAAAGATTTTAGAGAACAAAAATAAATATCTTAGAACAAAAGGACATCTTCAAAGATTACTCAAAGAAGAAAGAAAAGAGAGCATTAACGCGAGGAGGAAAGTAAAACAATAACGAAAAACTACACAAAACTGAACTATATTGAAAGCAGCAGGCTGGGGACCTCAGACGAGTATCATCTGTGAGCCATTTGTGGTTGGCAGCAGAACAAGCAGACGCACGGACCATCAGCTCTCACCAACTTTTATGTCAGGCTGAAAATGGGGCTTCTCTGTGGAAGTCATTTTTAACTTTTATTAATAATTCAATTTTGCTTTACAGCATATCGGTTCACCAGTGATGGAAATGAAAAACAAACAAACAAATGGTGCATGACAGCAGATAAAGAGATGCACAAACATTCAAATGAAGAAACTCCACCTATGAAAAGTACAAATGGGAAAAATGTGTGCAACAGGCCCATTACCAAGAGAATACAAGAATTAATTCGAACAACAAAAAAAAAAACGGTTAAAAAAATGAACACACGAGTATTCAATGTCCAATTAACACCTGAGAAGGGTTTAATTTCTCGATCGCCAGGGAAATGGATATTAAAACTACAAGGTAGCCACAACACGAGTCAGCAGATCTGCAAACACTAAGAGGTCTCACAGTCCCAAATGTCGCTAGGGCGCTGACAGGAGGCGAGCCGGGTGAACCAGGCTGGTCTATGACGTTTAGAAAGTTTGTGGGCCTCACCACCGACGTGAGACATCCACCGGGAGCCCCAGTTCCACTCCTAGGCCTAGGAACCCACAGAAATGCTCTGCTGCACCCTAAATAACAGGGAAGGGACACCCTAAATAACAGCGCAGGGACATTCAGAGCACCACGACACGTGGTGGCCATGCAGCGACCACAGCAAACAACCCCTCCGCAGGTCGGCTACGTGGAGATGCGTTCACATGGCAGAGGGTAACCCGCCGCGCACACCCACGGGCCACCGCTTCCCGCACCCGCGTGGGCAACCAGGCTGGTGAAGGCCCCCTCGGTCCCCCCGGCCCGCGGGATCTGCAGGGCTTTGCGGGGACAGAATCCCCTATAAATCCAGCGACGTCGTGGGGCCCATGGCCTCATTCGCTGGGTCATCTCCCTCTTGGTACGCGGACGTGGAGCAGGAGGAGGGTCCCTCCAAGAAGTCTTGGGGTGATATCAGCTCTGTGAAACCAGGGAGCACAGCAGGGTCTGGCGAGAAATCCGAGGCGTAGGGGCCCTGAGGCCACACTGGAGTGGGGGCGGGGACAGGGGCCTGGGCGGGGGCAGGCGGGACCATGGCTGCGCCCTGCGCAGGCGCCCACCAGGCCTGGCTGCAGCTGGAGATGCTGGGCTCTGGATCTGGGACGACTCCGAGGGGGCTGGGTGCAGGGGGGCTGCAGAAACCTGGGCCCCCGGGGAACATGGAGCCCCCAGGGAACGCACAGCTCCCAGGGAATGTGGAGCCCCCCGGGAACACAGGGCCCACAGCGGCAGGCGCAGGGGCGCAGGCTCTGGGGTTCTGGGGCGCAGCGTGGACTCCCGGGCCTTGACACCTGG
>CM053508.1:90214802-90251505 GCA_028627145.1 Eidolon dupreanum | reverse complement strand
TAAGCCCCGCCCCCTGCAGGAGAAGCAATCATGCATTAATCCTTTCATTGAGCAACTATTGCACTCTGGCCCTGTGCTGGGGGCTGGGAAACCTCCCAGCTGGCAAGACAGCCTTGGCCACGCCCTCAGGGAGCTCTGTCAGGGGGACCAGGCGTTCCCTCTGTGGGGGGTCTCCGTCTCAGGAGAGAGTTCCTCCAGCCAGAGGGCCAGCCAGTGCCCAGGGGTCACCCTGTTCCTGTCTGGTCCTGGGAGCGCCCCCTTTCCCACCTCCCTGTCCCGCCACCATCCTCTCCTGCCCCGCCACCATCCTCTCCTGCCCCAGCTGTCCAGCAGCCTCCTCCCGGGTCCCCAGAGGCCACTCTTGTCCATCCAGTCCATTCTCCGAGTTGCCTCCTTGGTCCTGGACATGGGGAGGGCTCGGACACACTGGCCCTGTCCGTGGTTTGGTGTCCTGGTGGTTTTCCTACATGCTGGAGGTGACACGGGGTGCAGGTGGACAGCTGCCTAGTTCCCTTGTGAATGAATGAACTGGGTCCAGTCTCTGTGTCAACGGTCACTGAGCCCGGCCCCTCGGAGCTGCATGGACCCGCGTCTAAACATCAGGCTGGACTCCTCACTTGTCCAGGGTGCTGGGGACTGGCTCAGTGGAAAGTACAACTACCACGCTCATCCCCAGGGGACTTCTATTATAACCAGTGAGTGTGACCATGAACTAGGTCATAAAATACACGAAGAAACAAAGCATAGAGACCTCGTCAGTAGATTCAGCTCACTCTCTGAACTGCCACTTCCTATCTGCCATAATTGGACATTATTTTCTGCTTCTCAGGCCCCTGGAAACGCATTGGTCACGAAGACAGTCGATGACCTTCCCGTCAACAGGGGATAACCTAGCAAACCAAGACAGTCGATGACCTTCCCGTCAACAGGCGATAACCTAGCAATTTCCTAGGTCTATAAGATGTGACCGGAGGCTACTTCTCTGTGATTTTTGAAGGAAGTTAAGTGTAGCATCTTGCTGGCTAGCTTGGCAAAGATGAAAAAATGAACCACACCTGGGATCGGTGGGTGAAGGGATGGGGAGCCTAGCCATACACTTTTAGAGTGTCTGTTGGTTTTTGACCATTTGGTGATATTGGCCCATGCCCCTCGGCCAAAGATCATCAGGAGGACACTGGTAGTTGAGAAAAGTTGGGTTTATTTTTTCATTGTAATGATGGGGACATGGACCACAGAAATTCGAGGGGTGTAACCAGAAAAGAGTGTTTGAAAGGACCTATATAGGATTTGGGCTTGTATGAGATGATTCTGGGGAAGGATTAAAGATTGACTTTTTTTTTTTTTTTTTTTTTTTTTTTAGGCGAGGCAACCCTTGGTTGACCTCACAGATTGCGAGGACCTTAACAGTTTACTATCCCTTATTTTTAAATTTTTTTCACACCTACAGCACCTGGTCTTCCGAGGTGGTCTCCCATTCAAATACTAACCAGGCCTAACCCCGCTTAGCTTCCATGATCAGACGGGATTGGGCTTGTTCAGGGTAGCATGGCCGTAGACTTAAAGATTGACTTTTAAGCCCAAAAGTATTGTAAGCAGGGATATAAAGAGATATTATACAGCCATATTCATAACAACATTGTTTACAATAGACATAGAGTGGAAACAATGTAAGTGTCCTTTGATGGATGAGTGGACAAATAGAATGTGGTCCATCGCTACAATGGAGTATCATTCAGCTTTAAAAAAGAGAAAGGGAGGCTTCCGGTCAAGATGGCGGAGTAGGTAAATACTGTGCTCGCCTCCTTTCACGACCACATCAAAATTACAACTAAACTATAGAACAGCTATCATTGAGAGTCGCCTGAAGTCTAGCTGAACGGGTATCCTACAACCAGGGACACACACAGAGGCAACTTCAAGACCGGTAAGAGGGGGCAGAGACATGGAATGGGCTAGTCCCACATCCACGCGTGGCAGTCGAAAATCGGGAGAAATATCTCGGCTTCAGAGGTCCGCCTGGAAGAGCGAGGGGTCCTGGTCCCACACCAGGCTCCCAAACCCAGGGTTCCAGTGCCAGGAAGAGAGGTCCCCACAACTTCTGGCTGTGAAAACCAGCAGAGATTGTGGTTGAGTGAGACGAAGGGCTGCTGGAGTTGCAGGCATTCTTTTAAAGGGCCTGCACATATACTTACTTGTCGACAGACTCACTCATTCTGAGCTCCAACGCTGGGGCAGCTGCTTGAAAGGTGGAGGAACGATTTGTCTGGCTTCAGGGAGAGGGCTGGAGGGGTGGCTTCCTCCTGGACAGAAGTGCCAGTACAGGGTGTTGTTCCTTTGCTGAGTCCTCCTCTCTCCCGGCAAGCACACGCAGGTGGCTGCCATATCTGAATCTCTATCAACCTGGCTAACACAGGTTGCTCCACCCAGGTGATTCCCTGAGACCCCGCCCCACCCAACTTGTGGGCCTACCCAAGCCACTTCCAGTGGCCTTTCTGTACAAATAGCCTGTCTTGGCTCATGCCATGGACTTTCCTAAAATCTTTCAAAGGTTTGCAAAACCTAAACAAGCAGCATCTGGCCTTGGTGTGCCCTGTGCCTCCTGCTGAGCAGCCCCAAGCCAAGCCCTAGCAGCAGCTGGCCTTGGTTTGCAGCTTGGCCTCTAGAGGCACATCTAAGCCCAGCACAGGTCGTGGCCATTTTTGGGTTGCTTGGTGGCTCATGCCAGGTGGCCCAGGGAAGGGCACAGGCTGCAGGTAAACTTGGCCTCCAGCAGGGCCTTTTGCAGGAGGCCCTGGGATTATCCTATCCCGTGGCCAGCTTCAGTCTGGGCCAGAGCACAACCAGGGGCCACATTCGAGGATGCCATACCCAAAGGGCAGACTGGGCAGGCACCAGAGCCCTGCTAAAATGAATCCTGTTCTGTAGGGTCAGCACCTGTACAGCAGCTCCTCCACGGTAGTCACTGGCCAGTCCTCACAACCAGTCAGCCCGAGGGTCAATCCCTCTCACTGACATGTAAACACACAGGTGGCTGCTATATCCGTGTCTGCAGCAACTAGAGCTCAACTACAACAAGAGGTCACACACAACACATATAAGGGACATGCCTGGAGCACCTGGCTCAGGTGACCAGGGGGACTGTGCCACCAGGCCCCATAGGACACATACTATATAAGGCAATTCTACTAAGACCAGGAGATATAACAGCCCTACCTAATACATAGAAGCAGACACAGGGAGGCAGTCAGTATTGGGAGACAGAGAAAGTACAAAACAAAGCTCCAGAAAAAGAACTAAACAAATTGGAGACAAACAATCTACCAGATGCAGAGTTCAAAACCCTGGCTATAAGGATATTCAATGAACTTAGGGGAAGAGGAGACGAACTCAGTGAGAACTTTAACAGAGAGAGAGAAGACATAAAAAAGAACCAGTCAGAAATGAAGAATATAATAACCAAAATGAAGTATACTTTAGGAGGACTCAACAGTAGATTAAATGAAGCAGTGGATCGAATCAGTGATTTAAAAGATAAAGTAGCAGAAAACACCCAATCAGAGCAGTAAAGAGAAAAAAGAACCCCCTTCCTCCCATCCCCAAATGAGAATAGTTTAAAGGGCCTCTGGGACGACATCAAGTTTACCAACATTTGTGTCATAGGGATTCCGGAGGGAGAAGAGAGGGAGTAAGGAATTAAATATCTATTTCAAGATATAATTATGGGATACTTCTTTAACCTGGCAAAGGAAATAGATATACAAACCCAGGAAGCATAGTGTCTCTAACAAGATGGACCCAAAGAGGCCCATGTTAAAGACAAAGAGAATCTTAAAAGCAGCAAGAGAAAAGCAGTTAGTTACCTGCAAAGGAGCTCTCACAATACTGTCAGCTGATTTTTCAATAGAAACTTTGCAGGCCAGAAGGGATTGGTTGGAAATATTCAAAATGATGAAAAGCAAGGACCTACAACCAAGATTACTCTACCTAGCAAAGCTATCATTTAGAATCAGAGGACAGGTAAAGAGCTTCCCAGACAAGAAAAAGCTAAAGGAATTTGTCACTATCAAACCAATATTATGGTAAATATTAGAGGGACTTTTTTAGGAAGAAGAAGAAGAAAAAAAAAAACCATATGAATAATAAAATGGCAATAACTACATATCTATCAATAATTACTTTAAATATAAATGAATTAAATGCTCCAATTAAAAGTTAGTGTGGCCGAATGGATAAGAAACAAGACCCTTACATATATTACCTACGAAAGAGTCACTTCAGATTGAAAGATACACAGACTGAAAGTAAAGGGATGGAAAAAGATGTTTCATGAAAATGGAAATAAACAAAAGAGCCGGGGTATCTATACTTCTGCCAGACAAAATAAACTTTAAAACAAAGGCTACAAAGAAGGACCCAGTCATCCCACTTCTAGGTATTTACCCCAAGAAACCCAAAACACTGCTTTGAGGAAATACGTGAATCTATATGTTTATTACAGCATTATTTACAGTAGCCAAGATGTGGATACATTCTGGGTGTCTATCAATGGACGAATGGATAAAGAAGAACTATATACATACAATGGAATGTTACTCAGCCATTAAAAAGGAGAATGAAACTTGCCATCTGCAACAACATGGATGGACCTAGAGTGTACTGTGCTGAGTGGAGTAAGACAGAAGAGAAAGACAAATGCCACATGATTTCACTTACACATGGAATCTAAAGGACAAAACAAACAAAACAAACTCAGATGCAGAGAACATTTGGATAGTGGCCAGAGGGGAGAGGGTTTGGGGGAATGAAAAAAGTGAAGGGATTCAGAAGTACAAATTGGTAGTTACAAAATAGTCCCGGAGATGTAAAGTACAGCGGAAGGAACATAGTCAGTAATATTGTAAGAACTATGCATGGTGTCAGATGGGTACTGGCTTCGCCTGGGGACCACTTTGTAAGTTACATAAATGTCTAATCACTACTTTGGACACCTGACACTAATAAAATATTGCATGCCCACTATAATTTAAAAAAATTTTAAATTATTTAAAAAATGGGAAGGAGATTCTGATACTGCGGCATTCATAAACCTAGAAAGTTACACTAAATGAAATAAGCCAGATCACAAAACGACAGATATTGCGTGATTCCACTTCTATGAAATATCTAGACTAGGCAAACCTCTAAAGTAGATTTGAGGTGACCAGGGACTTGGAGGAGGAGGGAATGGAGGGGATCACTGTTCAATGGGCACAGAGTTTCAATGTGGGATGATGGAGAAAGCCCTGGAAAAGACAAGGACGATGACGATGACTGCACTGCACTGTGAATGGCATGGCTTTGTAACACCACTGAACTGTGCACTTTTGTCAAAAGGGCTCAAATGGTAAATTTTATGATCCACATAGTTTATGACAATTAAAAAAATAAAAGTAACTTTGTTCCGTTTTGTTTGTTGTCAAAAAGTAGAGGTAATTCCATGCTTGGGTATCTTATCTAGACGGTGAAGAGGATGGAAGGAGGCTAGATGGTGATTTATACAGAAAATGTCACTTCTGTCAGTCTGGATGGGGGACATTGGTCTCTTCCATAGTTTAGGCAACGTTTGTGTTTCTTCCTGTGTTCGGACGTGATTACATGACTGACCTCGTCCCTTTGTGTCTTGTGTCCGTTGACATTCTGCAGGAGGGCACGGAGGCTTGGCCGACCTTGCCAGGCCAGTGCCCGGAGGTCAGGGACGGCTTTTCTCTTGTGTTTAGCAAACTCCCTTAACTTCAACATGAACTGGAAACCTCTGCTGCCCTTATCAGTTGTCAGCTGCCTGACCTTGGGCCACGTCACCCTCCCCAGCCAGGGCTGGTTTTCCCCACCCACACAATTGAATTGTCTGCCCCCACCCACCTGGGAGCTGACATCTGTCGCTGTCCCAGCAGTGGGGAGAACCCACCCTTGTCTCCAGGGTTTGTGTCCCCGGGCAAAGTCACTGGAGCTCTGCCTGGCCTCCACCCTGGGAAAGCCAGCCTTTCTCTCTAGCACCTCACCGTTGGCAATTTTCAAATTCTAGGAGGCGTCAGAATCCCCTGGGGACTTGTTAAAACTCAGATTGCAGCCTCACTCCCAGAGTTTCTGATTCAGTAGGTCCAGGGTGGGGTCCAGGTTCCCAGGCGATGCTGGTTCTGCCGGTTTGAACGGGGTGGTGGGACACACTTTGAAAACCACTGCTCTAAGTGACAGACAGCCCCCTTCGGCCACCCCTCACCCCCTATCCCTGGCCTTGGATGGAGGGGTGCACTAGGGCCAGATAGCCCAGGGCCTGGAGGAGAGATGGTGTCCCCAGACCACAAAAGGAGAGAAAAAATGAAAGAGAGGGAGAGGTAGGAAGACAGATAGATAAATAGAGGCAAACAAACAAAAAAATATATGTAAGAGGGCGAGAGGGTGGAGAGAGAAGAAAAGGGAGGGAAAGAGGGAGGAAGTGTTTGAGAGATAGAAAATGAAAGCGAGTAAGAGGTAGGAAAGACAGACAGATGTGAGATAGGGGAGGGAACAAAAAAACATACAAAAGGTCACGAGAGGGACAATGGAAGGGAGGGGGAGAGAGGGAAAGACTCAAACATTTTTCTTACATGCCAGGCACTATTCTAAGTGCTTTACAATTATTAGCTGAGGTCTCCTACCCATAGTCCTCCCTCCACTGTGACAAACTGTCATCACCTGTCCTCCACAGGGACAACAGGCTGGGAGGACAAGACACTGTTCTCTATCTCTCAGAAGCCTCTTGGGGCTCCATCCCTCCATTCCATATACATTCTCTACTTTCATGCCCACTGTAATCTTCCCTCCTGCCCCCAAATTATCCACTTCCGTTTTGAAGATTATGTACGCTTCCGTCCATGGACGCGGCCATCCACCAACATGTCCTTGTACTGTCGACCTGTCTATCTCTTTATCTGTCTCTATCTCAACTGGTTCTGACAACAGAGGTTTCTTGAACCAAACTTGAGAGGCAGGAAAATAGAGAGGCAGGAAAGCGTAGTAACTCAAAAGGACGGCATGGGTGCAATTTTGCTCCCATATGCCTGCATCAAGGAGAACATACGAGAAGCTAGTATGATAACCCCACAGGGGTGCAACTGTGGGCTGGGAGAGTTTTCATGGAGCTCATTACAAAGTTCCCATAGCACAGTTATTAACAATGCGAATATATATCAGATAAAATAAGGTCTGTTCTCTTTTTAGAAAACCCGTTCCTTTTCTTCTGGTTTCTCTGGACCACATTCTCTTCCCCTGGAAACGAAGCATCTTCTCCCCAGGCTCCTCAGGTTGTCTCTGAAAGAATATCTCCTCTGTCTGGGTCTCTCTTTGTCCTCCCCAGGGGACGGGCTTCAGCATCTTTGGCAGGGAGTAGTTTTTAGAACATAAAGAAAGATTTCACCGAAATATACCGTTGGTTGAGAAAAATGCACAAATCGATACCCTGTCACGAAGCGAACGTGCACGGAGTGTGTCCTCTTCGGCGTCTGCTTCGTTTTGTTCGTTGCCGTTTGCGACGGTCAGCCCAGTGTCCCCAGCAATGGTCTGTATGCATTCTAAGTCCCTGTCACACGCCACTGCATGACATAGCATTTGTGTTTATCCAGTCTCGGCTCCATGTGCAGCTGGGTTGGTTCCAGTGTTGGGTTATTACCAGCAACGATGCTAGAACATTCTTGGGCATGTCTTCTGACTCACATAGGAGTGGAATTTCTGGGCCACAGAGGAGGCATTTTGCTCAAATTGAGTAGAGAATGGTTAATAGATCTCCAAAGTGATTTTATTCCACATCCTCACCAAAACTTGGCGTTGCCTGTCTTTTAATTTTAGCCATGTCGATGGGTGGACAGCAGAAGATTATAGTGGCTTGATTTTGTATTTTCCTGATGCCCAACAAAGTTGAATGCCTTTTCCATTCATTATGATCTACTTTAAATCTTTTTTTTTTTCTGTTATAGTGCAGCTTTCTGTGTACAGATCATACACAGATTGTTAGATTTTTTTCCCCCTAAAGTATTTGACATGATTGTAAATTGTGTCGGTGTTTTCAAATTTGTTTCCTAATTGTTTGTGGCTGGAGTGTAGAAAAATAATCTGTTTTCGTTCTATTGACTTGTATCCAGTGACCTCGTGAAATTCTCATATTAATTGGAAATGATTATCTATAGATTCTTTTAGGTTTTCTACTTAAAGAGTCCTGTCATCTGTAAATAGTGATAGTTCTCTCTCTCTCTCTCCCCACCCCGCCCCATCCCTCCCTCCCTCCCTTCCTTCCTAAACCATTATAGCCTTTATTTCCTTTTCTTTCTTGATCGCATCTTTCTTTCCTTATTGCATGTATAGTGTTGAAGAGAAGTGATGATCACTAAGCAGTCCTGTCTCATTCCCAGTAACCAAAGAAAAGCTTTCATCATTTCAACATCGAACGTAATGTTTTCTATAGGATTACCCTGCAGATACTCCTTATCAAATTAAAATTTTCACTTCTCTTTCATTTCTAAGAGTTTCTTATTTTTAATCAAAAATGGATTTTGAGTTTTATCAAACGTCTCCCCTGTGTATGTGAAGATACTGTGATCTTCTCTTTCTTATATTAATGTAGCTAATTACCTTCCTTGATTTTTCGAATATTAGACCACTCTTGCATTTCTGAGATATTATACCTGAAATAAACTCAACTTGGTTAGAATGAATTACTCTCCCACGATATATGCTGGACTCCATTTGATAATATTTTGTCTAGGACTTTGATATCGGAATTCATGACTATAATTTTCTTCTATTTTAATGTTCCTGCCAGGTTTTTGATATGAAGGTTATGCAGGGCTCATGAAATGAAATGAAAAATGTTTTCACTCTTTCAAATCTCTGGAAGTTTGCATAAGGTCAGTGTTATTTCCTTCTTAACTGCTATGTGGAATTTGTTGATGAAGCCAAATGAGCATGGAGCATTCTTTGTGTGAAGAATTTTAATTATGGATTATTCTTCTTTAATAGGACTATTCAGATTTTGTTTTGTGTTCGTGTGCTTGCTTTGGTATGTTGTATTTTGCTAGGAATTTGTCATTTCGAATTTCAAATTTCTTGACGTAAAATTGCTCATAATATCCTCTTAGGATCATTAATATCTTTAAGGTAGGGTCTCTAGCAATGCCTTCTTTTTCATCCTTGATGTTGGTAATTTCTCTCTTTTTGTCTTTATGAGTGTTTTTGGGAGCTATTGATATTATTAGTTTTTAACAAAGCATGCATGTCTGTTTTTTTTTTCCCTATGGTACATTTCTTATTTTATTTTATTTGTTTCTGCTCTCATCTTTATTATTTCTTCCTTTTCTCCTAACTTCTTGAGGTGATGGTTAAAATGGTTGAGTTTAGTCTTTCTTCTTATCTGATCTCTGATACATCATTTAGTGCTAATGATAAATGAAATGGGAAATTGGAATGTAATGAACAAATGTATGCCAATAAATTCGACAATTTAGAGGAGATGGACAAATTCCTGGAGAAATACCAATCTCGGAAGAGTTTAAAAAATGAACGATTCTATATCTGGTAAATAAATTAAATATATAATTAACTTTCTTACAGACAACTCCGGGCCTAGATGCTTCATGGTGAAATCTTGCATACTTAAGGAAGAATTAATACCTTGCCCAACCCCCGCTCCTGACATCTGTCTTATCATTGCTTCTCTACCTAATCTCTTCCTCAGCCCTGTTTTCTTTTCCTCCTGCTTGGAATGCATTTTTCCCTCCTGTCCCCACCCCCTTGGTTTCCCACACCCTCTCTCATCTCCTCCACGTTTTGAAGGGGTTGAAAGTATCATCTTTGAAGTCCCCAAGCAGGAGTCGCACTGGACGGCTGTGTGTGGCCTCCCCACCAAGGGCCTTTTCAGTCTCCTCTTCCATCCTCCTCCATTTCATCTTTAATCTAAGCCTCACCGGGAGACTGGGATCAGATCTTGTTTGTCTTGGGGAAGTTATTTAACTCCTCCTGATCCACAAAATAAGGGAGAGGGGGCGGCCCTGCCTCATGAGCGTGGAATGAAGATTCTGCGAGGGGGAGTTAGAGGGAAGCACTGGCTGGGGAGCTTGGCTGTGGTTTTATTATTACCGGGTATCCCAGGGGTGATTTCGTATGCAGGAGATAGCAATGGGGAGGGTACCACTTAGTTAAAACTCGGTTGTCTCCAATGAAGTCCCCTCCCTGGGGGGCTGGGAGCCTGAACCTAATCCCCGCTGATCGCCCTGAGGTTCTGCTGAGGCTGGGCCGTCAGTAAGAGGATTGGAACATTTGCTAAATTAGTCCCGGAAACTGGCAGGGAGGGGCTCCGAGATCAGGAGGGACAGGAAGGGGGACGGGACAAGGAGGTGAGGGGAGAGATGGAGAGAGGAAAGGAGAGCAGAGAAATACTAAGGCCTGAGTGCGAGGGGAGGAAGGAAGAGACAGGGAGGAGAGAGCAGGACCGAGAGGCGGGACCAGAGGTGGGGGAGGGGAGAAAGGCCAGCCCGGTTGGAAGGGGCTGTGGCCCAACGGGATCAGGAGAAATCCCAGTTCTACCTTCTCCCAGCTGTGGGACCTTAGGCAGGTCGCCTGACCTCTCCCCTGCCTCAGTTTCCTCATCTGTGAAATGGGGGTAATAGCTAGCGTCTGTCTCCTCCATCGATCTGAGAATTAAGAGTCAGAACCACTTTCACCGGTGTCTGGCAAACAGTACGTGCTCAGTAAACCTTTCTTTCTTTGCTTTTCTATCCGATTTGTTGAGGTTTACATATGGACTTTAAAATCCACCCATTTTAGGAGTCCGGTCTGGTGAATTTGGGCACTTGTACACGGTCACAGAACCGCCACCCTAATCAAGAGGTGAACCATTCTAGCGCCCCCAAAAGGCGTCCCCCTGATCCTTTGTAGTGAATCCTGTCTGCAGCTCCCCAGCTCCAGGCAACTGCCGGTTGCTTCCTGCCACTGTGACGTGACCTTGTGACCTCTCGTGTCAGTGGAGTCATGCCGTAGGTGCTGCTTTGAGTCCGATTTCTTCCCTCATTGTCACTAGTCACCCATGTCGTTACATATGCAAGATGTTCGTTGCTTTTAACTGCTCAGGGATATTCCATTATCTGCCCGCACACCAGTTCGCCTTTGAGCTGCACCCGTGTCGTAGCGGGTGACAGAATCTCATTCCTCTCCGAGGCTGAGTGATACTCGCCGTGTGGATGGACCACTCCTTGATTATCCACGTACCAGGCGGGAGACGGCTGGGTTCGTTCCATGTTTGGTTATTGATAACGGCGCCACCATGAGCACGCGTGTACGAGTGTTTGTTCTTCAGTTCTTTGTGGTATCGACTTGGGAGTGGAATTGTTGGGTCCCTACATAGTTCCAGAACTTTTTCGTCACCCCAAAGAGAAACCCTGGGCCATTAGCCATCACTCCTCATTCACCCCCCCCACCCCCGCCCCTGGCAACCACTAATCTGCTTTCTGTCTCTATGGATTTGCCTCTTCGGGACATTTCATATAAATAGAATCACACAATAGGTGGCCTTTTGTGTCTGGTTTCTTTACTGAATGTACTTAATACCCCTGAATGGCAGGCATACTTTAAAGTGCCAAAAATGAAAATCAAATCAAATCAAATGGTAAAAATGGTCAATTTTATAGAATGCGTATTGTACCACACACACAAAATAAATGGATCTTGGGCACTTAACATGGACCGGTCCTCAGGACCACCTACTTCATACAATAGTCTTATTCAATTCTCTTAAAGTGGGTCTTCTCGATACCCCGTGTGGGGAAACTGAGGCAGGGAGCAATGAACCGCCCAAGGTCATGTGACCAGAGTGGCTGCTCCAGGCTCAAACGAGTCTGTCTGATCCCATCAGTGTTCAACTACCCCACCCCCCAACACACAAAAATCTCAGCCTGGGACTCGGTGACTGAGGGACAGGAGCAGAGAAAGCGGACGTGAGACTTGGAGAAGCAGAAAGTCAGAGGCGAAGGAAATGAGAAGAAGGAGAAAGAAAGAAAAAAAAGACAAAAATCCAGCAAAGAGAAACAGGAGTCTGCCTGGAAAGTCTGAGGGACGGTCCTGGGGAAGAGAGACAGAGAGAAAAAAGGGATTGGAGAGAAACGCTGAGACACAGAGCAACCCAGGGACGCGAGCTGGACAGCACAGATGGACGAAGGAAGGGCGAGAGGCGGAGGGTTAGAGGGCCACTGAGGCAGGAAGCGTGCTCGCCGCCACCTCGCAGACGGGGGAAAGCTGGCAGGCGGAAGCTGGCCCCCTGGAGCCCGGGCCCTACTTCATAGGCTCTAGGGGGATGGCGAGAAAGGATGGTGACCAGCTAGAGGAAGCACGTGGACAGACGGACCCCCGGCCCCAGAGACAGAGGAGCGGGGTGGGGGAAGGGACAGAGCCATCCCTTTTCCACCTTTCCGGCCTGCCCTTGCAAGGAAATAAAAAAAATCACCCAGACTTGAAGCGAGATTCAAGGTTTTAATCATTTTCACTCTGAGGGAGGCCAGGGGTGGGGGACTTGGAGTTCCAGGGTATGGGGGAGAGGAGACCGAGGGCCTGACAGGACAAGGGAGGCTTCTGGCCCCTTCCTTCTGTCCCCACTCACCCTGTCACTTGGGGAAGTATCCCCTGTGACGGCCCCCACCGAAGCCTGGAGAACCGGGTTCAGGAGGCTGGCCCGGGTGACCGACACTGCATTCTGGTCCCAACTTGCACAATGTCACCTCCCCTCCGCCCCTCTCCTGTAAATTTTGTCTGGATCCCTCATCCTGGACCACAACACGGGCCATCCTCCTCTATCTATCCTTTGTGTCCCATAGTAGGCTCCGAGTCACTCCTGGGTCTGATGTCACAGAGCCCAGCATGGCTCAGGCCCACGAGAGACGGCCAGGTGGTGTGGTGAGTAAACCACTTCTGTGGGCTCTAGTGATCCCAGTGGGTCTCGGCTGTGGGAACCTCTCCTGGCCTGAGCGCAGAACCATCATCGGACGCCTCCCAGCCTCTCCTCCCATTGTGCCTTCCTCCTAACACCCCTCCCTGCTCTAGGGACCTGGAGCCAGCGCTCAAAGGCTCACGAGCAAATGACACTCATCTCTTTCCCACTCTGTGTTTGGTGACCCCAGATTGGTGCCTTGAACTCAGCCACAGTGGGAGTACTTAACACCGTGGAAATCGGCAAACGCTACACATCGGGGCTCATCCTCTTCCTAGAGAACCAGTCCTTGAACATCTACCAGTGTGCCACCATCTTCCTGCCCTCCTTTCCTGCCCTCCTTGCCTTGTGACACCCACCAGTGAGAGGCTGCTGGCTCCGGCCTCCCCTGGCCAGAAATAAAAGGCCGAGGAAGCAGGGGCCAAAGCACCAAACTGCCAAGTGTGTCAAAATACCCAAGTCCTTCCTAAAATTCTCACAGTGCTTGTCTCTGTGGCTGTGGATCAAATTGTATTGAAAGAAATATGTCCTCGGGCCAAGCACTGTCGTCTAATCCCACAGTCAAAATTGAAGACGAGTCCGATCTGTCTCGTGGGCTTGCCTCTAGCTCCATTTCTCTCCTTAGACTCGTCTTTTGTATATTTACAGATTGGAAGCCCACCTACCTCCTCGTCTCTGTGAAATACCCACAGCTCTAGCTGGTGCACCCCGTGTAGCTTCTACAATCCCTCCTGTATCTGGGTGACATTCACTTTTAGACAACCCTAAAACGAAAGGGAAAAAAAAGTAGACATGGAACAGGCAACTTGCCTTCCATTCTCCCACCAAATGTGTCCATTCCCATCGTCCGAGTGAATGAACTGTTGAATGATGAAACATCTTGAAGAAGAAACTAGGGAGAAATAGATACATAGCCAACGGCCCCCTAAACCTACCATGTAAACCTGGCATTTATGAAGTCTGTGAAGTTGACAAATACATGTTCTTAATACAACTGTATAATTGGCCTAAGGTTCCGTGTCAGGGCCCTTTAAAGTCTGTCTTTGGAAGTTCTAGAAGGATCTCTAGCCATGTGCTGAAGGATCTCTTTCCACGTCCGGTCCCATGTGGAAAGAAATTGAGCCTCCCTACTCGTTTGTTCCTGGGCATTCGGATTCTGACCCAAACGTCACCCCCAAAGCAACTGTAGAGTCCTCTTTCTCTTCATCTTGGGGCAGTTTCTGGGGTCCGGGGCTTGTGGTTTAAGATGCCAGTGAGCACCAGTGTGAGATGGTGCCGAGTCGAGAGAATCACTAAGCCCCGCCAAGCCGCTCCGGGAGATCCGGGAGGAAAGGGGTGGACTGTGCGAGTTAAGCTGCTCATGAAGTCGTGTGGCCAGGACCTCCGGAAGGGTGGCTGGCCCCTGCCACTTTCTCAGGGATGCTGTTCCTGTGTCGGAGCTGCAGGGAGGCAGTTGAGACCAGAAGATGGAGGGAGCTGGGGGAAGAGTGGCTCCTACAAGATTTGAAACTTCCAGGCACTCTGATCCTTGTAGTCCAGAGAATCCATGGGGTTGTAGGCGAATTTCCAGGTGCCTGTGGGGTCCTTGAATTCCAGGCTGTCCACGGGGCTGTAGGTGCCGTAGCCTTGGCCTGACAGGGATGTGGGGGACTGGGCCAGGGAAGGTCCCATGGAGGGGCCCGAAAGGGGGCTGAGAGCCGGGCCCCCCAACTGGGGCACCATGGGAGAAAGGTAGGGGTCCAGGCCACTGAAGTAGGAGCTGGGAGACCCATAGGCCGAGGGGGAAGAGCAGAAAGCGGAGGCTGGGGTGTAGGTCATGGCGTAGGGCGCTGAGGTCAGGGAAGGCCCTGAGGCTACCAGGCCAGCCCGCTGGGCCTCGGGCAAAGGGGACTCCGAGGCTGGACTCCAGATAGACACAGTGGCCACTGCCGTGCTGGGCGAGCCTGACGGCCCAGGTAGAGGGGGGCTGTAGGAATCGGAGATGCCTAGGGGGTCTGCACAGACATCCGTGGAGGGTCTTGGGGAGGAGCTGGCCTTCCTCTTGGCGGGACGGGCCTTGGCTTGTGCCCCTGGAGGCTGCTGCTGCTGTTTCTGCTGCTGCCGCTGCTGTCTGCATTTAGCCCTGCGGTTCTTGAACCAAACCTGGGGAGTCAGAGGGGAGGCATGTGGATAAGTGGGAAGGAGGCCCATGGGAGCCCTTGGGGTGCCCAGAAATGATGCTGCTTCCTGGTGAGACATGCTGGAATCACGCCTCTCCATTCTACAATCAGTCATGGGTCTTCCCATCCACCCATCTATCCAGCCACCTACCCGTCAATCCATCCATCCATTCATCCATCCATCCATCGACCCACCCAACCACCATCCATCCACCATCCATCCACTATCCAACCATCGATCCACCATCCACCCACCCACCCACCCGTCCATCCATCCATCCACCCACCCATCTACCATTCAACCATCCATCCACTGCCCATCCACCATCCATCCATCCATCCACCCATCCATCCACCATCTATCCATCTATCCATCCACCAACCCATCCATCCATCCATCCATCCACCCATCCATCCACCCACCCACCCGTCCATCCATCCATCCACTATCCATCCACCATTCAACCATCCATCCACTTGTCCATCCATCATCCATCCATCCATCTATCCATCGACCCACCCACCCACCCACCATCCATCCACCATCCATCCACCATCCATCCACCATCCATCCATCCATCCATTCATCTAATCATTCATATATACATATATCCATCAATCTAATCATATAATCGTACATATACATACGTACACATACAATTGTATGTACATACACCTACACACATTTATTCATCCAATTGTGTGTACATATATACAGCCATACAAACACATATATGGTACATGCATCATACATACAATCATACATAAATCTAAGCATACAAACATACAATCATGTAAACACACATGTATACATTCATTTGTTCAATCAGTTAATAAACACACATTAACAATCTCGTCTGCTTTGGGGGTGATCATGGGTGGAGCTGACATTCTACTTGAGAGAGACAGATTGCAGATAAACAGTAAGTGAATTGCATAGTATTTTAGAAAACGGTAAATACTACGGAAGAACCAGTTGAACAGGATAAGGGGGAGCAGCAGAGTTGAGGGGTGGTGAAAGGTCACAGCTTTAAATTCGACGCGGGTGTAGGGCTCATGGACTGACAAGGTGACTTGATTGGTTGGAAAAGACTTGACCAGGTGACAGGAAGTAAACCTTCCAGGCAGCGGGAACAGAGTGTGCAAAGGTCCTGAGGCAGAGGCGTGTTTGGTGGGCATGTTGGAGGAAGACCCAGAGGCCGGCTGGCTAGAGCGGAGGGAGAGGGGTAGGGGTGGTGGGAGACGAGGCCGGTGAAGCAATGGGGGTGAAGGGTTATTAGGGCTCTTTACGACTGCAGCTGTTACTCTGTGGCCTCTCCCTCCTCCCATCACTCTGGGTCCCCAGAGGGGCCGGGAGGGTCCCGGAGACCCGAACACCCCACCTGAACCCTGGACTCGGGCAGGTTGATCTTCAGAGCCACCTCCTCGCGGGCGTAGACATCCGGGTACTGGGTCTTGGCAAACAGAGCCTCCAGTTCCTCCAGCTGGCTCCGGGTAAAGGTGGTCCTCTCCCGCCGCTGCTTCCTCGGGGCGCCTGGGGGCGGGGACAGGACAAGGGGACCCTCAGGTGGCCCAGTCCCTTCTCCTCAGCCTGTTCTCCTCTGCTGGCATGAGGCCCTGGGGTGTGTGCGACTCCAGAAAGCCATTATCTGGGTGTTTATCTGCCCCGACCCAGACTGCCTCTGCTCCCCTGATAATGGCATCCTTCTTTGCCTGTCACTTTGGGGCTTGTCCCTCACCCCAAGAAGAACTGGCTTTAGCCTTGTAAGGAGGTGTATGATTTGTTTTTTGTCCCCTTTCTAAAAGTTCTTGGCCACTAAGACATGAGACTGAATATTCAAGCATTTTTAGCTTATGAAAGTAGCAGGTTCGTAATGTTCAACTTAATTTAAAAAACAAAACAAAACAGCTGAAGAATAATGCCACGAGAAAAGGGAGAGAGAGAGAGAGTTCACTTCTCTTAGAAATAGTGTCACTAACAGATGGCAGTTCCTCTGGGCTCCCTTCCAGCTGGAGCCACTATCCTAACCGTCTATGAATGTCCATTTGCTTTTCTGCATCCCAAAGTGACACGGGGTAGTGTCTTTGCATTTGCTTATGGCCCCAACGTCACCCCTGTAAGTGCTCACACCTTCTTCTTGAGGGCAGGGGACCCGGAAGATGGGGGCCAGCCTGGGTGACAGGAAGCAGGACGGTACTCACTTGGGTAGGACACAGCTTGGTGCATCAGATCCATGCTGGGGCCACTCAGAGCCAAGGCGTTGACGGAATAGTGGGGCCCCGGGTTCATATACGCCATCATGATCTTGGGGGACAGTGGGGCCCGGGTCAGCGGGCCTGCAGGAGAAGAGGAGGTGGGGCTCAAACACTCTCTGGTTACTTAGGGTCAAATCGTACCTCACTCTCTTTTCTTCTTCGGTATGTGAGCTTGGGCAATCGCTCTCACCTCTCTGTGCTTGTTTCCCCACCTGTAAAAACCTGCCCGCCTCTTAGGGACTTCAACACTTCACCGAGACCCTGTCTCTCTGTCACGCAAAGCAGAGCCGAAGCTGCAGGGGACAGCTCACATGGAAACTCTGCTCCCTGCTCACCTTTTAAAACAGCCGATCCGGCCACTTCCCCCCCCAAATCTCTTCTTTCTCTGACCCCGAAAACTATGTTCTGCCTCATGCAGAATTATGGAGAGAAGGGTGACCGGCCAGCTGTCCTGGTCCTTCCGGGGACAGAGGGGTTTCTAGAAATGTGGCACTTGCAGGGGCAAACCCAGGAGGGTCCCAGGCAAAGGGGGCTGGTCGGCCACCCTGAGGGTAGATGGCATTTCAGTGTCTGTGAGCGACCATCTCCCACCACCGCTTCTGACCAGGCGGGTCGTGTGTGTGTTCTAGGTGGATGGATGTGTGTGCGTGTGAAGGATTAGATGAACGGACGTCGGGATGGGTGTGCGTGTGTTTACGTGGACCATAAGTACGTGACATTGTGAGCAGGAATAGTCAACGGGGGAGTGACTGTGTTCACCTTTGATCCTCGAATTCACCTCTCAAATAACTGGCTCCCAGCGACCTGAATAAACCTTTTACCTGCCTTCATTACATATGTTTTAGAGAGTCGGTTTTAAGATATTTTTAAATTGCACCATAGGAATGTGTGTGTGAGAGAGAGATCATATACGACCAAATTATTTATAATATAAATTATATACTATGTACATAGAATATATATATATTATATATTTAAAGAAAAAATATGGTGCTGAGCAGCATGTAGAGCACGTTACCATTTGTGACTATTAAAACACGGCAATGATTATATCTATTATTATTATTATTCTTATCATCTTTGTTATTATATATGCTTGTCTGTGCATAGGCGATTTCCAGGAAGGACACGGCATAAGGTGAAAGTGTCCCTCGGGAGGCGTGCTCTATCCGTACCTTATTTTTACAGTTTGAATTACTTTGTAATCGGATATGCATGTAACCTTTTCAAAAACAAAATCGACAATAAACTCTAAAAAAAAAGAAAAAAAGAAAAAAAGAAAGAAAAGAAAGAAAAAGACATGGGAACATTTCCACGGCCCCCTTCCGCCCTCGTTAAGGATGACTCGGAAAATTTGCAGCGTCTCGGGCCACCCACAGGAGCCTCTGCCCTGGCCCCCAAGCTCCTCTCACCAGCTAACCCCCTCTCCTCCTCCACGGTGCCAGCTCCAACAGCTTCCCAGCGGGGCTGTTCTACACTCTTGACTGGATGTCACACACGTCACACACGTCACACACGTCACACACACACACTTGTTCTCTCTCCTGGGGCTCAGGACATCGCACGTGTTAAATATAACGCATTTATAAGTTTGTTTACCTGTCTGTCTCCCCCAAATCGTTCGGCTACCTCAGTGCAAGGACTAAGTATATTTCCATCCCTGCTGTGTCCCCCAATAAATGCTTGAAAAATAAGTAAGCGAATAAAAAACGGACCTGTATTTCAGCTCTCACCCCTTCTCAGCTCTCACTTGGGAGGGAGAATTATTAATTATTATTAATCGAGGTCCTCCTGTCCATCCCATAAGCATTCTTCGAGAGTCTTCCATGCTCTGGGGACTAGGAACGTAGCAAGAAGGAAGGCACACGGCATCTCTGTTCTCATGGGAGCGAACTTGCAGGTTTGAGTCAGAGAAATGGATGGTGGGCAAGGAAGTTATCTTTAGAATATCAAAATGCTTTCAGAGAGTTTCAAGAACTCTGAGGAGACTTGAAAGGCATGATACCATAGTGATGGGGTTTGGGGTAAGGCAGGCACCTAATTCAGGTGAGTAATCAGGGGAGACTTCTCAGTGAACGGTGACCTTGGAGCTGCCCGGCACTGATAATAATAAAAGCAAAACGACATTAAATTCTAAGAATCTGTGGATGTCTTAGGCAGCACCCAGTAATCTCCATCCTGGTCTTCACGCCCTTGACTTGTCCTTCAAACTGAACAGGGCTGATGTGTGCAACCAATAGGCTATCGCAGAAATGACCACGTGACTTCCGGTGCTAGCTCAGCCTCTGGAGGATGCTCACGCCGTCCTGTAGATTAGTTTATGTGGCCAGAAACTGAGGCCTCCCGCCAATAGCTGTGGGACAGAGCCCCCAAGTCAAGCCTTCGGTCCTGGTGGACATCTGAGCACAGCAGCATGAGAGACCCTGAGCCAGGATCCCGCGGCAGGCCCCTCCTGGATTCCTGTCCCCCAGAAGCTGTGTGACATCACACACATTTCCTGTTTCAAGCTGAGAAGTTCGGGGGCGACGTGTTTTGCACTGTAGATAACTCATACACAAGCCTTCTCTATGCAGGAGGTCATTGAGTCCTCAGCCCAGTCGAGGGAGGTAGAGACTGTTTTACTGTTATGGTCCTGTTTTATGGATGAGAACGTCTTCAGACTCAGATGCCATGATTCACCCAGGGTCACCTGCCTGTGAGTAGGGACCTAGGATTCCAACCCTGGTTAATTCTGAAGGGCTCTGTTCTCCCAGCCCCCAGCCCGGGTCCCCTGTGTCCTCTCCGTCTTCTCTGAGGAGTGATGATGTTCCATCAGAACCTCTGGAGAGCAAAAACGGGCAGAACTGTGAAACTGTCCTACTAAGGACAACTGGCAGGGCCTGGAACAAAATATCTACTTCTGGCGTCTTCACCACCGGCTCCATGCCAGGTTGTCCTACTGAGCGGCTGGCCTTCTGGAACGCCTAGAATCCTCTCACTGGATGATCCCATCCTACGGGTACGGAATCTGAGCCTGAGGCTGGACAGCACTAGCTCAAGGTCAAGCAGCTGACGATGACCTCCAGGACAGAGGGTTTGCCCGCTCCTCGGACATCCAAGACGAGCTTCGTGCACAAGACGTCAGCAGAGAATAATAGCACGGTACTGTCGGACGTCCGTGGAAACCTTTATCTGCTGAGGATCTCAGGTGTCTTCCTCGGCAGAAGGCTTTGTGTACTTGATCTTCAGAAGCACGGACAAGGACAACTACGACGTTTACCTTCTGTTGAGAATTCCCAAGGAGCCTGATGACAGCCTTATTACCATCCTGCCGAGTGAATTTCAAAGCAATGGTGCTTCATGATCCCAAAGAGTGAGGCAAGGGACACCACTGCCCCAGGGGGTTGCTCAGGAGCCACTGGGTCCGGGTTCCCACCTGGGCAGGTGCTCTGACAGGTAAGGCCTGAATGCTTGTGGGTACTCATGGAGATCACCCCATTCTACAGGTGGGGAAGCTGAGCCTGAGGGCAGGGGAGGAAGGCCAGGCAGCTGATAATCCAGTGAAAACTTCCTAGGTCATAGGGGTCTCCAACCCCTGGGCGTGGACCAGTACCGGTCCATGGCCTGTTAGGAACCAGGCTGCCCAGCAGGAGGTGAGCGGTGGGCAAGTGAGCAAAGCTTCATCCGTATCTGCAGCTGCTCCCCAGAGCCAACGTCACCGCCTCAGCTCCGCCTCAGATCCTCAGGCGTTAGATTCTCATAGGAGCACTGGTCCCTGGTGCCAAAATGTTGGGGACCACTGCCCTAGGAAGTAGGTCCTATTACCATCCTACTTCATGGGAGGATACCGGGGCTCAGAGAGGGAGATCCCCAGTCCCGTCAGGCATGTCAGCAGCAGTCGGTGCTGAGCTGGCACCTGTCCCCCGAGCCTGTGCCTCGCCCCTGACACACAGCTTCTTAGGACACTCACCGCAGCCCCACGGAGCTCAGAAGTCTTTTCTTAGGTGGGGAAACCGAGGATGAGAGAGGTTCTGTCAATTCTTGAGGGTGTGCAGCACAGCCAGAAATAGAATCCAGCTATTTTGGGCCCTAGGGCTCTGCCCTTGACTTCCAAATCTACCTGGGATCCCCCAAACTAGGATGAGGCCAGCCCCCTCCCCTGCCTGTGACCCAGGCTTCCATGGCTCATCTGATGGGATCATCATGGTGACCTGTCATCATCCCTACTCTGCAGGTGAGGAAAACTGAGGCCCAGAGAGGTCACATGGGGGGCCCAAGGCCACACAGCGAGAAAGGGCAGGCTTTAAACCTGGGCTCGTGGGGCTCCATTTCAGCCTCCTTCAAGGCCCGCCCTTGTCTTGTTGGATGCACGGGCCCCGCCATTGGTGAGACAAGGAGCTGAGACGCGTGTGCCACAACCTGAGCCTCTGGGAGCAGTGAGGACCCCGAAGACGGATCCGCCAGCATCGTGATCCCCAGCCTGGGTCCGCCCTTCCTCCCTCCTGCCCTGGCCCTCTGCCTGAGCATCCCTTCGATCCTATTTCTGTCATCCGCCCGTCTATCCAACAACTATTTTGGCATCCTGACCACACGCCAGGAAATTGAGGTTCATGGGGAGACGAGGTTCATGGATACACACACAAACGAAGGGAAAGTTTCAGGCAGGGATAAGTTTTATAGAAAACACCACAGGGAGATGTGGTAGGCGCCTTCAAACTGGTGAGATGCCCCCATCCCTGGAACCTTGTCACCACACCAACGCGCCATCCCCGAATCCTCCACTTGTCCCCACGCCGTGGGCCAGCTCCCCCCGTCTGCCCTCAGTCCCAACCCAGCCATGTCCCCAAACATCAAGATGGAACCTCGCGTCTACGTGGCATGGCTCTGCAAACATCACGCACTTTTTATCGGCCTCTGCACCGGACACTGAAAACAATCGTGAATAAAATGAACCCAACTTCTGTCCACTCCTGTCCCCTCTCTCGCTCCCCCACCCTCTGTCCCCTCTGGTACTCCTGCAGCTACTCACCTTCAGGAAGAAGGGACAGGGCCCACGTCCTGGATGGAGTTGTCAGGCAGCAGAAGCTGAAGAAAACGGGTCCCCTCACATGGGAGGTTTTAAGCCCTGGCCGGGAGTGATGTCACCTGCTGTGGCCTGGATCTGAGGAGAGTAATCCTGGCCGGGGTGGGGGACTCCACTGGGCGCCAGGAGGTGACATTGGCTGGGAGGGGGAGGGGCACCCGTCCGCCTAATCCCCTCCACTCCCCATGGTGACAGATTGGCAATTAGGGCTGATGGGGAAGGGAGACCCCAGCTCCTGCCTGTGACCAGGAGCCCCCACGACCCCGGGAAGTTCTTCCTGAGGTCTAACTGGAGTTTCCTCCAGCTTTGGCTACGGCCCCATCAAAGAGGAAGGAGAGAAATGCTGGGGGTTCCTGAGAGAGCGTCTAAAAATTGAGGGCGCAGGGCCTCCTGGGTCTCCCTTTCCTTTCTCAACAGCACGTCTGCCAATTAACTCATCTTAGCTCTGCCCTCATCGTTCTTTTGTTCTGCCTCGGTTTCCCTTCTCTCTCTCTGTCTCTCTCTCCCTCCCTCCACGCCATTGGCCTTTGTTTGGGGCTTCTGTGCCTCAGTTTCCCTTTTCTTTGGGCCTCAGGCTATGCCACCTCTGCTAATTTGCCCGTGTGCCTCTCTCATTCTCCATCTCTGTTTCTCTCTGTCCCTGTCTTTACAGATTACCTCTATTTCTGTATGGTCTCTCTTATTCTCTCTCTTATTATCTTTCTCTCTCTGTGACTGTCTCTGTTTTGGTTTGGGCATCTTTGTGTCTCTGTCTCTCTCTCTCTCTCTCAGCCTCTGCGTCTCTCTGTCCCTGTCCCCTTGTCTGTCCACCTCTCCCTGAAACTCCAGCTTAAGGTTGGTGCCTCTGTCTTTCTTTATCCAACCTCTTAAGCCCCAATCTCTCCTCCTTTTTCTTTCTTTCTCTCTGCTTCTTCCTCTGATTTGTGCTTTCTTTTTCTCTCTCTCTTCCTGTCTTTCTTCCTATCTTGGTAATTCTCTCGTTTTGTGCTTCTGACTGTCCTTTTCTCTGTCACCCTGTTTTCTTCTTTCTCTCCCTCTCTCTGTGTGTCTCTCTCTGAATATTAATATCTCCCCAAGATCCTGGTCCCATGTGGGTTGGTTTTGCTTCCCCATGTCCCCAAAATTCCATGCACCCACACACGCACACACACATATA
This sequence comes from Eidolon dupreanum, assembly GCA_028627145.1. Classification (NCBI taxonomy): domain Eukaryota; kingdom Metazoa; phylum Chordata; class Mammalia; order Chiroptera; family Pteropodidae; genus Eidolon; species Eidolon dupreanum. The sequence continues at coordinate 90,227,890 of CM053508.1, read as the reverse complement.
CGCGCATGAGATCCGGGTAATCCTGCCTTGTGTCTGGGTCCTTGTGTCTCACCAGAAGGAGCCCTTTCTCTCTCGGCCTCCCCCTGGACCTCCTGCCAGGAGAGATTAAGGCCAGCAGCCTGGCTGGGGAATCAGGGCAGGTCTCATTAGCTTGAAGAGCCAGGGGTGACAAGGAGAGGGGGAGGGGCCATCTGACCCTCAGTGACCAGTCAGAAGGCTAATTGATGGGAGAATCCAGTCGTATAACAGACCCTCCTGGCCCACCGGAGCAGTGAAGGAAGGCTGGCCATGCAGGAAGAGGGAAGAGCAAACAGGCCCTTGCAGTTACTCTTAGAATTTTGGCACTCATCGGTTCTGGGGTGCAGAGATCCCCTAGGGTGGGAGGGGGTGGAGAGGTGGGTTTCAGAAGGTCATGCACAGGGGCCCTGGGGTCAATTAAACTGAGTTCACATCCACACTGGATCCCCTGGGGCGAGCTGCTTCCCTGGTTACCTACACCCAGTGACTCAGGAGGAACTCTCCGCATTTGGCCTTGTCCTCCCATTTTTCCCTCACCTTCCACATCCAATTCATCCATAAATCCCATCAAAGGAGACGATTCTCTCTCTCTTTTTTTTTTTCCACCTACAGCACCTGGTCTTCCTAGGTGGTCTCCCATCCAAGTACTAACCAGGCCCGACCCTGCTTAGCTTCCGAGATCAGATGAGATCGAACATGTTCAGGGCGGCATGGCCGTAGACAAAGGAGACGATTCATCCAGAGAATTTTCCTGGTGAAAACTACAAAACACAGCTGAGAGAAGAAATTAAAAGAGACCCAAGTCAATAATAAAACATATTCTGAAACTAATAAAAAAATATATATATATATCATGTGTATAGATTGGAAGACTCAGCATTGTTAAGCACCCATCCTTCTCAAACTAATCTTTTGATTCACTGTAATCCTAACCAAAATCCCGGAAGTATGTTTTTGTTGAAAATGACAAGCCGATTCAAAAGTCTGCATGGAAATTCAGAGGATCTAGAATAGTCAAAACAATCTTGAAGAAAAAGCAAGTTGGAGAACTTATACTACTTGACTTTAAGACTTATTGTAATGCTACAGCAATCAAGACAGTGTGGGATCATGGAAGGACAAAGAAATAGCTCATTAGGGCAAAAGTGCCAGAGCAAGTCGAGAGAGAAATCTTTTCAATAAATTGCACTTAACTGGATAGGCACATTTTAACAACCCTCAATCTCTCTCACTCAACACACACAGTTAGTGTGAGATAAAGTACAATCCTAAATGTGAAAAAGCAATAGTATAGAGCTCTCAGAAGAAAAAAAAATATTTTCTTGGCCTGGAAGTAGGCAAAATTTTCTCAGACAGAACACAGAAAGCAATAACCGTGAAACAGAAAACAGATAGATTGGTTTGATCAAAACTGAAAGACTCCACTCTTCAAGAAACATCATTAAGTTAAAGAAAATTCTAGCTAGCTACAGTGTTTTAGAAAGTATTTGCAAAACATACAGCTGGCACAGAGCTTATATTAAGAATACACAAGACTCCTTCACCTCAATAATAAAATATCTGGAAGAGACACGTCATAAAATGTATACAAATGGCCAATATGTTCACAAACAAAACAAAACAAAACAAAACAAAACAAACAACCACTCAACATCATTTGTCATCGGGGACATATAAGTTAAAATCCCAATGAGCCACCACTACATGCCCATCAAAACGGTTAAGACCAAAAAGGCTAACATCACAAGTGTGGATGAGGACGGATAGCAACTGAAACTCTCAGACCCCACTGGTGGGAACGTGACATATAGTCACTTTGGAGAACCGCTTGGCCGTTTTCTATAAAGCTCAACTATTTTAATCCTAGAAATTGGTCCAATAATTCCACCCTTAGGTACAGTCACAGGCCACATAAGGACATTTTGGTCAACAGACCGCAGAGGTGACAGTGGTCCCGTAAGACCATAACGGCTCTGCAACATTCCCGTGGCCTCGTGCTTCGTTTTGGGTGACGCTGGTGTAAACACGCCTACCGTGCTGCCTGTCACATACAAGTGTAATACTTAAATTATGTACAGTGCACAATTAATGCTTGATGAAAGCAAACGACCATGCCACTGGTTTACGCTACACTTTCATTACTCCTTTCGAGTGTGCTCTTTCTACTCATGAACGAAGCATGCGCTGTACCCAGCGTGTGTCACATCAGCGGCGACCTCGTCCCTCTTGTGCTCATCACGTCTCTCGATCGCAGCGTTTTCTCTTGTGTTTGATGTTTCGCATGGTGACATACCTGGGCTCACAGCCTGGGAGCCGCGGGCTGCACCCTGCAGCCTCGGTGTGTGGGGGGCTGTGCCATCTTGGTGCGTGTGAGTGCTCTGTGATGTTCACGCAACGATGAGATCACCTAATGACACGATTCTCAGAACACAGCCCCGTCGCTAAGCGGAACACGACTGTGTTTATCCAAGGGGAATGAAAACACATGTCCATAGCAACTTTTTTATTTCATACTGGTCCCCAACAGGAAACAACTCAAACGTCTATCAAGCTGTAAAGAACAGGTTGTGATGTAGTCATAAAATGGAATACTCAGCCATTGAAAAGGAGCAGTGAGCTGCACGCACAACAGAGATGTTTCAGAAAACGTTATGCCGAGTGAAGCCAGACGCAGGGAGTGCTCGCTGCATGCCACTCTGCGATTTATAACGATTTATAACAAGAAACGAGTCTTTGGTCTTAGTCCCCATCCTGGCTCAGAGCTCCTAAAACCCTTGGAACTCCCTCTGAAGAGAGGGATAAAGGTGTCTTTTGTTATGTCAGTGAGGTGACAGTTGGATGGGCCCTAGGTGACCTGTTGATGAGCTCGTTGCCAGGGAACCTTCACAATTAGTGATTAGTGGGAATGTCAGTCTCCACTTTCCACCTGCCCCGCCCCACCTCCTGGGTTGTGAAAGATAAACATCAATCACCAATGGCCAGAGACTTAATCAATCATGCCTATGTCATGAAGCCTCCATAAAACCCAAAAAGGATGGGTTCTGAGAACTTCCGGTTTGGTGAATCAAACACATCCACGTCCCGTAAGGGTGTCACACCCCAAACTGCCTGGAGACTGAAGCTCCTGTGTTTGGGACGCTTTTGAACCTTGCCAAATATACCTCATCAACTAGATGGTCATTCGTACCCTTTAATATCTTCTCATGATAAACTGTAACCTCGTAAGGAAGTGTCTTCCTGAGTTTTGTAAACTGCTTTAGCCACTTAATCGAACCTGTGAAAGCTGAAATAAAACAGAATCGCTTATGTGGACGGTTTTAAAATGGAGCTGGGAGGCCGTTTAAGGAAGTGGACCTTTAGGTTCATCCTTGCCAGGTGGAACCATGAATTTCAGAACTGGACCAAACCACAGATGTTTCGGGGACTCTGCAAAACACACTTGCAACTTGCTACAGTAATGGGCTTTTCCTTAGGGACAGCTTTAGCAACCACTGATGTTGGGTCAAGACCAGCTTTCTGCCTCCGACACCAATCAAAACTCTTTTAAACAACATATGCAAACTTTTTTTTTTCTTTTTCCTTTAAAAACTCCTGACTTTGGCTCCCGAGTGGGACACTTTTTGGGTTGCTACCCAAATCCATGTATCCCGAATTGCATTTCTTTGCTCCCAAATAAACACTCTTGTTTAATCACTGTTTTCTAATAATTATAGGTTGGCCAACCCAAAGATGGGGTCCTGGGAACCTCTACTCTATACCTGCTTGGTCAGCACCATTAGACTGGGCCTAAGCAACTTCGTTTCCTAAATAACTGTTTACAAAGATAAAAAGATGATACCTGGACTGAAAATTGAAAGTGTCATTTAGAATCGACGTCACTATGTGACGTTATCTGCACCAATAGAAATGCCTGGCTTCCACTGACGTCATCGTCCCCTACCCTTTCTCATAAATACCCACTTCGTCTCCTGATTAGAACATTATTCGGGCTTCTGCCCGAATCTGTGTTTCTTTCCAGAACAGCTTTTCTTGTTAATCCCAAATAAACTCTTGTTTGCCTCTCACTTTGAAAAGATGTTATTTTTAAGTTAATGCTATCTCCAAGTAGATTGTGCCAGAATTGAGTTAGATGGTGTTGGAAAACACCTATCGGACTGTAGAATTGCAAAATTCAAGAACACGCAACAGTTTTTTAAAGCCAGAAAATGTTTGCCAGGAGCTGCGGGTGAGTAGAGAATGGAGAATGACTATTTGATGGGATGGGGTTTCTTTTAGGGGTGAAGCGGTGATGGTTACACCATCTCGCGAACATACTAAACACCGCTGAATTGTACACTTAAAAATGGTGAGTTTTATGGTACGAGAATTAGATCATGATATTTTTAAAGAGTCAGAAAAGTAATTGCTTGGAGAAGAGAGGGGGGACTGACCACAAAGTGGCATTAGGGAACTTTTTGGGTGGTGCACCCGTGGCATTAGGGAACTTTTTGGGTGGTGCACCCGTGGCATTAGGGAATTTTTTGGGTGGTGCACACATTCTACATACACCTTGAGAGGCTGGGCAAGAGTCAGCATTTGTCAAGACCCCTTTGAGAACAGCTGCATTCCACAACAAAGAGAAATGAATGACGAGACAGGCAGAACACACACGGACTCACAAGGCCGATGCTAAGAAGCTGGGTGTGGAAGAGTGTGCAGGGGGTGAGAGAGGGGAGGAGGGGGACAGAATATGGTGTGACCCTCCCAAAACTGTAATATCTGGCACCCCAGATCTATGTCAGAAGTCAACATAATGGTTGCCACTGGTGTGGGGGGAGAGGGAGGAAGTGGAGGGATATGAGAAGGCCTCTGGGGGGGGCTGGTCATGTCCGTTTCTTGTTCTAGGTGCGGGTTATTGAATGTGCTCACTTTGTGAAGATTTATCAAGATGTACTTTCCTTCACACGAATGAAAAAGATAGATAGGTGTATAAATATAGACATACGCAGACACTTGTGTGCTATTACATGACATGTTATATTTGTTATTCTATTTTATACGTTGGATGTGATACTCCCTGGGCCTCAACAAGGTTTACAAGCCTGTGGTCTGAACCAAGTCCTGGCGATGCCAACTCTGTAGCCACTGGACCATAGAGACACAGGATGCCCATAAGCCTGGGCCCACGAGGCACGTAGGGACTAGGTGAGCAAACACCCCCGTTTTCTCGGGACTGTCTTGTGTCAGTGCTGATAGTCCCGCCTCCCAGGAAACCCTGCGCCCAGGCCAACAGGGAGAGCTGCTCCCCTGCTTTGGGGCGAGAATACTGGCCGAACTCAGGGGTACCTTTCCGTCTGATGACGGTGACCACCACCCCAGTGTGTACCCCGGGCAGATCGTCAGCTCTGGAGGTGACGATGATCGATTCCGGTCCTTGGGAGAGGCAAACTGAGACATGGAGAAATGAGGTCCTCAGCTGGAGGCGTGTGGCTAACGATGGAGAGAGACGCTGTTTGGGCCTCTGCTTGTCTGTCCCTCACAGCCGTGCCCTCCATGGCCGGGTCTTCAGGGGACCGTCACTGGGACGGACACACCCGGGTCCTCTAAAGCCGTCGAGGACCCAGAGAACTTTTGTCGCTATTGGTTATGTCACTCACTGTTTACTGTATTAAAGATTAAAACTGAGGAATTAAAATATATATATTTAAATTGGTTAAAATGTATTTAAAATTCTCTAATAAAAAATTTTAATGCTTTACTTGGACCCCAAAACTGCAAGATACCCTAGGGCTCTGCATAGATTCCTGGCAGGTCCGACCCTTCCAGAACGTTCCCAGGCCAGGAGCTCCCAGGTCACATTCGAGGGTCCTGGTCAGGCATCTCCAGACCTCCACGCCTATACCCATTTCCCAGTCTCCAGAACCCCCTCAGACCCTTGGAAGAATGGAGAGGGGAGAGTGGGCAGGAAATCAGGATTTAGGCTGATGATAAATTATAAAATTCAGCAGCTTTGGCGCCCTCCCAACCCTCTAAATGCTGTTTCTTAAAAGGTACGGAGTGTGTCCCTCTGCTCCTCTGGGTCCCCGCCTTCTCTGCCGCCACCCTGCGGCTGTCCTGGGCCCTGGGTCTCCCCACAGCATGTGCTCTGACCCTGTCCCGGCCCCACTTAGCAAATCCTCTTAGGCCCGGCCAGCCTCAGCAGAGCAGAAGGAGAATTAGAGCAGATTTGGGGGAGGGACATGCGACAGGCGGTGGGGGAGGGGAGGGGACAGATGTCAGCATAGAACGAAGACCTTTCTGCTGCTTATCCGGACCCCCTCCGCAGAGGTCTGGGACGTCTCACACGCTCAGACCCCAGCGGGAGGCCGGGGCAGCCAGAGGGGAGTCCAGGAGCCAAGAGTGGGGAGACCGAGGCCAGAGAGAGAGAGAGGGGAAGAGACCCAGGGTCCGAGGGGGCGCCTGGAAGCCAAGATGCCTCGCTCCTGTGCCTGGAAAACGCTTTCCCACCGTGGCTCTCTGGGAGAGTCTTCGGGAAGAAAGCATGAGGCTCACGGAGGCTGCTGTGGGGGGCACCCCAGACTTCCTACGTGTACAGTGGGGTGCTCACTGGCTATACCAGAGGATTCCGCAGAGGAGGGGAGCCCCTTGGGAGGGCCCGTGTGGGGTGTCGGATGAGCAGAAAGAGTCTCTAGCATGTGACGAGAGCTCAGGACCTGTCCCCAAGTCCCCAGGGACACATGTCTCTGCAGAGAGCTCCAGGGACTCAGATCCCACAAACTCACCGAGGGAGGAGGCGAGAGAACCAAAATGTTTCCTCCTGCCGGTCAGCACTGCAGAACAAAGGAAGGTGTCTGCGGGGACAGTGACAACCCCTCCCCACACCTGGGAAGGGAGAAGAGTCTTTAAGTGGCACCCCACACAGAATGAAATTGTTCGTTCCCTTCGGCTAGAACCATGGGGAACCTACGGAATAAAGGCTGGGAACTGCCAGGGGGCCTTACATATTCTTACCTTTTCAGGCCACATACTCTTCCTCTTTCCCTTCTTCTCCATATGTCCATATAAAGGAAACAGGCAAACAAAGTCTTTAAACTGTAATTCACAGAAACTAAAGAACGATATAGAGACTGAATTCCCCAGCACTCCGGGTGACCTTCTCTGGGCCATTACTCTGTCTCCCTGTCCTGTCTCTACCATCTCTGTCCCTCCGAGCCTCTCCTAGGCTTTCTCTCTCTGCCTCTGTGGAGTGTCACCCCTTTTCCGAGAAACCTTCCTTGGACTCTAACTTTGGCGTGCATGTTGAGTTCTTCCTACATTCTCCACCAAAAACAACAACAAACAAACAAACACCACTCTTTTTCTCTGGGTACAGGGCTTGGTGTCCTGTCCTGCCTCAAAACCACATTCTTTCTGGAACCTTCTGAATGAGGGTTGGTACGTGCACGTGTGTGAAACACCCAGAGGCGGACAGCCGTTAGTCCCGGGAACCAGCATTACGCAGCCCTTCCCGTGCACTCCACACTTTGCTGGGCGTTTCTGGAACTTTTCCCCCACCAGGTGAGAGCCCAGACCTCGGAACACCTGAGCACAGCCCCTCCCTTAAAGCCCCGAGCTGCCTTTGCACCTCCTTTGATGTGGTTCTTCCTAAAGTCACCTTGAACAGCGAATTAGTGAATTCCGTTCCTGCTCCTGCTCCTGCGTTCCTGTGAGCCTCTGGTCACGTTTTCATCAGTCGCTGGAACGTGACCTTGTTTTCTGTTTCCGTTAAGAGACACCTTATTTAGTATATCCTGTTGATTCTTCACGTCAAACTCGCGGCCGACAGCAGTGTAAGTTGGGCCTGAAGGAAGCTTATCACAGCCCTCTTTTTTTTTTAAAAAAAAATTATTTATTTAAATTAGTTTCAGGTATACAGGACATTGGTTAGACAGCTATACAGTTCATAAAATGATCTCTCCCTCCCTCCCCTGGCCCTCCACCTAGCCAGTGTATTAATGCTGACTGCATTCGCTCTGCGTGCCCCCATCGCCGTGACTAATTAGCAACTACTAATTTGTACTTCTTTAACCCTTCACCCCATTCTCCCAGCCCCCAAGCCCCTCCCCTCCGTCTGACACCAAATTGTCCACTATATTTGTGAGTCTGTTTTTGATTAGTTTGTTCTTTTTATTCCTTAGATTCCACATATAAGTGAAATCATACGGTATTTATCTTTCTCTGTCTGACTTATTTCACTCAGCATAATAACCTCTAGGTCCATCCATGTCATTGCAAATGTTAGGATTTCATTTTTTTAATGGCTGAGTAATATTTCATTATAAATATAAACTATAATTTCTTTATTCAGTCATCTGTTGATGGGCATTTAGGTGGCTTCCATATCTTGACTATTATAAATTGCACTGCCGTGCATATTGGAGTGCATAGATCTTTATGAATTATTGTTTTGGTTTTCTTTGGATAAATACCCAGAAGTGCAATTGTTGGGTCAAAAGGTGTATCCATTTTTAATTTTTTGAGAAACCTCCATACTGTTTTCCATAGTGGCTGTACCAATTTGCAATCCCACCAACAGTGTATGAGGGTTCCATTTTCTCCACATCCTCGCCAACACTTGTTGTTTTTTGATTTATTGATGATAGTCATTCTGACCGGTGACATCACAGCCTTCTTGCACTCAGGAACAGTAGACAGCACATTGGCACTTGGAGGCCAAAAAGAAGCAGGAAAGCACAAAAATACCACATGACCCAGTAACTCCACTCCTAGGTGAATATCCAAAATATTTGAAAGCGAGGATGCAAACAGATATCTGTCACCAATGTTCACAGCAGCACTATTCACCATAGACAGAGAGTAGACACAATCCGTGTCCATCAATGAATGAATGGAGAAACGAGATGGTATATCCATACAATGGAATATTACTCAGCCATGAAAAAGAATGAAATTTTTATATATGCTACTATATGAATGAACCTTGAAGACATTATGTTTAGTGAAATAACCCAGAAAGAGAAGGACAAAATTTGTGACTCCACCTATATGAGGTACTCAGTCAAATTCATAGAGATGGAAAGCAGTTTCAGGGGGGTGGTGGTGGAAGAGGGGGTGTGTGTTTAATGGATACAGAGTTTCCTTTGCAGATGATACAAAGGTCTGGTCTAGACAGTGGTGATGGTCACACAGTATTGTGAGCCTGTGTAATGCCACTGAATTACATACTAATGAACGGTTATACATATATTTATCAAATAAATATATATTTGTCAAATATCATGCTGTATATATTTTACCGCAAATTTTAAAAGCACAGACATATGAAAACGGTGGCACTGACTATACCTTGAGAAGGACACGTGTTTACAGTGTAGGAGCCAAACCAGGAAGGCCGAGTGTCGCCGTGCTCCACTTTGGCAGGGGACACCCCAGATAACGGGGACGGACTGTGCTTCTGGATGAAAGAGGTGGCGGAGAGCGATGTCTGGAGACACAGAGAGGAATGCCAGTCAAGAGGGACCATCAGGTGGGAAGGTTCCAGAAGGCCGGGACCCAGGCCCCCTGACCTTATCTCTCCAGCTTCCCATCACTGTCGCGAAGGCCAGCGGTCGGACCTCTCCCCCACCCGAGCGACGCCAGCACCGCGCGCGGAGGGGCGGGCGGAGGTGCCTGGCTGGAGGGCGGGGGGTGGGCATGGTGGGCCCTCGGGGAGGCCCGGAATCGGGGCTCGGCAGGGTGGGGGCCCGGGGAGGTCTGGGAATGGGTGGATGGGCAGAGATGACCGTTGCTTCTGTTCTGACTGAACCCCAAATGAGTGGATGACTGCATCCTCTTGGCGCACGCTCCCACTGACTCACAGACGACCTCCTGGGAACTGGTGGCAATCCGGGAGGAACTTTAGGGACGCCTGCTCCCCCAGCTGGCCGGGAGAGGGCTCTGCACCTCTCTGCCTTTGCACCCAGCCTTGGGCATCAGGCGCCAGAAACTGTCCCTGTTTTCCTGCTTGCAAATTAAAATAAAATAAAAAATGAAATGAAGTGAAATGAAATGAAAGTAAAAATAAAATGAAATAATGAAATGAAATGAAATAAAGTAAAATAAAACAAAATAAAATAATAAAATAAAATAATAAAATAAAAATAATAGCAGCAACAACAACAAGTAGTAGCAGGAAACAGAGACAATGAACATTCAAAGTTCCACATTATCCCCGAATAATTAAGTTTTGCTAGGTGTTTGCTGTTGTTAATTTAAAGATATTATGTGTGTGTATGTATTTTTTGCACGTACTTATTAAAGGTGCACCTTCTCAGAAACCAACTGCATAATGGAGACATTACTCCATGTCAGAAACTGCAGACTCATTCAACCGTTAATATGTCCTTGCTCATCAGCTTGGAGCTTTTTTCATTCTAGACAAGAGGATAAGGGAGCCAAAAAATAACAACAAAAAAGGCTAATGGGTACTCAGTATTTAGGACACATTTATTTTGGGAAAAGGAAGACAGACTTCCACCAGGCACACAGAACAAAAAAATACGTTGAAAATCTTTCATCGCTACTAGGTGTCCTACCCTTGATGCCTTTTAGCTGTTAACTGGCGTTCCACAGCCCCAAATTGCCAAGAATGATTTAATCATTTTCTTATTCCTGGCCATGAATTAATTCCACAAACACGATTCATTTACATTTCAAAAAATATCTTTCTGTTTGTTCACAGTGGGCACGAATCCTCCCAGGATAAATCGCTTACAATGAAGCCATCAAGTCAAAGGTACCAAGCGCATCTCATCCTTTACTAGATGTCACCAACCAGGGCTCCAAAATCTCTCCGTCCTTTTTTTTTTTTTTTTTAATCAATCTAAGCTCCATCAATGGCAAGAGAAAGCCACACCTCCTGCCCTACCCTCCACTGGGCCTAGGGCAATCTATTTCTTTCATCTTGATTAAGTTAGTGGGTACTGCATTCATTTGTATTTTTTATTTCTATATATCCATGGAATATAAAATGCACCCATTTGAAGTCTGTAATCCAATATTTTTTAGTTTATTCACAGCGTTGTGCATCCATCACCACAATCAATTTGAGAACATTTCCATCACCCCAAACAGAAAACTCTGTGTCCATTGCCAGTGAGACTTTATGGGTTTGCCTATCCTGGATGTCCCCTATAACTGAAATCATTCAATACACGACCTTTTGTGTCTGGCTTCTTTCACTCAGTAATGTTTTCAAAGTTCACCCACGTGGTGACGTAGATCAGTATTTCGCTCTGTTTTATGGTTCCATAACATTCTATCGCATGAGAACATGGCATTTTGTTTATTTATTCATCAGCTGACAGAGGTTTAGGTTTGTCTCCACTTTTTGGCTATTGTGAATAGTGCTGCTGTGAACTGTCCTACATTGTAATATACGTTTTCATAAAATAGCATCAGTGAGCTTGTCCATCTATTTATGCCTTTATTGGTCAAATAAATTGCTACTGCAAAATCTTCGAAGGCAGGGACGTTGCTTTTCTGGTCACCACGGCCTTCCCAGCATGTTTATAAGGTGTGTTAACCTGTTAGATGAGAACTTAATGGATTATAATACTTTCCACTATAGAACATTAAGTAGCAGCACTCAATGATGAGCTAGACCTATAATTAAAATGTCTGTATGTTTTATTTAATTTTGAACTTGATCTCCCAGGTAATTTCCAGCTCCTTGGACTCGAAGCCTTGTCAGCTGGGCTCATCCAGACCTCTGATTCCACAAAGGTTCTACCACGAGGTGATGAGGTCACCTCTGAGTATGGGCAGAACAGATTCGTGTCCTTCTAAGGGACATGGACAGATATCACCAAGTATGTCAAAAACCAACCTGCACTCTAAAAGCATGAAAATCCAGGCTCCCCATCCCCTCACCCACCGATCCGAGGTATGGTTCATTTTCTCATCTTTGCCAAGCTAGCCAGCAAGATGCTACACTTAACTTCCTTCAAAAATCACAGAGAAGTAGCCTCCGGTCACATCTTATAGACCTGGGAAATTGCTAGGTTATCCCCTGTTGACGGGAAGGTCATCGACTCTCTTGGTGACCTATGTGTTCCCAGTGGCCCGAGAAGCAGAAAATAATGTCCAATTATGGCAGATAGGAAGTGGCAGTTCAGAGAGCGATCTGAATCTACTGACGAGGTCTCTATGCTTTGTTTCTTCGTGTATTTGATCACCTAGTTCATGGTCACACTCACTGGTTATAATAGAAGCCCCCCGGGGATGAGCGTGGAAAGTTGTACTTTCCACTGAGCCAGTCCCCAGCACCCTGGACAAGTGAGGAGTCCAGCCTGATGTTTAGACGCGGGTCCGTGCAGCTCCGAGGGGCCGGACTCAGTGACCGGTGACACAGAGACCGGACCCAGTTCATTCATTCACAAGGAACTAGGCAGCTGTCCACCTGCACCCCGTGTCACCTCCAGCATGTAGGAAAACCACCGGGACACCAAACCACGGACAGGGCCAGTGTGTCCAAGCCCTCCCCACGTCCAGGACCAAGGAGGCAACTTGGAGAATGGACTGGATGGACAAGAGTGGCCTCTGAGGACCCGGGAGGAGGCTGCTGGATGGCTGGGGCAGGAGAGGATGGTGGCGGGACAGGGAGGTGGGAGAGGGGGCGCTCCCAGGACCAGGCAGGAACAGGGTGACCCCTGGGCACTGGCTGGCCCTCTGGCTGGAGGAACTCTCTCCTGAGACGGAGACCCCCCACAGAGGGAACGCCTGGTCCCCCTGACAGAGCTCCCTGAGGGCGTGGCCAAGGCTGTCTTGCCAGCTGGGAGGTTTCCCAGCCCCCAGCACAGGGCCAGAGTGCAATAGTTGCTCAATGAAAGGATTAATGCATGATTGCTTCTCTTGCAGGGGGCGGGGCTTAAGGTGGGCTCAAGGAAGGGTGGGTCCCAACACCCTTAGGGCGTGTCCGGTGGGTTCAGCCTAGGGGTGGTATTTAAGCCCCAGGCCTTGCAGGCAGAGACGCAAACGCAGGGGGCAGAGCAGGAGTGAGGATGCAGGACCCCGGGCCCGCCATGGGTGAGTCTAGGCCGACCCTCAGGGGC
>CM053508.1:89831916-90214302 GCA_028627145.1 Eidolon dupreanum | reverse complement strand
CCAGGTGTCAAGGCCCGGGAGTCCACGCTGCGCCCCAGAACCCCAGAGCCTGCGCCCCTGCGCCTGCCGCTGTGGGCCCTGTGTTCCCGGGGGGCTCCACATTCCCTGGGAGCTGTGCGTTCCCTGGGGGCTCCATGTTCCCCGGGGGCCCAGGTTTCTGCAGCCCCCCTGCACCCAGCCCCCTCGGAGTCGTCCCAGACCCAGAGCCCAGCGTCTCCAGCTGCAGCCAGGCCTGGTGGGCGCCTAAGGGTGCCGCGATGGTCCTGCCTGTCCCGGCCCAGGCTCCTGTCCCCGCCCCCGCTCCAGTGTGGCCTCAGGACCCCTACGCCTCGGATTTCTCGCCAGACCCTGCTGTGCTCCCTGGTTTCACAGAGCCGATATTACCCCAAGACTTCTTAGAGGGACCCTCCTCCTCCTCCACATCCGGGTACCAAGAAGGAGATGACTCTGCGGATGAGGAGGATGCTGGCCCCAGGATGCTACTGGATTTATAGGGGATTCTGTCCCTGCAAAGCCCTGCAGATCCCACGGGCCGGGGGTCTGAGGGGGCCTTCGCCAGCCTGGGCGCCCACGCGGGTGTGGGAAGCGGTGGCCGGTGGTTCTGCCCCGCGAGTTACCCTCTGCCGTGTGAACGCATCTCCACGTATCCGACCTGCGGAGGGGTTGTTTGCTGTGTTTGCTGCATGGCCACCACATGTCGCGGTGCTCTGAAGGTCCCCTCCCTGTTATTTAGGGCCCAAATGAGCACATCTTTGGGTTCCTAGGTCTAGTAGTGGAATTGGGGCTCCTGGCCAATGTTCTACTTTAGAGGTGCTGCCCGTGAACTTTCTGAAGGACCCAGACCTGCCTCGTTGGTTATTTAATTGAAATTGCTCTAATTCATAAATGTCTGTGCGGTAACCGACATGTTTACACTACTGAGCTTTCTAATCTAAGTGTATTACTTATTTATTCCTCCTTTTGGTTGTTTACAGACTTCCATGAAGTGTTATTATTTAACCATGAGTTTTTACAGACATATTTCTGTAGGTTTAGTCCTAGTACTTTATTGTGGCTTGAAATTTTTTTTTCTAGCCTGAAATTTTGTATGGTATTTTAGTTTATTTTAAAATCTGTTTGTCCTGTCTATAGGATTCAGCTGACATATTATTTATATTAGTCCTAGCACTTTTTTTGGAGCTTGAAGTTTTGTATGGTATTGTAAATTTTATTTTAAAATCTGTCCTGTCTAATGAGCTCAGCTGACATATTATTTGTATTAACTGATTCTATTATTTTGAGCCGGGGACCTGGCTTGAGTAATTAAAATTCTAATAACTTATTTGGACATTGTTTTGGGCTTGATAATCTGAAAATAAAGTTCACAGTCATGTCGTAGATTCTGTTTCCTGCAGAGCCCCTCCTTATGGTATCCCCACTCCAATGGTGAGAGCATCCCTCACCCTCCTCTCTCTGCTGTCCCCTTATGGCCATCCTGGCCCCCGGGTCTCTCCACAGCTGATTCTGACCCTCTCGGCCCCACTTAGCCAATGCTTCAATCCTCGTAGGCCAGGCCAGCCTCAGCAGAGCAAAGAGAGAATTAGATTAGATTTGAAAGTTGGGGAGCACATGTGACAGGCTCTGGGGGCGCGTGCTGGGTGTGGGCAGGGGGGAGACAGGCTGTCAGGATAGAATGAGAGCCCCTCTTGCTTATCTGACAGACCCTGTGAGGGACGGACACACACACACATAGTCACTGTCACCATAACCCCAGTCAGTTGCTGACGTAGGCAAGAGCAGGGAGGATCACATTTATCTATCCCAGGAAAGGGAGCAGAAGTGGGGGAGTCTCTGGGGGTGTCCTAGGGATGGGGTGGGGCCGAGATAAGACTGAGACTCACACCCTGGGCAGTGGGCTAGGAGGGCAGGTCTCCTGGGGACCTCCAGGGATCCAAAGACCACTAGTGAGTGGAAAGTGGATTGACTTTTGAACAAATGGAGATGGAGTTTGCATCAGCCTGAACTGGCTGGGTGGAAAGTGAATGGGTTAAGGGGACAGGGCCCCTCCTTTTTTTGCAAAGTCAATCATACGGTATGAACAGTACTGTCGATCTGCCGGGAGCTATGGTGAGCAGTAGGATCTAGAGCCATCAATCTTTGGTGGTTTCCATGGTGATGCTTATAGATTTATTGGTCTCCACAGCATCGATGTGAGATGTGAATCTACTATGTATTTTGCTCTGAAGAAGGCGAAGCTGTTAGAGTCAGGAAAAGGACTTGGGCTATATTTAAGAGAGTTCATTGTGCCTTCGACGAATGGGTAGGGTTCAAGCTTAATGCTATTCTGAGTGGTCCAGGGTGGAGGTGGCGGTGGTGTGGGTGGCAGTGCCCTTGCCTGTGAGGACTCGAGAGAGGGGAGAAAGCAGCGGAACGGAGATCCGGAAAGATCGAGAATGAGGAAGGAGGCGGCCAGGAGGGTCCCTGAATTCAGCGGGTCTCTGAGTCACGGGAAACCCGTTCAAGGGAGAACAATGTGCGATAGATCTGGACCTAGACGGCCAGGGTGTCCCATTGTCTGAGAGGAACAAGCGTGGAAAAGACAGGACCCAGCCGTTGTCCAGGGAGCTGGAGGAAGAGGCAGGCGGGTGGTTAACTGCTACAGAGCTCTGTCGCTGGGATGAAAAGAAGGGATAGAAGAGGTAACTCGTTTCCTAGCAGTGACACGAGGAGTCTCTGAATGGTGCACTGTTTGGGTTCGGTGGAATCACCATCTGAGACCCAGGTGTGTTGGCTCCTCCCCCCGGCCAGGTGGGGCATGCAACACCTTACCTGTCTTAATCATGGGTCTGCTCGTCAGAGCCCTCCGTCCAACCAGACAAGTTACCTGGTTCCCCCAAACTCCAAGTCTGCCAGGGCTTGGGAGGTCCCCGAACGATGCACACCTCAGGGGACCTCTCAGTTTAGGTACCTTCTTCACCCTGGATCCCTAGTTTCTGATTCAGCCCATCTGGGTGGGGCCCGAGGCTTGGCGTTCTCAGCTTCCAAATGATGCTGAAGCCGCTGGTCCAGGAGTCACACGCTGAGAACCGCCGCTGGAAACTATGACTCTCTCAGACTTTGCCACCTGCGAGTTTTACGATTCTTAAGTCCCAGGCAGTTACAGCAGCGGTCCCTAACCTTTTCAGAATTCAGGGACCGGTGCTCCTATGAGAGTCTAATGCCTGAGGATCTGAGGTAGAGCTGAGGCGGTGATGCTGGCGCTGGGGAGCGGCTGCAAACACAGATGACACTTTGCTTGCTCACTTGCTGTGTGATCTGGTTCCTAACAGGCCATGGACCAGTGCCAGTCTGTGGCCCAAGGTTTGGGGACCCCTGAGTTAAACAGTACCTCTAGGGGTGGCACCTGGGCACCAGTGTGTCTTAGAGCTCCCAGCAGCTTCCAAAGGCTCTGTCAAATCTCTGCTGGGGAGTTCATATACTGGCTGTCATTATCTGTCATTAAGACCATACCAAGACTCTACTTCACGAAAAGAAAATTCAAAATTGCTGCATCCAAGTGTCCCTTTCGCAGAAATCCATCTAGAAAATTCAAGTGCCATAAGAAGGAAAAAATTTTTTTAATGGTCGTCATTTTTATAGTAAATGAATACAGTATTCGCCAGTGATTTCCCTTGTAAAATAAAATATGAAAACCATTTTATTTGACTATCTGAAATTCCTCTGAATAAAATGCCCAACAGGAAATAATCCTAAACCAGAGTAGCTTTTCAGTTGTTACAGTGAGCCACAACGTGCCTAGAGACACAGCTGGGTCAGATCCAAGACGCGTTTCGCTGCGGCGCCTGGGCGGGACGGGGGTGTCCCCATGCCTGTTATGACGCCTCACGACCACCAGGGGGCACCCACACGCCACCGCTCCCGAGCTGGAGACGGTGGGTGGGGCGGGAGAGACCGTCCGGGTTCAAGTGCGAGGAAAGCAGGGAAAAGACACAGAGGGAGCGTTATGTTTATTTCCATTGGTAGAATTTAAGGCGCAAACCAAACAGCTAGAACATGTTAGTTTGGCAAGGATTTGGAACCATGGCACGTGGAAACTTATCCTGGAACAAGCCCTTAGGGAAACAGTTCACCCACTAAATCCTAAGGTGCACAAGTCGTACCATCCCGAAGTTCCAGTCCTGAAATTCCAACAGAATTGTTCGCCAGGAGACAGAAGCACACATCCCAAGGCGTGCGAAGGCTTGTAAGCCAGCGAAGCTGGAAACTTCGCGAAGGCCCGTCCGCGATGCAGTGGAGAGGGCCAGTTTGGCTGCAATCGCCCGAGGAAACACTTATTTGCAAGTGAGCGCGGCCGCTGGACGTGAACGAGACTTCGGTGGTAATGAACTTGAAACACACAGTCCAGTATCGATAGCTATGGGGACAACGGTACCGCCCATCTCTGGAACGATCTCACCTCGCGCAGCTGGAACTTTGGACCCATTTCATCGCTCGCAACTACCCAGCCCCGGGTGGGATTATTTTAGATTCTTTGCGGAAGCGGAACCGTGCGCTGGGCGTCCCTCTGGCTGGCTGCTCTTAGCATAAGGTCTTGCCGGTTCCTCCACGTTGTTGCCAAGGGCTCAGTAATCTTCCCTCATTTGTATATCTACCGCTTTCCTTTTATCCGCTCCTCTGATGAACGTTTTCTGGGATAGATCATAGGCTAGGCCAAAGCAGTGTTTTAAATAGGAAGGAATGGGTGGGTGGTGGTGGGGGGAAATCTAGATTCACCCACAGGAAAATGGGTAACTAAAATATAAGTCTCAATACTAAATAGTAAACTGTATTTCATCCATGTAATCAACATGGATGAAAACCAAACATAAAATACATGAGTGGAAACGTTAGTTGATGAATGCATTATACAGTATGCCATTTATTTAAGTGTTAAAAGCTTTCATCAATACCATATATTGCTTATGACCAAACATCACATAGTAAGAGAATGAGGCTAGGCTGGGAATTGTATATGGCAAGGTCAGAATAATAATTAATTGTGAAGATGCAGGCAATGGGAAGAAAAGAAGCCTTAACTGCTTCTGTACTTTTATTTCTCATTTTTGTAAAAAAAAAAATGTTGACATAGCTTTGGATAATACTTATAGTATTTTCATATTGCTCTGTATATATGAAACATTACAGCTATTTTTTAAAAGCTGGGAGGCCATGAAGTGAATTAGAGGTGCCCTGGTTAATTTTCAACCATCAAACCTTCAGAGATACAAAAATTCGATAATTCAAGGCTCCAGGATGAAAGAACAGGTTTTATGCAATTATCAGCAGTCATTCACATGTACAAGGACAGGTGAACGAATGTCTATCTCTGTGAGATCTAGAAGTTTTTGAGCATTATTTCCATGGGAACAGCTCTTGCGGAAGATCTGCCATCTTCTCCTCGAACATTTTATCAAAGACCTCAGCTTGGGCCACCGTGAAGTAGGTCTTCCAGTCCCCACAAATTCCTGACGGACATAAAACAGAGAGGCTCAGGTCGGACCCAGGCACAGGTCTCAAGACCCCAACACACCTCGTGCTGGATGTATTCCTGCCCGCTGGACGTGGGGATAGTTGCTAACCCAGCAGGATGGCCAGCGGCAGGTTCATTGATGGGCCTTTGTGTTCGTTTACCTTTCAGAGAACAATTTCTCGTGTTCTCCTCCCAATCGACCGACCCATTGTGTATACGATTCACCAGCAATAACTCACCTCTGTGTTCTGATGCATCTGGGACGTGGCCACTTCTCACCACCTCTGTGTATGCTGCCCGGGCCTAAGCCAACATCGTTTCTCACCTGGATTATCATACTAGACCTCTCACTACCCTCTCTGTTTTTGATCTTTCTCCTTTACCAGTTATTCTCAGCTTGGCAGCCATCCTGGTTCCTTGAGAAACGGAGTCAGATCATGTTGCTTTCTGCTCAGATTCTCTGAGGACTTCTAGTGTCACTTGGTGAAAGCGTTTATGGCTTCCACATGGCTCGCTTTTTTTATACGTTTCAGAAAGTCACAAACTTTTTTTTTTAAGTTGCCAAAGACTTAGTGTTTCAGTCTACGCAAACACATAGTGTGTACTTGGATAATTGTCGAGAAGATGACTAAGAGAATGAGAAAGGGTGTATGATCATTATCCCCACTTTAAGGTTGAGGGAAAAGCGATCTGGGGAGGTTACGCAGTTGGAAAGTGATGAATGAGGATTTGAAGGCTCAGATTTTGGTCCTAGAAGCCATACTCTTAATTATACGATTATAGTATTATTCTATATATCACATGAATTAATACTTAGTATTATATTAATATACCGACTAAATCAATACGTTAATTAAATTAATCTAGAACAGAATGATATACAATTGTGTATAAGTTAGACATGCATATATATATATATATATAAATTATATACTTACATGCATAGAAATAGTATAACAGAATGTCTAATAAATAATTGGTGCCCTATGAACACCCACTCGCGTGCTCATCCTTATCCTGATTATCAGAACAATTTTTATCATCATTGATTTCTTATGTTCGTGTACCCTCCATAACACACCTGGCTTTCAGTCAGCCACACCGAGCTCTTGAGGTACCAGAATCTCTGTAAATCCAACATGGCCGCCCCCATGAAACATCAGATAAGAAAATGTTTCTGTGAAACCAAGCAAGTCGCCTGCTTTCAAAATGCCATGGTAGGAAAGGCGTAGGAGAGATACCCGCATTCCAAACGGGAGCAATCAGAAAGAAGAATGAGATCACAGGTCCCAAGCAAATCCGAAACCTATCAGGGCAAATGCCATTAGATTAAAAAATTTTTTTAAATGAGAATATAGTTGACGTACAGTATTATATTCGTTTCAGGTGTACGACATCGTGGGTCGACATTTACATACCTTACGAAGTGATCACGATAAGACCGGTGACCCGTCTAGATTTTAAGGATGGAGAATTGGCCTCTATCTGGATGCTCTGACCCCCTGGGCCGCTGGGGTGGTGGCCCCCACCACCCCACCCCTGCCCTGAGTGGCAGCCCCCGCCTACTCGAGGCCTTTCAAATCATTTAATTCCTTTCTCCCATCAATCACCATCCTGGATATACTTGAGCATTAGGGTTCTGGGGTAACGGGCTCCTCCCATTCCATACAGGAGACATGCCCCATTCATCCTGAGCCCAGAGACTCCAACCTGACCACGGGGCCCTTATGATGCCTGACAGCAAGGGGGCCTCCCAGCTCAGTGCAAAGTCTCCCCACTCTTCTGTCTCCACTTGAGTTATGGTTTGTACACTGCTTCGTTCAGGACAGTTCTCTGTACTAAATCACCAGCGAGGCAGCACCAACACGACCCTGCCCAGTCCCGTCCTCCCTTCCCGGGTCAGTCATGGCCAGTAGACCGGCAGTAGAGAATTCACCCAGCCACGTCTTACAGAGTGGATATCCCCCGTACCAAACTCTGAGGAGAGAGGACCTGAGTGACCTCCCGCGAGTCAGATGACCCCTCCAGGTCTAAATGACCTCGTCCAAGTGCCCACAGCCCACATCAGTACTATGAAGAGAGCAACTCTCAGATAAAGGCACGTGAGATGTCCTCCAGGGGATGAGCAGTTAAAGCCACCCAGTCCGAACACTCCCTGGTCCCCACCGTCAGCGCCCGACTGTCAGCTCAAAGATGCCCTCCTCACACCCCCTCACGTCACATTTTCTTTTACCTTTTCTCATGAATGAACCTTTCTTGTGATCTAAAAGGTGATCCGACATGAGGGTGTAATTAGACATCTTGTTTTCTTTCATGACCTGGAAGGAACTGTGCTCCAGGAGCGAGTTCAGTTCGTCTGGCTCTAACTTCTTGCCCAGGAATTGGCAGAGCTTCTGTACAATGTTCCTTGTGTCCTAGAAGGAGAGAAAGAGAGAGAGAGAGAGAGAGAGAGAGAGAGAGAGAGAGAGAGAGAGAGAGAGAGAGGCTATGCGAGAGAAAGAACACAGAAAAGGGGATGAAAAAGAAGAAATGGCAGAATGAGGAGAAGGAAGGTGGGGGAGAGGATGAGGGGAACAGTACAGAAGTGAGAAGTGTGGGGTTGGATGTGACTGGAAGAAGGTCACAAAGAGCACAGAAATGTCAAAGATGCAAGCAGGTTGACATGGAGTCCCCAGTGTGACCGAATTCAGGACACCTGAACAGCAATGTATGGAGCCTGGGTTTTCTAAAGAGACTTTTAGAAAGGCGTCTAGATGATTGTGATGAGGATTAAGCAAGGAGAGGTTTGGGGACAACTTGACAAAGATTTAAGAGCTTTATGTCAAATCCTGGCTGTGCCATTGAATGGTACTCGGCGTGTGATCCTGGGAGATTATTTTGAGAAAATGGACTTTATAACCAGAAACACATTGTTTTGAAACACAGGCCTTCCTCTTAGAGCTACAATGCTTTAAAATTTTGCTTTATTCCATAAGCCAGGATGACCCAACAGGGAAACACAACTGTAGAAATGATCTCAATAAAAGTTCATTCTGTGTCTTGAAAGCATAATTACAGGGACGTGTGGGAGCATGTACCGCAGGTAGCAACACGTGTTACAAAGGCTTCCGGGGGGAAAATTAAGTTCACGTGGAGGCCATAGAGGACTGTATGGAAGTAGCCAGAGGAAGATCATGGAAAGTAACATTTCTTAGATAGAAGCAAAAGCCTTTTTATATCCTTTTCTCTCTTCTCCAAGATACCACTAACAGGGAAAGTCCTTCTTTCAATGGTTTGATCACCCTGAATACTTTGGAGCATCATCTAACAATTTTTCCTGTTCACTGTTGCTCATTCTAGGACTTGGCCCATCAGAATAAATATGCGGATTGATTTCATGACTTCTCTTCCCTTTGATTAGTCAGTTTGGGATTCCAGACTGTCAGACATGTCTCCAGAATCCAGCTCACTTCTGCCCAGTCCCATCTTCTTTCTCAGTCCCCACCCCGCGCCCCAAACCAGCAGGTCATAAGCAGCACTGTATGTCTCTCCCCTAGACATTTAGAGCCACTTGCTACTGTGAGTATAAGCCATCAGACTCCAGCTCAGTGCATGAAGAAAGACCTGAAGATGTTGCAAAATGAAAGAAAGAAAGAAAGAAAGAAAGAAAGAAAGAAAGAAAGAAAGAAAATAGGAAGGAGGGAGGGAGGGAGGGAGGGAGGAAGGAAGGAAGGAAGGAAGGAAGGAAGGAAGGAAGGAAGGAAGGAAGAGAGAGAGAGAGAGAGAAAGAAAAGGAAGGAAGGAAGGAAGGAAGGAAGGAAGGAAGGAAGGAAGGAAGGAAGAAAGAAAGAAAGAAAGAAAGAAAGAAAGAAAGAAAGAAAGAAAGAAAGAAAGAAAGAAAGAAAGTGAGCGTTGAGCTCAGGGCTGCCAACCAGAAGCAGGACAATGAAGACCAAGGGGCCGTTTTTACTCCTAGGGACCCTTTGATGAGAAGGTGGAATAGAGATGCAGAAGCATAGAGGGAAGTCAGAGGGAGCCCAGATGCCTGTGGGAGGGTGCGTGCTAGCCATAAGAACAGGAGTTACCCGTTTTAGCTCTTCATAACTCAGCATCAGGAAGTTCTCCTTCTCTCTCATGGACAGCCAGCCACGCGTGTGGTCAAACCAAGATCCAAATGCCACTGCATGGTGGGACGGGGAGCGGGAAGAGTGGTCGGTTAGAAAGTGGGGAAGGGGGGACCCATCGACCGTGTTCTCTCTTGTGGGCACAACGGCTAGCACAACACCTGGAACTTTGGGAACTGTCCTGACTTTTTGCCAAATGAACGAGAGGAGGGGTGGAAAATTATTAACCGACATCATGCATTTACCTTGCAATGAGCCTAGTTCATTTAGAGCAGGTTCTGTACCCAGTTTTTGAGGGTCTCTAAGGAGAATCGGTGAGAGATCCATGAGGTGGAAAGAATGGTGTTCTTGCAGCCCCCAATCTGTTCAGCATTTAGAATTTTGGATTGTTAGACCACTCCCACAGACCTTGAAGATTTTTTTTTTTTTTTTTTTTTTTGCCTTCATCGTTGCTATTGTAACTGTTTCTTCTGGAATTATCTGCCTTTGCTCTAGTTTAAGTTTCCTATCCTTTTTCCATTATGGCTTTTCTTGAGATGAGGTGAATTTCCGACTTCGGATTTACAAAGTGTTGGGAGAGGCATTTGACCCAAAAACAAAAACAAAAACTAACGGCTTCAGTGATGCTCACAAACAGCGGTTGTGGTTCGTTCCTTCTGATTCTGCCAAGCCTAACCCTGCCACGGCTCTTTCTGCTGGTATGGCTGGCCTTGGCAGGCGGGAACCAGACAGAGGGCCATCAAAGCATGCTTGGGGGCTTCTGCATAGAGGATTCCAGATTTCAAGTCTCCCAGAGCATGGATGATGAAAGCATGGCAAACTCTAGGAGTCCTATAGATGCTTGACTTTGCTGGGGAGGAAATGCATCCAGAACAGGGGACCCCCCCCCCCAACCCCAAGGCTCTGTTATCATGCATCAGACCCAGGGCCCAGAGGAGGGATTCCTGTTACCTAGGACTAAGTGCGATATTTCTTGGGACTTAAATTCCCCCAGTTTCTTCATTTGTATGGGGCCAAAGGGTTTGAACTGACTTTCTACAGGCTGTAGACAGCCTAGGATATCGATACTGGGTGAAAATAATAATGATTTTGGCATTGGTGGTTCCTGACTGGATCAGAGAGGCCCACGTGTGAGTTTTGATGCAGAGATAAACAAGATATTGGGACAGCATCTTCATCACCCAGCACCGCTGACGGAGCCTTCCTGGTTTCCTGGCGACAGCTGAAGCATGGTTCGTTCCGCTTTACCCACCGAATGGCAAGACCAAACATGGCACTGATGAAGGGGCTGTTCCCTTCGTGTCTGGCCTTCTGCTGTAGGGTTTCCCTGTTGTCTTTTTTTTTTTTTCTCTTTTTTTCCGAAGGAGTAATCTGAGGCAAAGTAGGAGTCAGGGCTGACAAGTTCTGTCAGGATCAGCTCATTAACAAATATGATGGTAGGCTTC
This sequence comes from Eidolon dupreanum, assembly GCA_028627145.1. Classification (NCBI taxonomy): domain Eukaryota; kingdom Metazoa; phylum Chordata; class Mammalia; order Chiroptera; family Pteropodidae; genus Eidolon; species Eidolon dupreanum. The sequence continues at coordinate 90,203,266 of CM053508.1, read as the reverse complement.
GAAGATTAAACTTTACACCGAGAGCAAACAGTTCAGGGGCTGTGTACTCGTCCACATGGGTGATTGTGACACAGCCTAGACGGGCCAAAGAGCAGGCAGATGAGGACACCGACGAGCCTAGTAGGTTAATGCAGGAAGGATGTAAGGGTGGTTCTGGTTAATGAAGTACCTGGGGAAAGGGTGGCAAATATGTGTTCATTATTTAACACAGGTGTAGTAGCTGCCTACTGTGTGACGAACCGCTCTAGGACCCGGGGTCAACAGTGTACAACTCAGAGAGCTTACGTTTTAGTGGGAGACACATGGAATAAACAAATAATCAGAATCCGAATTCGTTGGTGATGAGTATTAAGAGGAAAAAAAGGGAAGACTGTGGAGACAGGGAGGGATGCTATTTTATATGACGTTGAAAAGGAATACTTCCCTAAATACAGTCATTTCAGCAGAGAACAGAATAAAGATATTCATCAAGGTTGTGGGATTAACACTTTGGTTGAAAGGTATGCACGATGTAGAAAGATATTTCATGCCAATGGAAAAACAAAACAAAAAATGCTGGGGTAGCGAAACTTATACCAGACAAAATGGAATTTAAAACAAAGTCCAGAACAAAAGACAAAGAAAGACCAGGAAATTCTGCTTCTAGGTATTTATCTGAAGAAACTCAAAGCACTAATTCAAAAAGACACATGCACCCTTATGTTCACTGCAGTATTATTTACAATAGATGAGATACAGAAGCAACCTAAGCGTTCATCATGGATGAACGGATAAAGATGTGGTACATACATATAAGAGAATATCAGCCATAAAAAGAGTAAACTTTTGCCATTTGTAACCCCATGGACAGACCTGTTATGCTGAGTGAAATAACTCAGGCAGGAAAAGACACATACCACACGATGGAGCCTAAAGAACAAAACAAATGAACAAAAGAAGCAGACACCAATTCATAGGTGCAGAGAACAAACGGATGATCGTCAGATGGGAGGGGGCTTGGGGGAATGGTTGAAAAAAGGGACAAGATTAAGAAGTACAAGGCGACGTTACAAAACAGTCACGAGGATGGAAAGTACAGTTTAGGGAACATAGTCAACGTTGTGGCATTAACTGCCTCTGGTGTCAGATGGGCGTCGAGCTTAGCGCAACGATCACTTTGTAAGTTGTAGAAATGTCTAGTCATTGTGTTGTAGCCCCAAAACTAATATAACTAATATAACTGTATCAACTGTTCGATTATGTCAATTTTTTTAATTGAAAAAAATATATTAAAAAAACGGTCGTGGGATTTAGGTAAAGAAAAATGATGAAGGGCACGGGGAGGTAGGATGGGAAAAGACGCCACTTGTGAAACGTCAGAATCATGCTCGTCCTGGGACGAAGGGTGGATCTATTTATTTAATAATGAGGTAAAGATGCAGAAGGGGAAGTTTTGGTTGTGGGGGGCAATGCGCTCAATTTTGAACTTGTTAAATTTGAGGAATCTATGGTTCTCTCTGTGGATCAGATTTCTGTGGATGTAGAGAGACAGGTTTGTGGTTAGGGAGACAAATCACAGCTGAAATATGGGACTCGTCATGTAGTTTTGGGGAAAATCACAAAATTTTAAGTATCTGAGAAAGCCTAGAAATTCTGTATAATTAAAAGTAGAGATATCCTCAGGTAATGCATACATTTTTTTTTTTGAGTTTTAACAGCTTTTCTTGGGTTTCTTTTTCTTTTTCTTTTCTTTTCTTTTTTTTTAATGCCTACAGCACCTGGTCTTCCTAGGTGGTCTCCCATCCAAGAACTAACCAGGCCCAACTCTGCTTAGCTTCAGAGATCAGATGGGATCAGGCTTGTTCAGGGTGGCATGGCTATAGACATTTTTTCTTTTTCTTTGAAAAAAATTTTATTTTAAATATACACCTGAAAATTATATAATTGTATCAACCAACATTACCCCATTAAACTTAATAAAAAATTTTTATTTTATTAGTTTCAAGTACACAGGACATTGGTTAGACAATTATATAGTTTATAAAATGATCCCCCTGATTGCTCTTTCTCTGGCTCTCCACCTAGCCAATATGTTCATGCTGTCTGCATTCCCTATGCCGTTAATGCATACATTTTTTGAGACATGGAACAAGAGCATAAAGGGAGTTTTAGAAGGATGCATCTAAAAATGGTGGAAGGTCAAGACTGTGTTGTTTAGGAGGCTGGTTAAAAGCTGACTTTTAGAGAGGCACAAATTAGGAGAGCAGAGGAGAGGAATACAGATGCCCTTGTTGGTGTTAGATGCAGGGAGCAGCTAAGATGGATGACGACAGGGCAGGCCGAAGGGCTGGCTGGGGTTCCCCGGCTCTGCCAGAGAGCATGTGGAATCAGAAAATGTGGGTTCCGATGGGGATGGAAGCTTTCACCCACAGGTTAGCGAGATGTAGGGCTGAGCAACGGGGTGTCAGATGAAGTCTGATCGAGGACTCTGACCACCCCCCGGCCGCCATATCTTACATTCACTCACCGTTTCCTTGGATGAACCATTCAAAATATTGTTCCAGTGACTCTGGTTTCTTAACCAAATTGAAAGCAGTCCAGAAAAAATAACCAGACACAAGGACATCTCTGGGATCTCGGAGGAGGTAAATCACCTTATAGAGAAAAATGTGATAACGAAACATCAGTACAATTTCCCATGCTGCCTGGTCTTCATAAAAATGGTGGAAAAAAAGCCAATTCTTGGAAAATGCCTAGTGAGTATCAGTGGATTTTTTTTTTACTAAGTTGACCATTGCATGCATTAATAAAATATCTATTTACGGTTCTTAGCAACCAGTCACCGGGGTGATTTGACAGTGGAAAAGGATTGTCCCTTGTTTCTGATTTTAAATCTGGATCTTGAAGGTAGTTGCTCGGCTGTGTACGTATCTAAAGATTTGACAAGCTAACACTCTAGTCGAGTGTGTGGACACAGACACACACACACACACGTGCAAGGACACTTGGCATCTGAACATCTGAGTTCTATTCTGGATTCTGCACCAGCTTCCTGTGGGATGTGATTCCAGGCCCCCGTGTTCGCCAGACCTTAGTTTCCCCATCCAGGGGTGTAACAAGTGCCAAGAAGACACACGTAAATCAGTGTATTATAAATAAGCTTAGAAAGTGATGGGTTTAAAAAAAAACTTTATTATGCTGTGACATGTGAAATTTCAAAGAGAGAAGAATATTATTCTAAGCTTTATAATCTAATTTAAGCATCAAACATAAAAAAAGAAAAAGAAAAAGAAAGCACAGACCAGTTAGACCCTTCCAGGAAAGTGTGTTTCTAAAAGCGATCTGAGATACGCTAGGTCCTAGCTATCCGTGGTCCCTTCTGCTGGTCATCTGTCAGCCCCATGAGAGATTTGCGTGACTGTTAAGCTCAATAGATAGCTAGCTACATGTAGAATGACAGAATGGTTAGTAAAAGCAGCCACACTGCCAGAGAATCGCCCTGAATTTAGGCACGGATTTAGATATTTGCTGCTCCCCAAATGGGCAGTTGTATGTCCAGTGCTTCTACCTAAGTGGCAGGTGACATCTAAGGTTGGCCAATGACTTTTTAGAGCAACAAAGTGGTGGGGGTGGGGGGGATTCTCTAGTATGTAACACAGTTATCAATTCTAGCCGGGTTTAAAATGGTTTTCTAAGATTCTGCCATTACCATTTTGCTCTGCCCCTGGTTCACGCCTGGCTAGTATAACCTGTGAAATGGTCCACAGCCTTGTACCCAAGGAGGGATCTTGCATCACCAAAAGTGGAGTCTCAGGCTCCACCCTAGACCCATTGAATGAGACTGTATTTCGGCCGGATGTCCAGGTGATCCTAGGCACATTAAAGTTCGAAACATTAATCAAGCGCATCTTGGCTCTTGTGCACTGACCTTGACCTTGGACTTGAAGAAGGACTTGGGGAAGAGGTGGATGGGGAGGTGGGAGGTCATGAGGCGTGGCCCTTCCTTATCCTTTAGTGATTTATATCCTTTTGTAGTCTCTAACCAGGGCGAGCGTTCCCAAATGGGCACAGATCGGATCCACTTGGTACCCCCCTTGGAGTAAATCAGGCAGAGAATTTCAATCAACCAGTTTGTCCCTGGACAAAGAAGGAAAAAGCACGGCCACTCATTGTTTAATCTGGCTTTTAAAAATATCGTAACAGATGATAACGCGAAATGTACCTTCTTAACTGTGGTCAAGGGCACGGTTCACTAGCGTTGAGCACACCCATCCACATTGCTGTGCAACCCATCTCCAGAATGTTTTCATCTGGCAGAACTGAAACTCTACAGCCACTAAACGACACCCCTCCACGTCCACTCCCTCCAGGCCCTGGCCTCCACTACTCTGCTTTCTGATTTGAAGTCTGATTCCTCTAGGTACCTTGTCTGAGTGGAATCACACAGTGTTTGTCCTCCTGCGACTGGTTCTTTTTACTTAGCATAATATCCTCATGGTCTGTCCACGTTGTAGTGTGTGTCAAAACTTCCTTCCTCTTTAAAGCTGGATAATATTCCATCTCATGTGCATACAACCTGTTGGTGATTCGTTCAGCCTTCAGTGGACGTTTGGGTCGCTTCCACCTTGTGGCTGTTGGCCTAAATCCACGTAACGTGTTCTCATTGTCCTTGGCTTTTCACTTCCCCGCCACTTCCAATGTCTTCAGCCTCACTCCTTGCCCAATTGCCCCCTCGGAGAAGTGTGACCCCCATCCTATCGTCCCTTGAATATGCCAGGCTCTTTTACAGCTCCTGCCCCTGAAAATATCTCTTTTTTCACTAAACAATTTCACATCCATTCTTTTCATCTCAATTTAGATGCTATTTCTTCTACTTTTTTTGGGGGGGGGAGGGGCTGAGAGAGTTGTGTTTTAGTCATCCTCCTTAGTTTTACTGAGATACAACTAAAGTCAAAATTGTGTATATTTAAGGTGTGCAACATGATGATTTGACATACGTATGTCTTGTGAAATGATTACCACAATCGAGCTAATCATTTTACATAATTACCTGTTTTTTTTTTCTATTTCTACTTTTTCTATATGGATTTCGCTGGCCATCCATCATCCTCCACTTCTCCGTATGAGCAACTGCATCTGCCTTAGGATTCGCTTCTGTGCCTCCCTGCCCCGCCACGCCTCCCCCACACCTTCGACTTCCCACTCTGAACACACATCTCGCTGTGTAACTGCCTGGCTCCGTCATTTCCCCTGAACATAAACGGTTCTAGGGCACAGCTCTGTCTCCCCAAAGCACAGAGAAAGCACTCCATTTGTCTACTGAATGGACGAGGGACATAGGCAAAGCCCGTCTCCATACCTTGTCTTGCTGCCTCACCTGATTTAGGGAAAGTCAGTATTAAGACATCTTCATCCTTAAACACAAAACTCTCCTTCATGTCTCTCAGGTTTTCGAGTGAGAAGCCCACGAAGGGAAAAGGTATTCCTTCAAACCACAAATACTCGTCTGACATTCCGTTGAGTGCTTTGGACCTGGTGCGAGAGATTCAGCTGTAGCCAATGCTGGAGGCTGTGGCAGCTGCAGAGATCGGCTTTTATAGTGAAGGTAAAACAATCATTAATCTCTTAGTTTGTTGAGGAGTTTGCCTGCTGAAAATGAGTAGATATTGTAACTAATAGGCGATCATAGGGCTGATGGTATTGAGCAACTGCGATGTCATTCAGAGTACATTTCGGAGTAATCTGTATCTGAGTTCATGGATCCAATAACAAGCCCCAGGATGGAGAAATGCGGATGAATTAAAAAATATTTTTAGTAAGCTTTATTTTTTTTTGAGCAGTTCCATTGAATAATAATGTCTCCTCTCAGGTGAGACGTTTCTCAGATTTTCTCTGTTTTTAATTTAATTTAATTTAATTTAATTTATTTTTTTATGACCTTGACAGTTTTGAGGAATCCCGGTGAGGTATTTTGGAAAAGTCCCTCTTTGGGATCTGTCAGATGTTTTTATTTTTATTTTATTATTATTTTTATCATGACTACATTGGGTTTATTGGTTTGAGGAGGGAGAAAGATTACAGAGGTAAAATATTCATTCGTCACCATTATTATCGCAACATTTTTAGGGTACTCATTGTCAACGTGACATATGACTGTTGGTGTTGACCTTGATTGCCTGGCTGAGGTAATGTTTGTCAGATTTCTCTTCCACAAATCTACTCTCTCCCCTCCCCCCTTTCTACTTGGGCACATTTAAAAAACAAACTCTAGTCCTGAATGTATTAATAAGAACACATTGTACAAACTCCAACAGAGGGATATTCTACGAAATGATTCTCTGTTACTATCTGAATCGTTATGCTATTAAAGAAAAAAAATAACATTGAAAAGCTGAGACTTCGTTCCAGATTAAAGGAACATGTAAACGAAATCCCGGATTAGATTTTAGACCACAAAAAAGTGCTATCATTATATTGTTGGGACAACTGGCCACATTCGAATAGGCAGTATCTATTAGATAATGATATTCCATCAATTCTAAATTCCTATTTTTTTATAATTTTACTATGGATATATAGAAAATATCTTTGTCCTTAGAGAATATAACTGAGGTTTTGAAGGATAAAGGGGAATGGTATTTGCAACTTGCTCTCAAATGGTCAAGAGAAAATGAATATTCTACATGATCAAGAAAACGATCTAGCAGATGTTGCAAAATGTTCTCATTGATGAATCCGCAAATCGCTTATAAGAATTCTTTGTGCGTTTCTCGAAAGATTTCTCAAATTTTGCTGATAATTCAAAGTGAAAGTTAAAACGAAATAGATACAGTGAAAATAATAAGCTGGAGGGACATCAAGAAAGCGTGGAACACAATCTCTCTTTTTGGGCATAAAGGTCAAGAACTTGTTTTAGACTCACACAGATGTGGGGTTAAATTTATATTAAACTACAACTGGGTTATAAAATCTGGCTCTTGTTTGCTATTTAATCATTAACATACTGAGAATGTATTGAACTCTTTCACGTCCTAGGGCTTGGGCTAAGAGAGTTCTCATATGCCACATCGAAAATCCATAACAGTGATTGTCATTTCATTGGCCCAGCCCTTCTGTTTCCCAGTGGAGGACTCTAAGGGCCAAAGGTTTCACATGATTACCCAAGAAGCAAAAGGGACAATGCCCACTGAATGCATAAAATATTGACTCTAGGAGTATTTACAGAAATAACTACCTTTTCCCTGTGGGTTTCAGTCCGCTAAAATGAAGACCATCTAATGAATGATCTAAGACCCACATTTGAAGCAATGATGTTTAAATTAGAATATTTGACAATCGAGAGAATAATCATCATCTCTTTTTCCTATTAATTCCTGGGCTGGATCAGTTGATTGAACACTTGTGTGTTAAATCAGGTGTTGATAATGCATAGATTTAAATCTGACCCCGTTTTTGACCTTCTGTGCTTTTGAGGGACAAAAGACAAGAAAACAGACCATATCTAGCAGTGTAATAAGTGCCATGAAAGTGAAAGTGAAGGGACTCGTGAAGACACATCGGAAGGACACCTCACTGAGGTTTGGGGGACAGGTGAAGCTCCAAACTGGGGTGATAGTTAAACTGTTCTCTCAAAATCAAGTGGAACTTAGCCAGGCGGAGATGGAAGTGAATATATGTTTCAGGCTGAGAGAATAAAGATCATAGAGTTAACATTTTTACCAAATAGTTAACTATTTTATTTTTTAATTCATTGTAATTTCTTTGCCACACAACTCTAGGTAGTAATCACAGTGATACTGTGAATGGCCGGTAATCATTGGGAGCTAGTATGGGTCAGTGATATGCTGATCAGTTTACACATAACGTTGATTATGTGAGGAAATGACGTTTTTCTCCCACTCCACATCCCGTGGAACACTAACGGATGAAACTGGATTAAATTGTTAACGGTTATTGGAATGATACAGCTGATGAGTGTTTGGGTGAGACTTAAATCCAGCTCTTTAGGCTCCAAACTCTTTATTCTGTGCTGAATTAACAGTTTTCTCCACGTGGCATCTGAGTTTATGTTCCACATTGGATTACAGTTAGCCCTCGGTCACCCCTAAGTTCACTCTCCATCCTGTACTTCGGTTATCACAGGGTGACACCCAAAGATGAGAACATCTGCAATTTATTGATAAAGAATTCCGAATAGCTGGTTTAAGGAAACTCGATGAGGTACAAGAAAAAAAAAAAAAAAACAGAAAGAAAATTCAACAAAATCAGGAAAATGATACATGAACAAAAGGAGAAGTTTTAAAAAGAGCTGGAAATTATTAAAAAAAAAAAAAAAAGGAAAAAACCCTCCCAGAAATTCTGCAGGTGAAGAAGATAATGAATGAAATGAGGGAAAAAATGCAATGGAGACCACCACTATCAGAAGGGATCAAGCAGATGAAAGAATTAGTAACATGCAGAGGTTGGAGCGATGCAGCCACAAGCCCGGGAATGGCTGGAGGTGTCAGAACCTGGAAGAGGCAAGGAGGGACCCTCACCTGGAGGCTTCAGAGGGAGCACGTGGCCTCCAGGACGCTAAGAGAACACATTTCTGTTGATTTAAGCCTCTGAGTCTGTGGTGATTTGTCACAGAAGCCTCGGGAACCAAAACAGTGCTCTTGGATCCCATGCTACACTGCTCCTTCCCGAGAGACGGAGCGTCCCCTGTCACGTGGTGGCCGTCCGTCGCCTTGTGCAAAGCTGCAGCCATCCAGCGCCCCTCAGAGTCTCAACATGTCTCAGGTGGAGGGCTTGGGTTCTAGGATCCAGGGGAAAAGGATGGCCTCCAGAAACAGGACGTTCTCAGCACGAGTTGAAAATTTCTCTGTCGCTCTACGATCCTCTGATCACAAACACGATGACGAACACGCCGTTAACCTAAAATCGAAAGGGCTTTCAAAACGAGAGGCAACAAGTGTCTCTTTGAGATCACAAAGTAAAATAAATAAAATAGCTGTTCGGGAAGCATTGATTCAGGCAGAAGCCCTGAAAGTGTCACCCGTAGGAGACAAGAGGCAAGGTGATCATGACATCAACCGAGAGAAGGAACTTCTCTTGGCCCAGATAAGCGAACAGAGTGACACTAATCCTAAAGGATGCTTTTAATTTCCAGTCTGGTAGTGGTCGGGCTCCTAGTCATAATATCTGCTTTCTTGTTATCTTTGCAAACAGTCGTTTGAGACACAATGTTGCTTCAGGCCCTGTCCAAGGTTATTTTGCTAGCTTTTAACTTTCCAGAGGGTTGAGGCATTGGACCTGCAAAGAGCTTCCTTTGGAATGACAACTCCGACTCTACTTTAAAGTGGCTCTGCTTATGTTATTTTTTACAACACGAAATGGTAGCAGCTGAAAGGAATCCAGATATCTCTGTATAACTTTTCCTGCCAACAGCTCCTCGTACGAGAATCTGCAGAATCTGCCCATATTCCTACTGGAGAAGCGGAGGTGAGTGCAAACATTTGGGCAGGAAGGGGGTGGAACAGAGAGAAGGCATGAGGCCATCTTTTGCCCCCCGGGCACCTGTGACGGGCCATTGAATGGCACTTGCAGATGGAGTCCCATCTCTGCTCTGAACAGAATGTTCAGGTATCTGAGAGAATGAAGGATCAAACTCTCCCCAACCTCATTAACCTTAAGAACATTCTAGCCTCTCTCATTAATACACACAGTCCCACAGATTTTTTTGAGATCCAAAAAGATAGCTTGCTATCGTTTTAGCAAATTTACAGAGATCCCACCTGCAGCACTGCGTGGCAGCTATGAGAACCTTCCAGGAACCAAGGATCCCTGCTTTCTCACAAGGATTTTCCCACAATCCCCTGCGGGCGGCCACAGCCACACCCTGAGCTGCCATCCCATCCTGCACCTCCTCAGCCTGCCCTCCAAGAGTCCCTGATGTGGTTAGTGGGACCTGTGTCCCCTTGTTCCTCGGCCTGGCCACCGTTCTCCCGCTGCTCACCGCTCTCAGCCTTGTAACTCCGAAGTCGGAGCTGCGTCTGGGCTGAGCGGACGGGCCTCTCCCCAGCGTCCCGCAAAGCTGGGGGAGCTGGGTGCTCATCGACACGCTCTCTTCCCTCACGGGGAGCAATTGCTGGCCTGAGGAGGTCTCTCTTGACATTTGGCTGTGCCACCTTAGGGCGGGGGTGACGTGGATAATGTCACACTGGTCTTCTTACCCTCTCCATGCATCCAAACTCATATGTGTGTGTGTGTGTGTGTGTATATATATATATATATATATATATATATATATATATATGTAATTTTGCTCCAGTGGATTGCTGGAACTTTCTTGATGGGCCCTTGGACTCCTACAAAGGATCTCTTGGGGAGGGGTAGGAGGGGGGCGGTGATTGTCTAACTCAGTGTTCTCCAGGAAGCTCCAGACGAAGCCGGGTCACTGCAGGATGCCCCCCAAACCCCCACCCCTGCAGAACCCAGGTCTGTGTGCCTATTAGCCAATGTGTGGCTGGGTGAGAGTCCTTCCGGGTCCCTTGGCGTGTGACGCTTGTGATGCAACCACAGTGAACCGGGGCTGTGGCTGAACCCTCGGGGTCCGGAGCACTTTCTAGGTCTGTGGACGAGACCACGGTGGGGGAGCCAGCCATGGGTGTGAGCCTGCCTTCTCAGAAGGGACCCCGTGGCCTTGGACTCGGACTGGGGCTCCTTGGACGTAACTCATAGAATGAACATCAGTGAAAAGGGCAACTTTCTGGGCTCCGAAAGCCCAAAGCAAGGAAATGGCAGAGGGGCGATGGCAGGTAACCAGAGGATGGACCGCCCTCTGAACGCTCTCTGACTGCAGGCGAGCTTTGCCCTGCAGGAGGGAACACTCCTGAAGTGTTTCCTTGACTTCCCAACAGTTCAGGTGATGCAGAGAAAAGTCTGCCCTCGCCTCTGTGACGATCCGGAAGAGTAATGACTCTGATTGGGTCATGAGTCCATGCCCAAGGGGACAGGTCATTGCCAAACCCTGAGCCATCTTCCTGGCTCTGAGGTCTGAGGGTCCCTGGGTCATCACTAATGCTGGACGCACTTAAGCCTTCGACCCAGCAACTGTCACCTTTGTATGCGTACTCACTGGAGGTGCGTAACAGAAGGCTTGTCACAGCACCGCCCATGATGGTCCCTGACGAAGGCCATCCTAATGTTTATCAGGAGAGGCGTGGATGAGTGAGCTGCGGTGCAGTCACACAGCAGGAAATCAAGCTTCGATGAAAACAAAGTGTCGTCATTCACACAAACGACGTGGCCGAAACTCACGCCCACAACAGCGAGAGGACGAAGCCGGACACGGTGTCATACGATTTATAGGAAACGGAGCAAACGAACCTGTGCTGTGTTAGAAATCAGGCTGCCGATTGCCCTTGGTGGTCGGGCCTGGCAGGGGCATGAAGCTAGGCTAGAAATGATCTCTTTCCAAAAATGACTGTCAGTGACACAGAGCGTTTTTGTTGTAAAATTTCACCCAGCTCTATGCTCATGACAAACGTATGGATAAACAAATATGACACAGCCACACGATAGAATATGACTCAGCCAAAGAAGGAATGAAGTACTGACAGACTACAACATGATGCACCTTGGAAAGGTGCTAAGCGAATGGAACCAAGCTGAAAGGTCACGTAGCGTGTGGTTCCACTTGTATGATCTGTCCAGAATAGGGATACCCGTGGAGACGGGCAAGTCAGCGGTGTGGGCTGGGACGATGGCATGGCGGGTAAAGCGTTTCCTTTCGGAGTGACGAGAATGTTCGGAACTAGACAAGGGTGACATTCGCATAACATCGTGACTGCACTAAATGTCACTAATTGTTATCTTTAAAGTAGATAATTGTACATCATGGATTTTACCTCCAAAGACACATGCACGTTATACTTTAATTTAAAATTTTAAAAATTGCGTGAGTGGGAGCTCGAGTTTCTCTGAGAATTTCGTTCACTTTCCAAAGATCAATCATACTGTTCGCGTTTCATCAGAATCTTGATTTGAATGCAAGTTCTTCCCTGCAGATGTCCTACTGCTTCCCGGCCCATTATGGCCAACACTGCATTGAAGAACGTTGAGTTTTGTTTTGTTTTGTTTTTTGTTTTTTTTTGGCTGTGCCTTGTGTCAAGAAAATGAGTCATCCACATGGATAGGAGATCAGACCTTTATTGATCAGGACAATCTGGGAAAGGACATATTTGGAGAGGCAGCTGATGAATCCTATAACCTCCGACCCTTCAGGAACGCTGAGACTTAATCTAAGTGCTGTGGGGGAAACACGGAAGTGAGGATCAGTGTCATGGTCTGTCACCCTCCAGGATCATCTTCTTTCCTCCCTAACGGGAGACCTGGTCCATCCCCCCAAGAACTACACAGCGTGGAACAGGAGAGAGACAGTGGCCTAAGGAGGGTGTAAGTATTTCTCTTTTAAATATAATACACCGTTATTGATTATTTTATGATTTGATTATTTTAGCATAAGTTATGCGGTCTATCATTGGAACGAAGTTATTCAATTGATAATTTTCAGTGTTAATTGCTAAAAACGGGCAGTCTCTTATGTTGACTGAGGGTGATTTGGAAAAACTTAAAATTTAAGACACACGCGCACACGCACACGCTAAACATATACATAGCCTTTGACCAAGCCATTTCATTTAGCTGATCTAATAATAATAATAATAATAATAATAATAATAATAAAAGCCCTCACACACTCAAAAACCAATGCAAAAGGTACACATTTAGTCATGGTCATATCAAAATATTAAAACTATCAAATTATGCTCTATTAGGGGAAGAGTATATCCATAGTTTTAAATACGGTCAAAGCATGAAAAAAAAGTGAGAGATTTCTGCCTTCCTGTGGAAAAATGGCCATACGGTATATATTTAAGTGATGATCAAGTCAGGGGACAAAGGATTCATTCAGTGTGATTCATTCATGTTTAATAAGATCTTATATTCGTGTAAATGCATAGAATAAACCCGGAAGTTTATACCCTGAACTACCCAGTTCTGTTTTTGGCTGTGAAACAGACTAGGAGAGAGAAAGAGGAGATGAAACTCCCTTTATTTAAGTTGCCTCCATGATTAAATTTATTCACATTACTCGTGTAAATCAAAATAAATATTAAAAAAAGAAAAGCGATACATGCGTGCAATTACAAATACTAGTATGTAAATATATATAAATGGAATTCGATTCAGTGCAAATGTGACCATTACTAATATTTCTTCATACTTATCTATCTCGGGCCTTTGTTCTATTGTTGTAATATACAATATTCGCTAGTGTTTAAAAATCATTTGGGTTTCTTAGAATTGTCTACATTGAAAATGTAACAAATAATATTCATGAAACCGCTTTTAAAACGAAGCCGGAGCTTCCTATGCCGGAGGAACTGACTTGCGCCTCCTATGCCTCAAAACTTTGGAACGTTGAAACAGGGTAAAATAAACTTGACCTGGGCCTAAAGCAACACTGTATCCCAAAGAACTGTTTGCAAAGAAAACAAGGAAGCAGATATGATGGCGAGGGGACTGATGACTACCAGACCGGACATTAAAACCATTCTTTAGCGTTAGCATCACTATGTTAGCTTATCTGGGCCACGAGCGATGCCTTCCTTCTATGGGTGTAATTTTTCCCCTTCTTTTTCTCAGGAACGCCTCTCATCTTTTTCTCCTAATCGAAACGCTATTTAGGTTTCTGCCGGAATCAGTGTTTACAGAGTATCTATTTTAAAAATCTCCAATAAAAGCCCGTTGCCTTTTATTTCCAGGTTAACATAAGATCGTTTTTTGTGTCACTAGCTACCAGCCTGTGCATCTGTTTCTGTCACTCTATATGACTGTGCCCATACTCATTCGATTGACCACGACGATGGATATAGTAACTGGTCTTGGTCACCGTGATGACAACCGCCGTACATATGTTTTCTTTAGGATAGATCCACAGGATGGACATGGCTGGGTCAAAGGGCATGGCTATTTACAGCTGAGGAGCATCCAAGGCCACGACCCCAGCTCACCTGCAGCCCACACGAAGGCTATGGGTTTTGTTTTAATCTGTTAGGCTCAGAGTTTCATAGTTTTCATCTCCTTCTAATTGATCTTACGTTTAATTTTATATGGCCATTCATTCCATCTTTAATCTCTTTTCGTAAAAGAAAACTTGACGAAGCAAAGGAGGGAAAGAAGGGGAGGACAGGGAAAACACAAGGAGAGGGACATGCAAACGCACAGCATTACTCTGTGGTAGTGTTTCTTTTTCTTCTTAGCATTTTTTCTGAGCACCTTATAACATCTAATCGATTTGATACCCTACGAGTTACATCCGACTGATATACCTTCTTTATAACCACCACAAATGGTTGTGAACGATGATCTATAAAAGGCGCATTCTGTAGATAAGAAAGCAGACTCAGAGAGGGGAAATGAACGACGCATTAGTAATTAGCACATCAGGTCAGAGGCTGTATTTTTTAGCCACCACCCAGTATGGCTTCTCAAAGCCTGATCTAAGCCACTGTCAGATAATTGAGACCCCAACTTCCTTTTCCATTGATCCAGAGTGTTCTCCACTTTAAGAAATCTATAAGACCCCTACTCCAGCCCTTCCCCCAGTGACCTACTTGTAAGGAGAACATTGCTTCCATTTTCCATCTTTGTTGTAATTTTTTGTCAATGAACACCAACTCCGATTCAGAATATAGCCTTTCTTGGTGCATTTGTAAAAGAGTCTCTTTTTGAAGGAGAAAGGGAAGGTGCATGCAGGGGGGTCTGCAGAGAAAGAGGGAGAAAAAAGTCGGGTGATGAACCCCTGGTAAACGAACAGCACGTGATTTTTCTACCGCATGGAGCAGTTTTTGAAACAGTTAAGACATTGGGAGAAGTCCAGATTTGGACTCAGGTTCATCCAACACCCCAAACCACGTAGCCAGCTGCTATCGATGGCTCCTTGGATCGCAGGCATTTGACATGGCCTGACAGGGGGTGCTCACCGGTTCTCGTGCAGTACCGCCACCTGCCCTGGAATTTCTTGTCGAGCGAACACCAGTGATAGTCGCTGTGAATGGAGATACAGCTGTAGTGGGTCACCTCGTTATACATAAACGGAAAGACACAGGTGCTATTAACAAAGTCTGGAAGAGAGAGAAGATGCCGGATGGCAGGCCGGCTCACAGCGAGGATTGACTTTCTGACCCCTACTGCGATCGGTGATGATTGGCACCAGGCTTGCCTCCCCACCCCCCATCTCCCCCAAACCCTCACGTGGCTGGCTCCGCTCCCTGCCTTCCCTGTGAGTGGAAGGAGCTTTAAGCGAACATCAGAGGAAGCCTTATTTCCAGCCTGAGCTGGAAGCCTGCTGGAGTAGCTGGCCTCCCTTGTTCTTTACCGACCTTACCCACGATCTCCTAACTTGAAATTCTGGTCTCTCTTACAGTCCATTTTCTCCGTCTCTTCTAGAAAAATAAATCCCTTAGCTTGCCAAAGGCGGCTCCGAAGTATCTCTCAAAGTTATCTACTTCTCTCCATGGCTCTTGCCACCACCTGGCACCGTACCTCGCCTTAACTATGGCAGTAACTTGTTTCTGGAGACTTCCAACCTGTTTGTCCCATCGTCCTTCACGCTGCGGGGAGAATGTTCTTTCTTACACGCTAACCTGCCACTGCTGCTCACCAGCGCATACGTCATCGCTCTTAGGATGAGAAATAGCATCGAATCGGCTCACAACGTCCTACTTGATCCGGTTTCCCGGATCACCACCAGCCTCACCTGGTGTCCTCTGTGCTCAGGCCACGTACCGTGTCCCAAGGGTGCCATCACCTTTCCTGCATTGGGGCTTTACAGGTATGACCTTGGCTTTGCCCGTTTGGCCTCCTCTTACGTTCCGCCTAAGTATGAAACTCCCTTAACATCCAGACTACACTAGATCTACTTGTACTGACTTCTTACACGTTCCCTTTGCTTGCATTTATTTGACCTGTGATGACTTGTTCAGCGTGGTTCTCATCTGTCAGAACCCCAGAGATTCTGGTCAAAGCTAGATCTGTCATGTCAACTGAGAGGCACTGGAACAAAGAGGAAGCACAAATATTGGTTGTTCTTTCATTGGCCTGAAAGAATTTTGACACGAGATTTATTTATTTTTATAATTTAGGAATGATTTATTATTTATTGGTGCCCTTTATTTATGTTTGTTGTTTAATAATAATATTTTTATCTTTAGCAATGTTCACCTTAAATTTCATTAAACTATATCAGTATAATATTTATTGCTTAATAGTTTAAATGCTTATTTAACAATGATTATTGCTATGTTCGTTATTAATCTGTTGTTATTATTTATTTGTATAATAAGCTTTTATTTAGTTTACTCTGTGAGGGACATATTTACAAACACTAACTAATGCATTTAATGCTATTCTTAAGTCAGTCCAATGACTTGGTCCCTGTGCACAGAGAAGACCCCATTGTCCACAGCTCTGAAAATAGCTTCCCACCATGTTGGCTGAACCCCCAAATGAATCATTGGTGATCGAGATCGTTTTAAAAAAAACCAGTCGACATTTTCATATGAGATAGTTTAAAAAAAACCCAGTCGACATTTTCATAACTAAAGTTTCCCTTGCCCTGGCTCGACTATCCTCATCAAGTGTTCCCACATCTCTGTTTCTCTTTCTCGAAACTTCCAACTTCATGGCAGCTATAGGTTAAAACCGAGCACCAGCTGTTGACAGCTGGACTGGATATGGTTTGACTCTGCCTGGAATGGAGACGCTGAGGCACAGTCATCTATGGTGAATCCCCATGAGCTCTATGATTAACTGTCATACTTAAAAAGCAGACACGATGATCACGTGTATGATTCCATTTACTCAAAATGTCCAGAAAAGACCAATCTACAGAGAGAGGAAGTAGACAAGTGGTTGCTTGAGAATGTGGGTGGAGTGACAGCAAAGGAACACAAAGGATCTTCTTGAGGTGATGGGAATGTTCTAGAATTAGACCGAGGTAACGTTTACACCACTCTGAAAATTTACTAAAAATGATGAAATGGCACGCTTCAAATGGGTGAATTTTGTGGTATGTAGATCATAACGTCTACATAGAAAGCTGTTAAAAGCAGTAACCAATCAAACAACAAGACTCACAAATGCTGATATTATTCTCAGCAAAGAAGATGGTACTTTTCTGGAGGGGCCGGGAAGGAATTCTTAGGGGGCTGAATGAACTTGATCTTGAAATACAGGATTTGTCTGCCATGACCAGTGAGGGCTTTCTTTGCCAGAAGAATGGCAAAAGAAAAAGCGAAATAGTAGGTAAGTGCAAGAAACTTTCAAGAATACAATACCATCCCATGGGCGTGTGCTAACACTTGAGACACTAACAAGTAAAGAAATGTCATCTCACCTGGAAGAGGAGCTTGTAAATAGCTAATCAAATCTGAAAAAAAAAAAGTGATATTTAGACCATCTCTTAAAATACTCCATTCCTAGACTAATGGCTGTTGAAAGTATCTTGAAGTTCATGCAGCCAACTGCTCTCCTGTTACGGAAAAACCCTTGCTGTCACATTTTGGGTGACTTAGGATTACGTCCAGTCGCTAGTGGTCGGGGGTCTCACATTTACCAGAGACACAGCCCGTTGAGTCGGTGTAAGCCCCCACTGTTCTGAAGTTTTTCTTTGAGTAAGTCAGTGGAAACCCAGCGCTGCCCAGCGTCCGCCCGCTGGTTGAGGCTCCGTGTGTCTGAGAGTTGGAGGGACAGTCCTAGCTCTTACCATCATCAGTGTTTCGGGAAAACGATCTGTCTGTTCAGCGTAACAGCCACGACCATTCCCGGCAGCCTTGGTGACCCTGTTCTGTTTTGATTCCTAGAAAATTTTGCCCTTTCATCGCCTTGTTTCAGGGAGTAAGCATCTCGGTAGCGTCACCGCCATAAAGCCGGGTTAGATCCCGTTAAAGACTAGGAAGGAAATATGAGACCCGTCATCCAGTAGCCCGGGGTGATCTTTGACTGGCCAATCCTACGTCCAGTCATTGTCCTTGGGTGGCCTTCACTGTAGCCCTATGAAGGAGAGGTGATAATTCAGAACTTCCTTCTCCTCCTCATTCCCCAAAGGATTAGAGAGGAGAGGACACAGGTGAGTGAGAGTGACTGCAAGTCATGTGACCGCAGACTGGCGGGGGTGAGGTTCAGACTCAGAAGTCTGACTTTGGAGACTGTTCTGAGCACAGTACCGACATTTCCACAGAATTGTCACTTACTTGTGACAGTGGCTCATGGGAACTGTCACTTGTGCCGATGGCTCAGTGTGTGTGCCTCCCTTTCTATGCCTTTGATGTCATGATACTAATTTATACGTTTGGGTCAGACTCTGACCCAGGAGCTACTATGTGGTGACTACGGCATCTGTGTCATCTGGCAGTGGCTTTGCTCTCGGAAAGTAGCTAATGAGATGTCAACTTTAAGAAAAAAAATTTTTTTTAATTTTCAATTACGGTTGACGTACATTATGTCAGTTTCAGGCGTATGCCACGGTGATTAGATGTCTATACAACTTATGAAGCGATCGTCCTGATAGAACCATGTAAGATGTCAATGTTTCTGAGGTCGCGGTGAAATAAACGACTCTTGTGGGTGGGATCCCAGGGGCTCGCCCCTCCCCTCGCTCCTTACACTGATTCCCACAAGGAAACATCCTTGTCACACCGTTGTATGTGTTGCAGATGCAGAAATCCCTTGTTCAAAGACACAGGACTAAGGAGCAGTTCAGGTCCTCTGGCTCCAGAAACTGAGCCTCTAAAGCAACCCCACCTCAGGGGGGCGGGCGTCGTTTCTGACCCCGAAACTCTTTGAGGAGGCGCTGCCACCAAGCTGAACCTCCGCCTTATGGGTACTTACACTGTGTCACAAACGCCAGCTGGGGGGGCTTTCTGCTTTGTCCCCGTCACGGTGGCTAATCTTTAAAACCTTTCATCCCTAGTCTCTTACTCTCCGCAAACTTCTCACATCACAGATGAAAAAGCAGGGAGGTCCTTTCATTTAAACAGTGTCCACACAGTTAAAAGTGGGAGCAGCCTGGACTCACATCCAGCTCGGTCTGATTCTGAGGGATAAGCTATGTCTTTCAGACCCTTGGGTCCCCGGAAACGGTCCTTTGTCATTTCGTCTACTTGTATTGCCGAACACGACCAAATCCTCACAGAGCTTCTGTCTTAGCATGTTGTGGTGTCGCCACATACATCTCTAGCCATTTGACCCTCTTTGTCCTCGCCCTTCCCCCTCCCCCTCCAGCTAACGATGATGAAGCAGCAGCAGCCCCCAGTCTGAGGACTTACGGTGCCCCCACTGTGTTCTGGGAAAGAGCAAACCAAAGGCGGCCCCCTGATGTCGGAAAGCCAACTTCACACAGCTACCCTGATGTCCTCCTGTGGGACATAAACAATCTCACAGAATCAGGACCTCAGATGAGCTTGCTTCAAGATCATGAGAAAACGAGCTACGGTAGGTCCACTTTAGAATTTTGCCTGAACCAGTGTCACAGATGACCGAACGCCTCCTCCCCCTTGGCTGAGACGAGTGACTGCCGCTTCTTAACCTGTGACATCTTTCTCCTCCTCCTAGTCTGTCTTCTCTGGAGAAAGTTACTGTGAGTTACTGAGATGCCCAGGCACCGGCTTGCCTCACTTCCTCTCGGCATCCGTTGTCACGGGAACTCTGTTTTCTTACTTTATTCACCACTACCACCCACCCCCCTGCCCAGCTTTCCCAAGCAGGTCCCAGACCCTAGGTGAGTTCTAACACCGTCTCGTCGAGAAACCCAAAGTGCCCCACGGCCCGCCGAGGTGTGTGTCGTTTTGATTCCAGTGAGCCATAAACAGAACTGTGCCGCTCCCGAGCTCCTGGTGGGGCTGGTCGGGCTGCAGGGCTGCGATTATCACCAGGGTGCTCCCTGCCTTTTCTACTTTCATCTGTGACCGTGAGAGATAAAGATCACTTCTCTCTGTTGCATTTCTTTGTTTTCCGGGGAGACAATTCAAACGGTTCAAACTTCAAACAAGGAACAAAGAGGGGAGTCAGAGAAGTCCTCAGTCACCCTGCCGCCCTCCCCGCGGACAACCGATGAGATTCTTGTGAAACGGTCAGCGGCAGTTTCTGAATGTTCACGGGCACGTATTACGAACGTTTTGCTCCTCGTTGGCACAGAGGGTCACCTGGCCTACGTACCGTTTATTTAGGACCCTGTTCCCTTAACAGAAGACCTTGAAGAACTTTCTGAAACAGTACATAGCAAGCTTCCACTTTCTCTCTTTACTGTGCTAAGAATATTGAACATGAGGTCTATCCTCTTAGGAACATTTCAAGTGCGCAGTATAGCATTGCCACTCTACGGCACTACGTTGGACAGCGGGTTTCTAGAACTTACCCATCTTCCGTGGCTGAGACTTTCCACCCATGGAAACAATCCCCGTTGCCCCCTCTCCCCAGCCCCTGGCCATAATCATTCTACTCTCTATTTCTACGAGGCTGACTATTTTATATACTTGGTGTAATTGGAACCATGCTGTCCTCGTCCTTCTGTGACTGGCTTATTTCCATTGGCGTAATGTCCCCTGGGCTCGCTCGCGTTGTCACAGATGACAGGATTTCCGAGCTTCCTCTTTCTTAAAGACTGTTATTACCATTCCCTAGGCGAGAAGGCTGAGACTTCAAGAGAGGCAACGTTACTTGCCTGTGGTCACCCAACTAATGAGGGGAGGAACGAGGATTTGAACTCGGGACTCTTTAGATCCTCATGTTCTGCATTAACCACCGTGCTGTGTTCATAAGACGCTACGCACGCTGGACAGAATGCGCTTCCTGCCTCAGCCAGACCCCTGCCTTCTCGATTCCCTTCCTTCTCCATCCTCTCCCCCTCCTCTCTATCACCCACCTCGCCATCTCACCTGCTTTGAGCACGTGCACACAGAGAACCAGGGACACCCAGCCTGCCAGATTTTCCATCACCTCCGGTGACCTGCAGGTGGCTCGCATCAGAGCAGAGGTGGCCTCAGCCTTTATACACTCCAGCTTCTGCCCCTCCTACTCTGGCTGCTCCCACAGCACATGGACTTACTCCAGAGAATTTTCTCCCAGGCCCCCAATCTTGGGGTGCATAGAAAACTCAGGAGTATCCCTCTCAGAAGCACTCTGGAGGTGCGGTCCCATCCCCCTCACCTGCAAACTTGTTAGAAATGCAAATGCTGGGGTCCCACTCCGGACCTGCTGAAACAGGAGAGGGGACCAGCCACCTGTGCTGTAACGAGCCGTCCAGGTGAGCCTGAGGTTCCTGCGGGTTTGAGAACCACTGTGTTATAGCTTCCTTAACACTTCCATGTCCATTTCAAATCATTTACTCCCTCAATGATTTTTTTTTTTAATGAAAGTCCAGTGAGAAAGGCAAAGCCGGTGTCAGCCACCTGGATAAGTAAGGCTCAGACAGGCTGAGTGTCGTAGCTGTGGCTAGCCAGTCCGTGCAAAGGGCCGACTTCGATCCTGCTTCCTGTGTGTGGGCTTGGCCTTTTTAGAGTTCCTTTCTTATCCACCATCTGTGGAGGGATCTGGGGAGAGCAGAAGGGGCAAGAACACTGTTATAGGAGAGCGAAGGGACTGGAAGAGGGGGTACCGACGAAGAGGCGGGCATCCTGGTGGACCCGCAGGGCAACCCCAGACGAGGAACAGCCCATTCTGGGGGGATGAGCATCATGACAGTGCCGGGAGGGGCGGGGATTACCACTCACCCTTCAGCATTTGCCTGCGCCGCCGACATCTTTGCAGACGTTACGTCGGTTATACCCCACTTGTAACGCAGAGGGACCAGGCACTGGCGGTGAACACATTTGCCTTTTTCAAACAGCGATGAGAAAATGCAATAGGAGAGAAGTGGAGAAGCTTCGATGAAGGTGTGGATCCCAGGGAAGCCAAGCTTCTCCCGTCCGAGCTGTAGGCTTTGGCTTTTTGCTGTTCTGCTGGACCGATGGATCTTAAGACACAGCCCTCAGGCTCTCTGCAGGTACTGAGGTCACCTGCCAACCACGAGTGTGCACTGATGCCACGGGCTGGCACCCCCCAGTTTGATGTCTGGGAAAACCAAGGCTCAAAGAGGCAAAACCATGTGTCCAGGTGACATGGCTCCGTAGGTTCGACCCTCACTCGGAACTGGTCCCCAAGACAGAACTTACCTTGTTTCTGACACGTGCCAGCTGAGTGACTGGAAAGATTTGCTCTCTAAGCCTGAATTCCAGATCCCTAAAATGTTTGGGCTATGTGCACTTGATGTGAGAGTCCAGTGAATACTCTTTTTATTTTTATTTTTTTAACTTAATTCCAGTTAATTATGTTCCATCACACCATAGTCCCTTATCCACAACTATCACTATCTAGGATACATACAAATAAAATCCGTGGGAACTGATCAGAGGCAGCTTCCCCTACCTCTTTTTCAATAAACTAAAACTTGGGGCAGATATTTGAGCTTTTGTTATTTGCTAGGGAAGATAGCACATCTTTGACTCCGATTTCTCTCTCTCTCCCCCACCCCCTCCTTTTTTTTTTTTTTTTTTTTTTTTTGGTAAATTTTATAAAATGCTCTTAATTCTAATTGTAACTTCTCCCGAAGATGATGCGAGTTATACTTCTGAACACTTATAATTTACGGAGGTGGTGATAAGTTGGTGAAGCACGTTCTGGGAATTCACCGCACCCCACACCCTAAAGGCACGGCCAGGACACTCTGAGCAGGACCCAGAACAGCCTACCCCGTGGGAGGGCTGAAGAGAACATCAGAGAGAACCCATTGTTCCTTTCTTGCTCAACCGAATAGTCATTGTGCCCCAAGGGACTCAATCAACTGTGATCAAACATTTTTCAGAAGCAAAGTTGGTATCTAGCCAATGGTATTGGGAGAGCTGGGTGAGGATGAAAGAAAAAATGCACCAAAGTCAAGTGGCAGGGGCTGGCCTTGGACTTTAGAGGCTTCCTATGAATAGCACGAATCTCAGGGAACTAGAGAGAAACGGTCAATGATTTCAGCAGAGAAAAGGTTTTGTGGGGCTCAGTTTTACTTTCTGCAAAAATGAGAAGAGAGAGAGAGCAGTGGGTTTGGATTTAGAATTGGAATGTCAGCTTGCAACGCCAGCTCTGGAACCAGGGAAAAATACATGTCTGCTAGGGCTGCCGTAATAAAATGCCACAAACCAGATGGTGGAAACAACATGCATTATTTTCACACAGTTCTGGAGGCTGGAAGTCCACGGTCAAGGTGGAGGTGCTCTTCCTGGCTCGTGGACGACCACCCTCTTGCCGTGTCTGCACATGGCCTTTCCTCTGCGCTCATATGGAGAGAAAGAGAGATCTCTCATGTCTCTTTGGGGATTGGGGTATCAACATATACATTTTTTGGGGGGAGGAGACACAGTTCAATCCATAACACCCTGATTTATCTCTTCAAAATGAGATAGTTGGCCTCAGCCTGGTTTAGGTGGTGGGAAATCTGAGATCTCGGGCACGCGTTGAGAGTCAACTTAAAAAGCCAAGATGTCTTGATTCTTGGAAAAGTTAAACCAGGTCCACTTGAAGACAACTATTGTTACTTTTGATCTTGAGCCCTCGTGGAGTTGAGGGTTTCCGGAGAGAACTAGAGATGTGGGATTTCACTGGCACACAGAGAAATACTGAGGGTGAAGTGAAATAATGTCTTACTAAGGGTCGGAAACGCCCGAGGTTTGAATTTAATGTCTGCCTCCTTCTCCCTGGGAGACTCTGGGCAACTGGCTTAACTTCTTCAATCTTGTTTTCCTGATCCATAAAATTGAGGTCATCAAAATACTCTTTATTTTCCCCACCAAACCTGCTCATCCTGTCATCCCCTTTCAGTAAGCGACCTGACCATTCACCTGGATGCAAGGGTCACACAGCAGTCATCCTCGGGTCCTAGTTTTCCCCTTTTATCCAAATCCACCAGCCCATCCTACGGACTCTACTATCACCCTCACCTGAATCCAGCCACTTCCCCTTCTGCCAGTGTTACTTCTCTAACCCAGCCTCCATCACTCTCCCCGTGTACTGTGACAGCTGTCTAACCAGTCCCCCCGGCTGGTCACCTTTGCCTCCCCTTCATTCTCTCCACATGGTATCAAGAGTGAGATGGGGTTGCTGCTACGATGGGAATCCCAGATAATCCTCCATGACACTTAGAGAAAATGCTAAAAGCACTACTCCATCGGACCTCTGATGTTCCCACCCCTCGCTCACCCAAGCGCCCCTCCTGCCATTCCTCAGCCACCCCAAACGCAATGCCGTCTCGGGGTATTTTCATCTGCCTGTCTGTCTGCTGGAAACTCTATTCCTTGGAAACATCGGGGAGGACTCTCATTCACTGTTTTTTGAGATCTCTGGGGTTCCATGTTGTCTGCACAGAAAGGCCTTTCTTAGCCACTCTCTCTCTAAAGCAGGAATGCCCACAATTCTCCCTTCCTCCCTCTTACCCTGAATTACTATTTTACAGGGTGATTATCTATACTTGAACTAATCCTCCACACTCACATCCATATCTAAATCCATCTCCATATCTATGAGTGTGTATATTTATTTGCTTATCTCTTTCTCCATTACCAGGGCTCCAGAGACGAGGACTTCTCCCGTTCAATACTTTACCTCCAGTAAAATTAAACAGTGCCTGACAAATAGTAATGCCACTGCTGAGCAAAGAGGCTTGGTGTGAGGGTTTTGTGAGACAATGCGGTGAAGCCATCAGGCCAAAACATGGCACAAGGTAAGCAATGGGCGATTAAACTGTCACCGTTGGTCGGTGTGGCAATCATGACTTGCTTTGCGATCATCGGAACGTCATCGCGGGCATTCAGGAGGGCAGAGAGTCAATGGGGATAGCTCTCAAACGCTTTTCTGTGGCTCGTTGTAGTAGCTACGTGTTCTCATGAGAAACTAGCATTTATGGTTCTGGAGAGCCAAGAGCCAGTTTCAGGCATCATTGATGGTGATGCTGAAATGGTCTAGTTAACCTCTGATACATGGCTGAAGGCGAGGAGGACCTGGTGTGTGGGCCAAATGGCATATTTGTGGCACGCCTAAATGGCCTCAGATTTGCTACGTACATCACGGATTTGATGGCTGTTTTGATGGTTTGTTTGTTTGTTTGACCCTTGGAGGCAAATTGCATTTGTGGAAGGATTTTCATCTTTTCTCAGAATCCCAAATTCTTAAATAGAAATTGATAAAACCAAAACCAAACCTAAAAAATCCCACTAGGCTTATCTCAAAAGAGTCCCCTGAAAACTTGCAAACAGTGAACAGACCTGTTATGGGGAAGTATCTGAACAGCTGACAATCTGAAAAGGAATCGTGAGCTGTCGCTTTTAAATTTTGGAATATCTGCTTTCTCTGTGAGGGACAGTGACAAGGGAATGACCAAGCAAAGGAAAGGAGCAGGAACACCCTCTCAGGACACGCTGGAAGAGATGGTAGAGAGAAAGAAGGTCATAGTAGTCTCTAACGAGCACTACAAGGCCTTGGGCTGGTCACTGAATTTGATTTCTTCTGAGGCTTGATTTCTTCTTCCTCAAAAGGGGCGGATAAAGCAAGCCAGCAAAGGTCTCGTGAGGGTTTCGTGAGACCGTTCGTGTAATCCAGCGGTTACGCTACATAACATAGAGTAGATCTTCAATAAGTAAAGAGTTTCTTTTTCATTTTTTTTCTTTTTTCTTTTTTCTATGAGATCTACTGGTGGAGGTATGAGATGGAAGGGAAGGAAAAGTCTTTAGTCTGTGGCTTTCTGACCACAGGAGAACAGCCCCGAGTGAAATATCAGCCACGGCAAGGGGCCATTTCATAGATATCAAGAAAATCAGATCATTGATTTCTCAAGGTGAAGGTCACTCTCAGGGGAGGCATTCTGTGTTTTCACAGTTGTCAGGGAGAGAACAGGAAGGGCCAGTGAGAGGAAAGAATGGCCTGGGAGGAATAAGGGGATCTGCCAGGGTTACCCAGGCTTTGTTCCGGGGTGCCCTGGGGAGGGGGCCACGCCACGTTAACACGTGTGCCAGATCATGGAAGCTGTAGTGAGCGAGACTCGTTCTGGTGGAGAGTGATTAAGAAATGTGTGAGCACGTCGCCCGTGACTCAAACTACACCAGTTCCTGACAGGTATCTTTTCTGCATCCCAAGATGTAATTTGATTTGAGGGGATTCATTGTACCTGTGTTTACCTTATTAGTTTTTAAAAATTGTGTGTATCGTAATGGATACCATCCTATCAAATGTATATATCATAACATTTGCCGTTTTAACAATTTTGAATTATACAGGCCAGTGGCATCACTTACATTCACAGTCTTGGGCAATCATCACCACAATCTATCTGCAAACCTTTTTAATCTCCCTAAGAAACTCTGTGCCCCTCCCCCCGGCCACGGGTAACCTCTCTTCTACTTTCTGTCTCTATGGATTTGCCTGTTCTACATATTTCATATAAATGGAATCATCCAATATCTGTTCCTTTGCGTCTGGCTTGTTTCACTTAGGATAACGTTTTCAGGTTCATCCATGTGTTAGGACGTATTGACGTCATTGCTTTTTCTAGCCGTAATATTCTGTTCTATGTCTGGACCCTGCTTTGCCCTCCCCACCCATCTGTTGACAGACACTCGGGTCGTTTCCTCTTTTGGCCGTTGATAGTGCTGAAAAGAACACTGATGTGGAGGTACGTGTTCAAGGCCCCACTCTTCAGTTTGTTTGGGGACGTGCCCAGGAGTGAAATTTGTGGGTCACATGGTCATTCTATGGCTGGCCTTTTGCCCTTACTGCCTTTTTATCTCACAAAAGTCTACTAGTCATCTACCTCTTTGCAGATGAGTTAATCCGCTTGACTCGTAGTTTCTGAAAATGGTGACGATGCTATTGACTTCATGGAGTTGTTATAAAGATTGATAGCGCTGTGTCAAAAAAGCACATCGATAAGCTGCGATTATAAAGACATGACACTTGCTCACTTCCTGAACGGCATAGAAAACTGTGACCCACCATGAGGCAAATTGCTGCATGCCCAGGTCCCTTTAGCCTCATGACCATGGCTCTTGTGGTTCATATCTGAGCAACTTCCTCACCCTAACCAATATTCCTACCTCAGGTCCCACCTCAGTGTCATTAATTTATTTTTTTCTGTTTTAAAAAAAATTCTCACTTAAGGTAATGCATTTTTAATAGACTTTATTTCTTAGAGCAGTTTTAGGTTCACGGCAAAATTGAGCAGAAGACACAGAGCTCCCATATGCCCCCTGCCCCGCCCCCCACATGCACAGCCTCCCCTAGGACTGACACCCCTCACCAAACTGTGGGACATCTGAACATACAGTGGGACCGATGAACATACATTGACACCTCATTATCACCCAACGTCCAAAAACTTCTTTTTAAAAAGCCTCATTTTACACAGTCAGCAAGTAAAAGCGTTGAGGCTAGAATACAGATTTCTACATTGAAACCCCATAACCTAGAATCAAAACCTCAAGTTATTTTCAGCCAGAGCACCTTCAACTCATATCTCAGGAAAAAAAAAAAAAACAACCCTTTTAACAAGGGTCCTATCTCCCTTTTTCCCAAGAAAACCTGTAGATTCTTTCTCTTGAGAACGATTCTGCCTCTTCATCCCCCCTCCCCCCCAATAACTCTCAATATTAATCACAATATTTCCAAATCCGGTCCTTGTTAAAATTCTTGGTCAGCGAACACCATTTCCTCCTAAATGGACGCCCATCTTCGGTACATTCCCAGTAGATCAGGCGTCTGAACCAGAATGGAAACGCACACTTTGCAAAGTCTACAGAGAAGAAAGAATCAGTGAGAAGCCTTTCTGTTTCCTGCCTCCTCTTCATCACACGTGTGTACATGCGTGTGGGCGCGTGAGCGCACGCGCGCGCGCACACACACACACACACACACCCATACACACACCCACCCACCCTGCTCCACTCCGCCAAAAGCATGTGGAACCGTGCTGGTGGCAGATGGAGGTTCTGCTAAAACAAACGTCTCTTCAAGGTCATGTAGGTGAAGGGCTCATCGTGTGTCTTTGGTGCAGGGCGACTTTTGCACCATCAGACACCTGTGCAAAGCTTATTTTCACAATTCGGTGGACGGTCTTCCATTGTCAGAACCCTCTCGAGGCGCTCACCCGACCTCAGCTCCCATGACCAAGGTCACTAACCACTCCGAGCTCTTCCGGGGCGCAGCACTCACCGCCTTTCAAGCAATACTTCCAGTACCCTATGAAAGTCTTGTTCAACGAGCACCACTTGCTCTTGGCCTTGAGCCTGACGCAGTCATAGTAAATCCTGTTTTTATAGTAGAATGGAAAGACACAGTTGCCATCTGGAGAAAAAGGAAAATTCTCCCTTCATCTCTGGGAATGTTGGTTGAGAAGTCACCAAGTGACTTTCCTCCCAAGGGAGGTGACACTCTGAAAGCTGAGTTCTGAGTCACACAACAACAGAGTGTTGTAGCATCTACCAATAAGGATTCTGTTTTATACTCCTATTCCTGACTCACTTTTTTCCCATGGCATAAACGTGGGCCTTTATCTAGTCCCCGCTGTATCTCTTTTTATCCACCCTCTTCCGCCATGATATACACTCATACACACACACACACACACACGCACGAGTGTATATAGTTTGGTGTGTATCTTTCTACACTTTTCTCCACACCCACATGGATATATTTATCTATATCTATATAGATAGAGTACTTCTCCATCCGTACAACGCATATGGACCGTATAACACACATATAACCATACAGCATCCACATAGCCATACGTAATATAAATGTGCATACATACACTCACGCCTACATAGATTTTTGCTCCCTCTCAGAAAGAATCATACTTTCGATCCATAACTTCAGTTTCTAATTTAACAGATTATAAAAATCCTTTTAAACATATTCTCTTAATTTTTGTAGCTCTAACTCTTTCTAAGGCTGAGTCATAGTCTGGGATATGAATTTTGCCACAATATCTTCAGTATTTCTCAGGTTTATTCCATCTCTAAATAAAGCTGCAGCAAACATTCCATGTATGTAAATCTTTCTGTACTGAAGCATTTGTCCTCATAGAATATGATCTCCAAAGCAAGGTTATAATGTTAAAGCGTATATGAAATTTTAACATTAATGAGTACTGCTTTTTCAAAGGACGACAGTAATTCACCTTGCCCACCAATGTCCTCTTTTACCTGAATTTTCACCAGTATGAAACATTTATACACTTTTTAAATGTTTACTTTTATAACAGATGCTTCCTGTCTTGTTTTAAAAGTTTTCCTGGTCTTTAGGGCATACCTATCTTACCCTACATTTTCTCCTTAAGTTAAATAATTTTTCTTTTACTTTTAAAATTTGATGAAAGAGAAATTTAATTTTACATATGGTGCAAGAGGGTAGTGCAACTTAATTTTCTTCCAAGTAACTATTACACAAAGACAAATTGATGACAAAATAAACCACCCGTACATTTAAAATCATGTATTAGATTATAATACTATATCCTGGGATGCAGTCTATATTTTCTATCAAGGTTATTTACTGAAATGATTAGAAAGATAAGAAAGATGATGGTAAAATAAGCAGGACCTAGAGCTCTCAAGCATTAGAAAATATTACTTATTATTTGACCTTTTCTAGGTTGATACCACTCTATTTATATTACTATATTTATGGTTTATTTAAATTTCTTGTAACTCAAGGTGCTTCTCCACCCCAGCACTATTTTCGTTTGTAATCCTAATTAATATTTTTTTCTATTAATTTTAAAATCAGGTATTCTTCATTAGGTAGGCAGAAATTCAAGAGTAGAAACACATCATGCCATTGAAAGTTCAGAATGACTTTTATTTCTCATTTTTCTTCTGTTTACAAGGTACTTATATACATTTTATAAAAGGAGAAATTTGTTTTTTACCAGAAAACGAAAATGCACCGATTTCCCCATTTTTATAAAATGAAAATAAAATGTACTTTAACAGTAAAAGTTTCATAATCAACTTACTTTTGGTTTCTGGAAAGGATTCCATAATCACTGAAAAATAAAATTTGAAGCAGACATTTATTTCACAATTCCTACATCTTCCAACCAAGAACATGGCGTAATCTTCTATTTTTTAGAACTCGCTTTATGTATGTTCTTCCATATGATTGTATCCTTTACTTTACATATGTCCTGTACATTTATTTTCTGATCTAACTCTGAAGTGCTTTTTGTCATTGGTGTAAAGTAGAATGCTTCATTTTTCATTGGTGTCTAATTGGTTCTTCCAACACAGAGAAAAACTGTTGACTGTTGTACATCTGTCTTATATTCAGCCATGTAGCCATATTCTTTTATAAAACTAATAATCTTTACTAGTGTTCCTAGGGGTTTTTAAGTATACAACCATACAATAGTTTTGCCTGTGTAATTTTCTGTAAGCGTATGGATTATTTTTATTTTTTTGCACTATCACATATGTTAGAATACTCCCTCACCCCTAATACTGATCACAAAAGACACCTCTAACTGTGACTCGGCCCCTCTGTGCCTCAGATTCTCTTCTAGAAAACAAGGGCGAGAATTTTACATAGTTCATGGGATTGTTATGTGGAACAGATGTATTATGCATATAAACGACTTAGGATAGCATCTGGAACAAAGAAATCACGCAGTAGCTTCTACCTTCT
This sequence comes from Eidolon dupreanum, assembly GCA_028627145.1. Lineage (NCBI taxonomy): Eukaryota > Metazoa > Chordata > Mammalia > Chiroptera > Pteropodidae > Eidolon > Eidolon dupreanum. Next base: position 90,172,483 of record CM053508.1, on the reverse strand, counting down.
ATTGTTATCAATGATGAAATAACTGCTGAAGCATCGCCATCATCCCATCAGCATTATTTCATCGCTATTGTCATTAGGAAGATTCAGGCTAATGTTCAGGGAAGGCTTAGAGGTGTTTTTGATATGGAACAATGTGTATTGTGTGTGTGTGTGTGTGCACGCGCACACTAATTACCCAATATTTATTCATTCTTTTTCCTTAAAATTTTTTTTTTCAATTAGAGTTGATATTTGGGACCATTTTACATTAGTTTCAGGTGGACAGCATGGTGGTTAGACAGCTATATAATTTACGAGATGATCCATCAAGTAGTCCAGGACCCACCTGGCACTATACATAGTTATTGTGATATTATCAAATATATTCCCTAAGCTGTGCTTCACATCCCCGTGACTATTTTGTGACTACCGATTTCTACTTCTTACTCCCTTCGCCTTTTTCACCCAGCCCCCAAACCCTACACTAGATTTTTTTTTTTTTTAATCGCTGCTTCTCACTCACACCTGGATTCTACCATGAGAGATTTATGCCTTTGGAGTTGTCACTTTCCAAACAGAAATCTCTTCCTCGAGGAGAGAAAAATGAAGATTATACCACTGGGATATGTAGAGAACGCAAATGCATCGAGCATCTTCTGTGTCCTGGGCACTGCATTTTATTGAACATGTAAGAGCACATTTGTGAGGCAAGCATTATTTCTCCCATCTTCCAGAAAAGAAAACTACAGGTCAGAAGAATTAGGTAAGCTCTGAGCAGATCTGGCAAGTCAATTCGAGTCCACCTTGGGGTAGTTGGTTCAGGGGAATCTGATTTCCCAAAACCCAACACAAGCCCAGTTACTTCCCAGTCAGCTGTCCAGAGTTTGCTCAGCTGTAAAATGGGTAAAGAACCTGAAGATGTCAAATCCTGCCCACTTCAAATATTTTCACATTCCTGCAATGGGAGAAACTGCCCGATGGCTCTACATTTTTTTTTTTTCCCTGAAAGCAGTACTTCTTGACCATTTTTCCTTCACAAGCCATGAAACCTGTCATACTCACCTTCTCACCCCTAGAAATTGAATTTTCTGTTTGGTCCTTTTTGCGTGGTTTCTGATGAAGTGATTTTATGTAAAGACTATCGAATGTTAAATCGTGCACTTCATTAAAAATGAAATCTTTGTTAGAAAGTTAATTTAATGACATCTTTTACAACAGTCACGATTTTATAGTGGACTATAACATAGAATGAATTTTAGAATTAACAGAGAATGAAAAAATCTTGATTTTCCCCCAAATAGCACGAGAGGCATGCCGCTTGACACTCGTTAAAAATATGTGAGATAGAAAGCATAATTTTCCAACAGGAGAGCTTTGGGCTTGCACTGCACGTCAGGGCCTACGGGCCTGGATTGTCACCCCTTCCACAAGGGACCCCACTGTGATCCCTGAGCACGCCCCAAATGGCTCATAATAACTGAGAGGTGACATTTTATGCATGGCAGATTTCCAGGCCTGGAACGAGATCACTCGGCCCAGCCCTCTATGAAGCCTGGCCAGGTAGGGCACACCTCTAGCCTCCGGCCAGACCCTACAGGTATCCGATGATGGTTTCTGCCTTGCCAGGAGCCTGTGAGCTCACAGAGTGGAGACGCTTGTGTCATTTCATCTCGGCCGGACCCCAAACCTACCATCTCATAGCTTCTCAAAATGCTAAAATGCAAGGCTTTTTGTGTTCTGACATTTCTGAAGTCACAGTGTCCCTGCCTCTTGATGCAGGCTGGGTTGCCGTGGGGACGTGGAAGTCATGGCTTGCACTGAACGTGACCCTATGCAAAAAGCCAGTGTCAGAACTGGTAGTAAGCCAGTTCTGACTTTCTATCGGGAGCTCAAAAGAAACCCCCAGAGACAACGGCAGGGCCCTCTTAGCCTCTGGAAGCAGATGCTTGTGAGAGAGGAGATAGAGGATGAATGACCACAATAATAATAACAACAACAGTTACTGCTTATTCTGAAAAGTAGATTAGCACTTTATGATCATAAAAACCAGCTAACGTGCCCAGGACCAATGGGTTTGAGTTTTTTTACGTATCGTTTCAAGAAATTCTGCTATCACTCGGGCTCTTGACAACCCCGAGACAATATGTGGAAAAATAGGACACCAATAACTCAGGAAGCCGGACACTCAGAGTGGAGAAATTTGGGAACATCTTAATCAGCTTTTTCACTTGTATTTTCTTTTTCACGTACATATAAAACTGACATCTTGGTAAAAAAAAAAAAAAAAAAAAAAGTCTATGTCCAAGTCAAAAAGTGTTCTTTTTCAATAAGCGTAAAATAAGAATTCTAACTGATAAGAGAGAAGTGATCACAGTTACCTGGTGAGTGTCTTTTTCTTTCTTTTTGTTCTGCCTTTTAAAACATTTATCAACCCTGCGTTTGATTTATTTCTCAGTGCAAAGATGGCCTGAAAAATTCTCAAAGTAGTACATGTGAAATCGTGGTCCTTTGCCAATCCACGAAAAAATTGTTTTCACAGTGATGGGTAAGAAATGTATCCAAAATGACACATCTTATGACATTGTCACTTTATAATTGCTAAAAGCAACATGATTTTGGTAAAGGAATAAAAACAGTCTTTTCATAACTTAGTTTCATTTTCAAAACCTCTACATGAGACATTTCAAACCCAGCGTAAAGGGAGACATGTGGTTGTCAGATATATTCTGTCAGTAGAATTGCCAATTGACAGTCCATGTTGCTGAGTTGAGCCTATTGTTTGTTTGTTTGTCTGTTTGTTTGTTTTTTAAGCCCATCAGGGGATCATGTCTATTAAATGGACATACCTGAAAAGTACAGGGAGTATCTTTTTCTTTCCTAGAGCACAGGACGTGGGGGTGACTCTCTCCCTCCATGCGTCTCAGATTTGACGACAAATAGCCGGATGAGTGCAAGACCCGGTTTTTAAATGCCCGACTCCAGACACAGCCACGAGGGCCCTCACCTTTGTAGAGCTGAACCACCACGGCGAGAAGCCAGCAGACCAAAACCCGCAGGAGTCCCATGTGCCATGCCATGTCCTCCCTCCCAGGGCTGCTGCCCCCCACCCTGCCCCCGCCTCCTTCCACTTTTATAGCCACAGCCACTGTCTCCTCCTCATCTCCTCCTCCCCTCCTCATTCTCCTCCTCCCCGCCCCTCTGCCTTTCCTCTTCCTCCTCTTTTTCACCTTCCCTCCCCCTCTCCTCTTCTGCTTCAAAGCTAGACACCTATGTCGCACAGCAAGAAACACAAGGGGAAAAGAAAAAAAACACGTGGGCAAGCTGGCGTTAAATGCAGACAAGCAGCAGGGTCGTGCTGGGACTTCCGGACTGTTGTCCAGACAGTGATCCCCAGGATCACATGGGCAGTCATGGGTTCACCTGTGGCTTTGACCTCGCCGGTCTCTGGGAACCAAGGCTGAAGAATCCCCTGGGAAGGCTTCTGGAGGAGGTGGGTTTGCTCCCCCCCAACCCGGTACCAGCACCTTTGCGTGCTCCACCAGCCCTCAGGGGGACCCCGGTCCTCTGGCCACCCTCGGTGACTCACCTTGGGGGCCTCTGGTGGCTTCGCAGTTCCCAGGAACAAGCAGTGCAGGATTTATTGGTCACCGACACTTGCCGAGTCTGAAAAGTAAGATTCACTGTGACTTCTGAACCACACCCTCTCGTGTTCTTCATTAATGAATATTTTTTATTTATTATTATTTATGCCTACAGCATCTGGTCTTCCTAGGTGGTCTCCCATCCAAGTACTAACCAGGCCCGACCCTGCTTAGCTTCCAAGATAAACATGGGGCTTGTTCAGGGTGGCATGGCCGTAGACCATGAACTGTGGCTCCACTGGGGCATGAACCCAGGACCTTCTGCGTGTCAGGCAGACGTGCTAACCACTACACTATGGAACCACATCCTTCATTAATATTCTTAAAAGCTGAGAGCATGGCTATTATCATTTCATCTCCATCATTTTTGATCCGTGAGACAAGAAGTTCCATTGGACAAAAGGACAGAAGAAAGCCCTGACAATGACAGCCATCGATAAGTCCACCGCCATCAAATCGAACACTCTAACTGCATGGCGTCTGTGGCTCTTGCACGATAGATTTTTTTAAAAGATGAAATTAAAAGCCTACACAAGAATTTTTTTCAAAACTAACATAGGTCTGGGGAAAGCAAGCAACTGGAAATTGTGGTTATCTTCACTTACTCCGGACACTTTTGGGCGCGTGTGCTGCTTCCTACAGTCGCTTGGGAAAGTTTGTCCCTAGGTCTTGGGTCTGCAGATGTGCCTGTAGACAGCACGACAGGCGTCTGGGGGTCCCCGTCTGCATCTCCACGTTCCTCTCAGGAACTACTTGAACGTGTGCTGCCTAGTGAGGGCTCGCCACCCAACGTGGCACCAGCTTTTGAGAAAAGAAAAGGCTTTTATTGAGAGGGGGGCCGGCAAGGAGACAGGGGGCCAGGTTCAAATCCCAGGTTCCCAAGATGGAGGGTTTTGGGTTATGTTCAAAAAAAGAATGGGGGTAGGGAGTGGAGTGATACATATTCTTTCTTCTTTTTCTTTTCTTTTCTTTCTTTCTTTCTTTCTTTCTTTCTTTCTTTCTTTCTTTCTTTCTTTCTTTCTTTGTTTCTTTCTTTATTTCTTTATTTCTTTGTTTCTCTCTCTCTCTCTCTCTCTCTTCCTTCCTTCCTTCCCTTCTTTGTATAATAAAAAGCTTGTTTCTTTATTATGGTAAACAGTATTTTTTTATTCTTTTTAAAATTTTATTTTTCAATTACAGTGGTATTCACTATTAAATTACTTTCATATGTACAACATAGTGGTTAGACATTTAGAAACTTACAAAACGATTCCCCCAATTAGACCAGCACCCACCTGGCACCTTACGTAGTTACTTCAATGTTATGGACCATATTCCCTAAGCTGTACTTTACATCCCCATGACTATTTTGTAACTGCCAATTTGTACTTTTTAACCCCTTCGCCGTTTTCACCCACCTCGCCCCGCCCCCCGGCCAAAATCTGGCAATCATCAGTTTGTTCTCTGTATCTATGAGTCTGTTTCTATTTTGTTTGTTCATCTATTTTTTTTTTTTTAGGTTCTACATATAAGTGAAATCATATGGTATTTGTCTTTCTCTGGCTTGTTTCATTGAGCATAATGCACTCTAGGTCCATTCACGTTGTTGTCCCAAACGGTATTCTTTTTCACAGCCGAGTAATATTCGTGTGTATGTGTGTGTGTGTGTGTGTGTGTGTGTGTGTGTGTGTGTGTGTGTGACATTTTCTTTATCCAACCTTCTATTGATGGACACTGAGGTTGCTTCCATATTCCATATCTTGGCTATTGCAAGCAATGCTGCAGTGAACACAGGGATGCACATGTCATTTCAAATTAGTGTTTAGTGCACCTTGCGACTGTCCAGCTGCATAAGTGGCCTCGTTCCGCTGTCAGCAAGGATTTGGCATTCTTGGAGCACGGTTCCACCAATTCTTGCTGTTCACAAACCACGCCCTCTGTGAGACAGCCTGTCCTTGGTGATCCCGTGAACCAGCAGATGTTCCGTATGGAATCTTCAGCCTTTGGACACGTAATGGTTGCTCTTCCTTCTTGTCTGAAATCTTTTGTCAGAACATGATGACGGAGTTCTGGAATAATCTTACAACTCACAGTTGGTCTTCGGATCACTATCTCTTTGCTATTGTGGTTGATTCCCTATGAACGCAAAACCAAAGTGTGTTAGGACGTCGGACACACGCGATTCCTAAATCGCTCGTCACTGCCTTCACCTTCGTTCCACGCCTGTCACAGCTGTAGGGCACGTCACTCAATTCCCCGTTCTGTACATCATTTCTCAATCAGATTCACTTTGGTTTTAGCCATACGAGACCCAAGAATCCCTTAGGAAGTGAATAAAGTAGAAAAGGGTTGAATTTCTCATTCGTCTATCTTCCTGTCAATTTCTAATTTCCAGTCTTCATGTCAGGCAGAAATGTCATCGCCTGAGTACTGACAAATGGGCAAAGCCTCAGCACATGCAATATGATTGCTAAACATTTTGTATGCACAGCAGAGTATAATTAAGGGAAAAGTTTTCCAATCACATTTTTTTTTTCTAGAATGTTGTATCTAGGATTTGCTTGGGCAAATCTCAGAAATCTCCAACTACTAAAATCTGTTGTCCATGCATAGCAATTATTTTAAAGTCATTTAAATCTTAGCTTCCATCGGCACAAAGGGATTTTTTTTCCTGAAAACATTTTTGTAAAATCTGGTGTTTTGAGGTTTAATGAATGAGAACAAACTGGATTAGAGTATCTTATTTTTCTCTGCCACTTCCTTTTTCTCATGCTCTTTATAGTCCGTATTATATCTAGGAAAAAAGATGGTTTCACATGGTTAATGTGAAGAGTGGAAAAATTGTCATTATGCTTATAACTTATGCTCATGCTATTGGAAGAATTCTAAAACAGGATTTTTTTAAAAAAAGGCCTAACTGGAATAAATATGATTCCTAAAGATTCTGTTTAATAACATGAATCTGGAATACCATATAATTACATAGCTATAGATGTAGATGTCAATACTTAATCTCTATTATTCTGCCTTATTTATGATAATTTTAATCACACCAATATTTTACCCTAAAAGGATATAATGGTCTCCTGAAAGTTGGCTAATTAACTTTCACGGTTTTCATATAATTGTTGATATAATGCTTTATTCTATATATGTATGAAAGTTCTTAATAACTGATAGTATTGATTATTGGTGCATTTTGCATGAAGAAATTAGACATACAGTTCTTACTGACATAATTTCTGCATATAAAATACATGAGATTCATTTGCCAGTTACATGGAGAATGCATGCTCATACTTAAAGGTGAGTATTAATATATTAAAATGAAATATAGTAAATAAATATTTAAATAACACTTAAATATGTCAATAATATTTATAAAACATTAAATATTTAAATAATATTTAAATTTTATTTTTAAAATCATGCCCTGCTAGCATTACCGAGGTTATGCACATTAAAAATGAGAGCCGATAGCTGATGTCAAAAGTCATTGATCAAATAAGCTTTTGGGGATTCCAGGAAAGGTATGAAATTAGGCAACTGGATTGTCTGGCCAAGGGCCAAGTTCACGAAGTCAAGTCGGAGTGAGACCAGAGAGAGAGAGAGACCAAACGAAACTCAGAGAAAAAGAGATAAAAAGGCAGGAAGAAGTGACAAGGCCAGAGAGACATAGAAAGAAGTAAAGGCAGAGACAGGGACAAGAGACGAGAGAAAGGTGGAAATTAAAACATCAAAGCCTCTTATTCTGAACATGTCCAAGCCTAAGGAATGAGAACATGGCACCAAAGTAGACCCCAAATGCACTGCTTCGAGCCTCACTTTCTCCACCAATTGGCTGTGCGGCTTTTGGCAAGTCACTCAGCACCTCTGTGCCTGGATTTCCTCATCTGTAAAACTAAGGAGACCTATTTGGGATCAGCCGTACCATTGGGAAAATCTCCGAGGTGTCCATCACAGATGTTTAACAATTTTTTTTCGGAACGGTAGGATAGAATTTAAACGTTAGGAACAAATCAGATGACGTGTTTCAGAGAGCTAGTTTCCCTCTTCGCCAGAAATATTTCTGGCTCTTTGTCTTTCATTATTCAGCTGAAATCGATTGTCTTCCTTGTAGCTGCCTATGGTGGGGCCGTTCTCCTCTGCTCATGAATACTCTTGCCCATGACCTTGCCCATGACTCAGGCCCTGGCAGAAGCCCACTACCATACACATGACTGATTTTTATGGGTCTCATGAATATGTATGAACTCTTCTTGGGGCATTATCATTCACCTTAGGGCTCTCCCACCCCAATAACCCCTGATCCTAACCACTTAGAAAACCCTCCTTGGGGAGCTGCGGTCTCCTTCTGCAGACAGGTCGGAGCCAAAACGGCTGGACCGATGCCCAGATAATCCAGAGGTTGTGGAGCAGAACATTAAAGCAGGCTCGTGGAGACAGCTAGGGCCAGGGAGGACGCTCGCAAAGGTACAGCTCAGCCTAGAGACCTGGGAGGGTGTGAGAAGTGAGGCCTTGAGGGCCCCACCGTGAGGAAGCGGGGTCTGGAGCAACATTGTCCACTACAGGAAATACGACATGAGCCATACAGATCATCGCAGGTTTCATATTAGCCACGTTCTTTTTTTTTAAACAGTAAGGAGAAACAGGTGTGATGTATTTTAATAAGGTGTTTTGTTGACTCATGATATCCCAAATGTTACCTTTTCTACATGGAATCAACACAAAAATTATGAATGAGGTATTCACTTCTTTTTCATGATTCATCCTCAGAGTCTAGCAAGTACTGTACACTTATAACATAAGAAAATTAGAACTCATCACATTTTACAGGCTCAAGAGCCACCAGTGGCCAGTGGCCACAGTATGGGACAGCCCAGCTCTAGAGCTCGGGGACGGGAAGGCCAGAGAACGTGAGACCGACGGCCCTGGGGGCAGACGGCTTCCTTTCCCTACTAACTTGAGGGAGAGGGTGAAGCCAGATCATAATGACAGTGAAGCCTGCCCGTACCCTAAGTTTGGGGAAAAGAGATGGAGGAAAGGAAATTAGACTGGACGATTGCCTGTTGAGTTCCTGGTGGCGAACGAATCTCTTCATGGCTCCATGAATCTTTGTCACCAATCCCTGAAGTTCATCTCTCCTGTTTTATGAAGGAGAAAGCTGAGATTCAAGGACATTGTCCTGAGGTCCTGCTTCTTCTATCCCCAAAGGCAGCCTGAGTACATAGGAGAAGAGGTGAATGTGTGTGTACGTGTGTGTGTGTGTGTTTCACACCGAGCTTTTTTTTAGATGTGGGGTCATTTGCTCCTGGGGAGCAGAAGGCTCAGTAATCTGAAGACACATGACACTCCCGTGACCTTACACTCCTGTAATTTTCACAGTGGCTTCCATGGCTGGATTCTTGTCTCTACTTAACCAATGAGAACGTTGAAACCTGGAGGTCTCATAGCTTCAGGTTCATGAACGAACTAAAGCGCAGCTTTGACGTTTGGGGCGAGACGAGGATATAAGCATGAAACCAGAGGCGGCGGAGGGTTTAGAGCAAGTGGTAAAGATGGGTCTCTCCTGTCCTATCGACAGTGATTGACGTCTGACTCGTACGTCTTTTGCCATTCGCAAAGAACTTCCCAGCATCCACTGCACTTACAGTAAGTCCTTGAGGTGGGTTTTATTTTCCCACACTTGACGACCAGGAAGACTGCACCCACGTCCTGCTGTGGTTTAATGCCACTCTCCTCTTCCTTGAGCCGGCAACACGGTGACAGCAGCCGGAGGCCAGCCCCAACTACCCCATGGCTGGAACAAAGGGCCCTCCACGTGTTTGAACATGTCATGCTTGAGGAATAACTCGGTCCCAAACAGAATGTACCAGACGTGCGTATCTGAATATTCGGGCTCACTTTATAGTTCGATCATTGTCTTGAAACCAGTTTCTATTAATATCTCATGACTCGGCCCAAGTAGACTCATTACCTTCCCAGGATGTCAGTTCGTGTGGACTCCTCGTGGCGACCTCATCCTTCTCCTCCAGGTCTCCGGGCATCGTCTCAGAGGTGTCTCCCCTGAGCTCTTCTATAAAGAGAACCTTGCCTCAGCCATTGTTCATCGCAGCCTCCGTTCGTAACTTTCGTAACGATGGTCACACCCAGCGTTTTGTTTGTGTTTGGTTTCTTCTTCTCCTTTGTAGATGGCCACCCCCATGAAGGCAGGGACCGTGCCCATTCTCCACACTGCAGCACACTTGTCACCTAGCTCTGCACCCCATATGTTGTAAGTGCTCAATAAACATTTGTTTCTGAATGAATGCAGAAAAGCACGCACCGAGGGAGCTCCTGAAGGCAGTTTGGTGGCCTGGACTGGGGAGGGACTGGGGGCCATGATGACAGATTAGGGAGAGATGGTAAAAGCCTGAATTTTGAGCTATTTTTTTAAAAAAGTAGAATCAGCTGGATTTGATGGACTAGTAGGAACATACAGAGCCGATAAGGAGAGAAAAAGCTTTATTCTTGGGATGATAACTTGAAAGATTGGGGAAACGTCGTCTTTGTCTCTTCGGGCTGCTGTAAAGAAATACCACAGATTGTGTGGCTTAGAAACAACAGAAATTTATTTCTCACTGTTCTGGAGAACAGTTAGTCCAAGACCGTGTTCCGGCAGCTTCGGTGTCTGGCGAGAAGTCGCTTCCTCGTGGACAGCCATCTTCTCACTGTGTCCTCACGTGGCGGAGGGACAGGGGAGCTCTCTGGGGTCCTTTATAAGGGCGCCAATCCCTTTCAGGAGGGCTCCACCCTTGTGACCTAATCACCTCTCAAAAGCTCCACCTCCTGACACCATTGCCTCGGGGGTTAGGATTCCACTGTATGAGTTTTGGGGGGACACAAACATTTAAATCATAGCAAAGGTCGTGTGGTCAAATTAAGTGATGTTGAGAGGGAGGATGAGATATTTCGAGCTATGTGTTCAATGCCAAATCTTGGAATATGAGGTGCTTGGTAGGTGTCTAGAGGGACATACCCAGGAGGTGGCTGAAAATCCGATTCTGACACTCAGAAGGAGCTGGAGATATCTGGTCTGATCAAGGACACTATTTTGGCTGACATTTGTGGAGCGCTTAGCACACACTAGGTCCTGTGCTAAGCCTTGAAGCAGAAGAGGACAGTGGCTAAGAGCCCAGTTTCTGGAGTTCGATTGTGGGGGTTCAGTGACCAGCCTCACCGCTCACAGGTTTGTGATCTTCAGCAAGGTGCTTACGTCTTCTGTGCCTCAGTTTCCCCACTCATGCAATGAGGGTAATAATGGTATCTATGTCATCAGGCTATTAACAGGATTTTATTGAACTTAGAATAGTGTGTAGCACTCAGTGAGTACGATCTGTTATTTTTCTATGACCCCAGAGAATCGTCATGACAAGCCTAAATTGGTATCCCCATTTTTTCAGATGATGAACCTGAGGCTTGGAGAATTTAAGTCACTTTCCCAAGGTCACCCAGGTGACACGCGGCGGAGCAAAGATTTGAACCTGGAGCAACCAGCCTCCATAGTCAAGGGCAGGTCCGACTCCAGGGTCTGAGACAGCAGTCAGACAGGTAGGCAGGGAATGAGACATCGCTCAGGAGAAGCACAGTTATGGATGGTGCCGTGGCTAAGACGAGCAAGAGAAACCAGAACGATGCTCCTCCTGTTCGTAGCAGGCGAGCCAAGCTGGAAAAGCCGGAGGCGTCGCACCTGCGGTTCAGGTGCTCAGAGGCGCCACCTACCGGCTGAATCAGGGGGCTTCGGGATCTCAATTCCCAGTCCGTTACCTGGATCTGTTAGAGTTTCCACCATTCGATGCTGTCTCTCCCGATCCGACCTTTGCCTTAATTATTCATAAATGCCACAAAAATTTACGATCGCAAAGCATTTTCACATCGGGCTCTCATTGGATCCTCCAGGGCTCCCTGAGAGGCGGGAATTATTAACCTACACTCTGCAGGCGAGGAAACGAAGGCCTAGAGCTGGGAAGTGAGTTATGGATCTTAGGAGCCCCGACACTGGTGTAGACAGGTCTGCAGTTGAATCCAAGACCTGTCACTTACTACTGTCTGTGGTCCTTGGATAGGTGACTTGACCTGGCACATCTCGGTTTCCCTCTTCTTTGACATAGAGTTGGTCATACCTTCTTCACGGGCTGTTAGAAGGAGTGGATTGGATGGTGGGTACAGTAGGCACGCAGTAACTGGCAGCCAGTGGCCGAAGTGGCAATAGTAGTTGAGGCTCAAGACAAACCCAGACCAGCAGTTCCAGACCCTGGGCTGCTGCTTCTGCTGAGAATGGCATGTTTAGGTGTCACTGAGGAAATGGCACGGAGGCAGTCGAGCTCGTGGAAACGATGGTCACCTCTCCCAGCCAGGGAGATGGGTGTGACCCACGCGGGGTTGGAGGCTGCAGTCCAGGTTCCCACGATGAGCAGAGCCTCTGGAGCCATTCACATGGGTTAGAATCCTTGCTGTGTAACCGGCTTGGATCAAGTATGTGGCTTCTTGGCACCTCGGTCTCCTCATCTGTAAAATGGGGATTAAAAATGTCAATCAGTTGATGTATGAGAACCAAGTGGCATCCAGCGTGTTGAGCATCTCGCCTGGAACACGGGAAGTGCTGGACACATGCTCCGTCTGTCCTGCCATCACACCTTCCCCTCCGTAGCAACAGCACACATTTTTTCTTTTCCATAAGAATGCCAGTCTTTATTTCTTTCTGGGGCTAGAAAGAAGAATGGCATGTGGGAGGGGACCCATGAAGCAAAATTTTTGTCTTCCCTCAATCCAGAAAGAAGAGGCCAAGCGAGATGAACCGATTGTCCAGGTACCTGTTGGGGTGGACGGCCTTCCTCCTCTATTCCCTGGAGACCAGTGGAAGTGAGTATACTGGAGGACGATGGGGAGGAGTTAGAAATGGGGGAGAATGAATGAGCCAGAGGATCCCAGGTGGCTTAGTCAGACCTGGGGCTTGAACCCTGGATCTGCCACCGTTTTCTCTGTGTGACCTCGGTCCAGCCATGTCAGTTCTTAACCTGTGAAAGAGGAACAATGGCGTTTACTTAGAGGGCCTGCTTTGAAGATTAAATAGAATAACAGACACGAGCATCTTTCATAATTCTCAGCGCATAGTAGGAGGAATGCAAATACTCTGTTCATTAAAATGGGGGCCGTGTAATTCCAATGGACTAACCCCTCAGACCCCAACTTGGACACTCTCTTTACGTACATTTTTTAATTGTGGTAAAACACACAGAGCATAAAAATTTCCATCTTAATCATTTTAGGTGAGTGTTTATCAAGGTAGCGAGAATAGCTATCGCCCCAAATGCCAAACTGTCAGCAGCTGAACATAATGACATTTTGTTTCCTGCTCCTACGAAATCCAACAATGGCATCTGTGGTTAGCAGGAATCTAAGCTTCTTCTGTCTTGAATCTAAGAGTTTCTGCCATCCCTAAGGCTTTAGAGCGTTCTGTGGATTCTTTGCTTTTAGCCGATAGACAAAAACCACGAGAGTCCGGAGGATCTTGGAGGAGAGTTTTTTTGGCCAGACCAGGAACTGACATGTGTCACTTTCTTCCACTTCCACTGGTCAGAACCCACATGGCACTTACCACAAAGGGGTCTGAGGAGTGTGGTTTAGCTGTGCACTTGGGAGGAAAACGCAGCTGGTTTCGGTGACGGTACAGCAGTCTCTCCCACAAGGACATCGCAAGCAATTTCCTAGAGAGAAGGGCTGAGTTCTCAAAAGAACAGACAAGACCCGAACACTTTAAGAACCCACAGTTTATCCAGAGAGGGAACAGTGTCCTGGACTCTCAGCTTTTATGGACCACAGCCACATTCCTGTGCCCAAACTCAGGTTCGCCGAGTCTCTTCTGCAAGTATTTACCAACTCATTTATTCAATACACATTTACTGAGTGTTTCCCACATGCTGGGCACTGTACTACGGGCCGGAAACAGCGGAACGCAAAATCCAGGCCCTACGCTCAGGGAGCTCATGGTGAATGGGAGTGACAGATACATGAGTTGATAGTTATATTCTTTTAAAAATTTCTAAGTGCTTTTATAGAGGTCAGCTCAGAGTATGCTAAGAGTGAGGAAGAGTATTAGTCCAGGTTGGACCAAATCTCCATGGGACAGGAGAAGAGAGTAAAGCTAGGAAAGAGGAAAGGCATTCAAGGCAGGATGGAGGGCATGAACAAAACCTCAAAGGCGAGAAAGAACGTAGAGCAAGGGCAAGGAAATGTTAATCAGGGAGTGAGAATCAGAGGTCAGCAGGGCCCAGATTATGGAAGATTTCAACCCAGTTAAGAAGATTAGACCATCTGCTGGGTTACTTTGCAGATGGCTAATAGTATCTAGTACGTGTTGATTCTTACAGCAACTCCCAAAGATAACCTGAGTTCAATGTATGGGGGAATCTGCCTGCCTTCCCCCTGACCATCAGCCTCCCATGTGTTCAGTGGTGTCCCTGACTGAGGAAAATCATTGATGGTGATGATGATGATGATGATGATGGTAATGATGATGGTGGTGATGATGATGGTGATGATGATGGTGATGATGGTGATGATGGTGATGATGGTGATGATGGTGATGATGGTGATAATGGTGATAATGATGGTGGTGATGATGGTGGTGATGATGATGGTGATGATGGTGGTGATGATGGTGATGGTCATGATGGTGATGATAGCTAGCATTGTTTCAGCAGCAGCTACACTCTGGGTACTCCTCTAAGCCCTTTCCAGATATTAAACTTCACAAAACCAAGACCAAACTGTTGTGAGATGCAGAAGAGACCCACAGGTGGAAAATGCAATGTCACTTAAGGATCCCTAATTGTAGCAACCCATTGGTGAGGCTCAAAGATGGAAGTCTGTCTTCACCACTGTCTCCCAGAACATCCCTCATCCCTATCATGGTCTCTGCCAGGTTGTACAGAGGAAAGAATCTAATCCAGAGCAAGAGATGGGACCACTAGGTTGAAGACGGAGGCTGTGTCTTATCCACTAGTGTTAGTAACAGACTAACGATTGTAACAAACAACTCCCAGACCTTAGTGGCTGAACCCAGAAGAGGTTCAAGTTGATGCATCTAACACTTGAGTGTGGGTGTTTGGTGGGTTGTCGCTTGTGTTGTCATTCAGAGACTCAGGATCCTTCTGTTCTGTGGCTCTACCATTCCCTAGGGCCTCAGCATTCTCTGCAGCATCCTCTTCGTCAGATTTTCCCAACTTTGGCACCACTGACACACTTGGGGCGGGATGACTCTTAGTTCCTCAGGACTGTCCTGTGCACACTAAGATGTTTAGCAGTATCTCTGGTCTCAACCCGGGATACACCAGTAGCACAGCTCCCAGTTCCCCTCACTCGCAGTTCTAACAACCAAAAATGTCCCCAGACCCTGTCTCATGTCCCCTAGGAGGACATGATCCCCTTTTCTGAGAACCATGGCTCTATGTCCAGCTAGAAGACAGAAGAAAAAGGGAGCGTGGAGGAGCCCGGGATTTGTTTTTTTTGAGCCAGGAAACGGTGAACATCATTCCCACCCATATTCTATGGGTCATAATTCGGTCACATGGTCCCACCTAACTATAAGAGAGGCTGAAAGATGGATTCTGGCTGTGAGCCCAGAAAGAAAAGGAAGCTGAGTTTGATGAGTACACCTGGGTTTGCTTCACCATTTTTGTAAGGTGAGCGAACATCTGTGCACACATGTGCCTACATGCACGTGCACGCAGACAGGTGTGCGCACACACAAGTGACCGATCATAGCATCTTACTCAGAGTAATTCATCACCATATCTTTGGGAGGGAGAGAGGGAAGGAGGAGATGGCATTGTGAAGACCAGGACGAGAGCTGTGATCCTGGACTAGGAGACGAAAACTCCAAGTTATCCTAGCTCTGCTCAGATCAGAAACGATTTCTTATCTAATGTGGGTCTTCATTTCCTTCTCCACGAGATGAAATTTGGGGATAGGACAGCATTTCTTAAGATGTGTTTCAGGAACCATTTGTTTCTAACACTATTGAGTAGTAAGAAAAAAAAGACAACTCGATATACTCTATCCCAATTCAGTCTTCACTTGCATATTGACTCTTCGATGAGTCCATTAAAGACGCCTATTTATATCATATGGCATCTTCCAAACTTATTTTTTTATTCTGTCAGTTATTGCTTTTATTTTTTACATAATTAAAAAATGTTTAAATTATAGTAGTCATACAATATTATATTAGATTCAGGTGTACACCATAGTGATTAGACATTTATATAACTTATGAAGTGATCACCTCGATAAATCTAGTACCCATCTGACACCACACGTAGCGATCACAATATTGTTGGCTACCTTCCCTGTGCTGTGCTTTACCTCCCATGACTATTTTCTAACTGCCAATTTGTACTTCTTAATCCCTTCATCTTTTTCAACCAGCCCCTCAATCCCCTTCTTGTCTGGCAGCCACCAAAACGTCCTCTGTATTTACGAGTTTGTTTCTGTTTTGTTTGCAAGTTAAATCACATGGCATTTGTCTTTGTCTGACTTGCTCCTGTCAGCACAGTACCCGCTAGGTCCATCCATGTTGCAGAGGGCAAGATTTCATTTTGTTTTTTTTGTTTATAGCTGAGTAATATTTTATCAGTTATCGCTTAAGCATTTACAGTGAGAAAGTCACTGTTCTAGGTCCTGAGGATACATTGTGTAAAAGACAAAGTCCCTGTCCTCATATAGAAAAATAAAAAGGTCAAGGGCTGTGCTTCTGAAACTTTACTCGTCCAAGTATCAGCCCCTCAATATCTGTCGCATCTGCCTGACACTGGCGCTATTATTTACTCAACATTTTTCTTTAAATGTGCTCACTTTTCTTCACTTTAATACCTTTGTTTTAAAAGAATAGTTAGCATCAGCTGTGTAATCCATAAAGCACTGCTACTTGACATAAACAGGAAGTACAAATAAAAATAACTATTATGAAAACAAAATTCTATTATTAAATTCTAATAGTACTGTTGTCTGAATAGGGCTTTGAGTCTGAGTCCTGCCCTCTTTTTTGTTAAAAAGGGAGATTATTTAATATTAGAGCCATGGTAGAGAAATATCAGCATTAAATCGAAGCTTTCTCTTTTGTGTAATTGGAAGGATTGAAAGAGCATTGACAAAGGAAATTGTTCTTCAGTCTGTTTCAGAGTTATTTAATCTGTCCCTACCTAACCTAATGTGACCTTGTGACCCACCAAATGCATCTTATGTGACATTGGTGGTGCCCCTTCTGAAAAACAGCAGTCTGGATTTCATTGTTTATAAAATTCTTCCCCAATGCCCTTGGTTCAAGCATAAGCTGGACACGTCCTTCTGTGTCATTGGGAAGTTTGATGCTAAGATCACACGTGCAGCCTCACACCACTGCAAGAAACAAACCAAGGCTCGTCTTTGGCTCATTCGTTGTGATAAGCCCCTTTCTGTTTTGTTCCTCAGATAACAAAGACACGTGTGTGTTTCCCTTCCTTTTCAAGGGCTCTACGTACTTATCTTGCACCAAAAACAACAGCTTCTCCTCCTGGTATGCAACCAGAGCAATTTATGATGGACGGTGGAAGAACTGCAGGTTGGAAGGTGAGTAGTGCCCCATTGTCTCATCAGCATGTTTCTTAATGATGGATTACAAAAGAGAATGCGTGAACGTGTACAATATGATTGTATTTTTGCAGACAAATTATAATACATATGAGTGCACAGAAAATGCTCCAGGGGGGCACCGAACTAAATGTTTACAATGGGTGATAATTTTAACAACGATTGTGTTAAAAATGGTGCTCTCTGAATGAAGGTGTTGTCACTTTGTTAAGACCAGCAGACCAGAGAGAACCATCGTATTCTTTGTCTCTTTCTTCATCTTCTAAATTAATAAGGGAAAGAGAAATAAAATACAAAAGAAAAGGGAAATGAGAGATTCTGGTTACTTACTCTCAAAGGCCAAGACATTTTGACTATTATATGATTTCTCTTTTTTGTGCACAGGACAAAAGACATTTAGCTTGTTTTAACCAGTATCTTCTTGGTGGACATTTAAATTGTTCCCAGTACTATCCAGTTTTTGAATATTTATGATTGACTTTTCCTTGGTATCACTGTTCTTGACTTTTAGATCAAATGCCTCGCTTTTATAATAAATATAATATCCCTTTTACTATCTATCCTATAATGGAGTTTATAAATAACATTACCTATTTATACTTATGATTTCAAAATAAATCAACATAATTACTTGACTGTAATATAAGACAGAAATAAAATGAAAAAATCAATAATAAAGCAATAAGCATATATGACAATAACTAACCTAAAAGAGATCAAAAATCAGGCAGAGGCTTATGCCTCTAAGCAGAGTCTTTTTGACTATGAGGCTAAAAATCACTACAAGAAAAGGCCCTATACATTGAAAACAAAACAAAACCCAGAAGCAATACCACCTCTGTTGAAAACTTCCACTCTAGTTCAAGCAGTGCAAATCTGGATCAACTGGTTGAAATTAAATGTAAAAATTAGAAATAGACATTTTTTTCCTCAAATAGCCAAAGCGATCTTCAGGAAGAAAAACAAAGCTGGAGGCATCACACTTCCTGATTTCAAAATTTATTACAAAGCTATAGTAATCAAAATAATATGGTAGGGCATAAAAACAGACAGGTGTCAATGGAACAGAATAGAGAGCCCAGAAATAAACCCAGGCATATGTGGTCAATTAATGTATGGCAAAGGAGATAAGAAGATGCAATGGGGGAAGCATAAGCTCTTCAGTAAATGTTGGAAAAACTAGATAGCCATGTGCAAAAGAGGAAGGAAGGAAGAAAGGAAGGAAGGAAGGAAGGAAGGAAGGAAGGAAGGAAGGAAGGAAGGAAGGAAGGAAGGAAGGAAGGAAGGAAAGGAGGGAGGGAGGGAGGGAGGGAGGGAGGAAGGAAGGAAGGAAAGAAGGCAGGCAGAAGGAAGGAGGAAGGCAGAAGGAGGAAGGGAGGAAGAAGGAGGAATTAAGGAAGGGAGAAAAAAGGAAAGAAGAAAATGATTAAAGGCTTAAATGTAAGACCCGAAATCATAAAACTCCTAGAAGAAAACATAGGGGGTATGCTCCTAGGCATCAGTCTAAGATGTTTTAGATTTGACATCAAAAGCAAAGGCAACAAAAGCAAAAATAAACAAGTGAGACTACATCAAACCACACCATGCGTGTTGATTTGGGAGTTCCAAATAAATTTTAGCAAGTAAGCGAACCTGCAGATTTGGGATCTGCGAATAAAGGGAACTCGTTGCAATTTGTCCTCTGCACATCTCCCACCAACCCCTGGTTCTCCTGGTGACAGAATCCTGTCCGTCTCCCCTCCCCCTCCAGGACCCTCTGTGCTTTCGCTCCGCCTGTCTCCCCCACTGTACTCCCCGATACTCTCTCCCATCCTTCCCCCAGTCCTAAACTCAAACAGCTTCTGAAGTTAAGAGAATTCCTCCGATGTTTAGGTTGAGGTCAGCATCTCCCCCCTCCAATGCGAGCCTCTGGGCAGTAGCCAAACGACACACCCATGTGTGCTGCAGCCTGAGCCTTCTCTGTAGCGTGAAGGCACGGGAGTAACCCTGTCCTGCCTCCTTCTTCTGCCCAGGGCATTCCTCCTTGGTCCCAGAATCTCCCTGCCACTTCTCGTTCAACTATACAAACAAGAATTATTTTAACTGCACTATCAAAAGGTCAAAGGACAAGCTTTATGGTGCGCAATTTCTTACAACTATGACCAGGACCGCACTTGGGTGCGTTGCTGATGCGAAGGTGTGACAGGTACCACACCTGGGGGCATTGCTGGTGCGAAGAAAGGATGTGTTCCTTCCAGCATACCTGATTTGCTGAATTCTCCAGCAAGGTGAGCTCCATTTCCCAGAGGTAAAGTGGAGTGTGTGTGTGTGTGTGTGCTGGGGTGGGGGTGGGGGTGGGGAGCAGACTAGGGCAACTTCCCAAATTAGAAGGCTGGAAGAAATGGGGACACCTCTGTCAAGCAGGAGAGCAGGGGGAGGAGGTGAGCAAACCTTTTCAGACCCAGACAGGTATCAATCCAAGTTGAAAGTCTGGAAGGCTTTGGGTGACAAAGACTGGGAAAGCAGAATTCCTCCGGAAATCCCACTGGAATGGGAGATGAAGAGACTTCCCTGGTCCCCAGAAGTCACGGCACCATGCTCTTGGTCCGTTGTCCCCATCACTGGGGAGCTCACCAAGAAAAAGGCGGGGTTCACGCCCCTTACTTGTCATTGGGCCCCCTCCCCACCCCAGCAGATAAGTTGACTGTCTTTGCAGGACCAAGTCCCTCCTGCCTTTTTCTAGTCCTTTCCTTCTGGCCTCAGCGTTCCAAGGCCCCTAGGAATTCTCTCTAGACCTCCTGACTGGATCCACTAACCTAATTGCCTAGTAATTCTTGAATTTAAACATACAGAGAAGCCCTCTCATCAGACGTGTGGACGAAACCCCACTGCCCCTTCCTTCTGGGGTAGAAAACTCTAGCAGTAACTCCCCGTACACCCCACGTGGCTTGTGGATGACACCCACATCAGTGACTGTCACTCAGTTTGGGCTTGGCAGTGAAGATTCTCCTCCCTAAACAGAGGAGGGGAAGAGGAGAGGGTTTGAAAGCCTGGGTGCCATCTTAACAGGGTGGCCACCCAAAAACACCCGCAGTGTCCCCAGCCTGTGTCTAAGACTTAGAACGGTTCTAGTGCCCACCTCCCGACTCCTCTTCGTCAGAGCAGAGCTGTCTTGTCATCCACACGTCCCCCTCCCCCCAAGCCTGTGACCATACAAGGGAGATGGAGGTGCTTGTTGCTCATTTGCCGGCTTACTCCAGTGAGCCAGGTGAGGGGCAAGGTGCTGTCTCCCTGCTCATGGCCCTGCTGGTTCTGACTAAGTCTCGTAAATCCATACGAAGTCGCTTTTAATCCACGTTCCATTCCGAGAACATGTGTACCCATTGCCCGAAAGCTGGTTTCCGATCTCATTTTCAAGGTGAGGAGAGAGAGCTCCGGAGGAGGACCCAAGTGTCGCGTCTGGAACCAGCTTTGTCTTTTCACCGCGTCTTTCGAGCTTAGATAATCACCTTTAGAAATACCTTGTCCATCGCCTTGCTTAACCCTTGGGAAGGACAGCAACCATGAAAGGAGCCCAAAGGGAAATGGCGAGGGGTCCGGATGTGTGAACGGAACACTGGTGATTGGGTTGGGGAGTCTTGGGGTGGGGAGATCAGACGGTCAGCCCAGGGACCCCCGAAAGTAATCGCAGCCTGCCATCTTTTTCTGGAAAATCACAGATTGGGTGGAGTGTTTGTAAGTACCCATTAAATCATTAATAAATAAATCAGTAAGTGAACGGAGGGTAAAAAATTCACTGCAAGGCTGCCTCGATGATTCTTTCCCCATAGCCGTGGCAGACATCACTGCCTGATCACGGAATCTGTTTCCCATGAGCCCAGATGCGAACTCATGTTATCTCCCCTCCCGTCCCCCCACCTCCGTTCCCCTCCCCCTCCCCTCGTCCTTCCTAAAACACTCTGAGGCAGCTGCTGCTACTATCCGTCACTTCGGCCAGACATCGGGAAGGGATTTTAGCCATCCAGCCTCATTCAGTACCAATCCGATTGTCAGATTAGGATGATGTTTCATAGACACGCAAAAAGCCTGAGGATTTGACGGTGGATCTTTCCCGCTTCAGCTCCGAACGGCCAGGGGATAAGACCTCACTCGATGACACACAGAAACACCACAGGAAGCACAGTTCTCCTGTCCCCGGACTCCGCAGCGTCCCTTGTTGGGAACCTCCCCTCATCTCCATTTTGACCTCCGCTTTACACCCGAGCTGAGCTGCCGCTGTGTTCCTCGAACCCGCCCAGCTCACTGGGGCCCGGGTGCCTGGCCTCATGTCAGGGTACCAGGGCGCCCGCTCTGCTCCTGTCACTGTCCCCTCTGCACTTAGTCTCGTCAAAATGCCCCATGATGGAGTTTGAGCCATGCCCCCAGACACACCTTCGACCGAGGGTGTGCCCAGCTCCAGCGAGTGCTGTCTGCAGCCAGCCTTCTGTGGCCAGTTCCAGATCAGAGCTGTCCTCAGCTGCACAGTGGCCTCTGTCACCTAAGGCCATGCCTCCCCAGGCCAGTGCATAATAGGTGGGGACGGACAGAGGGCAGGTTTAAAAATCCAGCCATTTCAACCCAAGCGAGAGCTGTATCAAGGGTCCTTGTGGGTTTGACTGATGTTATTGAACTTGTGCTCCACTCAGTTCAGCTTCCCCCTCTGCCCAACCCTAGTTCCTTCCCCAGGTATTGGTCCCAAGGACACTGCTTGATAAACGTCCCTATACTCATCTCTGCCCCACAGAGCAGGTGCCCTGGGACCCCAACATGAGGCAGCCCGTCCACCACATCCCCTCTTGGGCCACTTCAGGCTGATTCAGCCACCCCTGCCTCTCCCCACCCAAGCTCACCACCGCTCCACGTTATCTTTCTCAGAGCATCCATTCCGATCTAAGCTTCTCTGAAGCCATTTTTTCCCTTTTCCCCTCACCTTGGAAGATAAGCTACAAGAAAGCAAAGACCTTATTGCTGGGCTGTCTCCAGGAGCCAGAATAATCCCAGGCTCATAGCACAGACACATGCTGTCCGATGCAGTAGGCGCTGCCCACGCCAGGCTGTTTACATGTAACCGAAGTAATTCATGAGCTCAGTAAGTTATGAATGAAATGTGATTAAGCTAATAAAAATAAAACAAAATCCAGCTTCTCGGCCTCACTCACCATATTTACCACGTGATAGCTGAATGTGGCTGGTAGCTGCCATACCGCACGGCACAGATCTAGAACATTCCCATCATTGCGGAAGAAAGAGCCTATTGAATTGTGTGGCTCTAGATGATAAGACCCTCGAGGTCAAGTACCCCATTATCACTTGAGGTCCCTTACCAGGGACACCGCCAGACACAAAGCAGGGACTCGGCAAATATGATCCCGATGGGGTTAGGGAATGCCCGGATGGGGCGTGTGGGGTGGCAAGTGTACTGATGGGGTGGGATGGAGGTGAGAAGGAGGAGGCTGAAGCCATCCTTTGGAAGGTGACCTGGATTACGTCATTCCTCCGCTCGAAGCCCTGCAGTGTCCTCACAGACTGGCATGATGCAAACCCTGGTCTGCTCTGACCCCTCATGCCCACCCCCCTCCAACCACCCTGGTCTCCTTGTTGTTCCTCCAACACTCCAGCTACTCCCCTGCCTCAGGGCCTTTGCACTCACCCTACACCGTGTTCCGGACGCTGTCCCCAGACACGCCTCCAGCGCACAGCAAGTGTGCCGATGTCCCTGTGGGGTGAGGAACACCCCCACTCCCATGACACCTCCAGCCTCCTTTCCATTCCGTTTCTCCGCATATCTCTTACCACCTTCTCACATTCTAAATGTGATTACGTTTGCTCATTTATTTCGTTCGGTGGCTGCGTCGTTTCTTGTAAAGGAAGCTCCTGGAGTCTGGGGTTTCCGTCTGTTTTGTTCACTGTCCCAGTCCCAGGCTCAGAAAGGAGACTTGCAGGTGGCGAACACTTCAGACATTGCTGTTGGATAAATGAAGGGTGGAGGAGGGGAGGAAGCGGGGAAAAGGGAAGGAAGGAAGGCAGGGTAGGAAGCTCGAAATAAAATGGACTCGGGACAATGAAGAATGACAAAAAGGATCGGCCGTGGCAAGGGGTTAGGAAATACATGATTCCGGTTCCATCTTTTTACATTTAAATTTCACAAAAGTGAGGCTCCTGAGCCGCTCTGTCCAGCTCCTCCACAGAGCTCAAAGCATGAGAACCTTGCGGGAGGGCCAGCCTGATGGCCTGAGGACCTTTGTGACACTGAAGTGTCCCACTAATAGGAAGAGGTGAGGAGGAATATACGGTTCCAGCTTCACAGCGCAGCTCCTGTCGGGATACGAGGGCAGCTCCTGTCGGGGTATGAGGCGTAGAACTGACCACGCAGACAACAGGGGTCTCCCCAAGCAACCCAGGCAGACAGCACGGAGGCAGAGGGCCTCCAGGAATGGCTTCTCTGCAGCCTGGCCCAGCTGAGGCTTGGGAGGCTCCCATTCTCCCCCCTCTCTCTCCAAGATGACATTTTACAGGGGATTAATTCCCTGGGGATCAGTTCACCCTAAACCTCGATAATCCAGATTTGTGATTTAATTCAGTGGCCTGAGTATCTTACACAAGAAAAAGGAAGTAGGAGTCCAGAGAAAAAAGAGCAGACTGTACTTCCAGGAAATCAAGAAAAGGGAGTAAACTTATGCTATTGCCTCTTTTTTCTTTTCTTTCTTTTTTTTCCCCCCTTGGCTTGCAAGGAATTTATAGCCTTAAAAAAAATTTTTTTTTAATTGTGGTATGATAGACACACAAAAACAATTTGATGAGTTTGGAGATAAATACACATTCTCGAAACCATCTTTAATGAACCGTCTCCAAGTCCAGTCTTATCAAGAATGCCGTGCCTCGTTGTGTCACTGGCATGCCTGCCTCTTACGAGAGGAGAAACCAGAGGGGTTTGAAGCCGGTGGAGTGGGAAGGGCAGAAGGAAGACTATGTGCTGAACATTCTGAGACTAACAGGAGAGAAGACTATTTTGACCTGAGACGAATCTGGGGAAGAGCCTGGCGGCAAGTAGGGACTTAGGGTCACATGAAGTCGAGAGATGTCACTTGTCTCTGGAACGTCCAGAGCGGCAATGGGACGCTAGTCCAGTCACGTTTCTACACCTAGGCTCTTCTTTCTTTATCTAGTCCTAGAGATGTGGCCCCTCCCCCACCCCATCGGGGCAAAGCTGTGGCTTTTCAGTCTGGTCACCGCTCGCCCTCCCCGGCCCTCCTGGGGGATTCGCTTCTCCACGAGCGCTCCATCCACGTTGCCTGGGTGGGGAGCAACTGGGGCTTCCAGAACCTTCTCAGCGAGACATCATCTTCACAAACTCTGCAGAGAGAAGTCCCCGGTGAGGCATCTGTTTGTAAGAGCAGCCGATGTGACTTTTCGAGTCCTTACTATGTGTCAGAAACCACTGGTGATCTTTGGGAAGTTAATCGACCCCTCTATGCCTTTCTTTATCTACAAATGGGGATTTAATTTATATGGTTCTTAAGATGGTCAAACAATATAATGCCTGTAAGACATAGTAAGTGTTGAATAAATAGTAATTACGGGGATCTTATTTCATCTTTCCAACTAGTCCTGGGGGGTAAGCACCATTTTACAGATAAGCAAACTGAGGCCAGCGAGGTTGACCAAACGTGCCTGAGGTCACGTGACTGGCAAACCCTGGAATGAACGCGGGTTCATTCCTAACTTTGCTATGATTCCAGATGAACTTGATGGCCCCACCCAGGTCTAGAGATCAGTCTGTCTGTCCCCTGCCCTTGCCTGTGGTGGGCCTGACGCTCTGTCTCCTCAAATATCTATCTCCCACTTCCTCCAGGTCTTCAGTGATGCCCACTGCACACCTGAGCCTGGCAGGATAAGCAGGCATCCAGCAAACATTTGCTAAGTCACAGCCATGCCTCGGTGACAAAGTACGTGTGTGAGACTTCACGGCTGGGACTCATAGACTCATCTCATGGTGAAAGAAAGTTCTTCTTTTTTTTTTAATTAAAATTATTGGTGTGACATTGGTTAATAAAATTATAGTTTCCAAGTGTACTGAAGGGACATTTCTTAGCAGAGGTTGCATGGAGTGAATTCCCAAGGGATGGATAAGGTTTGGAAAGGTGTCGATGACACGGGAGAGTGGGGTAAGTGGAAGGTACACCAGGCAGAAAGGGACAGAGGTTGGAGAACGCAGAGCAGGTACCAAGTGTGTGCCAGAACATAAAAAATCAGTGGGTGGTTGTAGAAGACACAGCTAGGGTTGGGGCGGGCGGTGGATTGTTGGTTCACGGATGACCTTGAACGTCAGACTAAGAATTTTAGACTTTGGTCTTTAGGCAGCAGTTCGATGCTGAGACTTTTGAACCAGAGAGCATCACAATTCGAGCTTGACATATCCTATTTATGTCTCCCACAGAAATGATCTCTACACCCATCCACGCGGGACTCTAATCTTGATTTACCCAGTTGCTTACGAGCTGAGCTCTGGGCTAGGAATCAGGGATTTAGTGATGAAAGATGGTGTGCATGACCTTGGAAGGGAACAGGCTATAAACCCATGTCCACTAGCTAATGACATGGTCCAGGACTGCTGCTGGAGCACGCATGGGTGATATGGGGTCACAAAGAAGGACACCGAGCCCAGTACGAGAGGTGAGGGACACCTTCCAGGGCATAACTAAGAGTCGGCCGGGGTGTTCCAGGTGGGAACAACGACGGTGTGAGTGATAACAGGGAAGGGAGCTTGGTGCATGATTTCTTTAAGTTTTCTTCAAAACTTTGGCAGAAAGGTGCCATTATTACCCCCATTTCACAGACGTGAAAACTGACCCTTAACTCGAGTAAGTGACCAAGAGAAGGCCGCAGGAGATGATGCTGAACTTGAACTCCATGAATCTGACCCCAGAGAGTCTCAGCTATGAACCAGTCTCCTCGCCTTCTGAGGGGACGTTTTGTTCCTAAGACGAAGGCACCAGGGGACAAGAAGGGGCAGGGGGAGGTGGAAGTGAGTCCTGCCTGAGCTCAGGTAGCAATGGGGACAGAGTAGTCCAAGGAGCAGCCAGGGACAGGAACAAGGAGAGGTAAGAGACACCAAGCTCTCTGAAATGACACGGACAGAAAGGGACGCCACAAAAACACTTTCAACACCCGCCACCCAGCCTTGAACTGGGGGAGGAGTGGGAAGGAAGGGCTGACTTGGGGAATCACGCAGGGTGTCGAGGCCGGAGGTGCCACCTTCAAAGTCAACGGTGCCATCTCCATTCACGTCGGCCTCACGGACGACCTCGGAGATCTCCCGGGGGGTGAGCTTCTCTCCCAGAAGCCTTTGCATGGCCTGCTGCAGCTCTCCCAGGGTGATCTCACCATCTCCATTCGTGTCAAACTGTTAGGGGCAGAAGGGTGAAACACGGGTGGCCTTGACCAACGTGGCAGCTAGGGGCACTGACCCCCGTGCAGTTGAAAATCCACCTATAATTTTTGACACCCTCAGAACTTAACCCCTAATGGGAAGCCTTACCGATAACGAACTGTCAGCTGACACATATTTTGTGTGTCACCTGAATTCTATACCACAGTCTCACAACAAAGTAAGACTAGAGAAAAGAAAACATGATGAAGAAAAACCCTAAGGATCAGCCGCGAGGTTTGGAGAATCATTACACGTCTCCGAAAAATTTTCCAATGTGTTTACTGGAAAAAACTCGAGTGGACCCACACAGCTCAAACCAGTGTCGTTCAAACGTCAGCCGTATTAGCAACGATGGAGACAATAATAATAACGATAATAATAACAGCGGCATTTATCGATCACTTACTGTGCCTCAGACTAAGAGCTTTTGTGTACCACCCACGAGAATGTCAACTCCTCGAAGGCGTGTCATGTTGACTGCCTCGTTCACTGCTCCAGCTCAGTGTCTTCCACATTGTAGATACTGGTAAATAGTTGTTGAATTAACGAACTACCTGCAAACCTATACGCTGCATACCCTGAACCAGGCTACTGGAAACTCTCGTAGGCTCCACCTGCAAAATATATTGGGAACCAGATACCCTTCTCCAACATGCAGATGCTAACCCGGCTCAAATCATGGTCATCTCTGGTTTTGATATCGTGACAGCCTCCTGATTCGTCCTGTGGCTCCCATGTACGCGGCCCGTTGTCCACACACCAGAACTTCACTTTCACATTTGATTGAAAACAAATCAGACCTTGTCACTCCCTTGCTTAAAATCCTCCGTGGCTTCCTATGCCACTCAGAACAAACTCCTGACACCGCCCCATGACACACGACGCCCACGTGGCCGGGATCTGCCCTCGGCAGCTCTGAGACCTTGTTTGTTTCACGCTGCTTTCTCCCCAGCTCATACCTCGCCAAGCACCCAGGTCTCTAGTTCGTCCTCAGCCCACATGAGGAGTCTCACAGAGCAGCATAAAATTTTGACTAGAAAAAGGAAACTCGCATACCCAAGTTGTTCCAAAAATCATTGCATCGAGTATTGGCTTTTAAATGGAAACCAACTGAATTGCTAGTCAATTGATTATAAATGGAAATTACATAAACGTAAGTAAAGTTAATCAAAATAAGGTACAATTAAAAATTCGGTTCCTCCGTCACACCCGCCACCTTCCAAGGGCTCTACAGCCACAAGGGGCTGGTGGCTACCGTCTGGGACGAGGCATTTCTGTGACCACAGGAAGTTCTGTTGGATGCTGCGGCTCTAGAGAGATGGTCCCACAGCCAATGCGTGGGGATCTCTCTGCATTTCAAACCCACGTTTGCCCAGTGCTAGTCTTTCCTTCCACATTCCACAGTATTCTTTGTTTTTGTCTCATAATCGAAAGCTCTCTGAGTGAGGAAATTCTTTCACCAGGGGATAGAAGTGAATCCAGCCCACCTCACCTTCCTGAGTCTTGTTTTTTAAGCATCTCTACAAGTGGGTTAAACCACACGATCTCTTTGAGTCCCTTTCCGGGACCTCAAATTCTTGGATTCCTTCTTCCCATCGCAGGCATGAAGCTTCGAGGTCCTCACGTGTTTTGGAGATTGCAGAATCTCGGATAAGATTTGTAATTTCCACAAGCCTCCATTTGCTCATATGTCTGATGAGGATAAATGACTACTGACTCATACTCTTATTTGTGAGGGTTAAGTGCTCGCTTCGGCAGCACATATACTAAAAACATTTGCGAGGGTTATGTTAGATGAAATAGGTAGAGGAACTTATCCACTGCAAGTGCTTGGGGCATGTGATTTTCCTTCCCTATAAAGCCCACTACAGCTAGAGAAAACTTGGTTTGAGTGGGTCCTGTCCATGACTGATGACTAATCATTGACCTCTGGGGTCTCCTTTAACCATCTCCAGCATTACGAAACTCACTTCCTTGAAGGCATCTCGCATTTCCTGGACGCCGATCATCCCAGCCGTTTCTGCAAGCAATTTTGGGGTCATCAGCTCCACAAAGTCGTCAAAGTCTACACGGCCACCCACTGAGGGAGGAAAAGGCAGGTCTAGTGAGATTCTGCTGCCCCAACCCTCCACTACCTCACCCACCCTCCAGTCTGTTCAAGAAACAGATCTGCTCCAATCTCTCTGCCTCCTGAGAGCTTTCTCTCTCAGTCAGCTCAAGCCCTCTTGTCCCCAATTTGAACAGGGGTCGATGGACAGAAGTAACTAACTGTCCATGTGACCTAGAGCAAATCTCTTAATTGGTTCAGATCTACGTTCCTTCAGCTGTACATCTGCAGCAGCAAGAGTATGAATTAAATAAACACCAAAGTCTCTTCCAGATGTGAACACTATCATGTCCTTGAATTTGACCTTGTTTACTCAGTAACATACCCAGAAACAAATCCAATAGCAATTTAATCCCAGCTTCCATCTCAAAATCAGCTCTGGTCACCATCTAAAAATACCCGTCCGTTTTGCAACACCATTCATCAACATTAGCTCCAAGTCCAAGTTTGTTTCTATCATCAAATGCAGTTACAGTCTTATGCGTCACTGATGAATCTTAGTGGTGATTGTAATAACCTACATTTAATAAGTGTTTACTAGAGGCTAAGACTTTGCCTTCATTAGCATCTTTATCCCTTCCTTTCTACAATCCCACAAGGTAAGGAAGGATATCATTTTCACTTGATGAATGGGGAAAATTGACACTCAAGAGTGGAGGTTAATTCCACTTTTCAAAATGACCACAATTAATAAATAAGAAAACTGGGAATTGAACCCAAATCTATTTCTAAAAGTCACCCTTTTAACCACTTCAAATGCTGCCTCCCTAAGTACAGTCTGAACTGTTTCCTCCCAGACTTATAGGCCCTCTTACCCTCTCCCTTATCTCCAACTCTACTCTCAACCTCCAGATCCTTCCTAATTTCACCTTTAGCCCAACCCTGACCCCACTCATTCCTCCCACCCCCACCCCCAGCCTCACAGTTCATGCGGATTTGCTGGCCCAGTTCAGTCAGTTCCATCTCCGTGGGCATGTAACCCATTGTCCTCATGAGGTTTCCCAAATCCTTACAAGAGATGAACCCATCACGGTCTTTGTCGAACTCAAGGAATGCCTCCCGGAGCTCTGAAAGTCAAGAGGGAAGAACTTTGGGGGAAACTGAAACAGTCAATGAGGAAGAATGGCATCCCTTGAAACCATCAATGAGGCACACGCTAGAGACTTTTTGAAGGGGAACACATTTTTAAAAACGTGTTAGCAAGAGGAATGATTCCTGACACCGCCAAACGGCAGCACTGAAGTCCTTTCAGTTCCTGGGTGACGTCATGGGAAACTTTGAAACCATCAAAAGGAAAACCAACAGTTTTTGATTCATTCTAAAGCTCATGTGTCACTCCGGGGGCTCCGAGACACTTGGGGATGGGCATGCCTTCTAAGTACTTTTGGAGATACCCCCGCTGCCCTGAGAAAGGGTCCCACAAAATCACGATTGGGTGGAAAGAGAAAGCGACGTCACATTTCTACGTGAGGGACCTGACAGCGAAACACACACAGGGATGGAGACCAGGAGGTGGGTGGGCAGTGACGTGGGGACGTTTGGGAGGGAGTGCGTTACCTTCGATCTCATCTTGTCCCAGCGGTCTTTCCTGGGGAGGGATGAAAGGAAGAGGGAGCTGGAGAGAGGGTCAGGGATTCCACACCCAGTCCTCCCAACGCACCCCCATGTCGCCCTTTCCTGCTCCCCCGCCCTGTCCCGCACCCTGCACCCCTCTTCCCACCTCCCGACTCCCACGCCGTGGTTACTTGCTTCCCGCCCTCTTCTTCATGTGAAAGGAAGCCAAGGGACAGAGAGGTGAAGGAACGTGCCCGAGGTCACACAGTTCATCAGCGGCAGATCCCCTCCCAAGGAAGAGATACGAAATCAGCGCCCCCTCAGGTGGCACAGCAGGTCGGGGGCAAGGATTTGAATTCGGGGCTCCTGACACTCAGGACAGACTTCTTTCCCCTACACCCCACCCACTCTGCCCACCCGCCTCCACCCTTTCCGCCGGGAGCTAGAATCCCATGGCGTGGGACCAACATTCGGTGCCATCCAGGCGCAGTGATCAGAGCCAGCATGATCAGTTCCTAAGACCTTTAAGAATCTCCAGTCGCTGTTGCTGCCACCCACTCCTGGACACACTGGAGGGTCCGACGGCTTCGCTACGAGGCACGCCACCAAGGCAATTTCCAGCCTCTGGCCTCTTTCACCCGTTATGTCCCTTATCCTAAAACCTTTCCCTGACCCTCTCACGTTCCCCAGTCCCTAGACCCCCTCCCTCTTTTTCTTCTATTTTTTGGGGGTGATTTAAAGCCTAGGAATTAGAAGCATGCCCGCCAGCGTCAAATAGACCTGGCCCTGCCACTCGCCGATTGCACAAGCTTAAAGCGAGGGACTCCGCGACTCAGAGCCTCCGCTTCCTCATCCGTCAAACGGGAAGGAAAGTGTTCCCACCGCCGCGAGTCGCTCCAAGGACTGGCATTCGGAACGCGAAGCCCTTTGCACGGGGCCGCGCACGTAGCAATGGCTTAATGAGCGACAGCTACCGTTCCCGTCACCGTCGTCATCGCCACCAGGACAGGCGTCCATGGAAAAATGTGATGATGGTCAACAGCGCCAGCATCCCCGTTTCCCCTTTTTCTCCTCCTTCATCTCCCCGCTCTCGCTCCCGACTTCGCACTTTGCCCGCATGTCCCCACCGTGCTCCGTGGCATGACACCGTCTCAGCTCACGTTCTCCCCGCCTGTCCCCTTGGTCCACGGCGCCCACACCCCAGCTCCCTCTGCCCTGCGTCCCCGCCTCACCCGCTGTTTCTCGGCAATGCCTTTCCTCAAGAAGATGCAGGCGGGGCCCGTGGGGAACTGCATGGGGGGGAGGGGGAGGGGCAGAGCTGCCAGGTGCTGACGATGTCAAGACGGCTCCCCCTCCTTCCTGTCCCCTTGGTGGTTCAGCCTCCTTATCGCCTCTGTCACTTCTTTGCCAACTCTTGCTGCCTCTCTTGGCCTCTTCCTCGGTCCCAGTGTCATAGAACTGTGACAGCTGGGTCGGAAATCTCTCCTGGGGTTGGGGAGGGATCAGAATCGTTGCTGGCCCCCATCTGGCTGAGTGAGACGGGAGGGGAGCCAGCTTCAGGGACTGTGGCCTTTTATCCCCAGAATGGGATTGGAAAAGTAGTTTGAAAAGTGGGGATTAGAGCAGAGGACACATTGAGTGCTCGCTCTAAGCCCAGCCTCTGCTGGCTGTGGGCACGTGAAGAGGGAGGGGACGTGACCCTGACCTCTGGGTACTTTGGGAACGTGGATCAATGAACAGGACGTGAGGTTGGCGTGACAGCCCGCCACCAGCAAGCGGGCATGCACAGCGGTTGACAGAGCGCTGTTTGTCCAGCTCTTCCCTTCCCTTCCTCTCTTCCTGAAGATCTCGGGGGTGGCGGGGAGCAAGGTGGGCAGGCGTCCACGCTGGTGGAGGGCTTGGGGAGAGTGACAAGTCGTGGCAGTATCAGAGCCCAAGGAGGCGATGGGGGTGTCCACCCTGGGCGTTGGGGAGGGGACCAGGGGCCTTTGGTGTGGGGAGCCAGAATTCAAACTGAGGGGGGTGTGGAGCGAGGGGGTGCCCCCACACAGGGGCTGCGTGGCCTGGAGGGGCAGCCTGGTGTAGGGCCATCTCTGTGGAGGTGCCGCCTTCGCCCAGGGTGGGGTCCCACATGAAGACGCCCGCTCGTGGGGGGCAGCACAGCGTGCGGTGTTGGAGCCAGCCCAGGCAAGAGGTCCCCACGGGGACGGGGTGGCAGCCCGGAAGGGAGATGGCCACACGCGGGGACCGTATTAAGAGTACGGGAATCGGGGTTCTGTTGGACGAGGGTTATTCATGCCGAGTGAGCTCTGTGGTGTTGGGCTGGAGCTGGAGACGCTGGTACGTCGTCAGGGGTGAAAAACCAACATGCACGACTGGTGCAGGATGCTGGGACGTGTGCTCTAGCTCTCCGAGAGGACGCAGAAGCGGTGCCACCCTGATCCTGGAGAACGCCTCTCGCGTCCAGATCTTGTGTCCTAAACACCATTCCCCACGAAAAGGAACAAAGACTCCTAGAGAAACGGCGGATTTCGCGACGGGCGCGCGACCTGCGTAAGGTGAGCCCCCAGCATCCTGCCGTGCAAGTCAAGAACGTGCTCAAGGAGTTTGGGGTCGTGTCAAAAGAACACAGAGGTCAGCTTGAAAAAGTTCCACTGGCCATGTTAGGAGCAATTTGAAAATCAAAACGAATAATAAATTCTATAGGATCACACAGGAAACCAGGAGTCCATACCCACGTAAATGAGAAGTGGAGCATTTGATATTTACATAGCTCAAAGTGTCTCCTTTAGAGTAATTTCAAAGGACAGGGGAATCAGGCGGAAGCCATCAACCAAATGACTGTGCCGAATGAACGTTGGTAGCGTGACAAACGGAAATCCCGCGTTTCAGTCGCATGCGGTGGAGTTACGGCTCCTGCAGCCTGCCCCCCGCCCCCCAACACACACATTGGCGTGGCAGACAGCAGTGTGACCCTTCACTCCCAGGCCTGCGCCACCTCCCTGCCTGGGGACGAGGCCCCACATCCTCTCGGGGCACGTGGGGCTCTCGAGAGGCACTGTGGTTGGCGGCAGAGCATGCGGAGCCTCCGGCAGACGGCGAGGGCCAGCACCTGGTCCTACGTGTCCTGGACGTGGGTGGACCTAGGGATTCTGAGTTGGTCATTCTTATGCCTCCGTGTCTCCATCTTTTATGTGGGATAATAAAAGTACCTACCAAGAAGGGCTGTCAGGAGGGTCTTTTGTGAGTGAGGACGTCCCGCCCAGGCCTGGCAGAGGGATGGGGCAGCCACGGCTGCTGGGGAGGCAAGTTTGCAGGACGGTGCAGGGGCGTGGCGGGGAGAGCGTGTCCCTGGCCCAGCATCCCTGCAGGGGACCCAGCTACACACCTGGGGGAAGTGTGGGGCTCCACATGGAGCCAGACTGACATGGGGACCCCAAGACACACAACGTCTAAGATCTAACTGAAAAGGTATTATTGGGCCTTAAACATTTTACTTGAACTTGATAAAAATGATGGATGCCCATTAGCTTGCCAGTCCTCTAAGGCAGAGCGTTCCGTTAGGAACTTTAAGCTGAGAAGCAAAAGCCATTTTAACGGTGCCATAATCACCCACCCCCATGACAAGCCCAGTTAGGCAGCCGCTGCCCGTGGCTCCCTGGTGAAGGATGTCGGGGCTACATTCTCTGCGGCTCTCCTGGCTCACTCCTCATGATCGCAAGGTGGCAGCCGCACCTCCGACCATCACATGCGGAAGGGAAGGGAGGCCACAACCAGGTCTCCTTTTTGATCGAGAAAAATAGAACCGACCATCTGTCCGGCATCGTGCCAGGGGCTGGGGATCTGAGGACGAGCAAAGCACACAGGGCCGTTGCCTGCCCGCGGGGTCGGTCCAGAAAACCATGCTGAGGATTCTGAGGCCAGGCCTGGTCACCGGGCGGTGGGTGGCAGAGCCAGGAGTCTCACACAAGTCACTGCACCGTCTCCCAGGGGACGACGGGCCCGGAGCCAGGCTGCCAGGTCAGAGCCCTGGTGCTGGCCTCCAGCGGCAGCCCTGCTCCCTGTCCTCAGCTAGCCTGGCCACGCCACCAGAAGGTGTGGCGAGCCTGAGTTTATGAGTCTGCTACATCACCCACGGTCCCGTGCAACAGCTACTCCGCACGGGGCTACGTGACCTTTACCTGAGTCCTCGGTCACGGCGGCTACGTTTCCGGGGCCCCGTGGCCGTCACGCTGCACGGGCCGGGGGTGGGGCTGCGGCAGGTTCTGTCGGATGCTGGTTTCGGCCGCTCCTGGCACACTGTCACACGCTCCGAGTGTGAGCTGTCACAGCATGCCCCAGAGCCTGCACAGGCCTTGACACAGCGGTGTTCAATAATTATTTATTGCAAAAAAATAAACAAATGAATCCCAGACCCTAGTCGAACCCACCGCCCACACACACACCACGCGGCCTGACTGCACCCCAGACCTGCCCGGGAGGAGGCGTCCCCCGCCAGCGTGCCCACCCCCGCGTCCCCCGAGTCCCCCGCCCGGCCCGGGCGGCAGGGCCTAGTAGAAATCTTCCAGGTCGGAGTCCGACTGTGAGGCTTGCTGGTTCTGAACCTGATTCTGCTTCCTGTAGAGACAGGCCACCTGGGGGGAGTGGGGGACAGGCGGTCATTAGTCCCGGGGCTGCCCCCCACCCCGCTCCGGACCACAGTCCACCCCTCCAAGCTGGCCAGGCAAGCCCCCCGCCGGGGTGGCCGTCCCTTCTGAGGGCCTCACCTGGGCACTGGTGGTGGCCTCCTCCGGCTTCTTGTCTTCACGGACACGGATGAACCGAGGGAAGCGCAGGGAGATGCCCTTCTCGCTGTCCACCTGGGGAGGCAGGGCAGCGATGGGTCCCCACCGGCCCCCAACTATCAGCCCCCGCTCCTGACCCACACGGCGGGCGTGGGGCTGGGCAGCGCGCTCCCACAAGGACTGAATGAGGTAATAACAAGCGTGGGAACCGGGTGCTTAGGAAATGCCAGCTGCGGGAGCTGATACGGACATTGTCACTAGGGCTGAGGGCTAGAGCAGCCAGGACGCGGGCTCTGGAACCAGGCCGGGGCTCGAATCCCGGGTCCCAATGCCCAGGAGCCTTGCGGACCGAGGCCACCCACCTGGGCCCCCTGGGGCTCTACTTCCCCATCGGTGAAATGGGGCTATTCAGTGTTTTTGTGTGAGGACTAAGTAAGTGTGTACGAGTGACGTGTCCACGTCACATAAATGCTCTATACTCACTGCTCCTGTCACTTGTTACCTAGGGTTTCTGGCTTTCTAAGGTGCAGCAAAGTGAGACATTTAAAAAAAAATCAAATTCAAAAATACGAGTTCCACCTTAAAATGGAAGTCTGCTTCTAAGCAGAAATGCTAGATTCTGAAGGGTGGGAAGAAACCTCCAAGAACGTTTTAAATGTGCGATTTCCTGCTCCTCTGAAGGAGGAAGCTGAGAGCTGTCCTACCCCGATCTTTTATGGAATCGCTAGTGAGAGAAGGAATTTTAAAACTCGGTGTCGTGAAAATCAATTACAGTTGAGGAAAATGCAGCAGGAAGTATCCTAAGCTTTTACTTCAAAGAGCTGCGTTTTCAAAATTACCTACGGGTGGAATTGTGAGGGTAAAGACAGCAATTTCACTGGGTTCTTTCTAGTCCTGGGGAATTTCTTTTTAATAAAAAGAAAACAAGAAACTTTGGAGCCCATTATCTGACTCCCAAATAAACCCCAAACTCAAGTCCTCCTGCAGCACCCAGGCCCCGCCCCGGACCCCGGGAGGGGCCGTCCAGGCCCCTGTCACTCACCAGGCCGCGTGCAGCGGGGTAGCTGGGCGACAGGGAGAGGTCGGCGCACTTGACCTCCCACACTGCGCTGGGCTCCAGCCAGTGGTCAGGCGCCACCGCCCCATCTGCCCGCACGTAGGAGCGCGGGCCGGGCAGCACCAGGGCCTGGGGACGAGGGGCTCAGAGGTAGGGGCTGGGGAGCGAGGGGATGGGGAGACATGCAGTGACACAGACACCCCCCCGAGTCCAACCTGGGGTGGAGGGAAGCAGATGGAAGAACGAGGGAGAGAGGCCCTGGGGGGTGAGACGAGGCACTGGGCACTAGGAGGCAGAGGCGGGCACAGAGGCCTGGGCGGGGGAGGAAACCCCAGTCACACCCGAAACCCGAGGCCGCAAGGCAGCACTCCGCTCACGCCCTGCGGACCTCGGGGGACCCCGCCGTGGCACCCCGCCCCACGCCACGCACCTGCAGGCAGTGGTGCTGCGCCTCCAGCGCGTCGTCGCTGAAGCCGGTGCCCAGCTGCGGGGAGCGCGGGGTCAGAGGCGGTATCCATGGCAACCGCGCGAAGGCGGGGCCCTGGCACCCCGCCAGCCCCTCGCAGGCCCCGACGGGGCGCGACTCCCCGCTGCGCCCCCGCCCCGGAGGTCACTCTCGTGGGCCCCGACCTCCCGCCTGGCCCAGAACCAGTGTCGGCACAGCGTCCACGCTGCGAGTCTTCCACCCGCCACGACGGTCAAGGCCACGCGACGCCCTGCATATCGCAGGACACCTTTAAGTGCCCACGGAAACGTCAGCGCAGCCCCTTCCGCACCGAGAGCCTTAATGTGACGTCC
The DNA here is from genome assembly GCA_028627145.1 of Eidolon dupreanum. NCBI lineage: Eukaryota > Metazoa > Chordata > Mammalia > Chiroptera > Pteropodidae > Eidolon > Eidolon dupreanum. Next base: position 90,135,468 of record CM053508.1, on the reverse strand, counting down.
CCGGCAACGGCTCTTTCGGAAAACTACTCTGATAACGTAAAATGGTGACGTCCGTGAACTGCACCACGGCGACACGGGTGGCAAAGTGCAGCGCCGTCCCAGCCGCAGCTGCGGGTCCAGGAAGCCGCCCAGCCACGGCCGGCCCTGCGTGGACGCCGCGGGGCTAGGGTTCTCGCAGCCAGCAGTGAGGAGGCCTGAAGTGCATGGCCCAGGCCGCTGACGGGAGGGAAAGCCTGCGTCCCTAATGACACCTGTTCCCTTCCAGACTTCTCATTCCGCGAGAGGAAAGGAATCCTTCTCTCACTTAAGCCGCCGCCTCAGAACTCAACCCCTAACACAGTTTCCTATATCTTCCTATGTGAAGCAGAGTTACCTGGAGGATCAGAAAAAGCAAATAAAAACTAAGAAAAAAAGCTACGGCCGTGGGGGAGGGGGAGCGCGAGGGCCGCCGGGCCACACCTTGCATATGGCCTGCAGCTCCTCGCTGTCCTCGTCGTAGGCGGCCAGCAGGAAGCCCCCGTAGCGGCCGGCCCGCTTGCCCCGGCCCAGGTAGGCGCCGATCACCACGAGGTCCAGTGTGTCGCCCACGCCGTCCAGGTAGTCCTTCTTCAGCTGGGAGGAGGGCAGGGGGTGAGGGGATCGGGGTGGGTCTGGGCAGAACGTCACACAGACGGACGGCTGAGGACGGCCACCACGGGGGACAGGACACAGAACAGGCCTCTGGGCCTGGAGAGAGGTGACCACAGCGGGAGAGCGGGCGACCACAGGGACCAGTGGGACAGGGAGACCTCGGAGTCCCCCGCACGCCCCCCGCCATGGAGGCACGGCCACGTGCTCCTCCACGGAGGTCATCCATCACTCCTTCCCAAAACGCCAACGAAGTGCCACTGCGTGCCAGGCGGGGGCCCGGGCCTGGGGACACATGGTGACTGCTGGCTAAGACGAGGAAGGTGTGTGGCCTCCCAGCCGCTCAGTCTGGGAGGGGAGTCGGACTAGACCACACGCACGCAGACACACAGACAACACACGCACACGCATGCACAGACACATAGATAGCACACACACAGATAGCACATGCACACACGCATGCACACGCACGCAAACACACAGCACACACAGCACACGCACGCACACAGATAGCACACACAGCACACACGCACACGCACGCAAACACACAGCACACGCACACACACACAGCACGTACGCACGCGCGCACACACGCACGCAGACAGCACATGCACACACGCATGTACACGCACGCGCGCACACAGCGCACGCGCGCACACACACGCAGAAGAAGCCAGCCAAGAGGCCCGCCAGCTCCACTCCCAACCATCTCCTGCTCTGGCCCCCGCCCCCTCACCTCCAGCATCTCACCAGACAACAGCTCCCCCACCCTACATGCTCCCACCTCTGCAGCACCCTACCCTGGTCACCACCCAGAGAGCGGGCGGGGGACCTGTGCAAAATGACCAGACCTTGGGACTGCCTGCTTAAACCCCGACGGTGTCCCACACCTCCAGAGGGAGACGCAGGCTGGCTTCGTCGTGGCTGCAGCACTCTGTGACCGGCCCGGCCACCCTGACCTCACCACCCCCCACACGTGAGCCTGCCCCTTCCTCAGGGCCTTTGCACGTGCCGTGCACCCCACCCAGACGCTCAGCTCCCATCTTCACGTGGCCAGCCCCTCGCTGCCGCCCGTGTCTCCACCCAAATGTGGCCTCTGGCGAGGCTTCGCCAAGCACCCGGAGTGCCGTGGGACCCTCGTGGGCCCGAGCCGGCGTCTCCTTCACGGCGCTCGTGACCGCGCGGATCTACCTCCCCTCCTCCGGGGTGCTAACCGCCCTCCCCACCTGACCCCAGCGGCCTCTAGCCAGGCGGACTCGCCCAGGGGAGAAAGCAGGGTGCCTGTCAGAGGCGGTGGGGGTCGGGAAAGGCTCCCACGCTCATCCGGGCTGAAGTGCGGGGCCTGCAGCCCACGGCCCCACAGGGGAGACTTCCGGACCGAGGGCCCCGCAGGACGGCTGGCGGGGACAGGCACCTTGAGCCAGTTGTGCGACCTCTTGGCGATCTCGTAGGTGGCATCGACGTCCAGGGTCTTCACCATCAGCCCCTCGCAGGAATCTGGGGGAGACAGAAACGAGGCTCCGGGGAGCTGTGGCACACAGTGGGCGGGTGCCGGGGCACGGAGGCCGCGGGCAGAGGCCCAGGTGGGTAGGGTGGTGGCCTCACCTCTCACCGACTGCTCCAGGAACTCGGCGATCTGGTCGGTGTCCTTGGTGTCCAGGGAGGTGGCGAAGACGAACTCGCCCTCCGTCTCCACGAAGTTCTCCCGCAGCAGCTGCCGGCGTCGGGAGAGGGGCTCACGCACCAGGGACTGTGGGGACAGGGTGAGAGGGGCCGGACGTCATCGAGGAAGGAGAATAAGCCCCCGGACAGGAAGCGTCGCCGTCACAGCGACAACGCCGCTGCGGAAAGCCTCGAGGGAAAACCACGTGACAGGACTGAGAATTCCAAGAACAGAGCGGGTTGGCGGCAAGGGCTGATGTCCAGCCAGAAGGACACCAAGAACCCACCAGACAGGTCACAAGTGGGCAAGTCACAGAGCAGACGCACGCGGCCCACGGGCCTGAAGAGACGCTCTACTTCACTAGCAAGTGCGAGGGCCAGCTGTCCCCCTTCAGCCACCAGACCGTCGACGACCACCTGGGATGAAGACGGTGGCGGCAGCTCATCCTCTCGAATGCTTCCACGTGCCCTGGAGGCCACTGCGCCCCGCGCCCGTGACCACCCGACCTGCCCGTTATAGATGGAGCAGGTGCCAGCGTTAGGTCTTTCTCACAGGGAAGGAACTGAGACCCGCGGAGCCTGAGTCACTCGTCGGGGGCCACACAGCTGCGAGTGGGGAGCTGGGACGCGAGAGCTGGCGGCCTGGCCGGATTCTTAGCCTGCACCCAGCCTGGGGCAGTGGTTCCCAAACTCCTCCGTCGCGGGACCCTGCGCACTCTCGAAATTGATCGAGGACTCGCCACAAAGAGCTTCAGGGCACATGGGCCACGGCTCTGGTGCTCACGTCAGCGACACAGTGTTAACAGCGTCACGTCCACACTGACCGTGTTAGAGACGAGAAACCTCAAGTACTTCACTAAATAAATCAAATCCAATACGCTATCCCAACCTTTCTCATGAAACACGTACACATTTTAAAAAAATTAGTGAGAAGAGAGGCATTATTTTGCATTTTTGCAAGTTCCTTAACACCTGGCTTAGCAGAGATTAGAACCTACATCTGCCTCTGCACCCAGACGGCTGCAGTACCCGAAGAAAATCCGCCTGACAAGGATGTGGGCTTGGAGGGGGGCCGGCCTCACAGCCCCCTGAAAGGGTCTTGGGGACCCACAGGGGTCCTCGGACCCCACAATGAACACTGCTGCCCCAGGGTGGCCTCCCAGCTCAATGACACAGCAGAGTCAGAAATGAAACTCAGGATGTCAGCTCCTAGGCTTGCAAACCCCCAACCCCTGCCCGCCCCCTGCCGGCTACCCCACCCCCCGGAAGCAGAGCAGGACTCACCTCTCCATTGAGGTAGATGAGGTCAAAGGCATACAGGCACACCTGCACCTGGATCTCTGCGGTGTCCACCTCCTGGGTTGGGGCAGAATGGAGGGCAGGGCTTGGGGGAGGGGCGGGGCGTGGCTGGGTCCCCCCCACTCTTCTCTTCACCAGATACTTGCTCTCCTAGTCTCCCTAAGAGCTGACAGTGGTGACGGCACAGAATTCTGGCCAGTAAGAGTAACAAGGTTTTCTGGGGTGCAGGCTGGGGGGCTCCTGGCACAGCCCTTTCGTGATAACAGAGGTGTAGGGAACTGGCTCCTCCCCCATCCCACTCAGCACCCCAGGGTGGGAATGCAACAGCTGGGGCTGGCAGCCATGCTGCCAGGGCTGGGAAGGATGCACCCTGCCTGACGCTGTGCCTCGGGGGACAGGGGACAGGACCCCTGGAGCCTGGGGGACGGGGGACGGGCCCCCTGGAGCCTGGGGCTGAGGGGTGAGGGCGGTGGGACGCAGGCGGGAGGCCCAGGCGACCTTGCGTTTACGGGTGGTGAGCACTTGGAACGGCTGGATCTGCTTCTTCTCGCGGTCCCAGGCCACAGCTTCGGCGTCCAGGATGAAGGACGTAACGGACGGGAGTTTGATCTGAAAGGCGGAGGGGAGACCAGGCTGCTGAGGGACGGAGGATGCGGCCAGCACAGGGAAGCAAGCCTCCCTGTTTGGTGGCTCTCGAGGTCCAGCGACGGCCCGGTGCCAGACACGCAGGGGCTGGCCCATGCAGCGCCCGCGCTGAGCCACCCCGGACCACTGTGGCTTCTGCCCCGGGAGCCAGGGCAACACGGGTACCTAGCACCCACCTTGGGGATGCGGCTGATGATGTCGGGGTACTTCCCTGTGTTGTCTTCCTGATTCCTGCTGAAGATCTTCACCTCCCCGCCTTCCAGGACATGGATCTGTGACAGCAGATGGGGGGAGGGGGGAATCAGAGCCTGGTCCACCCCAGGGGGCCCCTCCTTTCTCTCATGATGCCCTTTTCACTGGTAGGTTTCAGAAACTCTGGAGAAGGAACCGAGTGACCATCTCCATTCAAACAGCACCTCCCGCCCGTCTGAAAGCCTCCGCCATCTTTCCCAGCCCCTCCTGCCGTCCTGCTGTGCACGGACGCGCCGGGCCGTGTGGATGGCGTTAGGCTGCTAACGTCTTCCTGCCTCTCACTGTCCAGTTATTCTAATTCAGTGCGGTGGCCGCCCCTATGCAGAGCTACGCCAATGCCCCGCACGTGTGCAGCATCTGGAGAAACAGCCGTGCGGAACGTGAGTGCACGACAGGAAGCACGCACGCGTGTGTTCCAGCCGCTGTCACCGCTGTGAACCATTGTCGTGGTTTTCTCTCAGCGCACTGAGGCTCCACCCACGCGGCCAAGCACCACAGCACGGCGCCGCCCGTGCCCGCTCACGCGCCCCGGGAGGAGGACACAGATGCGGCCCCCCGGACAGGCGTCCGAGACCGCCGGTGAGACGCGGAGCCGCTACGAGGCCCACGTGGGGCAGCACGCGGCCAGCACCAGTCGCTCCCACGGCGATTGTCAAACAAAACCACTTTTGGACGAGCCAGCGACGTGGTTATTTTCACGCCCACTGCACAGGGGTGGGGACTGGGCCCCAGGAGGCGTGGTGCTCTGAGTCGGGGTGACCGCCCCCCGCCCCTGCTCCCTGGCACCTTCCTGTGCCCCCTCACCTGCGCCCTCTGCCCGTCGTATTTGTACTCGCAGGTAAACGCCGCCTCCTCAAAGCGTTTCAGGACCTCGCTGACACCTCGGGTCGGGTGGGCCAGCATTGGCTTGAGGGGGACCCCTGCGACGGGGGGGGTGCGTTAGGAAGGGTGGGGCAGAGGGGCTGCTCGCCGCGGAGACTTTACCCGCACACAGCAGTGCCACGTGCGAGGCCTGGGCGCCACACTCACAGGAGTCTGGTTGTCCCCGCTCCCTCGACTCAGCATAGAGAAGAGCTATGAACTGTCTATGGTTATGTACATTGGGGTGACAACCTTGGGATGACAAGGGGACGAGGCAGCAGGAACCCGGGCCCCTGGGTGAACCCTGGAGCAGAGTCAAGCGCCCTCGCTGGCCACCTGCCCTCCTCGGGACTCTCACGTGTGAGGGAGATTCTGTCTGGCCTGCTCCACTGCCTTTTGGGGCGTCTGCTACAGCGGCTTCATCTGTACCCCAACTAAGAGGTGGGGGACTCCAGGGAGAACGGGAGTGGGTCTGAGCACCGGGAAACAGGATTCCACCCTGGGGGACAGAGGTGCCCGTGGGGTGCCCCAGGAGTGGGGACCCCCACAGCCACCTGAAGGCAGAAGGCCAGGAGGCGGGGAGGCTGCAGGGGGCCGACCTCAGCTCCCACGATCCACGCCAGCCGTGCTCAGCGTGGGCTGCGGCCGGCCCTCGCAGGGCCCAGGGCGCGTACCTGGACTTAGCCTGCAGTGCCCCGGGGCCCGGGGCGCGTACCTGGACTCAGCCTGCAGTGCCCCGGGGCCCGGGGCGCGTACCTGGACTCAGCCTGCAGTGCTCCGGGAGCCGCTCCAGGCCGTGCTGCAGCAGCACCGGGACGACGCGGTCCAGGTCGGGCACCTCACTGGGGGGCGGGGACGGGACAAGGTGGGACGTTCCCCCCGGAACGCAGGCAGCCCGGGCACTCTGACCTCTGACTGCAAGGTCTACTTGTGCCTGCCTGTCACCTCATCCCCAGAGCCGCTCCCTCCTCTGACTGCAGCCACTGTCTCTGCTGTCACGGGTCTCCCTCAGCGTCACTATTCATTGCTCTGTCTCCCGTGGCCTGGCTGCCACCACCCCCATTGGTCCTCGAGACCAGAGTGTCTCTCACTGGACTCCACGGCAAAACCACTCAGGATGTGACAGCGGCGACGGGGACGAGCGTTCCTTTGAGGCCGGGCCCACCTCCGCAGAGCCCCGTGCACGGGTGACAGCAGGCCCCTCACCGCCTGTGCCCAGTGTCCCGCGGCCCCAGCCCAGAGCGGCTGCCTGGGGGCACGCGTGGCACCCCGCGGCCCTCCCTGGGCGGTCACCGTCTCGCTGTAGCCAGCCCTGGGCCAGCCAGGTCCCTCCGCAGGTCCCTCCTGGAGCCCTCAGCATCGCTGCGGCACGTCCTGACCATGCGCCGTGAGTCAGGCACCAGGCCCCCCGCGTCTGCTGCGGCCCTCCGCACGGCAGTCCCGTCTTTCACCCGCCGCCCGCACCGTGTCGCCTCCCCGTCCGTGTCACTGACCCTTCCCGGGCACCGCCTTCCCGGCCTTCGTCACCATCCCCGCGCCCAGGACCGACCTTATCTAGATCGGCACCCTGTGCCCTCACGGCCCCACGGGGGTCACTAACGCTTGCCGGCCACCGGCCCCTCCACGTGACCCCAGCCCCTCTGACCCCTGCCCAGCCCCGGGCCTCACCAGAACGTCTGCTTCAGGGTCAGGCCTTGCTCCTCCAGCCACGTCTTCCTGGCCTCTGCCGCCCTGCCCTTGCCGGCGTCCACCACGGCTGGGGGGAAGCCTGAGACGACACCCACCGAGGCGGCTCTGGGACGGCTGGACCCCTCGGCCCCCCTGGGGCGCAGCGGGCGATGAGGTGCACAGCGCGGGGTGTGACCTCGGCGGTGGGGGAGGCGCCGGGGGTGGGGGGAGGGGCGTGGACCTCTGCGGGGGAGGGTGCGGGCCGGGACACGGGGCTCACCTTGCCCGGGGGGTGTGAGGCTCACAGCCTGGGCGAGGGCGGCCAGCACCGACTGCTCGGCCAGCCCGAGACGCAGCCGTCCGCTCAGGGCTCTGGGGGATAGAGGGAGGGCAGCGGGCTGTTGCACGCCTGTCCGGCCCTGCCCTCTACCCCCGCTCTGCCTCCTCCGGGCTCCCCCAGCTCGACCCCTGGTCGACCCCCTCCTCAAAACCAGAGCCACCTTCGGAGCTGGAAGGGACCCGAGACATCACACGGCCCCACGTAACGGGGGAAGCTGAGGCCAGGCAGCACGTCACGCCCACTGGCATTTCCTGGGGGCGGCCAGCCTGGACCCAGAGCTCAGCCTGCCCCACTGGCGCCTGCGAGTGTGACAGCCAAGGACTTGTCTCCCGCAGGGGCCTCGCTGAGCCAGGGACCTCGGGTGCCAGGCCTAACGTCTCTAGCTCCCCTGCCATGGGCGGCGGTGAGGACACCAGGGCGAGGACACCAGGGCCTCGCGGAGCCGCGGAGAGGACGGAAGGGCGGGGCGTGTGGCCGGGCGGGGCGCCTGGTGTCCGCCACCGCCTCCTGCACTGCGCTGCCTTGCTCAGGCCCAGGCAGGTGCCACGGCGCCCGCCACGCGCCCGCCCAGGACCCTGCCCCGGCAGTGCCCCGAGAAGGGACACCCCCTCGGGGATGGGTGCTTCGTCACACTGCTGCCAAGGGGCTCGGGCGCCAGCAGCGCCCCGCTTCTGCCTCTCCCTGCTCTCACCCCTCCGCACCTCACGGCTGCACGCTCGCCGCACGCTCACCTGGCAATGAACCGCGCCTCCGAGTGGCGGCAGGCGACAAAGAGCCCTTTGATGATCTCTATCTTCTTGGCTGTGGACTGGAGAGATTGGGGACAGCGGTCAGGGCCTGGGGACAAAGGGAGGGGACACCTCCTCCCCGCCATCCCAGCCGCCTGCGGAGTTGACACCCTTGGAACACCTGCCCCCTGCACCCCTACTTCCCCCAGCCCCACGGGCAGTGGGAGGAACCAGCTCTCCTGCCTCCCTCCCTCCCTCCCCAGCTTTATGCAGCAAATAACTTGAGTCCTGTCACATGACGGACACTAGGTCAGGTGCCAGTCTCGAGAGAAGGGCCCCTCAGTGCTGAGAGTGGGAAGTAGGGAGGGCACCCCCGCACCCCACAGCGGAGCTGAAGCGACCCGGCCCCAACCAGTCTAAGCGGAAGTCCTCTTGCCTCACACGGCTTTGGGTCCCCGAGGTGAGGCGCAGAGGGTCTGGGTGCTGGGCTGGGCCGTCCTGCCCGCCCTACTCACCGCACTGCCAGTGAGCCGGGCGATGTCCCGGAATCTGGCGAAGACCCCAGAGGCGGTAAGGGCGGGCGGGGGCAGCATGAGCCTCTGGGTGCTGCGGCTGTTCTCAGCCACCAGGCCCACGTCACCCTTCTCCGCTGCCTCAGTCCGGACAGACTCGAGCTGCCGACCTGGGGGTGCGCAGAGCCGGGGGTTGAGGCTGAGGAGTGTGCCCCCAACGCTGGCCTCAGCCCTTAGGCCCGGCCCCAGGCCCTCCCCTCCGTCCCCGCAGGCTTCCTGGCTGCGATGCAGGCCTGGTGCCCGCACAGAGCCACAGCCACCTCCCCTGCCGTCCGCCCCGCCAGGCCCTCCCCACTGGCTGGCCTCGCTCTCTTCGGGGTCCCGCTCCGGTGTCTCGGATCCCCCCCACCGCCCCACCTTCTCCAAGCTCCGCTCCGTCGGCACTGCCGCCCCAGCCCCTCACCCGTGGCCTGGGCCACCGCCTTGAGGAGGACACCGTCCCCGACGCCCAGCTCCAGGCCCTGCTGGGGCGGCCCCAGCTGGCTGAGGCTGAGGTAGAGGATGGGTAGCAGGTCGGAAGGCGACAGGGCCACCACGGAGCGCAGCAGGTTGCTCAGCGTCTCCACCATCCGGAGCCTGAGGATGGAGCGAGTGCCAGGCGAGGCGCAGGGCCACAGGGCCCCCCCCAGCCCGGCCGGCCCTGCCCGTTACCGAGCCGAAACCTCCTCGATCTTCTCGAACGTCCGGGCCACGGCCAGATAAGGGACCCTGGGGAAGGAAAGGGGACACACGCACTGTCCCTCCACCGCCCACCTCCCCACGCCTCCCGGGGACAGCCTTACGAACTCCCAAACGTAAACGTGTGCCACCGGGAACCCCACTCCCTCCCCAGGGTTTTCCCTCTGTCCCCTTCAATGCTGTGGACTGTGTCCCCGAAACATGATGGGACAGATGTGACAGTTCCCTCCAACGGAGGCCTCAGTGAGAGGCGCCCCCACAGCGACAGGCACTGGAGAGACAGCGGGGGGGAGGGGCTCACTTTTGGCCCTGCTTCCAGCAGGCGTCTTCGACGGGATGGTAGTTGTTCTGGGCAGGGTTGTAGTTGGACGGCTCCAGCGGGCTGTGGAGGCAAAGGGGACAGAGGGGGGGCGGGCGCCTGGTCACGGGGAAGCCGGTCCTCCAGCACCGACTGGGCCCCCACCACGGGCCAGGCGGTTCCAGGCCCAGACGTGAGAGCGAAGTCTGTGGACCTGGAGCTCATGGTCCAGTGGGAGGGTCTCAGGGGGGCGGGGGAGGAAAACACACAAACACAAACACACACGCACAGACACAGACACACACACACACACATAGACATACACACACAGAGACATACACAGACACACACGCACAGACACACATGCAGACACACAGACACAAACACACACACACATGCAAACACACAGACACAGACACGTAAGTAATGCTAGATATTAAATGCCTCTGAAACCAAAACCGGGCCGGGGGGACAGGTGGCTGGGGAAGGCCTGCGGGTGCACACGGCGTCGGGGCAAGAGCACTCCAGGCGGGGGGACGCGAATGCAGAGGCTGTGAGACCTGCGGCACAGACTCGCTCACCGAGGGCCAGGATCGGGGCCGGCGGGGTCACAGCAGGCGGCGCGAGCTGCCCCTGAGTCCGTGGACCCCTCTGGGTCTCTGGGCCACGCCGCCCCACACACGCGGCCACGGACTCCTCCACTTTCCAGGCGAGGACGCAGGTGCAGAGTGGCTGAGCGGCGGGCCCCCCGATGGTGCCCGACACCCCTGCATTGCAAACGCCCACAGATGGGCCTCACGCTGCCCTGGCCGCAGCAGAGCCACAGGGGCCACGCCCCGCCCCAGCCCCACCCGCTGGGTGGCCCTGAGGACGCAGCGGCCCCAAACCCGTGTCTCCATCCGTACAGGGGCCACCGAGCCCTCCCAGGACGTGCTGTCACAGGGCCGAGCCAGACGCTCAGGCGGGGTTCCCGCATCGCGGGGCATTTTGCAGAGAGCATTTTTAAAATAACCCTGACTTCCCAGCCTCAGGCCTGTATCTGTACCAAAACGGGGGGGCGGAGGGGGCCGGAGGAGACTCAGGACCCCTTCAGCTCTCCGGGGTGATTCCGGTGCCAGGCGGGGTGGGTGCTGAGCTGGGCGGAGCAGGCGCAGCTGTGGCCGGCGAGCTAGGCACACTCGACAGCGGGGAGACTTCCACAGCAGACCGCTTGGCCCGAACCCCAGCTCTCCCGGGCCCCCGTCCGGGACCTCAGCGGGGTGCAGAAATCACACAGCAGTGACAGCAGCTGCCACCTGCTGAGGCTGGCAGCGACCAGACGGCCAACTCTGGGGAGGTACTGCCCAGAAAGGCTGTCACTCCCCAAGGTGACGCAGCTGGCACCCTAACCACACCGCCCCGCCTCCGCGCCTCGCTTTCCCCATCGCGACGCGGGGGTAGCATCAGCACAGATGGCTGCCAGCCGAGCAGAAGCTGCGCCGTGCCATCGACACGTCCCCACACAGAGGTGAGGCAAGGTCCCGCAGGTTTGTCTCCTGCCATCAGAGATAGACAAGCGATCAGGCTGGGAATCGCATTAAAAAATGATCACAGTTTCTCATGGAATAAAGAGAATGTAACACTTTATGTGCAGGACGCTGATTCTGTTAGAGAATCTCATTCATAAACATGAAAGCAGACACACGCCCGGGAGGCGAGACGGGGTGGTGCGGCAGAGCCTGGGGTTCGGATGGGGGGACCCGGATGTCGGGCCTGGCCCCACTCCCACCATCCCCCACAGGACCCCCGTGGGGATGAAGTAATGCAGCCTGACAATCCTCAGGCGCCACCCCCGGCACACAGGTGTTCAAGAAAGGAGACTGACTGTCCCCACGGCGCAGCCGCACCCCGAAATGGCGCCGTTCAACCTCACCAGCAAGGTCTCAGCTGGGACCAGCATTACGAACCCCTCAAACATTCGTACCGGAATAATTAGAGCCGAAAGGACGTGTTGTGGTTCTGCCTTCTTTTCGGAGGCCCCGGATACAACCGAGGCGACGCTGGCTCATGGCACGATCCCTTCCAGCCCGCTGTCCCCTCTGAGCGGCGGACTGACTCACCCCTTGGGCGCCTCCTTCCTTGGGGTGCCAGACCCCTCTTCTTTCGTTTCTGTTTTGACTGCCGGCTTCCGGGGGGCTAGGAAGGAAGCCAGGAAATTGTGGGTCCCTTTCCCTCCTGGTAGCCGCACCCCACAACCGCTGTCCGCCCAGCCACCCCGTTGCCCCGGAAGGGGTGCCCAGCCAGGAGGATGCATTAGACCTAACTCGAGGGCAGGCCACAGGGATCTGTGGCTGTCTGAAGAAAGTGCCACCTGCCTGTCCCCTGCACAGCCCCGGGAGGTGACCAGGAGGTGACCGGGAAGAGAAACGCACCAAAGAAACTGCTGAGCGTCTTGGGACCCCTGGCGGGAGGCTTCGCCCGGTCCTCCTCCTGCAGCCCCTGGCCCACGGCCGCTCCGGGCTCTGAACCACTTCCTGCCGGGGACTCTGCTTCCGACGAGCGAGAGGTCAGGCGACAGGCCAGACAGTGACTGCAAACTTTCCCACCCCAAGTCTTTCCTTTTTAACCCCAAGGTCATTCTGACCCTACAGATGGAAAACCTGAGCCATCTTGCCCTTTGCCTTTCTCTAGCAGAGGTTTTGAGCCTCGGGCCTGAGGCTTTTCCGTCGGTGCTAACCCACGGAACTCCAGCACTCGGCCCGACACCGGAGACCTAGGGAGAGCGACACAGAGAAATCCCGGCCCGACGAGGAGGCTGTGGCCCTGCTCCTGCAGCTGCAGGAAGGCGGGTCTGAGCCGCACCCTAAAAACATCCCCGCGGCACTGCTTCCGACACAGCTGCCCCACTGGCACCGGACTGCAGGGTTTGATCTGCGACCTGCGGGGTAACGCCGGCCTCTAAAATCCCCTAAACTGGCCTAAGATTCCCAGTTATCTAACTTCAAAAATTATTGCTCAAGTAACGATACTTAGCACCTACAAGCTCTGAATGTTCTGTTACAGGATGATTGGTTCTTTCTCCATGGGCAAGGAGGAAAAACGGTAACAGAAACAACAGTAAAATCTACGATTCCCCTAGAATGTGCACTGATCAGCACATTTGGGAATCTATGTCTCATTCACGCGAACTGTCAGCCAAAGACATCTGACCCGAAGACCACAGATGGTGAGAAGGGGAGAGGAGGATCGGACACTCACCACAGGCCTCGGGGGGCATGGGGGGCAGGTCCTCCTCTTCTGCTTCCTTCTCTTCGGCCCCTTCCGACTCTGGGGCACTTTCTGTTGGGGTCTCCGCTTCTGATGGCAGACAGAAAAGTAAGATGGCAGAAAGTCACTTTGATGCCCGAGGACATTCCAGCTCCCGAGACATTCTGCCCCTTTTGTTCTTTCTTGAGCCGGTCAAGTGTGTCTATAGTGACCAGACGTGGTCAGCCTCTGGCCCTGGGGCACCTCACCCCAGTGTCCACCTGTGCCGCTGATCGACGCCCATCTTTTCTCATAAACTATTATTTTAGAATAATTCACTGCAAAATAAGAGTTTGATAACTTTTATGATAACCTGTTTTAGATTATAATTAAAAACTTTAAAACTGACTGGAGAAAGTCACACATACCTCCAGGTTACCATTAAAAATGGAATAAACTTGGAAAAAAATGTGCCCTAGTAGAAAGAGGCCACCCACCTCCATTCCCCTCGACACCGACAACAGCTGAAACTACACAATTTACAGTGAAATTTGTTACTGACTAAAAAACTGCCACCAAGAAATGAAATCTCGACCAAACTGAAACCTTCCCTGGGCAAGATGAACCGAATAAGGACCTTTTATTAAACAAACGGACTGACAGAAGCAAAGGCTGCGATTGTCACAGCTCAGGCCTCTGTGGGTCAGGCCTTTACGGCACGTTTCCTGGTGCCACCAAGACGCAGGGAACCCACAGGGACACAGCGAGACAGGTGACATTTTCGAGGGGAACTGGTGACATCTGCTCCACATTTTTTTCTTTCAACACGTGTATTATTTTCTTCAAGTTCCCAAGTTGCTAGAACATAAAGGATGGTCTGGACATAACTACGTAATAAACGGAACTGGCACTGGATTAGCCTAGGGGCACCCTGAAAAAATGACGAAGACACCAAGGGCGCTGTGAAAGTCTGGGAACCTCTGCTTTCTGGCATAATTTACAAGGACAAAAAAATCATTTAGAGAAACATATTTTCCATAAACTAGGGATAAAAGTGGGAAGCCGCGTTTGACTGAACACTGAATGAACCAAATGACTGTTCCAAGACACCCCCCGAACGGGGATCCCCGCGGCTGCAGGGCCGTCCTGCAGACGAGTGCGGCCCACGGACACCGGCTCGACCAGTGGGGTCCCACACAGTGCTCTGGGAAGCCCCGTCCTTCCGGACTGCCCACCACACGAGCGTGTGCACACACGACACACACAGACACACGGGCACAGACACACACGCACAACAGACATACACATGTGCATGCACGTGACACATTTGCACACATGCACATGCATACGCACAACACACACGTGCTCGCACACAGACACACACGTGCTCACACAACACACATGTGCACACACAACAGACGCACATGCACACACACAGACACACACACTCTCTTCTCCTCCGGGTGTCTCACCTTCCTCCTTCTTCCTCTTGGCTTCTCTGTCCTTGTCCTCGCTCAGCTCTCCCTCATGTGTCCGTTTAGGAAGCTGCTTCCGAGCTGAGAAGGCAAAGGGCTCGGTGTGGCTGGCTCGCTGCCGCCTGCCCCGGCCCGTCGATGATGGATCCCCGAGAAGGTTCTGGGCCCTCTCCGTTCTCCACCTGCCCTCAGCCACCACCCAGCACAGGCCTTGACCTTCAGGTCAGCTGCCTCGGGCTGTGTGACGTGTGACGTGAGTGGACTACTCAAACTCTGAGCCTTGCTGACCCTACCTGCAGAACGTCCACAATCCCAAAGGGCAGCAGCAGCAGCAAAACAGCGGCCAGGCTGACTCTGGTGACGCCCGAGCCCCGTCTGCCCCCCCAGGCGCCTGCCAGCTCCCCACGTCCCGGACAGGTCTCCCAGGGCCTCAGAAGCCCGGAGCAAAAGAAAATCAGCAGGCCCTGGGAGTGACCGTCACCGGTGACTGGCGGGGCTGGTGCACGAACACCCTAGCTCCTCACATGTCGAGCAGACAATTCTGGGCGCACGTCGATGCCGACTCGCAGAGCCCCCCAAGAATTAAGCATCAGCTGCCCGTGTGTCGGGGGCCTGAAAACACGTCTTTTATCGTCAGCCTCCCCGTCTCCGAATCACTGTGTCCTCCCCCAAGAAACGACTTGCCCTCGAGTTCTGTTTCAGAGCTTGGGAGCCGGCTTCTAGAAGACTCTGAGCTGGTACTAACACGCGCTGGAGAAAGGGCAGCTGTCATCGTTTCCATCAACTGTCACCTTCTCCCGGGTCCCCGGCCCACACTGGCTCCTGCACGTGGCCCAAGGGACCTTCTATCAGCTCTGGCTGGCACTGTCCCCACTGCTCGAAAGCCTTCCGTGTCCACTCCACCGCCCTGCCGTCCGCACCTGACCTCTAGCTTCCCCGGGCCGAGCTGCACGTCACCGTCCAACCCCACCCCCGTCCAGCTGCTGCTGTTCCCAAGCACGCCACGCTGCGTCACCCCCTGGGACTGGCACATGCTGCTTGGCAGCCCTTGGGGACAAAGCCAAACTGTCACTTCCCCTGAAACAAAGTCCCTGACACACCCCCAGGCCAACCTCAGTGTCAGCCCTGAGCCTCTCCCCGGGGTGTGACCCGCGCCCCCACCCACGGCTCCCGCAGCCACAGGACAAAGCTGGGGCTCCCAGCCGCCCACACGAGGGCCCTGGGAGCCAGCCCCACTCTCCTTCCAAGCTCGTCCCTCTCCACACACTATCCTCAAGCTCTCCCTGCCCCCCAAATCACATCTATGCTCCATAAACACTGAAATGCGTGGGACACCCTAACACGCCAGGCTGTGCCTACTCCAGGCGCACCCCGACCCGTCCCGAGCTGGCTCCGCCCTGAGCCCCCGCAGCGGCCTCTGCTGCCACCGCCACTTCTCACGCCACACATCCACCGGCGGTGCGTGGCGAGCCACACACGCCACCATAACCCTCCTGGTGTCTACACCGAAGAGCAGCAAACACCCGGCGAAGGAAGTCCTTTGCCCGAGGAGGCGCGGCCAGGGGGTGGTGGAGCCGGGCTGTGACCGCAGCGCGGCTTGGGGCTGCAGGGGGACAGCCGGCGTCCTCACCTGTGCGCCGCTTCGGGATGCCGGGCGTGGCCGGGCTGCGCTCCCGGGGCGAGGCCGCGGCGGGCTTCTGGAAGGCAAGGAAGAGCGGTCACCACGGGAGGGCGAGGAGGAGGGGACGCCCAGCGCCCTCCGAGCAGCGAGCAGCGGAGAGTGGGGAGGGCTTGAAACCCTCATTTCTCTGTGCCCCGCCCCCCGCCCCCCCCCCGGCCTCTTACCCGGGGCCACTACTCCACCCTCCCATGGTTTTGGGGTCCCAGGTTCTCCCCATCGTGGACACCGATAGCAACTCTTATTTCTTCTAAAGCAACACAATCTTTGGTGTTTAGCTAGGCATACGACGGCCACCTGAAGACACTTCCCAGCCTCCCTGGCGGTGGGGTGTGGCCAGGGGCCTGAGGACAGCTTCCCAGACCCCCATGCAGGGAGGTGTGGCCCCATGCCTCAGTTCTGCACTGCAGCCCAAGGGGAAACGACACCCCTTCTCTTGGTTCAAGAAACCTTCAGTCAGGGCGAGTGGCGTGCCCGCCTCTTCCCCACGTGGACATCCATGGGCAGGAGCGAGCAGGCACAGCGCGGACAGCAGACGCGGTGGGCTCTCTGACCCCAAGCCTGCCACACGAATCCCGGACTTTCTGTGCCCGTTAGAGAGACGGATCCCTACCTTGCTTAAGTCACTGTCATTTGCGTCTTGGCTTCAGTTACTGACTAATCTTACAGGGCCCGGTGCCGGGTTACGGAGAGCGTGTCCCGCGGCCCCCATCCACTCTCCCTGGCGATGCGGGGACTGGGCGAAGCCCTCTCCTGCTCTGGCAGCTGGCCCGTGTCAGGCGGTGCCCACACAGGGCACCAGGACGGACCTGGGCCTGGATGCGATTTATACTTCCAGAGCTCGCAAGCCCTGTCACGTGGTGCCCCATCAGCCACCAAACCCTCTCCTCAGAGCTCCGAGCCCCGCCCCCAAGCTCAGCGGCCCCAGCACCCACCGGCCGCGAAGGTCAGAGCTCCAGCTCCGCAGTCCAGGGAGCAGGGTGCTCCGGGGGAGCAGCTGCACCCTGCGGCTACCGCCTCCACGAAGCCGGACCTAGTTCTCCTTTCACCCCGGACCACTCGACAAGCCTTTATGCTAAACTCTGTCTTCGAATCACTCTCTTTCCAATTGGAGCCTGAAGAATACAATGTGGCCCCGAAGGTGTTTGGAATGCTGCCCAGGAAAAGCTTCCTCTGTCCCTCTCTTGTTCTAAACCCACAGAGCCCTAGTGGCCTTAGGGCCAAGTCCCAGCTCCTAAGACCCATGACAGCCGGGTCACACAGCAAAGGGCAGAGGGCATCGGGGCTAACTGGCTGAGCTGGAGAGAGCCCAGCCATCGCGGGGGCCTGAGGAGCAGGGGGGAGAGGCCAGAGAGCGCGACAGAACGACGGGAGGAAGGCGAAGAGTTGCTGCTTTGTCAATGGACAAAAGGTGGCTCCTGGCAGCTGGAAAAAGCAGGGAAAGAGACCGTCCCCTCGAGCCCCAGAAACGCGGCCCTGCCCACACCTCGACTTCAGCCCCGTGAGCCCCACGTCCGCCTCCTGACTCCAGGCTGGGAGATGATACGCTGCCGTGACCTCAGGCCTGTGGTGAAGAGTCATGGCAGCAAACGAGACACGAACGCGAGCCGTCGGGGCAGGTTTCGCCGAGGTGACAGCAGAGCAAAGCCCTGACGGAGTATGGGCCCGGGCCGTGTGTACGTGGGAAAGGGGCGCAGGGAGGGGACGGAGCGAGAGGCCCCCATGGCGTGCGCGACTGGGCAGAGCGAGCCCAGGGAGGGCCGCAGTGGGGGCGGAGGCGGCTCACGGAGGGCCTCGTCACCTGGCTGCCGCCCCTGGGGCATCGCGCAGGGAACAGGAGCTGGCTTTGCCACCAACAGGCCGAGAAGCACTGCATTGGGGGCATCATCCGAGCAACGAGCAGGCATTGAATGGCTTAACGAGAGGAGACGAGCCCACGTGTCTAGAGAAGGCGATCAGCTAGCCACCCGACGACAGGGGACGTAGAACGTGTCCCAGCCCTTCTTCTGCATGGGCATCGTGTTCAGAACTGTCCATGAACTGACCGCTTTCACCTCCACAGCCACCGGTGGGGTGGGGGCCACAGGGAGCTGCATCGAGGTCAGAGCCTGCCCAGGTCACAGGGCGGAGGCAGAGTTCAGACCCGAACCTGTCTGCTCGGCGCACAGCCTAAAGCCCTCCGGCCCCGGGCAGGGGTCCAGAGTCCCCTGCGCAGCCGCTGCCCTCAGTCCCGTGGGCCGGTAGGAGCTACGGCTTCCCCCGGAACAAATGGGCAGAGCGCCGCGGCCTACCTGGCCCCGGGGGGGCGAGCAGGCTCCGTCCTCCTCTTCGCCCTCGCTGCATAGGACACGGGCCGCCTTCCTCCCCGGCCTCTTCACCGGAGAGTCGCTCTCAGGCACTCCATTCCTCTCCTTCAGCGCCACCCTGGGAGGTGGGGAAATAGGGGTGTTCCAGCAAAAAGTAGGGCGCTGCCCCACACACGCCAGCTCCTGCGCTACATTTCATTCCCTTCCTTCCCCTGCAAGCAGTCAGCGAACATTTTCTAGGGGTCTCCCGGGCTCATACTCCTAATCATCCCTCCTCCCATCGTACATCTCCGGAGGCCTCCTATGTGCCCGCCCTCCAATGGGGACGCTGAGGAGCAGGTGGGGTCCCTGCTTAGGGCAGACACTGACCTCCAGCATCCATCTGGAGACCCCCTCTGTCCTACAAGCCCCCGAGTTTTAGCTAGGTGCATGGCCGCTCAGCTAGGAACTACGTTCCAGCCTCCCCTGGGGCTACAAGATGGGTTCTGACCAACAGAATGCTAGTGGCCAGGAGTGACACATGCAACTTGCTCTGACCGCTTGCCCTCACGGTGTCTCAGCCCTGGGACTCGGACTTGCCGACCCGCTGTGCCAGTGCAGATGGTCATGGCAGAGCTGAGGGGGACAGGTCCGGGTGGGGGAATCTGGGTCCCATGACAACCTAGTGGTACAGAGCTGCCTACCTGCTCTGAACTGCCTGAATGGCTCAAAAACAAAATCTTATGAGAAACCTTATTTTGTGACTGGTTTCTGTTAAAGCGACCCTACTACTCCCCGACACCAGCCCCGAGTGGGTCCTAGCCTGGCGAGGAACACGGGCACAGACCAGCGAAGTATGATGCAACACGGAGGTTGTTGAAGGTGCTGGGACCAGGGCTGACTCCGAGGCTCCTGTACCCACAGAGCTCGCGGTCTGGGCAAACGACTCCCTAGTCGGGTTGGTGACGGCACGCTCGTTTATGAAACATTATCAAAGAGAACGCAGTGGGTTTGTAACACCCGCAGCCCCGAGTCCTGACAGATGAAGGTACGAACTCGCCACACCCGGCCCGGTACGTACTTCAGGGGGGGCTCCGTCTCTCTGACGCTGCTGGGCGCCTCCTCCTCTGGCTTCTTCGCTTTGCCCTCTGTCTTGGGGTAGAAAAATGACCTGGAAGAGCACAGGGTGGGGAGGCGGGAAGGGGGGATACAGCACTGATGACCCTCTGATCCGTGATGTCCTCTGCAGCTTCTGACGCCTGTTCCCGCCCCGCACGGAACAGATTTCGAACCGTCCCAGGTCTGTGCGGTGGGTGTCCAGGCCTGGGTCTGTCTAGGACCCATTCCCTCCTTCTGGGAACAGCCCTCCATTTCTCTCTTGGGGGGCCCCTTCCCCCAAATTCTCTCAGTACCCGAGATTTACATGGTCCTGCCCTTCCACCCACAACCGACCGGGGTGGGCACACGCCCCAGGCTCGGCCAGTTGGAGCCCTGCATCCTTGCGGCTGCAGTGACCACGTCAGGGACCCGCAGGTGGCCCAAACTAAGCCAACAAAGCAGGACCCTAGATATTGTTGGGACAGATGAGAGAGAGACAGCCTCTTGCCACTGGGACTGCTAACTCTAGGGTGCCACAGGCCCAGGGGAGAGAGAGGGCCAGCGTGACACAACATGTAAGCAGAGCGGAACAGGGGGGAGGGACGGATTTCCCGGGGAAAAGTACTGGCAGATGGGTCCAGCTATTAACTCCTGAGGTTCCAACTACGTGGCCACGTCAGTCCTCTCTTTCCTGAAACCAGCTGGCGTTAGTACAGGGCTTCTCGGTGTCGGCGTGACATGCCAGGCCGGGTCATTCTCTGCTGCACGGGGCTGTCTTTTGCATCTAGGATGTTTAGTAGCATGCCTGGCCTTTATTCACTAGAGGCTAATGGAAAACCCCCCTCTCGTCCCAGCTGTGACAACAAAAACCATCTCCAGACACTGCCAGACGTCCCGTGGGGGACAAAACCACCGCTAAGAACCACTGGGTCAGGGTTTCCGAATCTTGCAGCAAAAATGTTTCAGTTAATACACGATCCGTTTTCCATATCCCGCTCCCTATTTTCCATACTGGCCAACTCCTGGAAATGGCAACTTGAGTGCTAAGAAAAGGCAGAGTTAGAGGAGGAAGCAGAGAATTCGGACAGGGTCCCTTACATGATACTCCGCTGCATGATGGCGTCAGAACTGTCCCTTCCTCACTCCTCCTCCTCTTCTCCTGTCAGCTGTTCCTGAAACAGACATCCAAATGCTTAGAATACTTTGATCTCTATGCAGAGATCAAAACTCATAAACCTCCTCCTTTCAGAAATTGAAAACAAAACAAAACAAAACAAAACACTAAGTCAGAAACATGAGTTTCCCCCTCAAGAAGAAACTCTCATTTCTCTGGACCAGAACGATTTGCCAGTGAGATTTATTAGCACAGAAAGAATTCCAAGTCTGAGAACAAGAAGCTTCCTTTCCGTATGGAGCCGCTGTTTCTCATTTATACCGACCTTCCCGCCTGCTACCCAAAGCCAATCCGCAGGGGGCACACACTTGCTCCTCACCACCCACACTGACCCCATCGCAGGCACTGGCCCGGCTTCGCCTTCTCCCACCTGCTCTGTCTAGAGATCATGTAAATCCTTTCAGAATGGCTCACATCTCTCTCCCCGCTACGTGATGTATAAAAACCCCTGGCAACTCCAGGCAGTGGGCATGCTTCCTTTCCACCCCGCACTGCTGCTGGGGGTTCAGACTTCATGCCCAGGACCTGGTCTTTTCTGGCTGGCAATCACCTCATAAGCCCTTTTGTTTACAAAAAAGGCTTCAGCTATGGAAGTTAAAATTTGTTTAACCAAAGGGATTGTCTCTTTTGTTCAGTGACATGACCACAGTACCCAAAACAATGCCTGACACTGGCACATACTCGTCTTTGATTACTAAAAATTGAGGTAACAAAAACATTACTGAAAAAGTTAGGGTTCATACACAGGATCTCTCAAAACCTGGAGGCCGTGGTGACAAGTTAGGGTTCATACACAGGATCTCTCAAAACCTGGAGGCCGTGGTGACAAAGTGTGACATAAAAGGGTCTCTACTGTTGAACAGTCTGAGGATGACAAGCTGAAGGCTCAAGCCTGCATCTCTTCTGGTTAATAAAAGCTCACATATCCTGACCTGTCCATTCCCCCAGCCACACCTCACCGCTGTGAAACATTTTACACCTTGCCCCTAAATATGCTGCTCTTCCTCATCCTTTGAGACTTAAAACAGCTCAGTATCCCTCGAAAGACAACCGCAGTCAAGGGCGAATACAAAAAAATGGAGGATGCCAGTTCTGAGTACCACCTGAGACTGGTGTTTAAAACACCCCCACCCCACTCCCTGACCCACTGATTCAGAAGCTCCGATGATGGACGGAGAAATCCGTAGGCCCAGTGACCGCCCCGCGGATCTTGAGATGTTCTGCTCTTGTCCCCACCAAGTGCCCTGCCCCTTATCCTTCGCGCTTCCCCTCACCTACGGGACACCAAAATCCTTTTCTCTTCCCTCCCCAAGCTCCTCTGACACGGCCTCCGCCCATCTGGGCAACGGTAAGCACCGGCTGCTCAGCTACCCTCGGCTTGGCCGCACTCCCTCGGACCCCCCCACCCCGGCTTCCCAAACTTTGGCCTCCTTGCCGTCCATCGCGCCCCGTCTTGGCCCGTCCCTTGGCTCCGCCCCCTCACCAGGTATACAGGAGATTCCCGACCTCCCGAAAGGCCGTTGCCTAGACGCAAACCTTACCATTGACTTCTCCCTGGCCCCACCTCCGCCCAGCCGGGCCCATCCCTTAAAAGCCCACCCCGCCTCTCCAACTGGGCCCCCGCCGCGCTCACTATTAAACTTCTCGGGGGCAAACCCCTTTCGAGCGGCCCGCAGCCCACCCAGGTTGTCCCGGACCACCTGACCACGCCCCCTCCAGGTGGCTCCACCCCTCCAGGCCGCACCAGGAACCCTGCTCCGGCCCGCGTCTACCCCCCCGGCCCCCTCCCTCCGGCGCACGCCGCCCCGCTGCCGGGGCTCCCACTGCGCCCCCGGCCGCCTCGGCATCCCGCGCCCGGCTCCCCTGCAGCCCACCGACCAGGCGAAGTCGCGGCCCCCAAGCGTGCGACACGCGCGCCACCCCTCGGCCCCGCGCGGGAGGCCCCACCTGCCTCGCGCCGGCCCCCCGCGCGCAGTCCTGGGCGTCACAGCCGGAACCCTCGGCCGCTCGACTGCGGTCCCAAATTCGCGCCACGGAATTCGCGCGCAGACTTCGGCGGCCGGGGGCGGGGCCGGCCCGGAGGGCGGGGCCTGGGGGACACCCGCGCCGCCGCCGCGCGATGCACGCCGGGAGTTGTAGTCTCCAGCCGTGGGCGGCCGGGGGAGGGGATGAAGTGGGGCGAGCCCTCCCGCAGAGCACGCTGGGAAAAGGCCCGCGCCTACCCTGGCCCCGGCCGGCGGCTGTGGCTGCAGGTCCCAGGTGCGGCTGGCGGGGCGAGGGAGTCGGCGGAAAGCCGCCGCGCGAGGCACGGCGGGAAGAGAGGCGGGAGGCTGCGCGCGGCATCCCGGGAGCGAGGGCCTCGGCGCGGGGCATCGTGGGAGGTGGACGCCGCTCCGGGGCGGGCAGGTGAGCGGGGAGGGGCGGGAAGGGCGCACCTCTGGGGGAGGGGAGAGGCACAGCTGGGTGGGACAGCGGGGCGGAAGGGGCCGCTGCGGGCAGAGCTGGCAGGGGTTGGGGGTGGGGCGGGAGCGGGTTGGGGGTGGGGCGGGAGCGGGCTGGGACGGGCTGCACCAGGGGAGAGGCGCAGCTGGACGCGGGCGAGCATCTGGGGTGATGGAGCCCATCTGAGGACCAGGGGCCGCGTCCGGGACGAGGATGCACCTCTGATAGCCGTAGACGGGCGGAGGGGACCAGAGACGTATATTGGTGACACTTTTGAGAACTGGCCGCAAGTGAATGGGGCACACACCTGCAGGGGAAAAGTACATGCTGGATGTGGGGGAGGGCGTCTAGCTATGGAATCATTTCCGGGAAGCAGGGGCCACAGCTGGATGTGGCGACCTATAGGGGCCACAGCTGGGGGAGGTGTAACAGCTGCGTATCGGAGACACATCTGGAGAGAAGGGACCCACAGATGTACGAAGAATGTGACTGGCGATGTGGGTTCCGTGGCCGGATATAGGACCACATCTGGAGATGGAGCATCTTCAGAGGCGGGCACCACTGGATGTGGGTTACAGCCAAGCGTAGACACGTGGAGGGGAGAGTTTCATATGACTGGGGCACTAGAGGTCACTGCCAGTGTAGGAGACACTTGTGGAGGGGGAGGAGGTCTTGGCTAGAAGTTGAGAACACATCTGAGGAGGTGTCCACGACTGAGCTTAAGAGTCATATTTTTTGGAGAGCGACCCCAACTGTACCTAGGGGTCACCTCTATGGAAGAAGAAACCAGAGTTGGAATTAGGGATCAGAACGACAAGCTCCAACTGTCCCTGGAATAATACAAGGGGTGGGAGGAGGCCCAAGACGAGGCGGAGGGTCACAGCTAGAGAGAATGGGGGTTCATCCTCCCCCGGGCCTCGCCTGGAGAGAAGCACCAGCCCCAAAGAGGCAGGCGGAACATGGAGGGAGTGGGATACTTCAGCTGGGTATGGGTCCGATATCCTCGTGTCCCACCCCCCGTCCCGCCTACACGCCCCCCCCCCCTCGCCTTCCACTCAGGCGCCCAGGATGGAGCCGCCACCCGGCGTGGCGGCGGGGCAGGAGGAGCAGGAAGAGCAGGAGCTGCTGGCGCGGGCCTTCTTCTCGTGGGCTGAGTTCAGCCGCTTCTTCGACGCGTGGTGCCAGCAGCGGCTGGCGCTCTTCTTCGTCCAGAGCTCCATGCACCTGACGCGCTGCCACTGGGCCAGGTTGCCCCCGCTCTACACACTCATCGACGTGCTCAAGTACAGCTACGTGCGGCTCGTGTGCAAGGACGTGCGTGCTCCCAGCCGGCCTGCCGTGGGGTGAGTGAGCTGGGGGAGAGGGAGGTGAGGCGGAAGGATACGTGCGCGCACACCCTCCCCCCCTCTCCCCTCCCCCCCTCCCCCCTCCCCCGCCCCCAGAGACTGGAAGAGAGATGCTGACTAAAACGGCTAAATACACCTTCCTGAGAGCGGGAGACGGAGCTGGAGGGACAAAGGCACACGTGCTGAGGGACACGGTGGGCTCCCCTTTCAGACTTTAGAGACTCACAGAGGGACAGAGAGTAAGAAAGACGCACTCACCCAAGAGACAGGAGAAAAAGGAAGACACAGGAAATTCCAGGAACATGGAGACATGGAGCCAGAGACATCAAACAGCCAGAAAAAGTAGGAAGAGATCAGAGACAGAGCTGCAGAAAAGGTCCGTCCATTCAGTAAATACAGGACCCAGTTCCATGCTGGGGACCAGGAGTAGTCACTAGGGGAGGCGGGACAGGTGTTTGAGCAAGACAGGCAGATTCCCTGCCCATCTGGAACTTTCAGACTGAGCAGGAAGATTGACGTTAAACAGGCTCACATAATGCCACAATAGGAGCAAGCAAAAAATCTAAAAGTGAGCCGAGAAACAAGGTGGCCAAGGGTGTTTTAATTGACCTTGATTTTAAACTGGGAACATTCCCCACAGAATGTTGGGGTTCTCGCTTCCCTTGAAACATGGGAAGAGGCTGAGCCCACATTCCCATGTGGCAGACGGCCGCCCCTGTGAGACCAGGCGTCGGCACTCTGATTTGCCCTGGCCCCCACCACCGTCAGCCACCTCAACTCCGCACTGCCACTTCCTTGTTTTGCCTGTCTACCGGCCCCCCGGAGGCGTATGAGTTTGCGACCCCGGGTTAGGGAGCCATAGACAAGAGGACACAGGCTCTGCCCTCAGGCTGCTGGAGACGGGTGTCTTTGGGCAAAGGACTTCATATCCCCAAGCCTCGGTTTTCTCGTCTCTGAAATGGGGTTGTCGCAGTACCCGCCTGCAGGGGCCGCTGGGAGGTGACCGTGAGACCACGCACAGGAAGGCGCTTACCTGATGCCTGGAGCGCAGGGCAGCTGGGTAAAGGACCGCTGGGTCAAGAGCACAGACTCCTGGCTGCAGACCACCGCTCTGCTGCTGATGAGCAGATGACGTTGAGCTAGCGACTTCACCTTTTCTGGGCCTCAGTTTCCCCATTTGGAAAATGGGAGACTAGAACCTATCTCGCAGGTTTTGTGAGGTTTAAATGAACCGAGAGAGCTCTCGTAACAGTGATGCTCACCCGTAGTTATCTAAACATTGACTGTGAGATGACTGTTCTTGGTGATTTAGTCAAATAAATTTTAGAAACAGAGACTCTGAGATCTGGAAGCAGAACAGCGTCAAACACACCTCACCACACAGAAATCTAGAACATGAGAGCTTGCAAGAAGCTTGGGCCCAAGCTGGGATCTCTTGTTAACAGACTTCAGTTCAAAGTAACACTTACTGAGCACCTACTGTGTGCATGCCCTTTGCTGGGCATTTGGAACCCAGAGCTGGTCTCTGCCCTAGAGGAGCTCAGAACCTCGTGGAAGAGACAAAGCCCGCCTGCCCCCCCCAAAAAAAAGAGAAGTGGAGGGAGAAATAATGGCCCACAGTGGTGAGAGAGAGGTTGAAGGGTGAGATGGAAGAGGATAAAAGGGAGTGGTGAGCTCCACCTGAGAGCTTTACAGGGCAGTTCTGGAAGGCTTGCTGGAAGAGGTGACCAGTAAGAAGGCTCTTGAAGGGTTTTATTTGTTTACATATTTATGTACGTACAGTATTAATCTTAAACACATGGCACTTACCCTGCGAAGGCACTATCTTAAGTGCTCTACAAATATCAGAGCAAGCTGGGGTGGGGGGCGGGGCTGAGGAGTGACAGGCTATGGAGGGGGCTTGGCCTGGTGAGTGGGTGGACATTGGGATGGTCCCCGGATGGGAAGCCCGGGAACGGGAGTGGTTGCTGAGCCGCTTCAGGGATAACATGGGGCTCTTGCTCGTGAGCCCCTTTATCTCACCCGGCTGCTCAGGGCCTCTGCAGCGTCACAGCCCAGGGACAGCCCCGCGCCGAGGTCCAACTCGGGAGGGGTGTGGCCGGAATGGCAGCAAGGCCAGGCCTGCCAGGGCTGAGTCCGGGGCCTGGGGCTCTGTCCTGGAAGCCCTGGGGAGTCCCGGGGGACTGTGAGCAAGGGCACTTCTGTGTCTAGGAAGATCCCACGGAGGGGATGGCCTGGATGAGAGAGACAGGAGTTCAAGGAGGGGGCTGGGGCTGAGAGTCCGGGAAACACAGAAAGGCTTTCTTCCCATGGTGACCTCCCCTACCTTCCTATCGCCTGAGCTCAGCCTTCCCCAACACACACCAGCCTTTACAAACACAAGAGATCAGGACCAGAAAGACCGAGAAGAAATGGGCCAGTGGCATGGAAAACGAGCCACAGCAGAAGGATGTTTCAGAAACAGCAGCTACATGTCACCATTTGCTACGTACCAGCCCCTTTTCTAACATCTTTGCATAATTAATCCTTTTATTCAGATCGTTTAATAAGGCTGTGAGGTCTGTATCATTATTATCCCCGATTTCCAGATGAGAACACTGAGGCACAGAGAGGTCAAAGGACTCTCTCAAGACGACACAGCTGCTGAGAGAGCAAACCAGGCTTTGGACCCGCACAGTGACCACAAAGCCCATGCTTTTAATAACCAGCCTCCCTCCTCCCTCCGTATCTCTCTCTCTCCCTCCCCATCCCCTCATCTTTATTTCAGTCATGGATTGTCAGTATGAGGGTCAAATGTACTGGGTGAATATCTCAGATGCCGAGGTTTCAGTGGGTGAGCTCCCCGTCCAGTGGGGAGCATACGTTACAGATGGGCATCAATCAAACCATTGCCTCAGTGTGTAATGCAATCTGCCCTGGTCTGGGGAGGTGAAGGAGGGCCTCCCGCAGGAGGTGACACCGACCCTGAGTCATGAAGCATGCGTAGGAGTTAACTAGGTGAAAAGAAGGGAGAAGGCTGTTTCCTGAAAACTCACAGTTGGTTCATGGCAGTGAGAATGGAAAAAAAGTGGATGGAATGGAGAGTTTAGAAGGGAGGACGTGGTGACAGGTGGTTTTGATGGACAAGTAGTAGGTATGCCTAGGGCTTCATACGGTGGCATTCAGGCCTTCGCTCATCATATACTTACTAAGCTCCTCCCAGGGGTGGTTTTAGGTGGTGGGTAAACAGACAAAAAGCCCTGCTCACGTGGAGTTTACATAGAAAGGTGGATGGCTTTATTCCCGCCTCCAGGTGGAGAGTAATTGCAAAAATATGTGTTGAGACCACAGTAGACGATTACATAAGATACTGGGACTCCAGAGGGGACGTGCTAGTCTCTGCCAAGATGGGCAGCTTCACTGAAGAAAACTTTTAGAAAGTATAACACACATTCAGAAAAATGCACACATTGTACATGTGTAACTTGATGAGTCTTCCCAAAAGAAAATGCACATGTAACCAACAGCCAGAAAAAGAGACAGAACATGTCCGGTACCAAGATGCCCCTCAGGCCCCCCGAAGGGTTAATCACTCAAGCCTATCACCAGCAGGGGTTAGCTTTACCCGTTGGTGAACTTTCTATAAACGAGAATCATGATGGTTTGTGAGATCCACCCGCATTGTTGGGGATAGTAATGTTTGGCGCATTCTTATTGTTGATTAGTATTTTGTTCTAGGAACATGTCACAACTTCCTTTCCCACTCTGTTGTTATATACTGGGTAGTTTCAGGTATTCAGCTAATGCAAATGCGGCTGCTATGAACATTGTAGTACAGTCCCTCAGAGTTTCCTACAAACGATGGTACCCATTTTACAGTCCCGACGGTGAGAAACGAGAGGTCCAGTGGCTCCGCGTCCTCATCAACACTCGATGTTATCAGTCTCTTCTAATTGGCCATCCTGGTGGTGTGTCATGCACTTTCTTAAATTCATATTGCTTTGATGACTAATGAGTTTGAGCGCCTTTTCATGGATACCGTTTTAAAATATAGGAACCTAACTTCCATTGTTGGTCGGTGCCTACAATAAAACATTCATTTTTGATAGAGCCGGGGTGATGGGTACAGAATTACAGCTAACACAGAGGGCTCACCGTGTTCCAAAGACTGTTTTTAAGTGCTTGTCATAGATCAACTCTTTTATTCCTCACAACAACCCTACGAGAAAGCTGTTGTGATTATAACCCCCTCCCCTTTTTACATATAAGGAAACTGAGGCACAGTGTCCTGAAGCAACTTGGCCGAGGT
Source organism: Eidolon dupreanum (assembly GCA_028627145.1). Lineage (NCBI taxonomy): Eukaryota > Metazoa > Chordata > Mammalia > Chiroptera > Pteropodidae > Eidolon > Eidolon dupreanum. Next base: position 90,106,827 of record CM053508.1, on the reverse strand, counting down.
CAGACAGCTGGAATATTCTTAGGGCTCTCTACCTTTCTCCATGCTTGAAACCATTCTTAATTTTTTTAAAGAAGTTTTAAAGAGGAGAGGGCAGGAAGAAGCGGGCAGCGGGGTGGAGTGATGGTGGCCGTGGTCGTCCCCCCCACAGGCACCGTGAGGCCGGCTGCCCCGCCTTCATCATTGTCAAGCTGAGCCCGCTGCGGGACCGCCTCGTGGTGACGGAGTGCCAGCTGACCCACTCGCACCCGGCCTGCCCCATCGAGTTCGCCTACTACTTCCGGCCGGGCCGCCTCCTGGCCAACACCTGCCTGCCAGTGCGCACCACCAACAAGGTGTCCAAGCAGTTCCTGGCGCCCGCGGACGTGCACCGCCTGCTCTCCTACTGCAAGGACCGTGACCGCGGTGTCATCGACGCCCTGCGTGCGCTGGAGGGGCTCTTCCACACCGACCCTGAGGCCAAGGTGGGGTCTCGGAGGAAGCAGCCGGGGGCGGGCCACCCGTTCACCCAGCCGTCCATTCATTCATTCCTTCGTCCATCCTCCCCACTCACGCCTTCATTCATTCCTGAGTGCGTTCATGTGGTTAGTTCCCGTTAGGGCGCGGGGGCTGTGGCCACCAAGACAGGCGTGCTCCCCGCCCCCAGAGGAGGCACCCTCCAGCGCAGTGCTGCCCCTAGGGACCTGCTGCCCTGACGGAAGTGGTCTGCACTGCCCGGGAGGGGGGTCCCCGGCCACCAGTGTCTCTGGAGCACTTGAAATGTGGCCAGTGAGCCTGAAACACTGTATTTTTAATTTTATCTCATTGTAACTAACTGAATTTTAAATAGCCACTGATGGCTACGGGCCACCGTGCAGAGGTGACTGCTAGAAGTAGCTTGATATTGTGGTGGGAGAAAATAACAGGGGACGGACACATCCAAATGTGACATCATGTCACCAGCTAAAAGAGGATCAAAAGTGACGGAAGGCGCTGTTTTAAAAAACGGCATTTTTGGACATGGTTCCATAGTGTAGAAGATCACACGTCTGCTTTACTCGCAGAAGGGCCTGGGTTCGCCCCAGTGGAGCCATGGTCCATGGTCTGCAGCCATGCCACCCTGAACAAGCCCCATGTCTGACCTCAGAAGCTAAGCAGGGTTGGGCCTGGTGAGTACCCGGATGGGAGACCACCTAGGAAGAACCAGGAGCTGTAGGCACAAATAATAATAAAATAAAAAAAGGATAAAAAGCATTTTTAGAGCTGTTAAGGAATAAGTGTGTACAAAGGATAATAAGTGTGTAGTCCGCACAAAGGATCTTCAGAGGGGAAAGAGTGCCAGGCAGAGGGACCGCAGGAATGCTGCCCCTCGGGAGGGCTCTTCCTGCCCCTCTGATCCAGCCCCAGGGCTAGGGCGGACGTGAAGGGAAACAAGGAAGGAAGAAGAGAAGGGGAAAATCCGGTTTGTGCTTTCTGTTCCTGCGTGGAGGAGGCCACACAGCTCAGGGTAAGTGAGGAGTGAGCTGGAGCCCGAGGCCGAGGCGAGAGGGCCTGAGGCCTGTCACAGGAATCAGACCCGCCACACAGGGATTCGCCCAACCTAAGCACCACACCTGTCAGGAAGGGCCGTTGAAGTGTTGAAGCGTGTCACCACAAGTGGCATATCAGGCCAGGTCGCTCTCACTCTCCCATCCTTAGTCAAAGCAAGTCATGTGACCCTGCGGGAGGGCAGAGAGGTTGAGCCCTGCTCAGTGCGGGGACGGGAGAGCCAAATTACTTGTCAGATGGCCAGCGACAGCCACAGGCGTATGGCGGGCTGTGTTGCCAAGCCCTGAGCCCTGCCTGAACCCGAGGCCACGTCTCCCCTGCTCCAAGTCACACAGGCCTCTCAGCTCATTCTCATCCTTTTTCTCCCAAAGGGACTGTTCTCTGTGCCCGGAGCCTCTTTTTATATCAGACCAGCTGGTTTCGGGCGACACAGTAACAGTCAGAAACCCGGTTTTATTTATATCGCCATATGCCGAAAGCTTTATGGACATTCGCACTGTGCCGTCCACTGGCTGTGGGGCATCTTTTAAGTTGTGAACAAGTTGTTGAACTTCTCCGAGCCTCAGTTTGTTCAGCTGTAGAGTGAAGATGATAACAGATACTACTTCATAGGGCCGTTGGAGTTGCTGTATCAAGGTTAAGAGAGAGGAGGAGTGAGTGTGTGTGTGTAAAGAATGGTACCCAGAAAACAGGAATGCTTTAGCTATTTAGCTATTAATCTTATCCCTCAAGATATTCCCCGGAACCGTGTGGGGACCAGGACCATGCTGATCACGAGCTGTGTAGGGACGCAGGAGGCGGTGCAGGAGGCGGTGTGGGGAGGAGCGTTAGCTGGCACGGTCTCGGGTCTTCACACTTTTGGAGTCCGCCATCTGCGATCACTTAGCCCCAGTGCCACCGATCTGTGTGTCTGAGATGACACCCACACTTGTCTGGGTCCTCGGACGTCCTTCCTACCTGTTTCATCTCCGTATGCACACTGTCGTCCAGTTCACCTCAAGCCAACAGCTGCTGCGTCCAGCCAGAGGGATCACCCATGAAGGCCACGGGCTGTGGTGGTCAGAACCACAGACCCTGGGCCCAGGCTGCCCGGGTTCGAAGCCCAGCGCGGCTGCTCACTTCCCGTGGGACCCCGGGCAAGCAGCTGAGACCCGGCTCAGTAAGGACAGTGTGTGTCGTAGGCGGTGTTCTAAGGAAGGGAAGAGTTTGTACCTCGGAACTGCACCTGGCGCAGAGAAACGGCTTCGTGTGTGGTGTCCGTTTCCCTCAGCACGTTACATACCTGAAATCGTCGTGTTTCTCCTCATCTTTGGTTTACGGGCCGTCCCTTCCCACTCTGAGATGCCGTAGTGACCCCTCAGTGCCTGGACCAGTGCTCGGCCCGTCGTGTTTGCTCAGGAAATATTTTCTAGATATAATCATTAATTTATGTATCCTCCACCTCCATCAAATGTCACCACACCCCTAAAGTGTCACTCACACTTCTCCTCCCACTCCTTCCTTTTTTTTTTTTAACCATTCTCACTGTCCTAGTTGTAGACCCCAGCCCTGCCACTTGTTAGCTCTGTGACCTTGGGCAGTCACTCCCCTGCCACAGGTTCCCTAAGACCTCCCTCGAGTTCAGTGAGAACTCAGCCAAGCTGTTACACTCACACTACAGTTTGTCACAGTGAAAGGATGCAGGTAACAGCACAGGGAAGAGGCACGTGGGACGGGGTCTGGGCGAGACCATGTGTGAGCTTTCAGTCGCCTTCCCAGTGGAATCCTGTGGACACTGCCTTGTTCTCCCGGCGACAATGCTTGACAATGTGCATTAAGTGTCACCAACCAGGGAGGCCTACCTGAGCCTCAGTGTCCAGGGTTTTCGTTTCGGTTCGGTCACATAGACATGACCGCCTGCCTGTGTGGCTGACAGTCTCCAGCCTCTCCAGATGTCAGGCTGATCCTGTGTGGCCCAGGAACCCCAGATAAACAAAGACAGGAGCCGAACTTTTCCCCTTGAAAGCTGAGAACTGCCCAGTGCTCTCTAGCTGGTCTTGTAAGATGAGGTTGGGTCGTGGCAGGGTAGATTGAGGAGAGATCTACGCTTTAATCTCTGTATTCAAATCCTAGTTCTGAAGCTATGTGTTGGCTCCAGCAGGGCTGGATGAGATGGCGTCGGCAGAGCCTAGAGAGGGGAAGGGGAAGGGGGCCGGGTCGGGCCCGCGGCTCTGCAGCAATTGGAAGTGCAGTGGAGGAGGCAAGCACAGGGGACTGCAGTGGAGATGCCTGGGAGGAGGGAACACCGGGCATCCTGGGGCGGCAGGAGTCAAGAGACACCTGTGCTCCAGCAGGGGGGCAGTCACCACCCTGAACGCTCCCCAGAGCCCAAGACAGTAATAACAGCTGGTCTGCTGTGTGCCAGCCATCGTTCCAAGCTTCGGGCACAAACGATCTCGTTTTAGCCTCACTGCAACCCTGTTTAATAGGCATCATTATCCCCATTTTGCAGACAAGGAAACTGAGGCCAAAATGCAGGGGAAGTCACTCGCCGGAGGACTCACAGCTAGTAAGAGACAAAGCCAGCATTCACAATCAGACTGTGTTCCCCGAGCCTCCACTCCAGAGGTGCCGGCTTCGGGGGTCACCACACGCTCACGCGTTTGCATGCTCGTTCAGGGTGTGCTGAGCTGGTACCCGGGCCAGGTGCCATCCAGAGGATCAGAGATGCAAACGTGAACTACAGCGGTGGCCCCCAGAGTTCCTGACCCAGCTGGGACTGGGCGGCCTGAGAAAGATCCTTTCTGTCAAGGTCTCCGCAGGCGATGCGGATGCTCCCGGCCCAGGACCCACACTTCGAGAGCCACTGCCCTAGACTCCCTCTCGGCGCTTGAAAGAATGAACACGTCGTCCCGAGTAGGGAAAAGGACTCAGGCTGTCAAGTGTGCAGAAATGACAGGGTTGTTGAGACGGTGGCGCGGGGATCACGAGCAGGGTGGGCGGCCTCCGGGGGCCTCCCGGGGCCTGCACTGCGTCCCGCCGGTCAACAGAATAAAACGCACGCCCGCTCGAATGGGTGGATTCCCATTCCCCCAGAGCGGGAAACCGAGGTCGGGGAGCTGGGGCGGGGGACGGCCCCGGCGGCCCTGACCTCCTTGCCCGCCTCCCCGCCCGCAGGTGAAGCTGGTGTTCATGGAGAACCAGGCGGTGGTGGAGACAGTGTTCTTCTTGACGTCGCGCACGCGGGCGCTGCTGCGGCGCTTCCCGCGCATGCTGCTGGTGGACCGGCTGCCGGGGCTGCAGGGCGCGCTCGACTTGCTGGCCGTGCTGTGCGTGGACGGCGCGGGCCGCGCGCGCCAGGCCGCCTGCTGCGTGGCGCGCCCGGGGACGCCGAGCCTGCTGCGCTTCGCGCTGGCCTCGCTGCTGCAGAGCGTGCCCGACGTCAAGGGCCGCGTGCGCTGCCTGACGGCAGGGCCCGAGGTGACAGCCCAGCTGCCCACCGTGCGCCAACTGCTGCCCGGCGCGCGCGTGCAGATCTGCCGCGCGCAAGGCCTGGAGACGCTCTTCAGCAAGGCGCAGGAGCTGGGCGGCGCGGGCCGCGAAGACCCGGGCCTGTGGCCGCGCCTGTGTCGCCTGACTGGCGCGTCGTCACCCGCTGCCTACGCCGAGGCGCTGGCCGAGCTGCGCGCCCACGGCCCCGTCGCCTTCGTCGACTACTTCGAGCGCCACTGGGCTTCCCGCCGCGACATGTGGGTGCGCTTCCGCGCCTTCGAGGCGGCCCGCGACCTGGACGCATGCGCCCTGGTGCGCGGCCACCGCCGGCGCCTGCTGCGCCGCCTCAGCCCGTCGCACGGCATGGCACAGTGCCTTCGCGATTTGGTGGCCATGCAGTGGGCCGATGCGTCCGGAGAGGTAGCGTCCGATGGCCTCGATGGTGGGGACCTTTGGCCGGGGGGCGAGCCTGGGAGGGAAGTCCGGGTGGAAAACAAGAGGACGACGGGCCTGAAGAACGGGGACTGCGGAGGGGCCCCGAATGAAGGAAGCGTTTGGAGAGGCGCCCAGTTGGAGAAAGAGTGGGCCAGAGAACCGGAGACCAGAAACCGGGGAGGGGCGCAGTTAGAAAGTGAGAACGGGAGAGGGCTGCAGATCCGGTCCTGGAGAGGGATCCAGCTGGAGAACCGCAAGGTGAGAGGGCTGGAGGAGCGGGGCTGGAGGGGGGGCCCGCCGGAGGACGAGCACCTCGAAGGGCCGGACAGCAGAGACTGGAGGGGGCCCCCACTGGAAGGGGAGAGAGGCTGGGGGCTGGAGGGTTACCTCTGGAGGATGGCCCAGTTGGAGGTTCGCAGGATGAAGGTTCTGGAGACCGCAGAGCAGAGGACCCAGGTCGGTTATGAGAGGCCCCGGAGCCTAGAAGGGGGCCCCTGCAGCGGGGCCCCGCTGGGCGATGGAAGGACCAGCATGCCAAAAACCAGAGGCCGGAAGGGGCCTCCAGGCGAAGAGGAGGAGGGAGCGGGGCCGGAGGTTAGGGAGCGCACGAGGCTCCGTTTGGAGAAGGCCGTGGAGTCGGTCTCTGAGAACGGACACCAGAGGGGTCGCCAGTGGGGAGATGAGAGGCAGAGAGAGCCAGAAATTGGAGAAGGAGGAGGACTTAGGATTGGAGTCAAAAGAAGAAGGGACCTGGAAGACGTGGTTCTGGTCCGGCTAGGGGGCACAAGGGGGACAGGCCTGGAGAAGGGAGAGGGAGGGGGAGCGCGGCTTAGGGGCCTCAAGAGCAGAGGAGGGCGAGGGGGGGAGTGCGTGGACACAGCAGGGAGGTGTCTAGGGCTGGGGAATGGAATCATGAGTGTCACCCCTGTGGGAACTGTGCTGGAGGATGACCCAGAATGGCCAGGGACAAGGAGAGTGTCCCTGGCCACAGGGGACAGCCTACAGGATGGAGGTGAAGCAGGCGGCCCAAAGGAACCAAGGAGGCCTCGCCGCCCCTCGGGAGAGAAGGAGGTGGACTGGGAGCCCCTGGCCAAGTTCCGGGCGGCCTGCGGGCCAGAGCTGGCGGGCCTGGTGGCCGAGGAGCTCGCATTTGCCAGGCAGCACGGGACCCGGGGGTTCCACACCACCGCAGCGGGCTTCGCGCTAAAGGACGGCTCCTCGGACTTCTTCCTGGACGGGGCCCTGACGCGCTGCAGCTGCTCCATCCACGCCGCCCGCCACCTGCCCTGCCGCCACCTGTTCGCGGCGCGCCTGCTCACCGGGGCAGCCTTGTTCCACGCGGACCTGCTCCGGGACTGCTGGGGGAGCGCCCCCGAGTCCTGACCCGCCGGCCGCTGCGAGGGCGACAGGGCAACCCTCGCGACAGGGCAACCGTGACCCCAAATAAAGATAGAAAGGCCGAGGCCAAGGAGGCCACCTCCTGGAGCACCCCATCTGGGCTATTTGCCTCTCTGGGTCTGAGGGAAGTAGACAGTGGTCTCTGAGGTCCTGGAGCCACAGGTGTGGAAGGTGGTGGTGGCTAGGGTGGCTTCCGAGGGCTGCCCCAGAATATGAGGAAGACGTATAGACAGGGTCTGGCCATGGGAGAAGGGAGAAGGGAGGGGAGGACACCAGGCCGTGGGGAGAGCGCAGCAGGAGCAGACTGGTCAGATCTAGGGAACGCAGGAGGGGAAAGGAAAAAGCAAGGAAGAAAGAGGACAAATGAAGGAGAGGTGAGGAGGGGGGAGAGATAAAGAAGAGATAGAAATGGAGGAGGGCGGGCAAAAGTGGGGAAAGCAGAGGGAAGCAGGAGAGGAGGGGTGGGGGAAGGGAAGAGGGAGACACAACAAAGGAAGACGTGAGCGATGGGGGAGAAGAAGAGAGGGGAGCGATTTCGGTATTTCTCCAAGGGCTGGAGGCCTGATCCCCTTCACCTTCTGACTGGTCATCCTGGGAAGAGCCAGAAGAGGGGGAGACGAGAGTCTTGAAACGGTCTGGGCTGGGGGCTCTCCAGCAGGGGAGGAGAGCCACCCGGACTATTGTGCTTCAAGATTGGAATAAAACGGTATCATTTTTGCTCCCATGCTGAGTTCTTGGCTTCTGGGGAAATGTCAGAGGCCCAGACTTGGAGGGAAATTGAGATGGTCCTGCGTTTCTTACTTTCAACAAGGCCTCCAGGGCTCAGATGGAATGAAGGGGCCAAAAATGAATCCATCTCCATGGCAGCTCAGGCTTCATCCCCTATGATCCTTGAACCTCTACATCCCCCATGTGTCCAGCTCTGTCCCTTCCGGCCTCTGCTCAAATGTCACCTCCTAAGGCCCATCCCCGGACAGTCTATTTAAAGAGCACCCTCATTCTCTTTCTCCGCACTGTTCTTTACAACGCTTAACCATCGCCTGAAACTATATCCCGTAGTGAGCACACTGGTTAAATTCAGAGTATGAAGCCCCAGTCTCGGTTCAAATCCCAGCGCTGTTACTCGCTATGTGACCTGAACAAGCATGTGTGTCACTGTCCTAACGTTCCGATTCCCCCAAAGCATCTCAGTTACCTATTGACATACCGCTGTCTCCAATAATCTGTAGTCACCGTATTTATTAGGTCAATCTGCCCCCACCAAAATATAGACTCTCTTTTGTTTCTGATCGCCTCTCCAGTACCTCGAACAGTCCCTGGCGAAAAGTAAGCACTGAGTGAGAAAGATAAAAGAATAAAAACGGCAGGCTGGCTAGTAAAGCTGGTGCTTCGTTATACGTCATCTTTGCTATGGTGACCATCGAATCAGCCCGCAGATTGCCAGCTTCAGTAACCTAGTTCCTAACGTCACCCGGCTCACTCATTGCCCACCTGTATCTCCGACTTTAGCAGCCAGAAAACTACAACTCCCAGCAGGCTGAGCGCCGCCCGCGCGCTCCAGCTAAGTCGGGCGCCTGCGCAGTAGGACCTGCTGTCCTGGCGCTCCATCTGAGCGCTTACAGGGGGCATCAGGAATGGGAGAACCCATTGCTCGCTGATCGTTGTAGGGACCCCTCGTCTCTCCCGGCTCTCCCAACCGGCGGGGTCTGGGTTCCTGGGCTGCCATCTTGGAGTGAGGGGAGCGGAGGGGACCTCTCTAGTTTCCATGGCGACCGGCCGGCACTCTAGCACCCAGAGGATTGCTGCAGGCGGAGAAAGCCAAAGGGGGCGTTGCCAAGGTAACTGTGGAGCCTAAGGGGGCGGGGGAAAGAGCAAAGGCTTTAGGGATCTCGTGGGAGGGATTGGAGTAACAGCCGAGAAAATGGGGTGTTCGTGGAGGAATGGAGAGTGTGATGGAGGAATCGGTCTGAGATAAAGGGAGTTAGGATGATACCAGGGGAACAAGGATGCTTTGAAGGAGTGGGAGCGCTTTGATGAATTCGTATGTGATAAGTGGATTTGGAGAGGTCTTTGGAGAAATCGGTATGCTAGTAGCTAACGGGGATGCTTTGGGGAAAGCGGAAATGCAGTGGGGAACATTAGGATGTTAAACGCATGTATCATTCAGAAGTTATTGGTAGAGCTCCTACTTAATGTGCCAGGCATGACTAGATCTGAGGTATAGATACAGTGGTGAGCGGGACAGACCGTCACTCTAGGGGGGGCTGGGGTTTGACTATAGAGGAGTTAGGATATTCTAGGAAGAGGAAGCTATTGTCCCCCAGGAGGGAAACGGGCAGTTGAGAAGAACTTGAGCTATAAGGACAAGTCGGAGGTTTTACGACGGAATTAGGGCATTATGTTAGTTAATTCTGGCACTATTTTAGAAGACCAGCCAAGTGCCTCTGACAAGCCCTGAGGTTCCTTGGTGAACAAAGTCAACATAATGGATGAGGCTGCCTGATTTAGGGGGAAAGCAACCAGTTAAATTCGAATTTCACGACGCATGCTATTTTACTTATTCGTTGTTTATCTGAAATTCAAATTCGATTAGGCATCCTGTATTTTCACCTGAGAACCCTAATTTGGCGGAACTGGGGTGTTGAGAAAGAATGGCTTATTACAGGGGTCATGGGATGTTATAGATCATTGGGTTGTAGGAAGCAGAGCTGAGGATGATCCGGAAAAGTGGGAGTGTTGACGCCATACTAAGATCATCACTTACTGTGTGCCTGGGGCTATGCTAAGTCCTTTTGTTTTGAAAAGCTTTTTATTCCGGAAAATTTCAAGCCTATACGATAGTAGAGTAGAAGATATACTTCACCATCTCTGCTTTGTGTGAGCACCATATTGAAGCATCACCACAACCCACTACAGTAGTGATCGCTGTTATCCCCCCACTTTGCAGATGAGGAAACCGAGGCACAGAGAGGTTAAATAACTTGACCAAAAACACACCGGAAGTGGTGTGGCACGGACCCTGTAGTCAGGCCCTGGAGTCTGCCATGTGGCACGTGAGTTCCCTTTGGGAAATTTAGAGTAGGGAGTAGGACGTGATGGGAGCGACAAGAGGATCGTACAGAGTAAAAGGAAAAAGAGAATCGGGCTGTCTGGGCGTTGTGCAGTTGTTACAGCTTTTTTATAAAGGCGAGTGGAGCCTGCAAGGAACACTGGGTTGTTGGGAGAGAGTTCGGTGTTTTGAGGTGTCATGGGAAGTTTTCTAGGTGTGTTGTCCAATACAGTACCAGCTAGCCACAAGTGGTTAAATTAAATACAATTAAAAATTCAGTTCCTCGGTTGCACTCACATCATTTCAGGCAGTCAGTGTCCCCTCTGTGTTGGGCGGTGTCTCCTAGAGCATTTCCGTCGCTGCAGAAAGGTCTGTCCGCCCACGCTGAGGCAGAGGATGAACTGGGACGTCACAGCATGCGTGGAACGTCCTGGTTCCTCACTGTCCTGCAGCATCTCATCACTCGCCCTCCTGCCTCCCCTGCAGTGGGCTTCACCCTGTTCCCCCAAACCAGGACCAGCTCGATCCAAGTCTCCCCCGAACCGTTCTCTCCGCCTGGAATGCCCATCCAGCCCTTTGCACGTCCGGCTTAAATGTCATGTCACCCCCAGGGAGAGGATTCCCTCGACAGCCGTATTTGATGTTGCCACCATCCCCTTTCCACCATCAGCCACGGTCCAGTCCCCCTGTATTATTTCTTTCAGAAAACGGACCAGTATCTAAAATGATCTTGTTCCTTGATCATTTACCTTTCACTTCTTCCCCACTAGAGGGAGACCTTGCTCTGTTCACCGGGGAAAAATCAGTGCAGAGACGTGTGCCCAACACAGAGGAGACACTGCGTAAATGACCCTGATTAAATGAATAGAGGCTATTCAGAGTAAAAGCTGTGATATTATGGGGGAGGCGGGGTGTTAAAGTCATAAGGGAGCTGGGGGGACATTGAAGAAGCGATACCAGGAATTTGGGTGATAAAGAAGGAATTGAGGCACAAGGAGGTTAAGGAGGGATATTAGAAAATAACTGAGGGGATGGTATTTGCAGGATTTGCTATTTGCAGGATTATTATTAAACTCCCAGTGCCTCAGTTTCCTCATCTGTTAAATGATGTTATCATCTCATAAATTTGAGAATTAACTGAGGTAACACATGGGCGTGTTTAGAAGATTGCCTATCATCATGAAAATTATCTCTCACGTTAAAGCGGCAGTTGGGGATACGGAGGGTCCCGCCTCCTTGCCCCAGACAGAGGTTTCAGATTTCAGGCATGCCCATTTGGAACTACTGGACTGATAGTGATGGCGTGAAACGCACTCAGGAGGGAGGTAGTACAGGCGGAAATACCCCGGATCACTCTGTATGTGAACATCGTTGCCTTACAACATTGTCCAGAAAATGTCTGACTCCAAAGGATAACATGGTATCTGGTATCAACTTGAACTTGATGGTCAAGACATTGGCCAATGTCAGATGTATGAAGATGATCTACGGGCTTTTCCAGGCGAGACCGAGTTAAGAAAGTGTACATATATAAAGTGAAGACCAATGAGTTCCCCATGAGCCCAACACAAATTTGAGCAATGGAGAAAAACCCAAAATGGCATCATTTGGAAACATTATCTTGTTGATGTTTTAATTAGGTCAACCAGGTTTCAAATGAAATAAAATAGATCCTACTGTGAAGTTATAAATAATAGAGCCTGTAGATAAATATAGCGATTGACAGACCAGTGTGAGGAGAGGGGTTTTTTGTTTGTTTGTTTGTTTTGTTTTGTTTTTGTTTTTTTTCGCCTATAGCACCTGGTCTTCCTAGGTAGTTTCCTATCCAAGTACTAACCAGGCCCAAACCTGCTTAGCTTCCAGGATCAGACAAGATCGAGCATGGTCAGGGTGGCATGGCCATAGACGAGGAGAGTGTTTTAAATGTTCAGCTCTCCTGTACTTCAGGCCAATATGTGTCACTTCCAGAGTCTGGATTCCAGGAATTCTTGAGTACCTTAGAGTACAGAATTAGATGGATAAAGAAGGTAGAATTCAAATTTCTAAGCAAATGGAAAAAAATAAAAAGAAATGAGTGACACCGGGAAAGGAACAGCAAATTAATCCTTTAAAAAATCAATGGAATTGATACAGGTAAAGCACAAATGAACAGGTAAAGCCCTGGTATGAAAAAGGAAAAAATCAAAAGTCAGTTGCTTCGAAAGATAATTAAATTAACAAACCTATGTGAGATGGCGTCACCACCCCCACACACACACACAAAGGGATGCACAAATAATATCGGGATTAAAAAAGTTAAAGGGACAAGAGTGGAGAAGTTATAAACATTAGAACATAACATGATACAATGGTTAATTTTGCCAACAAATATGGAAATTTAGGAGATACGGGGGAGATTTTCTAGAAGACTTAATTTACCAAAAAAAAAAAGGAATAATACAAAAGCATAAATGTGCAAGGCTCCTCATGATGAAACTGAACACTAGGCAAAAATCGTTCCTTCAGAAAAATTCAAAGTATGCTTTAATGGTGACGTATGGCAAACACACCAGATGCAAATAATAGCTACCGATATTCCCCAGAGATAGAAAAAAGGAAACATTCCATTAATCACATTATGAAGTTAAGTTAACTGTAGTAGCAAACTACAACAAAGATAGTAGGAAAAGGACAATTAGAAGACTATTTCACGAACCCAATAAAAAACCATCTATACAAATATGGTACAATTGTGTCCACTCTGTGTAAAAAGAATTAAGCATTTGACCAGTTATCCCTAACATGGAAGGTAAGGTTAACGTTTGCAACATCATCTGTGTGATTATCCTCACTAGCAGATTAAAGGAACAAAAGTAGATGATCACTTCAGTATGTGCATGAGATAAAATTCAGCATATATTTATGATACAAGTTTTATTATGTAGCAGGAGGAAGGGATAACTTTACTCTGACTTAAACATCTATAATGACATGTTAAAGGTTATTTTGAAAGCTTCTTGAAATTGGCTGAATAAAAAAATCTATTCTCATCACTTTTATCCCTCATGTTTTTGAATTTCCTGAGCTTTATAGTAGCACATAGAAAATACAATTTCTAATACTGGGAAAGAAAGTAACACTATTTTTTATCATTGAAAAATATATAAATTTTAAGGGGGAACAAAAAGAATCAGTTAAATTATTAGAATTATTAAAATCAATTTTTAAGGTTAATGAGTAAAGTCTGTATAAAAATCATTCATAAAAATAAGTTGAGCCTAGGAATATGATAAAATCGTATAAAACCTGTAAGAGGAAACAACGTATAAATTAGGCTTAATGTGATTAACACATTTTTAAATGAAAATGAATGTATGATAATTTGAGATAAAGGGAATAATCCATAAAAAATAGAATAATGTTGGAAAAAACAAAAGCAAGGATAACAGATTGGAAAAGGGGGTGCTGAAATTAAATGAGGCAAATTATTTCAAATGTAAATATCAATTACTGTATAGAACATAAAGAAGAGGCAAGGAAGAAAAACATAAAGGGAGAAATTAGAAAATACATGGATTGCGTGGAATTTTTAAATAGTTGTTAATAAGCTAAAAAGTCGAAATATAATGAACAAAGTGTGATATGGTTTTAAAATGAAACAAAACAAGACGATGGAATAGTATTGGAGGAATGAAAGATATTAAAGAATGAAATGAATGAAAGAATGAAAAAAAGTTAAAGCAACATATATGGAAGAGAAATGTCCACAATAAACTGAGAAAGAAGGGTAAATCTGATTTAAAAAAAAATTGAGGTCTCTGCGGGAAGCTTACAGCAACGATGAGGTCTTTGTACCTACCTGTCACTCTCAAGGTTGAGTGTCTGGGAGCCTTACGAAGGACAGTCGGCTTCCCCACGACAGCGAGACATCTTGGTAAGGATGGGTCTGATTGGTGATGACCGTATATCAGGGACAGGACAGAGGGACTTCTCCCAGCAGATTGCCTGTCACCTGCCATCTCCACGTACTTGTTTATCTGGAATCATTTCAATGCGACCAGAGGAGCCACAAATCACTCTCCCAGATGCATAATGACTCTCCTGGTAAATGCATCAGTTTATTAATTAAAGTGCAGAGGACGTTTGTCCATAGTGTAGCAGTTAGCATGGCTTCTTTCCATGCAGAGGGTCCTGCAGTCCTGCCCCAGTGAAGCCACGGTCCATGGTCAATGGCCACGCCACCCTGAACAAGTCCCATATCTGGTCTTGGAAGCTAAGCAGAGTTGGGTTTGGTTAGTACTTGCATGGGAGACCACCTAGGAAGACCAGGTGCTATAGGCATTAATAATAAAAAAAAAAAAGTGCAGAGTCTCTACCTGGAGGTGTTCTTGCCCCTTAGTCAACTGTGGGATAAAGTAAACTCGGTTCTCAAAAAGTGATCAACGTTAGTTTTCACTCCGTTGAAACGCTCATGTGTCACCGGGGCCTGGAGCATGTCCTGCTCTTACAGTGTTTATTTTAGTTCCGTAGCTTTCTAGAAAGTGCAAGCACAGTGCAGTGTGCTGAGTTTTACTGTGACCCAGCCGTCTCAGGTCTTGATTGGGATGGCGATGAACGTGGTTGACTGTGTACTCCGCTTCTCGTTTTAAAATTAAAATATATGTTAAATAGTTCCAAACGTTTTATTGTTGAATATTTCATACCCAATACATGATCTAAAAATAACAAAAGAACATAAATTCACATACAACGGCTCAATTCATAGAAAATTATCGATAACTCTGAACATCTGTGTGGGCTTCTATACATTTTCATGATTTTCTCTCGCCTTCCGAGTTAACCATTCTTTTTAACCAGATTTATTGAGGGATAATTAACAAATAAATCATAATGTATTTAAACTGTCTAACATGATGATTTGATATACATATATGTTGTGAAATGATGACCACACAGGTTAACACATCTGTTACCTCACACTGATTCTTTCTTTCTTTATTTGGCGAGAACACTTAACATCTACACTTTCAGAGAACACTTAACATCTACACTTTCAGCGAATTTCAAGTACAGGATACAATTTATTAAGTGTAGTCACCACGTTGTTCATTGCATCCTCAGAACTAGGGCTAACCATTCTAGAATGTTTTTTACTTGTCATCATTTTGCCTTTTTTTATACATTTCAAATTCTTGTATGTTCTGTTGAAATAATGTTTGATTTCGCCTCCTGTGCATACATAGCCTTATCCTGTATGTATTCTTATCAAACTCAATTTTTTACTTTTTATCCATGAAGATGTATCTGTGAAATTGGAGAAGTTTAAAACTGGTAGTTGAAGTTAATTCATTTGTCCCGATGCTTTATATTCTCATTGATTACTATACCATGATTTTTGATCAGTTCTCAGATTGATAAATCTGGGTTATTCTGACTTATTTCTCTAGCCCGGAGTACCAAAGTGAATGGGTCTCCACGTGTTCCTGGAGCACAGATACTTGCATTTCTTTCTAGAGTTTATAGAAAGGCAAGAAAATCTGGCACTAAGGTATGTGTCTCCTTCATTTCACACTATGGTTTCAAATTAGTTTTCAAAGTGAACATTTATATAACAAATAACGGTACTTAAATGTTTTTCATATACTCTCCAAGATCCTAGAGACTTTTAATGTTGGCAATTTGATGAAGTAAAATGGCATCTCCATACAGTTTTTATACAAGGTCCCTGGTAACTAGAAGTGGAAATTTTTTAATTGGTTTAATCTTACTCATAACATTTGCCCATTTTAAATCAGGAGTTTTATATTTTTGTGTTGACATTAAGCAGTTGGTTGTATATTTTTAAAATAATCTGCTAATTACATCTGCCAGATTGTGGATTCTGGTTTGTTTTTGTTTTTGTTTTTTGGCTCCTTATTGTTAACATACTCCAATTTGTCCATCTGACTCTTAATAATTTGTGCTTTTGTCTGTTTTTAAAAAAATAATTGAGGTATTTTTCTATTTCATAGGCAAAATTATAAATCTCTACCATCAAATTTTAAAGTTTGCTTCTACTTCAGGGTAGAATATGGAAAGCCACAAAATACCATTGTTCCCACTATGACAGTAACGGAAAGGAAGAAGCTCTAGAATGCGGACTCATGAAGTCATTTAGGAACCCCATGCCCAAACCCTCCGACCCTTAGGATCCCACGAATTTTGAGAACTGAGCTCACGTGAGCTATCCAAACGTATAGGCACGTACACAGAACAAACCTACAAAGCCTTTGAAAACTGAACTGACATTAGAAGGTAAAAAAAAATCCACGTTCTTCATTGCACATAAACAAGAGCCAGAGTCTTGTAACGTGTCACTTTACACGGGTCCCTTGCAACACAGTCCACAATTGAAAGTAAAAGACATATAGAACATTTTTTTGATTGGGATTTTAATTTATATATGTAAAGAGAGAGGCAATATTGAAAACAACAGTGTTACAAAGGGGAAGGGCACCATGGCCTAAATGGTGGAAAAGATATTAGTAAACAATAATGCATAGTAAACAATGTGTATATTTTCATCTCTAGTACAATCACTGAAATACAGGTGACCACAAAAAAAATATAGGTGACTGCATATTGTCAAAAACATAATAGAGAAATTAAAAAGGAATACTAAACACTCTTCAAGCAACCCTTAAAAAGGCAAGAAAGGAGAGATAGGAATATAAAAGTAACAAATAGGAAACAAATAATAAAATGGCTGACCTAGGCTAAATCCTAACGTATCAATAATTATATGAAATGTAAATGGCCAAACACGCCCATTAAAAGCAGAAATTATCCAACTGGATTTTTTTAAAAAAGACCCAAAAGACCCAACTGTATGCCGGCTTCTAGAAACTCACTTCAAATATAGTAAGTAGGCTGGAAGCCAAAAGATGGAGATTGATGTGCCACGCAAACGCTAATCAAAAGACAACCGAACGATCATGGCAAAGGAACACGGTGGAATCTGAGTGTCCCGTTACGTCCCTCGGAATTACCAAAATGCTCCATCGTTTCTTCCTGCTGGGTCAGTGGGGACCGTGACTCCACACTCCATCTCTGCATTCCACGGAGATGGTCCAGGAAAACATGACCTGTCCGTTCCTGGGGCCAGAAAACCAAAAGGTATTCTGCCCGTGTTTGCATTTTCTTTTCCTTCTGTGCTCTATTCCATCAAATGCATTTATATTATTCTAGTAATTATAGTAATAGATAAAATGTTAAAGGCACAGCATATGAAAAAACGACCCCTATTAATCCCTGTGGATGTCTCGAATATCCTCAGCAGATAGTTTTGAGAAGCCTTCCTCCCTTTTGTTGTGACTTTGCTAGAATTGCCTTCCAGTTACTCAAAGGCATTCGCCTTCCCAGACCCTGTTGACCATAAACACACTTGCCTTTGCCTTCTTCCACCCAAGTCTCCAAGAAATAGGTCAACGGGTGAAATAGATTTTTTGTATCCTCCTTAGAAAACATTTAGTGGGAATCTTACTACTCTCTCCAGATATTCTTGAGATTAAGATATTAGATATCTGCCAGATCACGCGTCAGCCCTCAAGAAAGTCTATGCAATGGATAGGTGTTACCTGGACCTCTTCTGCCTTGGACTCAATGGTCACGTTTTCACTTCTCCATTCCCAGCGGAGAACACTGGAGTCCCATCTGTCTGACTCACTGTCACAAAGTGTGCTGGCTGAGGAAGCTCACCAGGTAAGGGTCTTGTTCACTAATGCTTCTGAAGAGCAAGTCCAAGGCCTCGTCCCCTTTCCGCTCCACTATCTTCAGCAGGGTCTTGTTCCTCTTCTGCCGCGTCTGCTCCTGCTCCACTCGCTCCTTCTCATACTCAGTGAGGACCTCTGTGTCCTGAAGATCGTCCAGGACCCCGCCCAGCTCCCCTAGCCGGGCTTGCAGCTGCCGGCAGTGCTTCCTCACAAAGGCTGCGCCTGGACGGAAGGAAGCATTGCACACTCAGAGGACAGCTCCGTCACAGGGTTCTGGACGAGCTGAAAATCATGATTCCATGTGGAGATGTCGCTCATCCCCCTTCGCGTGTCGCCTAAATCTCTCACACACGCATTCTCAGGATGCGCAGTCCGCTTTCAGTGGCCCATGAATTTAGGTACGCTCAGGGAATTTTGTCTCCCTATTTGTATGATCAGTACATAGAACACACCACATGAACCAACTGGGCTGGGCTCAGAGGAAGGAGGAGAAATAATTGGTAGAAGAAATATCAATAACTTAAAATTTGCAGATGACACCATCTTACCGGCAGAAAGTAGCACGGGTTTGAAAAAGACTTGTGATGAAAGTGAAAGAAAGTACCAGAACAAGACTGCATTTGGACATCAAGAAGAAAAAAATCATGACTTCAGAAGAATTGTACAACATTAACAGAGATAATGGAGACACTGAAATGGTTAAAGATGATTGTGCCTACCTTGGTTCGGTCATCAATTCAAACAACGACTACAGCAAAGTAATCGCGAGATGGATGAGACTCAGAAGGGCAGCAACAGAAGAAGTAGGAACGATCACCAAGAGTGAAGACGCATCATCAGAGACCAAGGCCAAGATCATCCCCACCTTTGTAGTCCTGATTACTATGTATGGTGCAGAAGTGGACAGTGAAGGAGGCTGACAAGAAAGAAGTTGATTCGTTTGGAATACAGAGCTGGGAAGAGCTCTATGGACACCCTGACCAGCAGAAAGATGAACATCGGTGTCCCAGAGCAAATGAAGCCTGAAACACCTGATGGTGGCAATAAGTGACAAAACGGAAGCGGTCCTACTTCGGGCACAGCATGAGAAGGTAGGGTTCTTTGGAAAAGACAGGAATTCTGGGAAAAACAAGGCAGCGGAAAAAGAGGAAGACCAAATATGAGCGGAACTGACTCTATAAAAAGAAGTCATGGGCACGAGTCTACGGGAGCTGAGCAGGGCTGGTGAGGACAGGACACTGTGGCCGTCTCTCATCCATTCGGTCCCCAGGAGTAGGCACTGACTCAATGGCATGCAACTAACACAAAAAACAGACAGTGTAAATGCATTCTTCAATCCCATCCGCTCCGCCAAGCTTCAAGAGTCTGTCCCTCATTACTTCCTATTTTTCATCAGAACTCTAGTATGGGCTCTATCTTTTGGACATTCATCATTCATCCCTCTAACAATCAAACAGAAACTTCGGGTTCCTAAATTGTCTGTATCTGTACCTAGTGCTGGAGATATGGAGATAGATTAGACAGGTTCCCCCACCCAAGGGTCTTCTAATAAATTTGACTGCATAAGTGCAATACAGAAGAAACAGGAAACATGGGGTAAAGACAAGGTATTGTCCCATCTCGCATCCTCAGAATACACATTGGTGCGCATCTGTATATGTTATATGTGTGACCTTGGCCAAGCCATACCACTTTCTGGTACCTCAGTTTCTTCAGTCAAAGCACGATTACTTTTTATGTACAGCTCACACACTCGAACTTTTTTCTTAACACAATGGCATAGATAATGAATGCCCAGTCACCTGGGGCTATCACCAAACAGCGTGACTTGGTGATAAAATTTCTGTGAAGTCTTTGTATCTATATGGAAAAGGTTACTGGAAGTTTACATTCAATGACTCTCAAATGTGAGTGAAGTTGCTGCCACAGAAAGATCCTCAACTTATTCCTAGTGCCCGAATTGCTTTTCACTCCTCCTGTTTGTTAAGCAACTTCTAATCAGTCTTCGGCACCGGGGCATAAACGTCACTCTTTTCCTTTCTCTGGAATGCACCCTGTGACATTTTCACCCTCTCAAGGTTAGATCAGAGCCTCCTGTTCTACCCTCTCCTACACTCTTCTAATTTTCCTTTGGAACACATATGATGACTGCATTTTAATAATCACCGTGAAATCAGTTTCTCTATTGTCACCTGCCGGAATATACACCCACAAGCATGGGGTCCATGTCTATGATGGCTTCACTGTGCCTAAAGATGCTCAGTTAGCGATTGTTACTTCATGGCCATCTGCATGTTCACACTGATGCTCTTCCGTGATCCTTTGGTGAAGCCTAGCCACAGTTTGTTGACAGGGCTAAATAGAAATGGTGGCTATAAAGCACAAATATGGGTACCCGTAATATTTGGCACACCACAGAGGTTTAATAAGCTGCATTTATCATCATCTTCATCACCATTTCTTATTACTATAATGCCGTAAAGGAGATGGCTAGACTTTAGAGCAAAATCTTCATAGAAGATGTAGTATCAGAGGAGGATTTGAAGGAGTTGGATTTTGGTATTAAATAAAAACGACGCCAGAAAAAAAAGAAAAGAGTGGGAAAGAGATGTCGCGATTTATAGGGCGAGAATTTGACTCAAGATGTACACTGGGACCAGCTTCTGAAGGGTCTTGTAGACTGAGCTAATGAGTTTCAATTTCATCCTTCACACAACATGGTAGATACCTCTTGCTCAAGAGCCCTGTGTAGTAGGATGTATAGAGACCTTTCTGTTGGCACTGCATAATCACCGCATACAGGGATGTTCTTCTAATTTTATTTGTCTAGTCATCTTTACCTGATTCTTAACCAAGATGTGTAGTCGAGTTTGAACCCATTTGCAACTCCTGGTGTGGGGAACGACTTTTTTTTTTAGCTAGTCTGTTCTCTGGACCTCCTTCCTGATAACACAAGCTGGCCAGGAAATGGGTTTGTCACCATTTCGAGCCAATGTGACACCCTGAGAGCCTTCTCTTCATTGGGAGGGACCGGACGATGCTTGCTTGCTTCTCTGTGTGAGATGTGAGGCTTGTCACTTTTACAGGTATGGAGACTCATGAGCCATAGAAGGCAGTGATAAAGAAGGCAAGGTGAAGCCATAGCTTCCTCCCGAGGACATTTGAGCCACCGGATCAGCCTTCCTAAAAGTCAGCCCCACCTATCTCCTTTACTTTCACCTAAGCTGCGAAACACCCTTTATGTCCATTTAGGTTGAACTTTCTGTCATTTGCCACACAGGTGTTTGTTTACACAGACATCCAGGACACTCTAGATTGCTACCTTGGGCAATTTAAAATGGAGAGGCAGGCGTGAGAAGATAAGGATTCCCAGATGCAAGTCTATTACTTAGGGATGATGGAACTAAGGTCCTCTGAACCTTGAGTCCTTATTTTAAATAATTTTTTCTCTGCCACATACCAACTTCAATAACCTAAACCAGTTCCTGGCTGAAATGCTGTTCTTGATTTTTACTGCAGTCTCAAAATTCTGGTTCCCCACTTCCCGTCCATGACTCACCTACATTCAATCATCCCCTCTGTTCAGAAGGCTCAATACATTACTATCTACTTTTAATGGTTCCCCTTCACTTTCAGCCAAAGGTCCAAAATATTCCTAGTGTCATTCTTAGGCTTTCAACTTCTCTTTCTTGCCCGCCCTCTGGAAATCACGTTCACTTTGCCCCTTGAAAGTGTAATTTCCAGCCATATCGGAATACTTTAATCTGTAGTTCCTCAGGTGCAAAATACTTTCCCTAATCAAACATGATTGCATGCTCAAAGTCTGCATATTACACCCTAACACACTCACTGAAGTCAATCATACTCATTGCATGTATCTGTCTCTGACATCAGACTTTATAAATGACAAGAATGGACGGACTGAATCCTCACTGAGTGACATCATACCACTGAAAGGCCTCCTGAAATCGGAACATCCTGCTGACTTTTAATATAAAATTTCACTGACCTGACAAGAGGGCAGGGGCTGATGCAGCACCAGACTGGAGATCCACTAGGAAAAAGAGAAAAATCAGATGAGATGAAATCGATCACACACCCTCATTTAGTTTATCTAAACTTTGATGCAACCCACTGAAATAATTAAATTCCATTTCCTAAAGTAAGGATCCTGTTTTGGACATTAATATACTAATGGAACCCAAATAAGTTGGTCACTCGTCACCCATTAAGGAAATGATCAGAGGAAGGAACAAATTTTTCTAATATCACCTCAACTTCCACTTGTTAGGAAATGGGAAGCTACAACATAATTATATCATGCTGTCCTCCAAAAATCACCATGTAGGCAAATGTGTTTTAGATATAAAATGCCAAAATTAAAAGTAAATTTGAACATATATTTTTAAACGTTTTAATAGCAGTGTTGAAAGTGCAGAGCTTTGAATACACTTATAAGTTGATGGAAGACTTGTCAATTGGACAAACATTTCAGAAAATGGATAAACAGTGTTTACCATTAAGCTTTCAACATGGTCTGACATTTTGGTTTTTAAAATCCCCGAAGTTGTTTAAAGTTCTGATGAATTTTATGACCTCGTCCTTTGGCGATTGCTCAGTCTCCATGTATGTCGACAATTACGAAATTGCACAGAAAATGGAAATAAAGAGACTTTATGCTCCTTCTGACTGTTCACTGCCTCTTAGACACGAAGGGTTTCCATCCCCACTGCCAGGTGTACTTACTCGCTTCACTCCCCACATGGACTACTGCCACTCATCTTTGTTTCACTCACATTGATTATCAACCGACAGTAGATTTTTTCTCCTCTCTTGGATGGGACTACAAAGAGACTTTCTCCTGTGACATACTTCACTCCAACCTCAGGATAGAGGCTTATGACTTTTTCTTCCCCAAAATGTCAGGATTATTCTTTTACTCACCTGGCTTCACCAAAGTCTCCCAGACTAAAGTCTTATGGCTTTTTTCTGTAATTGTAAATCGGATCGGTTTCTTCATCTTCCCAGCATAGACTTTAGAGAAAGGCTGGATTTCTCCAGCATTTCTGTAGGACAATTTCAACTCCTAGAGGAAACACACCACTTCACTTGATGCAGTGGAGATTGGAAAGGTCTCGTGGCCTACAGTGAACAGGCCAGTGAAATCTAACCCCTGGCTTTTTACACAATCTCGTGGCTGGTTGAATGAAAAACAGAGGGAGAAAGGTCAACATCCTTTTAGTTTACAATTTTAAGAAATATTATGATTTTGTGGAAGGACGTATAACTTAGCACTCAGCAACACCTGGTTCAGAGAAGAATTGTCTGAGCTACACTCCCTTCACCAGTCTTCCATTTATTTCAAAATTACAAAACATTTTGAAACCTGTCGAGTCAGATTCACGTTCTACCGACCTTGGGGATTATGTCCATGTTAGCGGTACAAGACACAATATAACAGGATCCAAAGTTCAGGGCTTCCACGGGGGGTGAGCTCTGCAGACGCACACCATCGAACCTTGCTTCCTCTTCATCTATTGCCTGAGGAGGAAGAGGCAAAAATGAATTAGAAAACAAAAGTGAAAAAGTCAATAAGCAAAAGTAGTGGCATAAAGAGTTGTCTACATGCTGTAGCATACATATGATACGATTCAATTGATGTAAAGGTTCATATACAGAGAGAGATGTATGTATGACGATGTCTCCATTTATGAAAAAATGTATCACAAACTTCTACTGTCGGTTATCTCAGAGTCAAAGGATTCCTTTGATGACACATCTCTCCAGAGTTTAATTTTCTTTGTATAATGTGGCAGAGATAAACATGGCTGAGTGCTCCTCAAACCTGGGTACAAAGATGCTCCCTTCTTGTGCCTCAGCAGGGGCCCGTCTGTGTCTGCAGCTACATCTGTGATGGGCGAGGGTAGAGACCTGACTTCTCACCAAGGCAGGGTGGCTACCATGTGAGATGCTCTGCCACTCAAGCATGGACAAGCCATGCAGAAGAGACATCCCTTCCGAGAGGCCCAGGAGCCAGAGCGGAAGAGTCCTTGGAACAATCTCAGCGGCCACCAAAGGCACAGAATGGAACTCTAACAGGTCGAACGATAATAGCATTTCAAAAGTCTCAAATGCAGTTCAGCAGTGATGCTACAGAATTAAAGGGCAAGAATTTCTGTTACAAACAATTACAGTAGATGGAGTTACTAGTCCAGTTAGTAAATATTCTTGGGGGTAGTGACTGGGAAGGGGGGCAGGAAGGGGCAAGAGGGGGTTCCAGAGAAGCCGGCGATGCCCTACTTCTTGGTCGGAGTGCAGAGTCGACTGCAAATTATGGAGCAACAATTTATCTGCCCATCTGATTGAGTTTTTAAAAAACAGATACATTTGAAGGAAAGGATGGTTGATGCTACAACCTGAATTGGGCCTAGAAGATCAAGTAATAGAAAAATTTCAGATTGTATCAATGAAAGAGATGAAACCATGACTGGGAGGAGGCAGAGAAGATGGATGAAGAGCTGTCCAGGCATCACCGTACAAACCCAAATAAAGAGTGACAACTCTGGAGGGATAAAAAAAATTGATGGACAAAAGACAAGAATATACCGTGACACTTTTGACAAAGAACTATTTTAAATAATGACTTATTTTAGATTAAATTTAAAAATGCATGGTGACAGGAGGAAGGTTAACTTTGGGTAGTGAGAACACAATGCAGTATATGCACGACATGTTATTGAACTGTGCGCTGGAAACCTATATAATTTTATTAACCAATGTCACCACAGAAAGTTTAATTTAAAAAAGGAAAAAAATAAAACAAAATTATTCAATTAGTTTAAGTTACAGTTCCTAGGCACGACATTCCATACAGTATCTTTGGTTATCCTGTTTTTGTCTGTTTTGTTCACCGATGTATTCCCAGCCCTTGAAACAGTGCCTGGAATATGTCAGGCATGGAATAAATATTGATCAAATGAGTAAATAAATCTCCCTGGAGCAGCACTGTTGAATAAAAATATAATTTAAGCCCCAAATGTAATTTCAAGTTTTCTAGCAGCCATATTTTTTAAAAAGCAAAAAGAAGCAGGTGAGATTATTTTTAGTAATACATTTATGACATATTTGATTTAACCCAACATATTATCATCTAAACATGTAATTGATACAAGAATTAAATGACATCAACGTACTTTTCTTCATATAAAGTCTTCAAAATCCATGTGTATTTTGAATTTACAGCACACCTCAATTCAGGTACTCAGTAGGCACGTGTGGCCAGCAGCTAACAGAGAGGACTGTGCTGCTTCTGCAGTAAGCGGGGCGGGTTCTCAGAGCAACGATAGGTATTTTGAGTTTAACTTATGCTTTCAAGCAAAGAAAAGATTTCTCCTCTCTCCTTATCCTCCAGAAGAAAGAAGACAGACCACGTTTCATTTGTTCTATTGACAAAATTTCATGAGCACCTATAACAGGCCCTACACTGTGCTCTGAACTAATTTCTGATTAAGTGGAAAGGGTCCCTCCCATTTATGGAGCTTATGCTCTACAGAGATATAATAAGTTATATTATGAAAGCAAAGTTTGGAAGTAAATATATATGTATTCAACTATCTCTTTGTTTACTGATTTGTTGTCTGTGTCTCTGTAGATCGTAAAATCTGTAAATATTTCAAAAAACAGTATCCGTTGAGATTAATGAGACATTGGATGTGGGAAAGAAAGGAAATAGAGGAATCGAAGAGACATTCTAGGTTTGGACTTAAATAACTTAAGGGAACTTAGTTTACTATCATCAATGGGGAAGAAAAGGTAAAACAACAATTTTGGGGAAGAAAAGTGAGTGGGATCGGAGATACAGACTTAGTAACCCTCCTCTCACACAGAAATCAATTAGGGAACTAAAAGAATTCACCAAGACTACCAGCGAGTATGCAAAGGCTTCAGAGGAGGAGCCTACAGGGGCTATTAAAAGACGAACAAGAACCGAAACAGGGAAACTGGGTGTAACATGCTGCTGAGGCTTCAGGTGAGAATTACTCAATGTGGAAGTCACTGGGGACGTTAAACAGGGCCTTTTTATGGAATGGTGTGGAAGTAACCCAGTTGGAGGGATTTGAAGGTGGAAGTGAAAGCCGAGGGATGTTGAAACTATAGATCCATAAAGCTATTGCTCCATTTTCTGAGAAGCATAAGAGAAAAACAGCAGTTGGAGAATGAAGAGCGGCCAGGCAAGCATCGTCAATGGGCTATGCTAGATCTTGGCTTGCTGAGGAGAATTAGTCACTAGTGTAGGAGAGATTGATAGTGGAGGTGAGGACGATACCTCAGAGCATGGAATCCTCTATAAGGCAAGAGGGAAAGGGATCCAGGACACACTTTAAGTCATAGCCTTGTACAAGTAGAGGGCAGCTTCGTTAATTGCGTTAATTGCGAGAGTGAGAAAAGTGAAGAGGTTGCAAAATGAGGCTTACAAAATAGAGGGCGGAAATGAGGTCATTTGCATCTTACTGTCTCTATTGTATCAATAAGGTGGGAGCCAAGTGAGCAGATGAGAGTTGGGGAAAAAAACAGTAAAGCGAGACTGGGAACTGGGCTGTGTCCAGAATGAAGAGAACAGTCGCCTAAGAATTCATTTTTCTATTGTTTTCCTGTGTATACTGGGAATGGCCATCTTTAGCATTCAGATTAAAATGTTTTCTCTTGTATTTTCAATACCACCGTTATTGAAAACCCTACATACTGCCAGGCAGGCACCTACCTCTTACTGGAATGTGGGAGCACTGAACAACGGGACAGTAAACTCTCCCCCCCCCCATAATCTCTTCAGCAAGAATAGAGGCACAGAAGTGGTCCTTTATCCAGAAATACAGTAGCTGTGGAGCCGCGGCCACCAACACATCTGCTTTGTCACCAGCCCGGGAGAGGGTGGCGGACTACGAGCCTTTTGCAAATGAATTAGAGGGAGATACAACAGAATAGAAGGATGAGTCCAGAGGATGCTGTCTGTGTGCGCGCGCGTGTGTCCGTGCATGTGTGTACATCGTGCGTGTGTGTGTGCGTGTGATGTGTGCATGTGTGTTTAATTTAGATATTAGTAATATAAAATTTTACAATGGAACACTGCATCTGACTCCCTCTGCCAGTCCTCCAGTAGTCACCTCTTTTTCCTTCTCCTCGAGAACCAGAAAAGAAAGCTCCATTTTTAGTAGAACTGAATTTCCAGTGCAGATCACCGCAAATCGCTCAAGGGTCTGCACCTATGGGTTGAAATTGTGGAAGGCGATTCATACTTCTAATGAAGAAAACTGACTTCTCTGTTTAAGAAGAAGATGGAAGGTCCAAGGCGATAAGCTGAGAACGTAATTCTCATCGTCTTCTCTAAAATCTGTCAGCCTTACCTTGGTTAGCGAGGCGTTGCTGGGGATCAGATACAAGTGGAATTTAATGTCTTCGGGGTTCCAGTGATAATAGATCAGTGTCGTGGATGTGATGGGGATGGAAAGACGGGTCCCACTGGCAATCCTCAGGAGGATTCCCATCAGAGAGAAGCTGGGGTTTTCCAGGACTGCGTAGAAAGGCTCCACGCGGGCCGGCGGCTCCAGAACCATGCCTTCGTCCTTAAAATGGGCGACGTGGAACCAGGAGACATCCACACCATCTGCTGGAGAAGCACCACGAAGGCAATGAGCGAGAGGTTCCCCAGCCCACCCCCCACTCTCTTCCCTCACTACCTGGGAGGGAGATGAAATGAGGGATGTAGATTTCTGCAACGGCATCACCAGGCTCCACGGAGATGTCAAACAGGGGGCCCGCCACCATCCACTGCTCGTGGTGCTGCAGGTCTGGGGCCAGGTGCTGACTCCAAGAATCGAATGTGATCGTCACGGTCACCACCGTCCTTACCCTCAAAGCGAGGCCTGTGGCTGGCCACTGATAGAAGCCAGGCGTGGGGAAGTGGACGCTGAAAGGAACCGGAGTGACAATCATGCTGGGAGAATGCCAAGACTTTGACTTAAACAACAATTACATAGATGAATGAGACGTCAGAGTGAGGCAAAGTTCGAGACCCATCTGTGACTTTTACCGTATTGGAAACCTCTGGGGAGTCCATTAAGCTCCCTGGGTTCCAATTTCTCTGTATTCTATCTATGTCGAAGTTAAAATACTAACTTAGTACATGAAATACACATACTATTGATAAAATTTTAGATGTCTTACAGGTTGCAGCATGTATCCTATACAGTATCACGTAATATGTACTTCCTTGATAATAGGATTGTATTTAAATGCTCAGCATCTTCTGTTCTTACCTGTATTTGTTTACACTCTTATCAATCAAGTCAACATCCACAAATCCTTCAGGTCCCAGAAACTGATGACTTTGACACATTGGTTTAAACCCAGAAGAGAGTGAAACAGCTAAGGAGGGTACCAGCTCCTTCTCTTTTGAGCAAACATCTCCTGAAAAGAAGATATCGCGCATGTCAGATGTAGATTTTTGGAAAAGGCATGGCCGGAAGGAGTCTTGGATATTCAATTATCCTACACTTTTGGGAAAATAGATATTGGAGAGAAGGGTATAGGGATTTGTTCCTGGAACCTAGACAAAAGAGGGTACACAAATGTCCTGCTGAAATTTACCCCAAAATTTAAGAAAGAAGCCAGGCTGGACAGCTTTGGTGGGATGGTATTTCCCTAGGGCAGGAAGCAAGGACACTGAATTTCTACATGGTCCCAAGCAGCAGACGATACCTTCTATTGGTGAGGAAAGTCAAGTGCAGAAAAGGAACAAGCTCAAAACGCTGAAGAGACAGAGGAACACTTGTTTGCTCGTGTGCCCACCGCCACCCCGAAACACCTCAGATCACCCTGGGTTCCCTGAGCAGCTCCATGACCCAGCGGTGACAGCCGTATCAGTAGCTCGGGGTGACCCTCCATGCATGCATGGCTGGGTGCCACTTCCACCACCCCTCCAAATGGGGCTGTTGGGATGACGTGACAAGGGTTTGCATAGAACAAATATCCGTCATCCTGGATGATAAAAGTCTCTGATATACTGTGCTTTGACAAAATTAGTTTACACAGAATTGTATATGATGGGATGTCCTTATGCAGAGAGCAGAGACTGTGTGTAGGCAAAATGAAAAGTCTCCATTAAGTAAAAAGTCACTTAGCCTGTCTGAGTTTCTTTTCCTTCGTGTAAGATGGAGTGAATACCACCACCTGCACTGTACAGAGCTGCTCTGAACTGGGTACCTATGCTACCTAGACGACATAAATACCCAGTGTCGACGATGACAGCTATTGACGTGAATACGAATTAGCTTACCCAGGGACCACATGGCTGATAAGCACAGGAGCTGGGCTGAGCATCATGGTACAAACTCCCATGCCCATGCTTTTCCTGAACCTCCCATGGCTTTCAAACTACGTCTCACCACGTGGGACGGTTTCCAGCTAGAAGCACTTAGAGTGGACTATGCGACGATGACAGCCAGAAACGTCAAGCTTGAGCAATTTACTCAACCCAGTGCAATGAGCATGAGGATACTGACTGAACTGTGTCCCTCCAAAATCCACACGCTGATGCCCCAACCCCAATGTTGCTGTACTTGGATATAGGGCGTATAAAATATAAGGAGGTAATTCAGATTAAATGAGGTCAGAAGAACCAGAAGTCATAAAAGATCAGGACCCTTAAGAGCACAGTGCTTGTTTTGTGAAGACCTAGCACGGGTTGGGGGTGAAAGAAAACAGGCTCATTCCAACAAGTTCAAACACGGCGCAGTGCTTCCTCATGTCATCTGCTAGCTGGAAGAAACGTGGCCTCTGACTTCGCTTTATTTATCTTTTGAATAGTCTACAGAATCTACTCATAGAGTGTCCATTGGCTAAAAAGAGAGTATGTGTAATACCCCTACTAGAGTGTTTGGAATATGGAATCCATCGCAGAATTAATAGCTAATGTCACACCTCTCATTTACGTTGCATAGTGCACTGTGCTGCAGGTGAGAGAAATCTCTTTTAATTTCCACTGCCACAAAGAGACCTCACATAAAACCACAGGACATTTCCAGCAACCCGCTGATGTGCCCCCTGGCTCCTTTTCTGTGTTAACCAATTACCTGATTCTTGACTCTGTGGAGATTCTTCTAAAAAGTCGATGGCTTGGAACCTTCTGTGTCTAAAATAGGAAATTTAAGAATCGGTTCACAAAAATATAAAGGAGATGTCATTAAAAGCTACAGCCGTGTTGTCCAAGTGGTAGCCCCTCACCAGCAGGCATCATCTAGACTTGATTTAATCAAAACTTCAGCTCCTCAGTTTTACTGTCCACACTTCAAGTGCTCAGCCCCTACACGTAGCAAACAGCTACCATATTGGCAGGCGTAGACGACACCATTTCCATCATCACAGGAAGTTCAGTTGGACAGTACCAATCTAGACTATCAAAAAAAATGACTTGGACAAAGGGTGATGTCAATTGAATGTATAGATAGCAAAAGCAAGGGGCCCTCTAGAACCAAACGTGTCCTGACTATTCTTTCCATTATCCTGTCATGCCAATGTCCAAAGTGGCCATAGCTCATTCCTTTTACTTAAATTGCTCTGATGGCTATTACATGACTGTTAAAATTAAAAAAAAAAAAAAAAACTGAATCAGTAATTGACCCATGGGTGAATACATGCCCCATAGCAGTGATTCCCAAACCTGACCACATTGGGAAGCTTAAAAAACCCCAATGCACAGGTCACAGCCCAGACTAATTAGAGGTGACAGGTCCCGTGGCTACAAATTCAGTCATGGATTATGTTGGCTTTAGGAGTTTTAAAGTTTCCAAAGTAATTTCACTCTTTAACCAAAGTGGAAAACCGTGATCCATAGGGTGAGCTAGTGGTTCGTTAAGCCCCGAGTATGAGAAATGCATCCTAACACAGGTGACGCCTTCTGGATGAAGACATCCAACTCAATCCGATTCTCTGACCTGGAGAGTTAGAAATGTGGGACAGATCAGGGGACCCACAGGGCAAGAGTACCGGTCCCTCAGAAGTGATGGCATAGGAAATAAAAGCATTTACTTCTGTGGGTACAATAATTTTCTAATAATTCCTGCTGCTGTGAAATGTCATCTAGTTTCACCAATATTCGGTTCTCTTGATTTCTCGACGAATACATGGAATTCTTGATCCTTTGATTTCCTTTCTATGTCTATTCGTTTCAACATGGAAGGGATTAACAGAGGAATTAATGCACAGATTAGGGCAAAGGAAGAACAAGACTTTGGAGACACGGAGTTAAAAGGAAGAATCTATAGCTCTTTTTTCAAAAGACTTCTTGGGAAGTGAGAGAACTTTGGGCTACCATCCTAAGACTTGGTACTACGTCTACGAATTTAGCCGTGGATTATGTTAGCTCCATGCAAGCATTCAGGGTAAATACACCATTTCCCATTCTCCCACAGTGCTTGGGCATGCTGGCTTCTGCTTGGGTGCCTTAGGTTGGATTTAGGAGTTGGAAAGAAGCCCATGGCAAGCTGGAGCCAGCTCATCTCAGATCATGAAAGGGGATCGATTTCCAGGAATTTTGTAGATAGATTGCTCAACAGAGCTATTATTAAAAAATCGAATTGTACAAATTTTTACTTGAATAAATTCTATTACAAACAAAGGTAATAAATGTTCAAAACTTAACATTTTCTAATTATTCTCCTACGTTTCACTATAGTCTGGGTTCTTGAGGCTATTTACACCTATAGTGCCTTGTGGTGAGAATAATTTACAAAAGTGGGCTACTATGCATCTCTTTCTAATGCTGCGTTCAGGGACATCATGTAATGAGTTTGAAACCTGACACGATGGGAGTATTCACCCCATGGAAATTGGCCAATACTACAGAGAGAGGCTCTTCCGCCACCCCTGGGGAAGCTGATGCTAAGCATTTGCCAGCACAGTACTTCCGAGATGCTCACTCCAGCCTTCAGGCCCCATGTTAGCAAGTTTCCTAAAGAACTGAGTTGGTCATTTGCACTGGTTACGGGTTAAATCAATGATGACCTCTGATCGCATCAGTTGTTGCTTTTGTATGTACATCTTTTCAAGACGCCCACCTGCGAGAAGAGGTGGTCAACCTCGTTTGGAAATTTCTGTTTGTTGGTAATATCGCAGAAGCTCATTTATTCTCCCTCTGTGTAAATGACCCAAATTTCCTTGGTCCTCACGTTGCCCTGTCATATTGAGAAACAAAATCCAGTACCATCAAGCGTTGCCCACGCAATACTTTCCCTTACCTGCGTCTCTTCCTCCAGAATTCAGGAGAGAAAATCGACCATTGTGACTTTACTCCCATACCACTACTACTTGTAAAGGTACATTCATCATAGGTTTCAGACTCTCTCCACGTAGATCTGTGGTCTTCCTCAATGCCCAAACTGGAAAGACAGAAGGGAACTTCTACTATAAATACAGCACAAAGGCCTGGTGGTTGTATGACCTCTAGTTTACGAATTTATGTTAACAGCCATAAGACCCCATGTTTTGTCTTCAGCGAAACCTCTCAAGCCCACAAGACTCCATCTCACCTTGCGTTGTATTGAGTTTACCTGTTCGTGTGCCTGCCTCCCACTATTGACTACTTTATCCCATCTGGGAAGCAGGACGCAGTCGATTCTCAACACCTGGTACTTGGCACGAGTTTCGTTTAAAATTGACCAACATGCCTGTTGACCTAAGTGACCTTGTTGAGAATTTTAGGGATAAGAGAAGATTTCTAGTTTATATTCTGCCCTCACCTCATGCTAGTTCCTTTCCACTCCACCATCAAGAACTGGGCTCTGGTCTCTCCTGGCTGGCTGGGGTCAAGATTGGGGTTCGGGGGAATGGAGTAGCCTTTCGACCAACATGTGCATTGTCTCATACGATAACCGCTAGCCACACACACCTACTTAAATTTAAATTTTAATTGATTAAATTTTAAAATCAATTCCTCACTTGAACTAACCATATTTCAAGTGCTCAAAAGCCACGTGTGGCCAGTGGCTTCCATATTTGACAGCACAGATATGGAATATATTTCGGCAAGAGTTCCACTGGATAGCACTGACCTTGGTCATCTGCTACAGCCCAGTGGACTAGAGAACCCTGCTCTGGGGTATCCGGTATCGGTTCAACCAAATAAAGTGGTTCTTAGAGCCGCACAAACTCTGGTCCCCTGTGTGTATCGCCGCCCTGGTTTCGACAATTACTATTGTTATAAAAGACATCATCGTTAGGAGAAGCTGGGCGAAGCATACATGAAAACTCTGCACTATTTTTGATACTTCTTGTATGTATGAACTATTTCTAAATAAAAAGTTACAATAAAAAAAAGAATAAGAAAAATGTGCTGGTTCGACTGCAAATAACCTAAATGTCTTTGTTTTTCATGATCTCTATGAGACAGAGGAATACGATCCAAACTCTTCCACCTTTTCCTACAGAATAGAGTGTCCCTTACCTACAAGGCCGTTCCTCATTGGTTACACTCTCTGACGGAGCCACAAGTTGCGAATGAAATTGCTCTCTATTTTCATCTATATTGTATCCACCTCCACACAGCCTGGAAACACATTAAGGGGGTTGCAATTTGATTACACGCAAGGGACTCAGTTGTGGGATGGTCTCTTCTCTGTGAGATAGTGGAAGAAGGAGCCCAAATCAGATGTGTCATCTTTAGCAATGCTTACTCTAATACCCATCCTGTGATGAGAGCCTGTTTTTCTACTTGTTTCCCTTAGCGATTGTTCCTCCATCTCCACTCAGCAGACAACGATCTCATCTCAAGAGGCATAGCTTATTTGGTGGTCAGTCCCTGAGGTTCATCGTCATATGTAAGAGTCGGTAAGACTCACTTGCATGTAATGATAGATAGACTCGTTCATAACTTGGACAACAATACTGCATTCTAGGAAACTGTAGGGGATAAGATGCTTCTTACTCTTCTGCTCTCCTTCACTGGTCTTAAATAGGAGAGATATTAATCTAAGTTGCATGACATTAGATGAATTAAACGTCCTAAAAAAGCAATACCTATTTTACGTGAGTTTGTCATAGACTGTGGAGACCAAAGATCCCATAATCCAAAAGTTTGCATTGCCATTTATTACCAGTGACATTCGTGTCAAAATGGTCACTTAAGCTCAGTGAGTATCCAAGCTTAACTTGTAAAATAAGGATGTAATTCCACCATCACAAATCCCTGAGATGGTTAATTACAGAAGGGTAAATTTACTTAGTATGAGAGCTAGAAAACATTGAGTTCCCAAAGAAAATATCTCAGTTACCCTCAGCACTTCCTAGTCTGTGGGCTTTTTATGCATGCCATCGTATTTAAAACTTTGGTCATATTCATTTATTTTGAAGTCTAAGACTATGCAAAAAAATGCACATTCGTTGGTCACAAATGAGACCTGAGCCTCTGGAAAGTACGCTGATGAGAAAAAGCTGAAGTGCTCATGGAGACAGCTTAGTGAGGCTGTACCGTGCTGTTCAAGTGCCAAAAGCTTGGCCACGGCTGTATAACCCAAGCGTAACAGAAAGAGCTGGAGGATCGTCCATGCATTCACTTGTGCTCAGGTGTGAAATTGTCGTGGTCAGATTCAAGGTTATGGTACCCATTGATGGAGAAAACAGGTCTAAGGAATACACCTGGGTGCCCTCAAAGGTTCGCCCCTCAGTCATGCAGAGACGAATGAATAAACAAAAATGCAAACCTATACTTCTACGTATGACGTAGAAACATTTCTTCCAAAAAACTGCCATGGTTCATAATACCCTCTGGAACAATCATAAGATACAGAGGAATCAGAGCCATCAAGCGCCACCGCAAGATGTATAGGCTCTCACCATCGCAGAGGCCATGTCTCGGATCTCCGAAGCTTTTTCCGAGATTTAGGTCTTTCCATTTATCAGATGTTGTATTTATCTCTCCACTATGTCTCTATTAACCATGAAAAAATAAAAGAAAATTGTATTAGAATAAGTCAGAAGAACCTTCAGGTAGATGTTAGCTTTTATATCTCTACAAGGTGGACAAAATTGCTATCGTTCATTTAAAAGACACATATCAGAGCAAGTTCAAAGACAGTGTCGCCAGTAGATGCCGCGTATGCCACCTATCGAGACCACACCAAACAGCAGAGCAACCAGCACACAGAGTCTCCAGAGGTCTGGCTGAACAGAAATCCTACAACGAGGGACAGAAACCATAGATCACCTCAAAACAGTGGGAGGGACGGAGACACAAAATGGTTAGGTCCCACAACCACATGTGGTGGTCAAGAGAATCGGGAGGGGTGACCTGGCTGCAGAGCCCTTCCCCCACCCGAGGAGCTAGGGGTCCCGGCCCCACACTGGGTGTCCCAGCCCTGGGAAGAGAAGTCCCCGCCACCTCTGGCTGTGAAAAGCAGCAGCACGGACAGCTGCGGGACTCACATAAGTTCATCTTAAAGGGCCCGCGCCCGCCTCACTCCCTGACCCACTCACTCACTGGCTCTGAGCCCCAGAGCTGAGGCAGCTGCTTGTGAGGCACCAGGGTCAAACGGAGAGCTGCTAGGTTGCGGGGCTTCGGGGCAGCTGGAGGGGCGGCTTTCTCCCGGAAAGAAGTGTAGCAGTATCCACTGTTCCTTTGGTCAGCCCTCCACCTCCCAGCCTGTGGACGTGGGAGTTGTCCCTGTATGTGAGGCAACATTAACCTGGATAACACAGGTCGCTCCTTCAGGGGATTCCCTGAGACTCCGCCCCTCGCAACCCGAGGGCCTACCCACATCTACCATATAAACCACAACCAATTACAGTTTGTATGATTCTATATGCAAACCCAATAAATCACCTGAAAATAGATACAAATGTAGGGTGATTTAGTAAGTTAAAGGAGGAGAATTCACGTACAAAAATCAATAGTTCTTCTATATAAAAGACTATCCCAATTATATAAAGGAAGAAAATACCCCCATTAACGATAGCAAATATAGTGCCTAGCATTAAAACTTAACAAGAGTTATATGATTATGTTTTTATCTTTGCATTTCGAAAAATAATTTTAAGCTAAATATGCAAAAATAGTAGAGAGCTCACATCAATCCTTCAGCCTCTTCCCCCACACTTAGCAACATATGTAACGATAGTGCAAATAGCGAACCAGTAAATCGATGTCGGCATACAATACTATTATCTCACCCACAGACTTTATTTAAATTTCACCAACATTTCTCCTAATGTTCCAAGGTAGTTTCGATTTCACTTAAAACATTTTATTGTGTATATAATATGTTCTGTTTAAAAGAAATATTTGAGTAAGGATGTTATAAACTCTGCAGAAGCGAGTTTCATTTTTTTTTTTATGCCCACCTTCAAGATGGCTCAGGTGCCGGCTCTCACAGTTGGCTGCCCACATCCAGCATGGCTACCAGGAGTCTTGAAAACTCTTTTCCTTCAATGGTTTAAAAGCCCCAAAGGAGGTTGGATCTAGACAGGCTGCAGCTGGGGTGCGGGGGTGGAGGAGTCTCCGTTTGCCTCCTCCGCCCCTGAAGGCAGCACCTGCCACTTTCCTGGCACACTCACCAGCTGAGCTTCAGATGTCCCCAGATGCAGGAAGGAAAAGGGAAGAGGGAGGCCGGTGGCTAGATCTTCCGCAGGCTGCTCGGTGTCCTACTCATCTCTCTCACCAGAGGAAGTAGTACTTTGCATGGAGATGCTTATATAGGCTGTCGGAAGTGAAGCAGGTCCTTCCGCTTGGGGGGGTGGGGGACAAGACAAAACAGAAACAAACAAACAAAAAGGTTCAGCTTCCTGACAGTAGTGGATAGTGCTTTCTGGAGGCTGGGCGAGTGGAGCAAGCCTCACTGTTACACACAGGGCGAAGTCCCCGCAGGAGGAGGGCACCCAGCGAGGGGCCTTGGCCCAGTGCAAGAAAGAATTCAAACGCACCCAGAGTCAGAGTCACATTTTATATTAAATTTTATTAGAGAATGGATAACACTTTGTAGGCAAGTGTGGTCTCCTCTCAGAGACACAGAGAGAGAGAGAGAACCAGAGAGTGACTCAGAGGGACAGACAGAGAGACCGGGGTCTGGAGCAGGTACAGAATCCCATCTGTCCTCGATTCCCAGGGAAGGCTTGTCTTCATTGGTTTTTGTGATTATTCTTATTACTACGGTTCCTTCCCTCGCCTCTACAGCCCTGCAACACACTCTAGTCTCTGGCATGAGCTCTTGGGCTGCGCCAGCCGCGATCACAGCCAGAAGCCGGTGGTGGCGTCGCAGGACACTGGGCCAGAGAGAGGGGACACCGAGGCAGTAAGCAGGAAGAAGCGTGTATCGGTGCCGGCGCCGGCTCAGCGGATTCACACCCAAAGGCTGAGCCCCTTTGGATGCGGGTCTTTTCCACTGATACGCGTCTGACGCTTTCGTGCTCCGGCCACAGAAGGGGAGTGTAGTTTGATTGGTTGGCGGCCTGGAAGCGGGCTCGGGTCTGGCCGCCTCAGCATCTGCAGCGAGCCCTTCGGTGGCGCCAGCGGCAGACGCGTCCCGAAGCCGGTGCTGCTGAAATGGTAAGTGCGCCTGGTCGTTGCACCCGTCCACGCCGCGGGCCGCCGGGTGGGTTCCGAGGCGTTGGGAGCAGCTTTATGCAAAAGCCCATACTCCGCCGGGGCGGAGAGGGGGAGCCGCCAGCTCCCTCCCGCGCGGGGCGCCCTAAATGCGCCCTTCACCTCGTCCGCTGCACCCCTGCAAATCGCTTCTGACCTGAGGGAGAGCGAGGAGGGTCCAGCTGCGTCCGCGGCGGCGGGGCTGTTACCTGAACCCTTAAAAGTGCTGTGATGAGGGAGAGCTGCAAATTTCCTGACAGCCAGCGAGGCGGCCCGTTGGGTTCTTCTAGAGAAAGGGCTTTGCGGATCGAGTTGGGTCCGATGTGCGGCACATTCTTCCTTTTCGTGAACTGAGACCCGGGTAGAGGGAGTTCACAGAAGGCCAAGGCGAAGGGAGAGGCAGGGGAGTTGTCAGGAGCAAGCCCCACGGTCTGAGCAAGTGGCGCTTTGGTCGTTCAGGTACTCGCGGGAGGGCCGGCCAGATCGAGGGAGGGTGGCGGTCACCGTAGGATTGAGCAAAAGGGTAAATTTAAATGAAGCCGGTGCTTAGCTAGGCTCGGGCTGAGCTGTGCGGCCAGGGCTCATCCTCAGTCCTGGCTGTTTCCTTGGAAACCACCGACTCCATAGCTGTGGATCGCTGCTTTCTCAGCCCCTTCTCTGAAACATGCAAATTGCAGACTGAAGCTCCTTGGTCAGCGTGACTTCCATGCCCCAGGCAAGAATGGGAAGTTCTTTTCTTACCCATCTGACATCAAACAGCTGTGATTTTTGGAAAATCAGGTTTCTCAGTGAGGAAGAAAAAGTAAAAAAACAACAAAAAGTTTTTAGACTTTGCAGTCCGATATCTCCACCTGACAGACAGCGGAATAGCCTTACACGTCATTTCACAATGTGAGGGCTGCCTATGATCTCTAGCTTTGCATTGAATAACTAATTATGTGAGTGTCATGTTCCTTTTTGTTTTCTAAAAGCTAAGTTAACGAGAACTCTGGAGTAGTAAATCCAGGGGGATCGTGGGAACCAACATAAATGTTTTGAATTTTTTAACACCACGCTAGTATGGTTGCGTATTTCCTAAAAAATGGAATTAGGTATATTGAAGGTGAGGGCACGCCGTTCTAATGGAAGAACACAGGTTGATCCATCCAAGAGAACTTTGAAATGAACTCTTTCTAACAGGAGTTCCGATTTTAGCTGTGTTAAAATTCAACCAAATAACCTGTAAAGTTCTAATTGTCTTCAATTGAATGAGTCAGCACACCATCTGGCAAGGGGTAGTGCAAAATGGGAGGTTTTTGTAAGAAGCAGAGTGGGACAAGGGAGGTATTGATAAGGAAAGAAAAGATTATTTGTGGGCGCGATCTTCTCTTGGAGAAAGAAAATGGGAAGAAGTTTTATCATGCAGATTGCCTCTCTGTGGGAGAAGGTTGAGCCTACCTCCAGATTACCTCCCTGGTGCTTGCTCGGAAAATTTCAAGACTGGTTAATTAAGATTACATTTCTAAGAGAGGTTAAACTGCAGTTAGATCGGCTGTGAAATCTAGGTTTGGTGTCACGTGCTTTTAACACAAGTTGATGCCATGTGGGGCCTGAGATTTTCTCTGTAACAGCTGGAAAATATGACTTCAAAGTAAGAAGTCAAACTCGTCAATTGAGTTGTAAATTCATTATTTAATTGTAAACTGTATTTTCTGTAATAATTTATTTTTTTAATATGCAATCGATCAATGTATTTAAACAATCAAAATGATTAGGGAAAACCTTGAAATCCTTTCTCCACCCTGCCTCAGTTTACCCTGTTCTCAACTCCTGGCCTCCCGGTAGCTACCATTTTTATAGTTCCTTGCGTTGTCCTTTCAGGGCTCCTTATTTTCCCTTTATTTCATAAAAATGAGCTTCTTTTACGCTCTTCGGCAGCAAATACAGGAATTATTGTCATAGATCTTAAAAGATTTAAGTGACCGAAAACATATGTGGGTCTGGTTTTGGAAACTAGCCAGATATTTGATTCTATAAAAACAGATTGCTAGCATTTCTCTGTGCAGTAATGTCGTGATCACATTTTAAAAGATGCTTCATGCTTTAGGAATATATGATGACGGTATTAAGAATGAAATGCCAGGGTATCTGGAGTTTTGTCTACAGTCATACATTAGGAGGAAAATGAAGGGAGGTGCAGAGATGCTGGGAAATGGACAACGCGTGGAAGCTGAATGAATGGTGGACCAGGCCTTGCTTGCATTTATTCTCACTATGTCGTGTGTGCTTGACGCTTTCCATAATTTAGCATCAACGTTAGAAAGCTATTTATACCACTGAGCTTTTTAAAGAAGGGATCAGTTGTAAGATTACATGGCAGAATAAATTTAACAAAATTAAGTTTTAATCCATGTTTCCTTACTATGTGACTTTATGAAAAAAATTCATAGAGTCCATAAAGCTTACAAGTCAAATTTTTAAATAATATAATAAAAAACATGTAGGTTCTCAGATTCAGGAAATCAGCCACTTGTGCGAGTTGGGGGGAAAAAATCATAACCTGCCTGGTCAGAGTTCGAATTTCCTGTTTCTACCAAAAAGATGTTTTAGAGTTAGATTTCTTTTAGGCATGGTTCAAACACATTGCATAGATGATTTTTCTCTTTCGGGTCTCATAGTATAACTGGAACTTGCCTCCTTTTTTGCTCATGACCTTGACCTGTTGAAGTCACTTGGTTAATGCAGTGGAAGGCCCCAGCTGTGTAACTACTTCATGCCCGGTCAAAAACCAGACGTAAGGGTGTGATGAAGTTAGGGTGGACATTTTTGCAGTGGTGCACCTCGGGTGATGTGTCCTTCGTCACACATGACATTGGTAGAAATACATGGGTTCTTGCCATTATGTAAGACACTTCCATGTCTCAGCATCATTAATATTTTTTTCTTGAATCAGTTATTTCATTTGGGTTGCAAAACGGTGACTTTTCAATGCAATCATTTCTTCTAAGTTTTTAGCTGGAATTCTGTAAAATTTCCTGTTATTCAGTTACTCCCAAATAACACTTCTACTAGAAAGGCAGAGAGAAGACTTAATGCTGCCTCCGAATTAACCAAGTTTCAGAATAAGGATGAAACCTTCCTCCAGGGTGAGAAGTGCTCGTGCATTCCCCGTTTGATTTTCCTTTTTTGGTATTATTATGAGTTCATGGATTTATAGTATCCAGTGTGTTTCAATGAATCTTGCAATTTCGTGGTTGAGAATATGCTAAATTAAGCCGTTGGAAGATGTGCGGCTGGCCTCTACCTCCTCTTAGCAGAGTCTGGGATGCTTTGTCTGCCTTCTGGCACCACAGCTACCTCCAGCTCCCATTCATACATCCTGTTCCTTGCTCAGTCATTTCTCTTTGCTTCCTGCATATTAATTCTAACCCTTTTCTTTGTATGAACTGGTCACGTGCCCGTGCTTCTATTCTATCATAAAGCTGGCATTTTTAGAACTTTTTAAATTTTATATTTGAATCTTTCTTCTTGGACTAAAAAATCTTGCTTCCTAACATTAACATAATCCCCCTGCCTGATCCTGCAGTACCTATAAAATATTTGTAAGAAGCAGTGACAATGTTACTTTCAGCACTAAAGCCACCTGGTGACAGGTCTGATTCCCTTTCTTTTTGTATCATAAAATCTTACGCCCTGAGGTTGTAGAGTCCCTCGAATGAATTTTGTACTCCCAGCGATTGACCTGCCAGCTTGATATATGCTTCATTCATTTCAGTTTTTCCATTTTAGAAATTTTTTATTTTTGAATATGTGAAGAGGATATGGTTCCCAATTAAAATCTACATAACAAGGTTGTATTTTGATAAGTCTGACTTCTGTCCCTTCTCCTATATTGTTTCTTGCTCATAAGTCTGTGGTTTACAGGACATGTGCTTGGCCCTTTTATCATTCTTTCCATTTGAAGTGTAGAAGGTAACTCGAAACCACGTGACACCACTTTGCATTGGATGGAAGCGATCTTGCTCATTCTCATCTAGGGCTCTGTAGTTCTCTGTTTTGTGTATGTGGCATAGATTTTAAGCAGTCCGTGTTGTTGACTATTTGGGGGCGTTTTCCAGTCTTTTCCTGTTATAAATCCATTTCAATAAATAATTATATGTATATGTCATGACTTTTTGGCCAGGGTATTTTTGTAATCCCTCAAGTATAAATGCTGGAACAAGGGATGAAAGCTCAGAAAATGTTGGTAAATCGAGTCTCATTTGCCTTCAAATTAATGCGGGACAGTTTTATTGACCACTTGTAGTGGCTTTTCCTTGGCTTGTAGACGTCACCCCAATCTCCACTGTCATTGTCCTGTGACCTTGGTCCCTCTGTCTGTCTAGATTTTGTCTTCTCAGGAGGACACCAGTCATTGGATTAGGGCCCACCCTACTGTGGTTCGACCTCATCTTAACTCCTTCATATCTATAGCAGTCCTATTTGCAAATCAGGTCACATTCAAGGTTGGGGGTATTAGGATTTCAGCGTATGTTTGGGAGGAGACACAATTCAACTCTTGAGAGTTTGACTGAGCCAAAATGGATGTGTGCTTTTAGGACCCAGTGACCTTCAAGGATGTGGCACTGAACTTCACCAAGGAGGAGTGGGTCCTCTTGGGCCCTGAGCAGAGGAATCTCTACAGAGAAATGATGCTGGAGAACTACAGGCACCTGATCTTCATAGATAAGTGCCCCTTCCAGCACTCCATCCGCCAGGGGATGGCACAAAGGTGACAATGGGACCCAGCTTGTCAGGCCCCAGAATTACAGCTGCTGCTGTAGGAGGCATGGGGTTTCTCCCGTCACACAGAAATCTGTCTGTCGCACTGCATTTATATTCCCTTCGTGGTTAATAGCCTTCAAGGGTCCTTAAGTGGATGAGTGTAGAGCACAGAGTTAGTGCATTAGTGAGAAAAGTGGAAGTTCGGGACATTCGTGAGCCGTTCATTTCCTCAGCTTTGGAACTACTGGAAACCAAAGCATGCACCTTGTTTCATGAAAATTCCTGGCACCGTTTCCTTTGGTCATTCATGCTCCCATTCCCCAGGGACCAGGATGTCAGCTAGGCCGGCCCCACCTGCTCTGCATTTGGAGCAAGAAACAGGTCTGGGAACAGCACGTTCCCAGACTCTGGGCACTCAAGTGTGAGAACACCAGGCACACCCGAGTCCCTACGAGGAAGGATTTTACAAATGATGTGGAAATGTTAAGTAAGAATCCATTTCATCCACTGTGGAAAACAGTGTGGCACTTTCTCAAAAAGTTCAATATAGAAGTTAAACTACCATATGACCCAGCGACCCCGCCCCTTGATGTACACCCAGAGGAACTGAAATAAGTGTGCAAAGACAGATGCTCATGTGTTCACAGAGGCACTATTCAACTATTCACAGTAGCCAGAAGGTGGGGGAAAAACATGTCCATCAACAGATGAGTAGCAGAACAGAATGTGGTAGATCCAGACCAAGGCATGTTATTTAACTGTAAAAAGGAGTGACACTCTGATACATGTGACAATGTGAACAAACTTTGAAGGCGTTAAGTGAAAGAAGCCAGACACAAGAGGGCATGTGTTATATGGTTCCATCTGTATGAAATGTCCTGGATGGACAGACCCATGGATACGGGAAGGTTAGTAGCTGTGGGCAGGAGGAAGGGGAGGGTGGGGAGTGGCCGCCCCATGAATGCGAAGTTCCCTTTTGGGGTGCTGCAAATGCAGAACTCCGTGGAGATGGTCATTCCACGTGGCGAATGTACTTCACGCCACTGCATAGCGCACTTGAAAATGACTAATTTTATATTGTGTACTTTCACCTCGATTAAAAAAAAAAAAATCCGTTTCATCTGTGAGGAAAGCTGATGCTTGCCAAGGTATGCGCTTTGTCAGGGACCTAGAGGTTTTTTTTTTTTTTTTTTTTTTTTTACCTTTTTCCATATTTTCATATCTTCTTTTTTCTCCCTCTCAGAGAAACCTATCCTCTTTCAACTTTAAAATTACTCATGGACCTCTGTCCTTGTCTGTTTGGGCTGATGTGACAGAATATCACAGCCCGGAGGTGTAGACACTTATTTCTCACAGTCTGGGGGCTGGGAAGTCCCAAGATCAAGGTGCTGGCAGATCTGGTTCCTGGTGAAAACTACTTCCTGGTTTGCAGAGAACAAGAGCTCTGTTCTATTTCTCTTAAAAGGACACTAATACCATCTTGGGGGCTGTCCTCTCATGACCTCGTCTAACCCTAAGTACCTCCAGAAGGTCCCACCTGCAAATAGCATCACACTGGGGGCGGGGGCTTCAATGTGTGAATTTGGGAAGGGAAACAACTTTAGTCTTTAACAAACTCTTCGTCCAGTTTTCTCCCCTTTGGCTTTCCTGATCACACCCCTGATCACGACAGAACCGCTTCTTAGCAACTTGCCCTCCGTATTGAACTGCTATCTTAACCGCAGTCACACTCATGACACCATCCAGGCCCCTGACCTCTCTCTCCACTGGCTTACTCGTGCTTTCTTCCCTTCGACGTTTGCCTCCCATCTGTCGAGTGACCATTTAAAAAGAAACCCATATGGATATTAACTTATTTTATCTTCTCCAGCCCACCTTTACTTTCGACAAGAACTTCTGTGCCACTTTATTTCAGATGGGGTAATTCAATGAGAAAACAAGGCTCAGTTTCTCACAAGACATTCTTGCTGAAAACACACTTCATAAAGCCAACAGAGTGTGTCTCACAAGCAACAATTCCCAACCCACCACCTTAGAAGACTCTGAATGCCATAAAACAGAGGAGCCTTGCCAGCAGAGGGGGCAAAAATTGAAGCAAGGTGCAGTTGTCCAAGAGAAAAAGTCTCTGGTCTGTGAATATCATGAAATGAGAGAAAAACCAAAGCCAAGCTCAAACCTTGTGCCTGCACGGGTTATATTCCCAAAGGGACCAAAAACTGGTGTGCAGACAGATAGAGGTACTCTTAATTCCACAAGAAAATATGTCCCCCAAAACATTTGAAAAAAATTGTATCTTAACAAATAACCAAAAAGTCTTTAAAAACAACAAATATGATAGAGGGTTGGGGCAGAGCCTCCACTTCGTTCCAAGTGTGAGAACAGAACCAAAATCAAACACGTGGACTGACGATCAGAACCATGCACTTTGTGTACATGATATAACTTATGTGGGAGCGAACGTTCGCGAATGGGATCCATTTGGGGAAATCTCCACTGAAGACTGCATCCGTAGGGCACACAG
This sequence comes from Eidolon dupreanum, assembly GCA_028627145.1. NCBI lineage: Eukaryota > Metazoa > Chordata > Mammalia > Chiroptera > Pteropodidae > Eidolon > Eidolon dupreanum. The sequence continues at coordinate 90,062,332 of CM053508.1, read as the reverse complement.
GATTTGCATTAAAGAAAAAACGTACAAGTCAGAGGCGTCTGCAAAGACCTTCCAAAGACCTCAGTCCACGCCATGCAGATGCAATTCTATACAGGAGAGTTGAACAACAAGAATAATCGAAGCGAAAAAACCTTTGCCAACATCCCAATTCTGATTCACACGGGAGCACTACCATTAGAGAGAAAACCTATAAATGTCAAGATTGTAAGAAGTCCTATGTTTATCATTCATTCCTTATGAGACACATGAAAATTCACACCGGAGAGAAACCCTATGAATGTAAGAAATGTGGGAAAGCCTTCCGCTATTCATTACACCTTAATAAACATTTAATAAAGCACATTATGAAGAAGTCTCGTACATGTAAGGAATGTGGGAAAGCCTTCAGCCAGTCCTCAAAACTTATCGAACATACAAGGATTCACACAGGAGAGAAACCCTGTAAGTGTAAGGAATGTAGAAAAGCCTGCTTTAGTAATTCAGGACTTAAAAGCCATCTAAAGAATCATGGCTGAAAGAAGCCTTGTGAATGAAACCAATGTGGGAAAATCTTCGTTTTCCAAAATACTGAAAGGGTAAAGAGGACCTATTGGTAGGGGGCTCAACAAGTTAACCTACAGGGGAAAGTCTTCCTTGAACTCATGTATCGTACAGAAATGGGAAAAGTCACACTAAAAAGAAAGCCTGTGCAGATAAGGTCTGATTAAATGAAGAGTAAACTTTTTAATCTTCATCTTTAGTAGATGCTTATTTTCACACTGGAAAGAAATGCTATGAATCTAAAGAATTTGGGAAACCTTTGATGTTGTCTCAAATTCATGGTCCTGCTAAGAACTCACACTGCAGAGACACCCTATAAGAGTAAGGAATGCGGAAAAATCTCACATTATCAATTCTTGCTTAATGTACCTCTTGAAACACTCATTTCTTAAGTTACACATGAGACCACACCTGGAGAGAGACTCTGATTGTGATAAATACGAGAAAGCCTTCGGTTCCATCTCTTCACTTACGGGACACACATGAGTACACAGTAGGAGAGAAACACAGTAAATGTTATGATAGCTGCCAGTATCATTATCTCATCCTTCAATTGGGACTGAAATTTGTCATTTCCCAGTGTTACTTTTCTAATAAAATTCTATAAAATGATGACTATCCTTCTGTATACCCTTTTACCTCTGCCACATAAAGCTAAATATGCAGTGGCTTTGTTACAATTCAGTTAACATACATATGGTCTCACCAACATGAAACCTTGTTTGAGCCACGTTTAACTTAGATTTAGGTTGCGTATGCTCCGTATACTATTTCTGTCCATTGTTTTTGGTCACTATTTGACTGCATTGTGGTCAGAGTATGTAGTCTTTATGATATTGAGGTAAGGTACTTGTTCTGACTTGCATTTTGGTCTCATGGGCTGATTCCATCAACGGCCTGGCCACGTCTGTTCTTCCAGTCTTCTTTACCAAGGGTACATAGATTTGTTTTTTCAGAGTTAATACTCTTTCATGTTTTTAAGTGCATTTCCGAGTTTTTCTTATAGGCAGAGCATGTAGCTCTGGTCAATGAAGAGGGAAGGTTTCACGGGCGTGAATTTCCAGACAGCTGTCAAAGAGAGGACAGTGTTTATCACTCTTTTCCTCTTAGCCACATTCCCTTTGCTCTCCTTCCCCACTGCTCTCTGGAAAGTAGATCAAATTCCCCGAGTTAGCGCAAGCAACTTCAGGATCACTGGAACAGTGGCCACAGTCCCCAAAACACAACTCTCAAAGTACAAGGTTTTTCACTCCCTGATAACATGTTTTGGGGTGTCCATGGCTGCAGTAGACTATATTTCTAGACTTATTACATAAAGCAAACCCCTAGTTGGATTAAAGCACATTGTAAGGGGAGATTTTTATAACTCGGTTAAATGCTAAATGATCAACCTAGTGTATGGCCAGTTTTCTGAAAAACTATGTTTCAAAATACTGTGCATTCCTTTGTGTCAGGTGAGCTCAGAGTTCAGGACATGTCTGAATGGTCAAGCTTCTTGAATGTTTTAGAGTCTCTTACTAACAAAATGACCCACGTTCTAACTTTTACTGAGGAAGTTTATAAGAAATATCCCACTCTAGAAGTAGATTATCTAAAAGTCTTGTAGTTTTATTAATTCTTGTTTAATGTACCTGAAGACAATGTCATTAGATGCATAGGAGTTTGGACACTTTCTTTATTACAGGTGAGTTTTCTTTCTGGTCCGTGTTTCACCATCTTTTCTATCAACAATGATTTTTTTTGTTCGCTATAGTCAGGGCAAAAGTTCATGTTCGCTTTATCATGAGCTGGTTGTTATGTATATCTCCTCCATTCCAATGATACATGCTTTTAACATCTTCTTTTTTTCACATATCATGAGAACCTTTCAATTATTTTTTTCCAACCATTTAAAAATGTTAAACCATTCCTAGCTCACAGGACTGATTCGGCACACAGACCTAGTCTAAAGGAAAAAGCGAAACAAGCCTTTCCCTCATAGAATCTGCTTTCTTGTGCAGAAGACAGAGATCTATAAAGGCAGGGCTCTCTCTATCCTGATTTTTCTTTTTTCTTTTTACTTTTTTAAAATTTAAGAAATGTGGCCATCCCAAAGTGTATGAAAATGTGCACAGACTTAAAAGTCAACAAAGCCATCACCACATACCCAGCATCCAGGCCCAGAAACAATTCATCAAGAAATTCCAGGTGATCGATGTCTGTACTTTACAGGTGGTGTCCCCCAATCCCCAAGGGGAAACCACTATCATGCATTGGAGATGATTCATGCCCTTTTCCTCTTTATGTTCACCACCCATGCATATATCCCCAAATATCGTATTTTCTGTTTTGGCTGGTTTTCATAGTACTTATAAATATCATGTTGAATATTTCTTTGCATCTTGCTTCATATAGAGAAAGATTAACCCAGGTGGGTCACAGGCATCATTATGTTTCATTTTCACTGCCCTGTAGGTTATAGTTTAGTTAAATTCATTTATGGGACCCTTATTATGTATCTCATGTAAACCTTGCAGATATTGCTGCTAAAAGCTTTTGGTCTCTGATGGATATTTGGTAAAAGTCATTCGACGTGGAATCGCTGGGTTGTATAATCTGCATACCTTCAGTAGAAAAGTATTTTAGATGGAATAGGATTGTATGATTCCATTTATATGGCATTTCCAGACAGAAAGGAGAGCAGGGGTTGCCTGGGGCTGGAGCTGGGACAGGAAATTGACTACAAGCTAGCAAGAAGGCACTTTCGGGGGTCATGAAAATAATCTAAAACTGGACTCTGGTGATGATTGCACAACTGGGCAATTTATGAAAAAATTGAGTGTATACTGACAATGGGTTGACTTTACTGTCTGTAAATTATACCTGAATGACTTTATAAGGAAGGAAGGAGAGAAAAAGACTCCACGGGTCCCCTTGGGTACCCACAGCTGCATGGTGCCCCAAAGCTTTGCTAAAGTTCAGCTTCAGGTATTGGGAAGTCCTGGGCCAAGAGACCCACCCTGTGGGTGAGAGAGCTCTCCAAGGTGGCCCTGTCTCCCTCATTCTCACTGCTTTCGTTTCCTCAAATTACTGCTTTACCCTAGAATCTGGGTTAACCCAGGCCCTCCCTATTGGCCCCAGACCATGATAAGGGAGCAAGGTCCACTTCTACCCCCAAAGGGCACTGGGCAGTGGAGAAGGGCCCCGACTGGGAGTCTGAATCCCTGGGCTCAACCCCAAGGGAGGGGGGATGCAGGCAAAGAGGAGGGAGGATATAGCTTTGAGGGTTTCCTGCCCCACACACCCCATATCCTTGGCCTTCAGTTCCCACAGCTGTAAAGTGAGCGTTTTTAACGTTGGCTTTACAAACATATGCCAGGACCCTTCAAAGTGCTGTACAAATATTAATTTGTTTAATGTTCACAACGACTCTCTGTAGTTGGTGCTATGAGTCCCATTTTATAGCAGAGGAAACTGAGGCACAGAGAGGCTAAGCGGGCTGCCCAAGGTCACAACCAGCTGGTGACCGGGGGATTCTGCCCGCGGTCTGTCCCGCACCAGGCTAGGCTGGGGGGTCGCGAACTTGGGACCTTGTCTGCCGTCCCCACTCGTATGTGAAATGGGAGCGGGACCTTCGTCTGGCGCACAGAGGCATTTAATAAACACTGTGGAATGAAGGCGGGACTACCTGATCTCAGGACGGCCGCATCCCTTCCGCCCTCTTGCCGCGCTCTGCTGAGGAATATTCGTAGTTAGGACTTCTAGTCCCAGTAAACAGCTCCTCCCTGCGCGTCACGGGACCTTGAGAAGGATGCAGAACCGGCTCACGGCGGAGCACGGGCGCCCCCTGGCGACAGAACCGTGCTAGGACAGCGCCGCCTAGAGTTCTGGAGCGAGGTGGAACCGGCGGCTGAAAGGAATGGCTGTCGGTGTTGGTGGTCGGTGGTCTGGAAATCAGTGTGCGAAGCTGGGCGCCGTCTACCAGTGGCTTCCAGATTTTTCTCACCGTAATGCACAGTAAGAAGTCATTTCACACAGACATAGTTTCATGAAATACCACTGTCCTGCATGATGCTTTTTATTCTATTCTGTTCCTATTTTTAAAAGCTGACCAGCTCCCCCTAAATTGATTTTCCCACTCTCTGAATCTCTGCTAGGATTGTGTTTTCCAGCATCCTAGGTTATCTTCATTTTTTTTCCATGCTGACAAGGATTATGATGGGGAAAGGACTGGCATCCAGACAGCAACCTCAGGCATATTTGTCCACCACATTCCGCCGCCTCTGGGGATTCACTGCCAGCTCTGATTTCAGTGAGCTCAAAGCGTGAAGACACTTGACACAGCTCGCGTGCCGCAGTACCAGTTTCTGCCTCACTCCTGCAGAAGGGGAATCACTAAATGCTCCAAATTTCACTGCTATCCAGTAGAGTTTAATTCAGTCTTTTCTCCATTTTTTTGCCAATAAAATTGAGCTGCACGGGTCAGCTGTTTCCTTACACTGTATATGTTCATTAAGAACATTCCAGAGCTCAAGCTCTAAATGCAAGTCTCTTTATGGAACAAATCTGACACAGCAACATTTATACCACAGAAACACACGCACACTGCAAGTCAGGATTTTTTTTCCTGAAGAGCCAGTTGTCACACAATTACCAGCAGACCCCTCGGCAGGTCTCCCCAGGTGACGGGCAGGTCAGGGGAGAGCCAGCCTGGGTTATCTGAATAGGCGAGAAAGCACTTCATTAATTTTCATCTTCATCATTGTCAAAGTCATGATCACAGACGCTCTGGAGCATTTACTGAGTGCCAGGTACCGTCCCGGGGCTTTACATGGAGCACAGAAAAAAAACTGCCACCAACCCATCTCAGGGGAGGGAGACCCAGAGTATCACCTCCCTGGTTTAGGGAGGTGGATGATGGATTATTCGTCTGGATTGGGTCGCATTACATTCTGACAGGGTGTCTGGCATGATAGCGACAGGAGTCATCCCTCCGACTCCCAGGCCCACCCCACAGCAGGAAAGGGACAGAGGGTGCTTTCTCTCGGTGACCCTGCGACAGGCATTGGGCCGTCTCAAGTATCCCTAATCCCTATTCCTCTGTCTTCGCAGACATACTAAAGGATTTCACCCCCACAGGCCTTTGGAGTAAAGCATGGTCATGTGACCTGCTTGGGTCACTACATGTGAGCAGAAGTGAGATGTATTGTATCCAGGTACGAGCTATAAGAGTCCATTGCTGCTTTGTCATTTCCTCTCTCTCCCAGGGCCAGAGACTGGCAACACTCCACATAGACACTGTTCCATCCGCCCGAGGCACAAGGATGGGTGGAGCAGAGCCCCTAGGTAACCCACAATAGACCAGTAACACCGGTGAGTAATAAACCTTTGTTAGGTCACTGAGATCCTGGGGTGTCTGTTACTGCAGCGTAACCCAACCTATCTCGCCTGATATGGCAGAGCCTTAAATGTGGAGGTCTCAACAAAATGAGTGAGTGAGTGAATGAATGAATGAATGAATGAACAGGGCTGTGACATTTCCCCTGGGCCAGAGGTAGAGCAAACAGCCGTGTCTCTGGAGTGCTCTTTCGCATACACACTTGAGACCAGACGGGGGAAAAGTCAGACTCTGGCCTTTATTTCCTATGGTCACAGCTCATGCTGACCTTGACCTCTTGGCCCAGATGCTTCTCCCCCCCCTTGTCAGTGCTGGGGGCTCTTGGGGAGGGTGGGAAACTACCCAGACAGGGACATGAGATGCAAGGGAGCCGTGGGGAGACGAGGAGGGGGAATAGGAAAAGGAGAAGCAGAAACAGGAGATGGAGGGAGAGGCAGAGAGGGCCGAGAGAGAGGCGGAGACAGACAGAGATACGCTGAGTGGGCAACCAAGACAAGCGAAAGGGTGTGGAGGCCAGGGGACAGAGACAAGATGATGACGAGCCTGGAAATAGATACAGGGACACAGTGAGGGCAGGGGGAGACAGACGTGGGGGCAAAGAGACGCAGAGGCCGGAACTGAGAGAGAAGGATGAAGAGTCACAGGGGAAATCAGGGAGCAGGGCTGGCTGGGGGCCCTAGTCGAAGCCCTGGGAATCCTTGCTGGTGGTGGAGCCCGGGCCAGTGCTGGAGGTAGGGCCAGTGCTCGAGACATGGCCTCTGCTGGACGCCGGGCCCCCGCTCGATTCCGACTCGGTGCCTCTGCTCTGCGTGCCACCGAGGCTCTCATGGCCTCTGCTGGACTCCACGTACCCCGTGGAGCCCAGGTAGCTGCTAGAGCTGAGGGGTCTCGAGGTCTCGCGGCTCCTAGTGGAGCCCTCGCTGGCATTGGAGCTGGTCACATAGCCCACAGTGGAGGTAGGGTCACCGAAGGTGACACGGGCAACATTGGAGCTGGTGGCGCGGCCTCCGCTAGATGCCAGGATGCCGCTAGTCTTGTTGCTCAGGATGGATCCAGGGACGTTAGTGGGGCTCCTGGCAGTCGTCTGGGCTGCGCCTGAGCTGGCCTCGTGCGCACCGGGGAGGGCAGCGTTCGGGCTGTCCTCCAGGCCCTGGGCCAGCTCCTTCCGGTTCTGCTCGCGTGCCCGCTCCCGGGCCTCCAGCTGCAGGGGAGGCAGGTCAGGGCCCCAGGGGAGGGCTCAGCCCCCCTCCTCGCAGGCTTCCATTCTCACCGACTTCGTCACGTGGCCCAGCAGCTCCTCTTTGCTCAGAGGATACTCTTCTTTGGCCTCGAAGCCTGGGGGTTCATCCCTAAAGTGGGGGGAAGACCGGAAGGGACCACGGAAGGCTGTGGGCTCCTCCGTCTACCCAGAGACCCTCAGCCATGCTCTGGCCACCCCTGACGGCCCTTTCCCCTCTGGTTGGCCCAGGGCCATCGTCCCGTACCATCCCAGGAGCCCCGCATCCTCTGGTTCCCCCAAAGCACCCGCTCCGTCTTCCACCACAGCTACACCTACCCACAGGTTCCCCGGAGCCCCCCAAGCCCCCCACCATTCGTGCCCTCCCTCGCCGCTGCTTCCCCGAGCCTCACAGGTTGTCAGGGAGCTGTGGAGGGGCCACCTTCTTCGGCAGATCGTCCACGCTCTGGCCCAGCACCAGGAGCGCCGCGTCGGCCAGGCTGGAGGTATAGTTCTGGAAGGGAATCAGCCCGCGGCCCATGGCCCGTGACCCGGCTCGGCCCGCGGCCAGCCCCCAGGCTCGGGCTCCCAGCCCCTCGCCCTGCACCCCACCTGGGTGTCCAGGAAGGCCTGCACCGTCAGAAGCTCCACCAGCCGCTTCTCAATGAGACGCAGGAAGAGGCCTATGTCCCGGTCGCGCATGTACGTCTTGACCCCCAGAAGGTCGTTGATGATGGTGCTGTCGCACTGGGCCCTGGAGAAGAGCTGCTGGATATCTGTGGGTGAGAAGAACAGGCTGTCACAGACCCGGAGCCGGCCGGGCGCCAGCCCTCCCCTCCGGTCCCCGCTGCCCCCCATCCTATGGAGACAGAAAGCAAGCGGAGAGGGACTTGCCCGAGTGCAGACAGCCTGGCCTGGGGCTGGGAAGGCGGGAAGGCAAACAGCGAGCGAGGTCGGAGGCACACGTCAAGGCACCTCCCCCCAAAGACTTCCTCGCCCCGGCTGTTGGACGCGCCGACCCCACCCCGCCCACAGCGCAGGGTGACCCCAGAGGAGTGCGCGTGCGTGGCACAGGCAGGGGCGGGGCGGGGGGGGGGTGAGGGCGGTCGCGGCAGCTTCGTCGCTGCTTTTTGTTTTAACGTCAGAGCTCAGGTACACACGACTAGAGGAATCATTGTCCTTGGCGGAGCTGGGGGTCCTTCTCGTAGCGCTGGCCCTGCATTCAGTTAACTGGTTATTGTTAATGAAACTAAAAGGCACCCAACACCTTGACTTAAATCTGCACCCAACCATGTGGCATCCCCGCCCACCGTCCCTGTGCCTCCAACGCCTGAGCTCCAGACTGACATATACACAGCTTCCTCCTGCAGTCCCTCCCCGGACACCCCCAGACGGCTCACACTGAGCCCAGGGCCGTCCCCAAACCCGCTCTTCCCAGGTCCCCCATCTCCTCCACAGGGTGGGGGGGCTCACCCACCCCAGGGCAGACAGGCACACCTCATCTGTCGCCCCCAGTGCCCATCGGTCCCTTCCCGCTGTGCTCCGTCCCCTGCCCCACCCCATCATCGCGACCTCCCTATCCACCGCCCGCTGCAGCCCACAGCCCTTCACAGCTCCCGGCACCTCCAGGAAAGAGCCCCAGGCTTCGGCCTGGCAGCCCCGTGGGACTGGCCCTCTTCGGCGCCTGCCTGCACCCTCGTACCCCCCTCTCTGCACGAGGAACCCACACTCTATGAACACACCCCCAGGCCTGGGTCCCGCCCACTGGGAGCATCCACCCTCCTCCCTTTTCCCGTAAATGTTCATCCTTTGACAGCAGCATCAAGCATCACCACTTCCAGGAAGCCCTCCTGCTGCTCTGCGCTCAGAGCGCCCCGCGCCTGGTGGATGTCTGCTGCCGCCACCTGGGAACTCTTAGTTTGCACTGGGCCCTGCCAACTGTGGTCCCACACCCCACCCTGAGTCAGGGCCGCCTCCTGCGTCGCGTGGCCCTGGCATCCTCCTCCTAGCCCTTGGGTTACGGGTACCAGTGTCCATGTCAGTCTCCTCCCAGGTCCTCACCACTTAGCACAGGGCTGGGCACGGGGGCCTTGGGGGCACAGGGGAGGCAGATCTGCTGATATTTGGGCTCCTACTGCTTGCTCCCCATCACCACCGCCACCCTCCTGTCTGTCCACACTTAGCTGTCTATCCGTCACCCCATCTAATTTCCACGCGCCACCCCGTTTCCAGAGGGGCTCACACAGGGGGGACCACACAGCAAGGGTCATGGATTGGAGCTGGGATTTAAACCCAGGGCAGCCTGGCTCTTGCAATGGAAAGATGAGCAGATGATGGATGCAGGAGGGATGGAGGGAGGAAGAGAGGAAGGGATGGATGGATGGATGGTAGATGGATGGATGGAAGGATGAGTGGGTGGATGGATGCAGAAGGGAGGGAGGGAGGAAGGGATGGATGGATAGAAGGATGAGTAGATGGATGGATGTGGAAGGGAGGGAAGGAGGAAGGGATGGATGGATGGATGGATGGATGGATGAGTGGGTGGGTGGGTGGGTGGATGGATGGATGAATAGATGGACAGATGGACGGACAGGTGAATGGACAGGTGATGCATATGGGATGGATGGAGGAGTGGATGGATGAGTGGATGGATGGATGCAGGAGGGATGGATGGATGGATGGATGGATGAGTAGATGGATGGATGGATGGTGGATGGTGGATGGGTGGATGCAGGAGGGAAGGAGGGATGGAGAGATGGGTGGGTGGATGAGTGGATGGATGGATGGATGGATGGATGGATGGATGGATAGATATATGAACGGATGGTAGATGGTGGATGGTGGATGGGTGGATGCAGGAGGAAAGGAGGGATGGGTGGGTGGGTGGATGGATGGATGGACGGATGGAGGGATGGACGGATGGACAGGTGAATGGACAGGTGATGCATATGGGATGGATGCATGAGCAAGTCACCCACAGAATGCCTCCAAGTGGCCAGCCGGGCTATGGCCCCCATGTGCGGGCCGCACGCTCCAGGGTGAGGTGGGTCCAGCGCTCACCCGCCTTCAGCTTCTCCAGCTGCCCCTGAAGGCCCCGCGCGCGGGCCTCGAACTTGTCGGCCTCTGCGCCCACCTCTTCCACGCGCTGGCGCAGTGCTGCCCACTCGCGCTCGCGCAGCGACCGCCGGGCAGTGTCGTCGGCGTGCACGCTCTCGATGGCCTCCTGCATCTGCAGGGCAGGCGAGGACGTGGGTGCGGAGCGGAGGAGCGCGCGCGGGGCGCGGGGCACCCAGCAGGGCGCACTCACCTCCTTGATCTCCTCCTGCAGGTGCTCCAGCTCCGAGTTCTGCTCATTGATGAAGTTGAACTCGGCGAAGTTGCGCTCCTCCACTAGCGGCGGGCCGCGAGGCGGGGCCGGAGACACACGGAAGGACGGGAAGAGGGACGCGGAGGGACACGCAGACAGAGACACAGGCGGAGGAAAGGGACGCACAAACAAACACGGAGCAAGTCAGAGTGAGAGAGGGACAGCGAGAGAGAAAGCCTCAGAGGCCCAGAAGTGCCGAGAACGGAGGACCCGGGAGAGGGATGGACGGCGACAGGGACACGAAGGGAGAAGTCCAGAGTGGGGGAAGATTTGGGGAGTGACCCGCCCAGGCATGAGGGAGGAGGAGGAGGAGGAGGGAGGAGGGAGGAAAGGGGAAGCGGAGACGCAGGGGCGGAGACAGACGCGCGCATTGAAATCCGACATCAACAAAAGGACGGAGAGACAGACCTCGGAGGGGACACAGATGCAGAGTGGAGGGAGGCGCAGGAGGCGGAGACAGCGGTGGCAGAGGTGGGGGTGTGAGAGGGGGAGGGGCATGGAAGCGGCCGGGAGCCCTGTCCCTCCCGCGCAGGTGGCGTCCCCAGGGCGCTCGGGCACTCACGCTCCAGGTACTTCTCCACCAGCAGGTCCGGGTCGCTCTCCCCGGTCAGCTGGGACAGTTTGTTCAGGGCGTCCTCGTAGCGCAGCGTCAGCCTTTCCTGGGAGGTCTTCCGGAGGCCCTCGGCCACCTCCTTGGCTGAGGGGAGAGGGGACAGTGAGGTGGGCGTCCACGGGCCTCGCTGCAGGGAGCCGAGGCCACTGCACACGCGGACCATGACGGCCGGCGGGCCTCGCGGACCCCGCTCGCGCGCGCCCCCTGCCGGCCGGCCCCGGCCCGGCCTCACCGCGTTTCTCGCGCTTCTCCACGACGGCGGGGTCTGGCTGCCGCTCGTCGTTCTTGAGCTTGAGGAAGCGGTGCAGCTGCTCCAGGTGCGCTATCTGCCGCTGCAGGCTCTGCACCTCCGTCTGGTTCTGCGTCACCTCCTTGTCCGCCCTCTCCTGCAGCAGGCCCATCTTGGTCTTGGCCTCCTCCCTGGGAGAGGTCAGCCCGGCTCAGGGAGATGGGAGGTTGGATCGAGCTCGGCCTGGGGTCCCAGGGATGGCCCGGGCCAGCTTGGGGCTGGGAGGCGAATGGGGCTGGGTCAGCCTCGGGGTCCCAGGCCTGGGGCAGAATCGGGCTGCAGTTAGCCTGAGGTCACAGAAGGCAGAAGAGGTGGGTCGGGCCTGCGTTGTGGGGCAGAACCAGGGCCTGGGGGGTGCGGGGCCCCGTCAGGGACAGATGGCCTTGCCTGCTCGTGCTGATAGTGGAAACACTAAAATGGAATGAGCATCGCTAATAGAGTCACTTCAGTTAGAGCCCAGAGGTGACCTAGGATGTGGACTCTGTGCACATCGCAGCCTCGGTCCTCAGAGCCGCCATTAAGCTGGTAAACCTGTTGCTAAACTCAGCTCAAGGCGTTGCCTTGAACAGCCTGGAGCCCTAAACATCTGGAACAACAGCTGCTACAAGGGTTACACGGCCTCTATCTTGTCATTTCCGCCTCCCTCATTTGCACGTTGGAACTCACTAAGCCCCGTGAACCTAGCTAGCCATCCTTCCACTGTGCGGGTTTTGCCATTATAAACCTGCCCGTCTTGGTTCTGTCCAGAGCCCAGTTCCCATTGCTACCTGCATCTGGGTCTCTGGGACTGGAATCCTTTTGCTCAAATAAATGAACCTCTCCTTTGATTAATAGCACACAGGGGCGTCCAGGAGGCCGGGACATTACGTGGCCCACGGAACAGGCGGCAAGATGGCAGCGAACACAGTTACGGGTTATACTCAGGCTCCAGAGGGGAGACCCAGGCGGTAAGGCAATTGTGTGGAGTTTGGGGCCCATGTGGTTAGAAATATAAGAGGCTTGAAGCATTCAGGGCCTCAAGTTGGATTGGTAGGGGACATCCTGTCAGGACAGTGGGGACACCCTAGAAGCCTCATTCACTGACTCCCCCCCCCCCACATACACACAGCCTGCTCATCTGAAGATGTAGCTTCTAAGCTTTTAAACGTAATGCAGCCAACTGTAAATTCAGAGTTTCCCAAGCCTACTTCACGGGTCACAGGGTCAAAAGTTAGAGGTCGTTAGCTTGAGAGAACAGCCAGCCAGTCTCTTCGGGGCCCTGGCGACGGACAGCTCTAGTTCACAGCCACACCCCCGCCGACCCTGGTGGCCTCCACCCAGAGCATCGGCTTCCTGCTCTACCAGCGTCCCTGGAGGCTTCCTCAGCTCACCCACCCTCAGTGACAGGCCCGCCTGGCACCCGCCAGCGTCGGGCCTGGGTGACCCCTGTTGCCTCTGGCGGTGGCCCCTCGGCGATTGGGACTCACAGTTCTTTCTGTGCCTTGGGCTCCATGCCAACCGAGGGGCAGAGAAGAGGGAACCCCACTTCCTGAGAGCCAGGCCTCACAGGGAGTGCTCTGCACAGCACGCCCCCTAAGGTATCACTATTAGATATCACTATTATTATCATGTCACAGTGGAGACTCAGAGAGGCGAAGTGACTGGCCCCAGGTCATCCAACAAGGAAGCGCTGGAGACACTGGCTGGTAGGACAGGACGTGTTGGTGGCGACGCCTGCCCAGCTTCTAGCTGAAACCACCCTGTCCTTGACCCAGCTAGGCTGCGATCAAGTGCAGGAGTACTGGCAGAGGCTAGACCCTGGCAATGCACAGAGGGCCGCAGGCCGTCATGCGTGGGACCTGGCAGGAAAGATGAGCCGGGCCAATCAGATTGTCTCCCTCAGGAACTGAATGGGGAAATGCTATGCCTGGGACCGCAGGAGGCTGAAACTAGAAGCAGGTATAGCGAGAAGCCACAAAAGGTCATGTTATGAAGAAGCCAAAGCTATGCATGAGCAGTGGTCACAGGGGATAGTCAGGGCTCCAAAGGTAAGAAATGACAGAATTGGCCATAAAAAGGGAGTCCTGACATGTGCTGCTGTGTGTGTGATCCTCAAACGCATCACACTAAGTGAAAGAAGCCAGACAGCAAAAGTCACACATTTACGTGACGCGCCCAGAACAGGTAAATCCATGGAGATGGACAGGGCACTGGTGGTTTCCGGGGACCGGGGACGGGACGAGAGAGTGGCTGCTTAATGGGGACAGGTTTCCTTTTGGGGTGATGGAAGTGTCCTCAATCTAGACAGAAGTGATGATTGTACAACATGATAAATGTACTAAATTCCACTGAGTTGGACACTTTCAAATGGTGAATTTTGTTTTGTGCATCTTGAGAAATCACCGAAATCATCAGGTGGACTTGGGCTAGAAGTGATCTCACAAGGACTCGCAAACCACGAGTCGGCAGAAGTCAGGACGTGGATGGAAACGGGACACTGAATGGATGTGGGGAGCCTTGTGGAGCAAGAGAGCAGGGTTGGCGCTCAGAGAGAAGCCGGGGTGGATTAAGGAGGCACGAAGCCCCGGAGAGTGCCAGGGACAGAGACACAGAGCGCCAGGGATGGAGACACAGAGCACCAGGGACGGAGACACAGTGCCAGGGACAGACACGGAAGCCAATAAGCAGAGCGGCATGGGTTCTCAATTCCATTCCTGTCTCTTTATCTGAAGGTGGCCTGAGAGACTGTCCCTGTCAACCAATACTGATAAGGAATACTCTAACATGCACCGATGCCCCCCGTTCCCAGGCCCCCTGTTACACACCATCTTACTTAATTCTCTCTACATCGCTGTGCGCTACGTGCCAGGAACAGCCTGGGGGCCAAGAGGTTAATTCGTACACCAAGGAGCTGGGACGTCATGCAGGGGAGCAAGGGGCACCTTATGAAACAAAAATGTAGGTTCTGATGGTCAGGGTCTGAGTTGGGGACCTCCCGCTGCTGCCTGTGGAAGCTGCACGCGAAGCGCTGTGGCCCTGCCCAGGACGCGCGTGGCGGGGTCCTACCTGGCGCTGTAGGCCGCGGTAGAGGAGATGATGAGTGTGCTGATCGTGTGCTGCAGCAGGTGGATCTCCTGCCCAGAGAACAAAGCAGACGCCACTTACCCCCTTGTGGTGGCCCCAGGAGCGGGTCCCTTCACCCGCATTGCCGCATTTCCACGGTGAGAGGTGGAGTTTCTGCAAACAGGACCCCCCGAATTAGCAGCAGCTGGTTAAAGGGATTTTGAAGAGGTAGGAAGTAAACAGAGAGCCTGACTGATGAGCTGCAGGTGGGCTCAGCGGGGTTATCACTGTGAAAGGTCCACAGAGCGCCTCCTTACTCTGGGTGGTTTCAGAAATTCATGTGAATTTCATTATTGTGACCACACTCATCTGTTTTCTAGTTCTTAGCAATTTATGGGTAAAAAAGGAGAAAGAAGGGAGGAAATTACACATGCATTTTTTTTACATATACATAACACGTGTGTCGATACACATACATACACATACGTACACACATATATGCACGATGCATACACATGCAGACGCGTTATGTACGTGTATGCATAGATACGTGCACACACATTTCCTTTTGCCCCAGAAGCTACAGGGGCTGCGCGGGAATGAAGTGGAAGGGATGGCGAGGACATGGTGTTTCTCCACGACGCCTGTTAGAATGGTTTGGATTCGGGAACCCTGTTCATGGTTTACATATTCATAAAGAAAACTAAACCGATGATAGGGGAGAAAACTAAAACTGGATCTGAACAGAAACAAATGAGCCAACCTCACTATGTCAAACAAAGAACATAGCCACACAGAAGACCAAAAATAAAAAGGGAACGAATCCAGTGACTTCCGAATGCGATCATTTGAATAGCTAGATCAATCACCACCCTTATGGTAGAGGGATGGCATACAGCTGTAGAAATCCGAATCTCTTCTGTGTGCACTGCAGGACGGAGCAAATGAGGAAGCACTGAGGCCAGACACAGAAGAGAGGGAGGCAGACGCAATGGGGGCTCTTCTCAAATAACCCAGGGACGCTGGACTGGAGTGAGAAGTATCAGCAGGAACGCATGGTTTCTAAATATGTGCATGTGTGTTTCCTAGCTCTCCAAAGAAGGGGGCCTCAAAGCAATGACACCCCAGTAGCAGCGAGGACTCCTAGTGCCTGGATCTCGGTCTCTCGACACATACTCCCCACTAGAAAGAACCAAGACTTCTTGGAAAAATAACTAACTTGAGAGTTGCGACAGGATAAATATAAGATAAACAGGATTAGCCTCCTGAGCCAGAAAGTAAAGAAGTGCTGAAAAAAGTGATGGGCCTGCAGAAAGAACACATAAGCCAGCTTGGAGGGGCTCCCACTAGCCGAATCTGAGAGAGCTGGCACATCATAATGGATAATAACCACCATGGATTATGACCCAGAGGATAAAATGAGGATACACGAATGCTCACTGATAACACATAAATATACAGGGGACAGTGAGAAGCTCTTCCTTAAGTGAAATGCCATCTTATGAATGTAGAAAGAGTGACAGAGTTGGGAAATCACCATGTGGCGGCCATGACAGTAATGACTGTTTGGCCAAGAATCATCCTTGGACACTAAACACTTGAGTGGCGGTGTGTCCCGGAACAGAGCCGTCACAGTCTTCGGGAATCTCCCCGGACCACTTATGCGTTACACGTAGCAACACACTATCTCAGAGAAACCTGGCTCACCATGTGATCAAAGTCGACGTCACCAGTTATGGGGACGCACTGACATCACGTGCCTCCTGGTACGGTACTCACGAAAGACACAATATCACTTCCGTGATGTCCACTACAAATGCACAATCTGAATCAAGTCATGAAGAAAGATCAGATAAACCCACAATGAGGGACCTCATACACCACAGCTGGCCTAGGGCTTCCAGAACGTCAGTCATAAAGATGAAGAAGCGTCAAGGATAGTTCCGGATGAGCAGAGCCAGGACAACCAAACGTAGCATGAGGTCCCGGCCCAGAGCGTGGAGCCTAAAATCAAATCAGCCAAAGAGGACACCATAGGGACGATCGCAACCTTTAAATAGGGACTGTTCAGAATGGGAGCACTGTTAAAGTTTCAGACTCGGAAAACTGCACTGTGCTCATGGAAGGAATTGGTCTTGTTCCTAAAAAACACGCACTGGAGTCCAGAGAGACATGATGTCTGCAGTGTACCCTCAGACAGTTCAGCAAACATAATGATTAATTATTTTCAGTAAAAATAATAATGACATACACGCAGAGTAAACACGGCCAATTATCAGTCTTGCAAAAAAAGGACGTGTTGTTCTTTGCTCCTGACCAGCAGGGACGGGAAGGTGGAGCGGGGACAGGCGGCCTCTTCAAGGACTTCAAAGGTTTCTGAGAAACCCATGGAATGCAAATGGTCTGGCCTGCTCAGTGGTTGCCACGGGTGATAATAGTCAAAATGACATCTCTGCTTTCTGCAAATCTAAATGAGGCCGCTTTCCTTGTTAGAGGCATCCTGGAATTCTTTCTGAGTCTCTGTTCCCTCTGAACTGCATAAATCTAAGGCTCCGTGGATTCCGTATTCGGGGCCAGAGTGTCGGAGGAGCAGGGTGACCTGGCCTCCCCTCCACACCAGCAGCCGGGCCAAGGGGTCCTGGGCTTCAGGCCACTGACCTTCTGCAGCCTGTGGTCCACGTTCAGATAGCGGCTCCTCTCGATCCGCAGGAGATCGAGCTCCTCCCGCAGGGCCGCGTTCCGCACCAGCTGGATGTCAAAGCGACAGGTGACCTGGGCGGGGGGGGGGGTGGGGGGGAGGGTAGTGGGAGGGATGCGAAAGTCTGTCCGTGGCCTGGCCCGCCTCCCCACTCCATGCTCAGCAGAGGAGGGCGACTTGTCACACATGGGGCCCATTTTCAATTTGGGGACCCTGAGAGCATCATGGCCCAGGCCTCGGCCTCCTTTCCTAGGGGACCTTCCGTCTCTCCAGGGTCCTGTCTCCTGACTCCCTCCGGAAGCCTGGCGTTTCAGGGCCACCCACATCCAGGAATCCGGTCAACTGTTTCCAGAACTTGAACCCCAGAGTTCAAGCTTGGAAGGAGCCAAGAGGTCAACCCTCACCCTGTCCAGCTGGTCTTCCAGGATCTTGATCCTTCGGTGGATCTTGGCCTTCTGCTCCAGGATGATTCCCGGGGCCCTGGCGTCCTTACCGTGGACAAAGATCCGGGTCTCCCACTCCTGGATCTGGAGAAAAGAGGATAGTACCTATTTGTTGGATGAATGTGGGAAAGGTTGAAAGACCAAGAGAGAAAATGAGTGGGATGAAGGGCGGCTCAGTGTGGCTGACACCTGCTATTTTTGTGGCCCCAGCCAGCTGCTATACCCTTCTGTCGACAATACCCAACCTTCCACGTGGATCTGGCTTCCAACCACAAGCCACCCTGCAGCCACCTGACTTACATCTGGATAATCCCAGTGACTGGCCTAGAGATGGACTTGTGACCCAGGCTGAGCCGGCGTGAATCCTTCCCTGGTATTTTGGGGGAAATGCATGAGCTGGCTGGATGGGACTCCAGGACTCCCGCTGACATGGTCCCCACCACATGGAGCATCTTGGGAGAATGAGGCCAGTACACAAAACAGAGACAAGAGACTGAAAGGTGGCAAGAATGGGCCCTGATCCCCAAGTCTGCTGTGCCTGGAACCAGCTTCCTACCTGTCCTCACTTCCACATTCTTCTTCACTGATTTGGGGTATGCTGTCTCCCCAACTAAACTGGGGGCTCTGTGAGTGTGGGTTTTTGTCTTTTTTGTGCCCGACATAGAGTAGGTAGTCAACGAAATATGTAGACTAAATGAATAAGTTTTGTTAAGGAAATGTTTCATGATTTAACCTGATTCGTTAAATCAGGTCTTTAACTCATTTGGCCTCAGGGTCCGTGTTTCCTAATTTGTGTGCCGTTATAGGTTGGATCATGTCCCACAAAATTTGCATGGTGACGTGCTAACCCCCAGGACCTCAGAATTGACCTTATTTGGAGACAGGGTCTTTGCAGAGGCGATCAAGTTAAAATGAGGGCATTAGGGGGATCCCAGTACAATATGACTGGTGTCTTTATAAAATGGGAAATTTGCACACCCTTCTTCATGTCAAAGGCAGAGTCTCCTTTGCCATGTAAGGAAACATATTCACAGGTTCTGGAAATTAGGACATGGACAGCTTTGGGGGCGGGGAGGTCATTATTCTGTTTACTATACTTAAGTGAAATGCATTTCTTTACTTTTCTTAATTGTTTCATCACCCATATGTGAAAATTTGGTTTGGACTGATTTTGAATTTTATGTAAATAAAATAATGCTACCTGTGTATTTTACGTCTTGCTTCATTCAGGTGTGAGACTCATCCTTGTTGCTCTGTGTAATTGTAAGTCATTCACTTATCATTATTGTATACTATTTCATCATACAAATATACCACGATTTAGTTTTTCATTCAATATTAATGGACATTTTGGTTGTTTCCAGTTTGGTGCTAGCTAATATGAATAATGCTTCTTCCAACATTCTTTTCCAGGAATCCAGAGTATATATTCAGAAGTGTAATTGCTGGATGGGCGAAGAGTTAACAACAGATCTAAACCTGTTTTCTATTGGAAGATGACTCTGGTATACTTTCTTCCAACAATGTTTCCATAGAAACATACTGGGTAAAGGTAAATATGGAATGCCAGCTGTGTTCCCAGGCAACAATGTTTGTTATAAAAATGACCCCTGAAAGGATTGTGAGTGGGCTCATTGATCCCAAGGGCCTACGTGACCAACGTTGTGGGGACTTACAAGCCACCCTCACAAGCTGTTACAAGAGGTGGCTTCTCTTGTGTACGAAGCTTCACTATGCCAGGCGGGCGACACCCACCCACTCATGTGGCAACGCCCAACTGGAGTTGATGAGAAGCAGTCCCTGGACCGTCAAGAAAGGTGCATTTGATGCTGTCATGCCAAGATGCTGTTGTCTCCCCTTCTACAAAGTTAAGTGGACCTGGTGCCAAGTTATAGACTGTCGGATCCCATGAGCACCACTGCCAGGTACAGCCCAGCACTGCTTCTGGTGACTATGCTAAGTAAATGCAACCCCACACCACAAGGTACGTCGATTTCAGATGTAATAGATAATGGGGAAAACACATACATAGGACAGAATATATAGGACAATTTATACACCCACTGACAGTTCATATGAGTTCCCACTGCTCCTTCTCTCCCAGTACTTGGTATTTTCAGACATTGATTTTTGAAAATCCAGTGAGTGTGTAACGGTATCTCATTATGATTTTCGTTTGCCTTTCTCTGATTACTAATGAGTGATGAGTAATTCCTACAGTTATTGGACATCCAAATTTGTTTTGATCCATGTGGAGTTAGTTTTGGGGTACAGTGTGAGGTAAGGATCCTGTGTTCACTGCACTTCCATACAAAGTTTAGAATATGTTGGTCAGTTCCACCCGTGGGGGGCAAGGAGAAGAGCTTTTAGTACTTTGATTGGGATTACATTGAATCTATAAATCAATTTGAAGATCTGACATTTTACAACACTAACTCTTCCAATCCATGAACATGGTATATCTCTGCCTTTGTTAAGTTCTTCTTTAATATCCCTCAATAAATTTGACAATTGTCCCCATCGAGGTCTTGCACACTTCGTTAGATTTCTTCCTAGTTACTCTTCTCGGCTACCATAAATGTGTCATTTTTTCTTTTATTTTCTACTAGTTACCACTAACACAGGGAAATACCATTAGTTTGGCATGTTGATTTTATATCCAGCCACACTGTTAAAATACCTTGTTAATTATAATAAGTTAGCCTTAGATCCTTTTGGATCTTCTATGTATCCAAATACACCATCCACAAATAATAACAATTTCATTTCTTCCTCTCCAATCTTTTTTAAAACTATTTTTTCAGTGTATGGCATAGTGATTAGACATTTATATAACTTAACGAAGTGATCCCCCGATAAGTCTAGTCCCCACCTGGCACCATACATAGTTACTACAATATCATCGGACTATATTTCCTATGCTGTAATTTACATCCCTGCGACTATTTCATAACTGCCAGTTTGTACTTCTTACTCCCTTCACCTTTTTCACCCTCCAATCTTTAAATTGTTTCTTTCTTTTCCTTGTCACACTGCTCTGGATAGTACCTCCAGTACCGTGTTGGTGTTAGCTGACATACCTATGTTGTTACCGATCTCAAAGAAATTTTTTTTCATATTTTGCTATCAAATACGATGTCTAGTGTAGATGTCTAGTAGTTGCCCTTTATCAGATTCAGGAAATTTCCTTTTGTTTCTGGCTTTCTAAGAGTTTTTCACATAAATGGATGCTGAATTTTATCAAGAACTTTGTTATATCTACATAGGCTGGTGCTATGAACTGGTGCAAGTCTAGTCATAGGTCTCTAATTTGTAGATTCAAAAATAAAAGTAAGCTTTTAGAAAGTGTTTTTGGGTGCTATTGAATTCACATATTGTTGTAAGAGACGCCTGCAGTACAGAATGTTCCTAAAAGAATGTCTGGTGCTTGGAGCAACAAGAACATCGGAGGTAGATGTGGACTTGCACACAAGTGCACATTGCAGGGAGGGCGCACACACCTGACCGATTTCGAGACTTCTTGCTCTAGGGACTAGAAAAGGATACTTAAGAGGATAAGAAAAAGATACTTGAGAGGAAGTAGCTGAGACACGGGGGTGGCTTTGAGGCTGAATCTGGGAGTTGGCTGTAGTTTGTATCTGCTGACCTGAGAGTAACTATTGTTAAATTACAAAGCCAACATTGTTGTGAAATCTAATAAAAGGCCACGGAGATAGGGGTTGGGGATGCTAGCATTGCCATTCCTCCTCTCCTTTATCCATGTAAGTTAAACATTTCCAGACTCCGACTCTTCTTCCAAACCATCTCTGCAACAAGTGGCGCCCAACGTGGGGCACAAAGAAGAGGGTGCGGAACGACGCTGGAAACCGAAGGGATAAATCTGCTCACGGTAAGCGACACCTTCGGCATAATTTTATACACATTTCCAGATTACACTGGAAACCGAAAGGGGTAAGTTTGCTCACGGATAAGCAATACTTTTGGCATAATTTTATCATGGGGAATTCTCCGTCAAATGTGGAGGCCCAGTATATTAAGTTATTGTGACACTTATTGTCATCTTCAGGAGTAAAAGTGAAGAAAAGTCAATTTTGTGAATTGATTTTGCATGTAGGTAGACACTGCTACTGATTCAAGCCAGAGGGAAAATCCTAATTACATGCTCAAGTGTGGAAACAAGTTCTGAGAGCTTTGCGGAGAGCTGATGAACAGGGGGATCCCAGCCCTGTTTCTGTTTGGTCCTTATGCACTTTAATTTCTCAGGCTTTACAGCCTCTGCAGTCTGACTCTGAGGGCGCTGCAGCTGACTTGGCAACACGCCAAGGAGGAAAGGCCAGTCAAGGGTATGAATCTGACGAGTTTATTGCCAAGCAGCCCATGCCTCCGTTTTCTCAGCCTGGTTCAAAAGAACCTGCTTATCAAAGTCCTATAGGAATAGTGTCTGAAAATGAGCGAAAGGAATCTACTGAGTCTTCATCGGAAGAGGAATGTGTAGGCCACATTCCTCCTAGTGAAGGACCATATCAGGTTCTTTTGGCCCAAGTGAAGGCGATAGATCAAAAGTTAAAGCAACTGCAATTGGGGCCAACTGCAGGATATTCTCAAGAACCTAGAAAGCCCTCTACACCACCTGTACGTACTTTATTTGGGGCTGAGCCTTCAGTCGCTGGTCCTGTTTCATTTACTTTTCCTCTACCTCTTCAGTTATCACATGATTTGACTAGGGAAATAACAGATGAAGAGAGTAATCGAGAAAATTTTCCTAGACGGACAGCTACTCCTCAGCCGATGGGGTTCCCTGTAGTGAAACAGGCGTTTCCACCCCCCCCCCCACCATGCTCAATTTCCTCAGGGGGGTATCAATGTGCGCTATACTCCATTGGAACATAAATTCTTGAGAATACTTAAAGAATCTATCAATCAATATGGTATACCGTCCACTTATGTGACAGGTCTTTCAAATAGTATAGCCACAGAACAATAATTGTTAGTGTCAGATTGGGAGGATATTATAAAAACTGTGTTAGAACCAGGTCCTTATTTGCAAATGAAAATCTGGTGGAGAGAGGAAGTCCAATAGGTGGCTCATAGCAAGCAACGCTGAGCGAAACCCTCCAGGGGCTACTCTTGAAGAGCTGACAGGTACAGGAAACTTTACTACCCTTGAACAACAATGTCATTCGACTGAAGAAACCTTGTTACAAGTGAAATTAATAGTGTCAAGAGCTTGGTCTCAAGTCGAACCACCTGGAAAACATCCTCAGTCGTTGACTAAAATTATAGAGTCCTGGGGAGAGTTACACTGATTTTTTGTCTCCACTATGTATGGCCATTGTCAGGGCAGTGGCTCTTCCCGAAGCCCAAGATTTACTCTGAGTCTTTAGCTTATGAAAATATAAATGCAGAGTGTCAAAGGGCTTTGAGACCCCTGAAAGCTCAAGGGGTACCTTTGGAAGAATATATTAAGGCTTGTCATGATGTTGGCTCTTTGACACATCAAGCTAATCTGTTAGCAGGGGCTTTACAGAAAGGATTTCAAAATTCTCAAATGATATGTTATTATTGTGGGAAACTGGGGCACTTTCGAAAAGATTGTAGGAAGGAGAATAAGGGAGGAGAAAATGTGGTGAATACGAAACCCCCTTGGAAGGGGACAGGCTCCTACTGAATCCTGTTGTAGGTGCAAGAGAGGATTTCATTGGACTAATGAATGCCGATCTCAAAGAGACAAAAATGGAAACTGATTGTCGGGAAATGGGAAACGGGAAACAGGGCCCTTGCCCCTGGGGCCCAGGGAAAAACAATTTGGGGTTTCAGTTTCTCTTCAGCTCAGGTCTTCCCCACCAAATGATGCAGAATCAGAATCTACCAGACAGTGTGTTCGAGATCTGATTCATGCTACTACAAAAAGCACTGCCTTGAACATTCCTATACCTCAACATTTTACTTTAATTCCTGCCGGGGGGAGTGTACAAATTATCAACAAATATTTTTGGACCTTTGCCTGAAGGAACAGTAAGCTTAATCGTAGGACAAAGTAGTCATACTTCCAAGAAAATTTTTGTTCACACTGGAGTGATTGATGAAGATTATGAAGGAGAGATAAAAGTTATGGTTAGTGTGAACATGACCACCCAAATTACACCAGGAGAAAGATTTGCTCAAATATTATTATTACCTCAAATATTATTATTATTATTCAAGGGAAAGCTGATCCAGTTAAAAGAACTGGAGGATTTGGGTGTACAGGGAAACAGATATTCTGACAAACCATGATTGGTAAACAGCGTCCTAAATTAAAGATATCTATTAATAAAATAGGAATTGAAGGCTTGCTTGACACCGGAACAGATGTTTCTATTATTTCTCAACAATCTTGGCTATCTCAATGGTTATATGAACCCGTACAAGCTGATTTCACGGCAACTGGATATCTTACAGAAATCTTTCAGAGTGTTAACTTGCTGACTTGCTGTGGTCCTGAGGGGCAAGCAGCTTCCTTTAAGCCTTATGTTGCTAACATTGTAGTGAATTTATGGGGAAGAGACTTGTTACAACAATGGAGAGCTTCTTTAAACAGTGCTACTTTATCACAGGCTACTCGAAATATTATGTTCAATATGAATTATAACCCTTTCAACGGTCTAGGTAAAATGAAAGAAGACATTGTAGCTCCCTTGTCCACTTCTCCAAAATTCAACAGACATGGTTTGGGGTTTCCAAATTTAAAGTAGAGGCCAATGCTCAGCGCTTCACCCTTCCGCTTAAATGGCTCAGTAAACAGCCTGTCTGGGTTGAGCAGTGGCCCCTGACAAAAAAAAAAAAAAAATTAGAAGCATTACAGCAACTAGTGGGCGAACAATTGGCCAGTAACCATATTAAACCCTCATCTTCTCCATGAAATTCACCAGTATTTATCATAAAAAAGAAGTCAAGAAAATGAAAAATGTTAACAGATTTACAAAGAATTAATACTCTCATTCAGCCTATGGGGGCTTTACAACCTGGGCTCCCTAACCCCACGTTAATTTCCCAAAATTGGTTTTTAAAGATTATAGATCTAAAAGATTGTTTTTATACTATTCCTTTACAGCCTCAGGATAGAGAAAAGTTTGCATTCACAATTCCTACTTTAAATAATGCTCAGCCTACTCAGCCATATCAATGGAAGGTATTACCCCAAGACATGCTTAATAGTCCTACCATATACCAAGTATTTGTGAATATGCCTTTGCAAGAAGTAAGGGAAAAGTTCCCTAAGGGACTTGTGTATCATTACATGGATGATATTCTTTTTGGACATGAAAAGAAAAAAATATTAGAAGAAATGTTTTTATTTAAAAAAATTGCTCTGAAAAAGTATGGACTCGAGATAGCTCCTGAAAAAATACAAGATTCCGTTCCTTATCAATATTTAGGATATAAAGTTTTGCAACAAAAAATTATTCCTTAAAAGACAAAAATTAGATGAGATGCTCTCAATACTCTTAATGATTTTCAAAAATTATTGGGCGATATTAATTGGCTTCGTCCTTCCCTCGGTATCCCCACATATACTTTAACTAATTTGTTCTCTATTTTAAAAGGGCCCACTACATTGCATAGTCCTCAGGAACTAACGCCGTTGGCAAAAAATAAATTACAAAAAATTGATGAGGCCTTACAACAGGCCCAATTAGATCGCAATGAATTTTTTGACAAATTATTATTGGTCATTTGTCCTTCTCCTCATTCTCCCACTACCATCCTCATGCAGGATACCAATATTATTGAGTGGATGTTCTTAGGTCATAAGCCTAAGAGAAAATTAGAGGCTTTATCAGTAAAGTTTGCGACTTAGTCATGAGGGGTCGGCTTCGCCTTAGACAACTCACTGGACAAGATCCTGTGGAGATTATCGTTCCATACAAGGAATCACAAATACAATCTTTCTGTCAATTAAATGAAGATTGACAGAATGCTTTTGCTTACTTTGTTGGAATAATTCATTGTAAATATCCTAAGCTTAAAACTTTGCAGTTTCTTTTATGTACTCCTGTGGTTTTACGTCAAGTGGTTCAACTTAAACCAGTTAAAGGCCCAATCTTTTTCGCAGATGCTAATAAAAAGGTCTTGCTGGTTTCACAGGAGATGCTGTGATACCAAAGTAATTCAAACACCTTACACTTCAGTACAAAAAGCCAATTTATATGCTATTATTCTTTTGCTTATCCACCATATAGAGACATTAATTATAGTTACTGATTCCCAGTATGTTAAATACACCATACAACATATAGAGAAGGCTTATATACCCCCTTCTCCAGATGAACTTACTGAGTTGTTTACACAATTACAAAATTTAACATTACTAAGACAACAGCCTTTATTCATTACTCATGCTAGGGCTCATACGTTGTTGCCTGGGCCTGTGACTGGCAGGTAATCGGAAAACTGACCAATTGTTAATTCAGCCCATTCTCACTGCTCAAAAAGAGCACGCCCTTCATCATTCTGATGCTAAGGCTCTTAAAGAGCATCATCAGTTAACTCGACAATAAGCTAAACAGATGATCAAGGAATGTCCCACCTGTTCTCCTTTTGTTCCACCCTCACTGCCTCTTGGAGTCAATCCACGAGGAACAACAGCTAATATGTTATGACAGATGGACGTAACACAATATCCTAAATTTGATAAATTGAAATTTGTCCATCATTCAGTTGACACCTTTTCAGGCTTCACTTGGGCCACCGCTTTAAGTTCTTAAAAGGCTGATGCCACTATCACCCATCTATTAGAAGCTATCAGTGTCATGGGACAACCAGCTCAGATAAGAACTGAGAACAGATCCGCATATGTTTCTAGTAAATTTCAGGATTTTCTTGCTACATATTCTATCGCTCATACTACTGGTATTCCTTGTAATTCCACTGGCCAAGCTATCATAAAACATGCCAATCACACTCTCAAGGATCTGCTTATAAAACAAAAAGGGGGAATATGGAATACCCCAAGACAAAGGCTTAATAGAGTATTACATACTTGAAATTTTTTAAATCAAGATGAACAAGGCGGCACAGCGGCTCATCAGCATTGGGTGAAACAGGCCAGTGAGCCTTTGCAGCAGCCAGTATACTACAAGGATCTGAAAGGGGATTGGGTGCCTGCCGAGGTACTGAAATGGGGCCGAGGTTTCGCTTATATCTCTACAGGAACAGAGAAGCTTTGGGTCCCAGCTAAGAATGTCAGGCTCCGGGAGCAGAGAGAAGCAGCGGGTTGTCAGTGAGTCAGGTCAGGAGATGACTCCAACTTCCCTATGCCTTGCAATGACAGCCCTGATTAAGGCACAGGTAAGTGGCATACAAGCTGAGACAGGAAATTATTCATATTGGGCGTATGTGCCCAATTCCCCTTTAAATAAGGCAGTGGGATGGGGAGATGCTTCAGCGGTAGTTTATGTTAGTGATTCTAATTGGATGCCTGGGCCTTATGATGCTAGAGGGCCTCTCAGGCCTGAAGAAGAAGGGAGAGTGATTGAGAACTGTACGGTGGGAACGGAAGGGATGCCAATTTGCAAGGGAGCTGGAGAGCACTGTCTACAGCTGGGTGCTCGAGCGTGGCTGACTATTCTGCAGACTTCTGAACAGAAGGCTGGAGTAGGTCACGTGTTTTTGTTAAGTATGGAGGGATTTTAAAATGTTACAGAACCTGTGGATGACACCTCTCCACCTGATTTACTGTGGTGTGCCACTCCGAAGGTTCAGACGCTTGAACATTGGGTTCAGTGGACTCAGTGTCGAGCTGAACAGGCTCGGGTTTTGGTTAACACTTCCTATGGAAGAGTCCTTGATTGGAGTCCTTCTGGCTCCGCCTGAGCGAAAGGAGGAAAAGTAAATTTGCGGTGGCACCGAAAGGTAGAGAATGGTTCAGTAAGCATTTCATCAGACGGAACTTGCAATGACACAGTCATCTGGCATGATGGGGGGTTTCCCCCTCCATCTCCCCAACTGCCCCATCAAGGCCTACAGAATCATTTATGATAGTTAAGGAGCCTCTTTATTTCCCATGCACGCCTGGAAGGGTTCCGTAAATCAATCTGGGGACTCTCATATCACCTTTCATCAAAATGTTACTCACTTTGCTCGAGCCTGTGTTCGGCTCCCCCGTATCATTATGAAGGGTACAGTAGGGTGGAATGAAACTTTAGGTTATACTTCATGTAAAAACTGTTCCTTTTACACTTGTATTAACTCTTCTATTCCTTTTAACAAGTCCCATGAAAGCTTAATAATTCTTAGAGCTAGAACTGGAGTATGGATGCCAGTTAAATCGTCTCGCCCCTGGCAGGACTCCCCTGCCACTATGATATTGCAGCCACTGATAGACCATGTTAAAAGAAGAGCTAAAAGATGCCTTGGCCTGCTGATCGCTGCTGTTGTGGGTACCATCGCTGTTGCTACTGCTGCTGCTGCGGCCGGAGTGGCTTCACATCAATATGTGCAGACTGCTGAATGTGTTAGAACAGGGCATCGGGATACTGAACAGTTATGGACTTCTCAAAGACGAACTGACTCCGTATTGCAGAGTCAAGTGGCAGATTTACAGCAAGCAGTTATATTGTTAGGAGATCAAATTGTTAGTTTTCAGAAACGGGTGCAACTTAAATGTGATTGGAATACAATTTCCTTTTGTATAACTCCTGTACTGTATAATGAAAGTATGTTTGAATGGGATAAAGTAAGACAGCGTATTTTGGGGTACGGTAATGCTGGGCTCTCGTCTGTTTTGTTCACTGCTGTGTCCTCAACACCTAGTGCAGTGCCTGGCACTCAATAAATTTTTGTTATGTGAATGAATGTCACCAGATAACTACGTCCTTTCTTGACTTCATGGGGAACTTTACAGAGCACTCTTCTAGGGACCCTATTCCTCCACCCCATCATGCCCCCGACCTATAATTCTCCATAATCAAGTTTGTTAGGGCAAAAGAGTCCATGGAGTCGGTAATAAAATTGTCCTGCTCAGGCCCAACTCTAGTGAATTTCCATGAAAGACTAAGGAAACCAATTCCAGCAGCCAACACTCAGTAAGCCACCATACTAATGGGAAACAGCCAAAGTCTGGCATGTGTGAAACAAAATTCAGGTTCCAAAAAGCAGCTCAGGGTGTTATTGAGAGCTGAACAGACTGACTGACCAGAAGCCACATCTAAGAAAACTATAGACCATGTGATAAACAGAATAATGCCCCCCCCAAAAGATGTCCACAACTTAATCCCAGAACATGTGAATATGTGACCTTAAAAGGCAAAAATGACTTTGCAGACAGGATGAAATTAAAGATGCTGAGACAGAGAGATGATCCTGGATTATCTGGGTGGGTCTAAAGTAATCACAAAGGTCCTTAAAAGGAGAGAGAGAGGCAGGAGTGTCAGAACCAGAGGAGAGGAGATGACCAAGGCAGAGGTCAGAGCGATGAGGCATGAGAAAGACTCAACTGGTCCTGATGGCTGAGAAGATAAAGTCGGCATAGTGGAGGAATGCGGGTGGCCTCTGGAGGCTGGAACAGGCCAGGAAGCAGATTCGTCCCTGAAGCTTCCAGAAGGAACCGCAGCCCTGCTGACACCCTGATCTCATCCAAGTGAGACCCCTCTAGACTTCCGTCCAAACTGATACAGATCACCAAGACAGGAAACTCCTACTTGTGATCCCACAATGTGCAAGAAGTCACTGGGTGTAGGCGAGCAACTTTTTTAATGAAGTGTAGAAGAGAAAATTGAATCGCACATAGAAAAAGTATGCTTCGATGAAGCTTTTGTTTCAGATCGTGTGTGTGTGTGTGTGTCTGTGTGTGTATGAACTACATCACCAGTCATGGTCACAAAAATCTGCAAGAACATTGGCCTAGAAAAGTCACAGTTTCCAAAATGTAATGGCAAGATCTTGAGGTGGGAGAGAGTAGCCAGCCACCTAGACCCCCTCCATTACCAACATCCTCTTTTTGCAGATGAAGGAACTAGGGCCCACAGAGGTGAAGACTTGCCCATGGTCACAAGGCTCTAATGTGGCAGGACCAGGATTCCGGTGCAGGTGTCACCGACCCCAGAAGGTAACCTTTCCCCTCTAACTGCACCAGCCCCGTTTCGAATGCGTGGGACTGTTCTCGGCACTAAACACCCAAATCCCGCTGCAGCCCGAGCACCACAGTGCCAGTCGGGTGCTTTCAGATGAGGAAGCTAAGTCTCACGGTGGCGGCGACACTTGCCCCTAAGTAGGATCCAGAGTCTGGTCTCGGGACGCACCTGCCGGTCCAAGGCTCTGGCCTGCAGCTGCAGCTCCTTGACCTCGGCCTGCACCCGGGCCCGGCACTTCAGCAAGCGGCCCATGTTCTCCAGCCTCTCGCTGTCCCGCAGCCGCTTGACCTGGCTCTGGGCGATGCTGATCTGCACCTGGAGTCTGTCGCGCTCCGCCTCCAGGCCGTGGATCTCCTCACTACCCAGGCGGGGGACCAGCAAGGGGCGGAGCTCAGCGTCGCCAAAGGCCCGCCCCCCTTAGGCCGCAGGGTCCCGCCCCGGCCCCTTAAGCAGCCCCCTCTCGGGCTCTGAGACCCAGGCGCTCGGCTCACAGTTGCTTATTGATGCGCTGGTGGACTTCCTTGCTGTAGGCCCGCCTCTCGCCCTCCATCGCTTTGCACTGTCGCTGCAGTCTGCTCAGCTCCCAATCCACTAAGGGACGGACCAGGGGAGGGGCTTAACAGGAACCCAGGCCCCAGCCGCTTCCTCCCCGGGACCTAGACATCCTGGCTCCCTTAGGGCCTCACAAGCTGCAGCTGAGTCGCAGGCCCAGTCCCGCACACCCCTCTAGGGCTGCCTCCAACTTCCTCACTGTACCCTAGGCTGACCTCGAGATTTCCCCACTAAACCCACTCTTCCTCCGGTTCGGGAATACATATGTTTTCCCACTAGAGGGCGCCCCTGGGAGGATTCGCGGTCCTCAGGGACCCACCGCGCGGGATCTGAACTTGGGAAAACGAGGACAAGTGACCAGAGCAGCATTCTTGCTCCCTCCCTCTCCCTTCGGTCCCCACTGCCCAGTCGTCTTCAGTCCCACCCTCCCGCCTCCTCATTCTGTCTCCTGGCCTCAGGCCGCATCCTCTCCCACCTGGACCGTCACCCCAGCCTCCTCCTCAACCTCTCCTCGCAGCCCAGAAGGACCTTTTCTAGGCCCAGAGAGGACCCTGCCCCCACTCTTCTCTGGAGTTCCAGCGCCCCCAGGACAATGTCCCAGCTCCTTGGCCTTGGGTTCGAGGCCCCGCATGACCTCACCCACCTCTCCGAGCCTCCTCCACCAGCTCCCCACCTCCCACGGCCCAGTGGCTCTCAGCCTGGAGCGATCCTATCCCCTATGGGCATTTGGCAATGTCCGGAGACATTTCTGATCGTCACGATGTAGGGGCGGAAGGGTGCAGAGGGTGCTAGTGGCAAGTAGCGGCAGAGGCCAAGGAAACTGTTAAGCATCCTACGAGGAAGGCACAGAACACCCCCCACGACAAAGGCTTACCTGACCCTAGGTGTCAGCAGCGGGAGGTCGAGAAACCCCGCTCTAGTCACACCCTGTTTTCTCGGGGAACGCTCCCCCTTCTTCTCCCCCTGGTAATTCCAAGGAGGAGTCTAGGCCCCACTCAGACTTTGCCTCCCGCAGGAAGACTTCCTGACACACCCCGCTGCCCAGCTTTGGCCAGCCCGTGCGCCCAACTCCATCTCGCATGTGTGCTCCCCACTGGACCGCCTCCCTGTCCCCAAGGCCCTGCAGCACAGGACCTGGAACTTGGGAAAACAGAAAAATCACGAGTGAAATGAACGTATGAATTACCCATTCCCTCCAGGAAGACCTCGCTTCCATCCTCGGAGCGGGTGCTCCCTGCAGAGAGTCCGAAGGGCATCTTTGCCAAAGAGGGTGGATTCCTGTAGGGATGACACCCGAGCCCCTCAGACAGCGAGCAGGACAGAGCCAAGGAGAGGTGGGCAACGAACAGTGAGGGGCTAGGAATTGTTAGGTGACCCCAGAATCAGCTCTGGCCTCTCTGTGAGTCTCAATTCCTCCCATGGGTTGGAGGGGGGACACCTCTCGGGCCTCTCCCCACACTTCCCCCTCATCCCCCTCTCTCATTCTCTGTCTTGCATCTTGGCTTTGACTCCAGGGCGGGGGACACAGGTCCCTTGGGCTCTCGGTAGCGGGGGAGTCGGGGGTTACTGTTTGGGGGAGGGGCCACAGAGCAAGGAGAAACCCTGGCCCGCTTGGGAAGCCAAGCCCCATCCCTACCTCCTGCTGGAGTGCCTGACCTGTCTCCGGTGCTCCTAGCTCACTGTTGTGGTCGGTTACTGGGGAGATAAGGGGCCAATGAGGCCTGAGGACAGCAGCCGGGGAGGGACCGAGGCCGCGAGGAAGGGAGGTTGGGGAGGCGTGGCTGAGGAGGTGGCGAGCAGCTCTGCTGGGATCTCCGGGGCTTAATCAGACCCGTTGGGGAGCCCTAAGAGGGGCGGGGCTGGGAGGGGCTTGAGGGGCGGGGCTGAGCTTATCAGGGGCGGGGATGACAGTTCCTGAGGCGAGACGGACTGGGTGGGCCTACGAGGAGCGGCCCGGGTACCACGGGAGGGCGGGGCTTCGGGCCTTGTGATGGGGGCACGGGTACCTGCAGGGGGCGGAGACTTGGACCCTGGTGAGGGGAGGAGCACGGATGCGTGGGGGCGGGGCTCCCGCAAGGGGCGGGGCTGGCAGAACTCGTGAGGGGCCTGGTGGGAGGGCTCTGGCAGGACGGTCTCCCCCAAGACTTGTGGGGGCGGGGCCCGGCCGGAGGCGCTCTGGCCGGAGCGGCCTGTGTGGGGTCGGAAAGGTCTGCGTGGGGAGCACGGGCTTGTGAGGGACGTGCTGTGTGTGTTTCTGGGAGTGGGAGGCAGAGCTGGGAAGGAAACGTCTGGAAGGCTCTGGAGCCAGGCCGAGGTCCTGCGGGAGGAGCGTGTCTTAAGCTGATTAAGAACGCGTTATTTGGGGGATTCATCAGCAGGGGGGCGGTGCCCACGCCGGGAGTTGCGAGGAGGAGCGCTCACCACCGCCTCAGCGCCTCGCAGTGGCTCACTACGCATGCGCGGTCAACGGCCTCCGGAGACGCCGCCAAAAACCCTACGCCGCCCACCGGGTCCGCGGACGCGCAGGCGGAAGTGGGCGGGGCCTCGGGCTACGTGCGGCCCCCCCCTTCCGGCCACGCTCCCTGTGGCCACGCCCCCTCCGCGGTCTGCTGCTGCCCACGTGGGCCGAGCCGCAGCTGGCGGGCACGGGCGCTGTTCCCTCCAGGCTGGGTGTGCCCCACGCCTGCGGTTTCCTGTGGGAGGAAGCGGCCCGCGGGCGCGCAGCTTAGCTGGTAGCGTTGGAGGCCCAGGAAGGGGAGATCCCGCCACCGCTCCCAACCCTTCTGATTCTCCCCCTTCCACAGGGCCCTAAATGGGGGACTCGGAACTTGACTCAGTGCTACCCTCCTGTTCGCCACCGTCCCCGCTCAAGTTTCCATCTCCCTAACCCCTGGTCCCCAGACTCCTCCCCGGACTAGGTCGGGACCCTGGCCCCCTTTGCCTACACTCGGTCCAGCCCCTAATTTTTCCTTCAGTGATGCAGACTTTTCTAACATCCTTGGGGCTCTTGAGTCTAGACCCCCCTTTTCTGTCCTTATCAAAGACTTAAGTTTGTGACTACCCACCTATTCCCCAACCCAGGGGCCTTCATCGTGTACTCCCAACTTTTAGCCTTGAGACC
The DNA here is from genome assembly GCA_028627145.1 of Eidolon dupreanum. Lineage (NCBI taxonomy): Eukaryota > Metazoa > Chordata > Mammalia > Chiroptera > Pteropodidae > Eidolon > Eidolon dupreanum. The sequence goes on along the minus strand of CM053508.1, from coordinate 90,028,961 downwards.
CAGTGGACCCAAGAACTTGCCCATCCTCAAATCCTAGAGACCTTGACCTCGGCTGCCCCAATGCCTGGTTTAACTAGCACACTCAGCAAGCAGTGCTTACAATGAGCACACTCAGCAAGCAGTGCTTACAATGAATTCACTATTACTCCCCCTATTTTACAGATGGAGGTGAGGCACAGAGAGGTTATTAGAAACTTGCCCCAAATCACAGCTAACGAGTAGAGCACCTTGGAATCCATCCAGTGTGTTTCTAGAGTCTGCTATACCAGTACCCCAGCTTCCAGGCCTTCTCCCCGGTACCCACCCAGCCACTGAACTGCCTATTCCTCATCCTCTCAGGGAGCCACATGACCAACCACTCTCCCTCCCCCAGCTCTGGCCCCATCAGATACTGAGACTTGCCATCGGCCAGTTCCCTCCCCTTGCAGGGACGAAAGACTTCAGTTCACCAGCTCTCAATTCCAGATCAGGACCATAGACACCTGGTTCCCTGTCCCTCACTATTCACCAGCACTTAGCCCTACCAAGAGGTGCTGATATATAGTAGTTATTACCCCCCCCACACACACCCTAATTCGATGACTCGAATTATTAATAATAATAACTAACATTAAGCCTCTGGTATTGCACTTGTTTTAAACCTTCCCATGGTTTTAAATGCTCCACACTGCACTTGGAATAAAGTCCAAACTCCCCTAGTCTCCAAGGGCCCTCTGATTTCCCTTCCTACCACTCCCTCTTGCTCCCCAGATTCCAGCCACACGGGCCCTTCTGTCTGCTCCCCAAACAACTGAGCTCGTTCTCAAGAGTCTTTGCACCTCCTCTCCCCCGCCCCCCCGCCCACGCCCCTGCATTCAGGTGGCTCCTACCTTTGGGTCTCAGCTCAGATGTCACCTCCTGGGAGAGGACTTGCCTGATCACCCTGTTTAGAGCAGGGTCCCACAGTCATCTCCAGCAGGCTCTCGTTTCCTTCAAACATTTACACTGCCTGAAATTTTTCTTCATCGATGTTTTCTCTTTATTCTGTCTCTACTAGGAAGGTCAGCTCCATGGTAACAGGTTTTGGTTTTCTTTATTATTAATTCCTGGTTAACAGATGCTCAATAAATGTTTGATGAAGAAAGGAATGAACATGCTAGGTGTGTTGTGTGTGGATATCACCTTATTCATTTAGGATAAGTATCAGACTTATGATCAGTATTAGTATATTGTCAGTGTTGTTGTTGTTGTTTTGTTGTTTTGTTGTTATTATACCCACCTCACAGGTTAAAAAACCAAGGCCCAGAGAGTTGGCATAATTGGTTAAGGTCCCTCAGGCAGGAGCCGGTGGCCCTGGGACTCTTCCCTTCCACCTCCTGCGACCTTCCAGAGTCCCCCACTTCCCCACTTCCCACCCCCTGATCCTTGCCGCGCCCTCAGCCCACTCCACGCAGCCGGGATCTGGCGTCCTCCCTCACGCTCCCATCCCTCCGAGTCCCAAGTGCCATCGAGGAAAGCAGATATCCGGTCCCAGGTCCCAGGACAAGACCCAAGAGCAGAGGCCCGAGAATCTGGCCCCCGCACCCCCTGACGCTTGCCCCACCGCTCCCCTCTGCCTCCTCCAAGGACTTCTCATCTGCACCTCAGGAGGAAAGCCCATGGCTTGTCTGGGGGCGGTGGGCGGAGGCTCAGAGAATGAAGAACCCCAGCTCCTGGGCCCTCCCCCTGGCTGCCGACCTCAGCTGGGTGCGGCGCGGGTGGGTATATAAAAGGGTCAGTATATATTGAGAAGCAGAGAAAGAGAGCAGAAGTGAGAAGGGAGAAAGGGTTTGGGGATTGGTGGGGAGAAGGACGGAGAGAGCCAAGGGGCAGTGCGCGGGAGGGGAGAGGCGGCGAGGGAGGCGGGGGCCTCGAGAGGGTGGAAGGAGGGAGGAAAAGGGCGGGGCACGGAGGCCCGAGCGAGGGACACACTCCAACTCTGACTTTTTCCGCCGCTCTCGGTAAGTTTCCAGTCCGTTATCCGGACTGGGATTTCTTTATTTACTTGCGAGCGCAGCTGTTTGGGAAGGACACCCCCATGGAAATCCTTGTAATTTCAGAAGTGATCTCTTAGCACTTGGGGTGGGGATCCAGGAAGGGGTGGGGCCGGGCAAGGATCGGGGGTTTTCAGCGGAGCCCTCCACCTGAAAACTTCCTGCCGTTTTCCCCCATGGCTGTCCAGTCTCCCCTGTGGACCCTGGGATCAATGCTTTGCATGAGAACACCCCAGGTCTGGGGAACCTCGGGGCCCCCTCCCCTTCTGGTCACTGAAGGGTCGTGGGAGGCCGGCTCCTCCTTTTCAGGCCCCACTGCCCTCAGTATGGATCCCATGCGTTTTCCACACAGGATGCTGGCCAGCCACCAGTCTGGAAGTGGGGTGGGGAGGGGACTTCGTGGGCACAGCCAGGGGCTGGGGTTTCCCTGACACTTATAGGCAGGAGGGTGAGATGAGTCACCCATGACTCACCCAGTCCCCCTCCTTCTCCCACCCCAAGAGAGGGGTGGGGTGAGTCAAGGATGGCTATCTCTGGGGACCGACAGCAGGCAGCTTCTGAAGAATCTGGAAGGGTGTCAACTTGAATTTTCAGATCCTGGTCCATATGCACCCAGGGACAGGGCTCTGAGGGGACCAAGGGCCACATTGCTGGTCCTACACATTCCTGGACCAGAGTCCATCCCTGGCGCTCTCCAGCTCCTGAGGGATTCAGGAGTTGGGCCCCCAACCCCTCCTCCCTCAGACTCGGGTGTCTGGACTCAGCCCCCTTCTCCCGAGGACTGGGGCATCCCAGCCGCCCCTGTGCCAACCTCTTGAAACGACCGTCTCCTGATGTCCCTTACCCCAGGCTTCCACAGCAGCCATGTCACTCCTCCTGCTGGTAGTCTCTGCCCTCCACATCCTCATTCTTATCCTGCTTTTTGTGGCCACTTTGGACAAGGTAAGCCTGGCTCAGAGCAGCAGCTGCCTGCCGACTCCTGCCACGCCCCTCCTCTACTGTCGCTCTGGCCCCGCCCCTTTTCCTGAGCATCTGCCCATCTGAGCTCGGCCCCCCTCCCCCCCACGCCTGCACCCTGCTCTTTCCTCTGTCCTCCCCCCTATTTCCTACTAAATCCCTGCTTTCCCCCAGTTCAGCCCCTTGCGCGCACCTCGCCCTTTTCCTAACCCTTCCCACAGATTCCCTGACCCCTCCGACTTGCCTTTCCTATCCCTACCCTTGTTTCTCTGTCCATCCCAGTCCTGGTGGACCCTCCCAGGGAATGAGTCCTTGAATCTCTGGATTGACTGCACGTGGATCAATGACAACAAAACGTGGGCCTGCAGTAACATCAGCGAGAACGGTGAGGGGCGATGGGGACTGGTCTGCAGAGGGGAGGGGTAACCCCCAGTCTCCTCCTGGGATTGAGGATTGGGAATCGGCCAAGGTTTGAGTGGGCAGCTCTGGGTCCCATCGCTGAGTGAGTGGGACTGATGTATGACCTGCCTAACTCAGCAGTAGGGGGCAATGCACTCATGTTCTAAAGAGGATGAGCTAAAAGCCCTCCTCCCTTGTGATTCAGAAAGAGTGGAGGCCACATGCCATAGACTTAAGAATGGGAGAGAAAGCTCCCGAGATTCTGAGAAGATGGGATTATGTATCTAGAGTTCTAAGGAGATGGGACCGGTGTTCAGAATAGATGGTTGGGACCAGTTTATCCAAGTTCCAAGAGTGTGGGGCTGGAACCTTCCAGAGTTCTGAAGGGGGGGCGGGGCAGGGATGAGAGATGCACCTGAGTTCTAAAGGGGTGGAGCTGCATCCATCAAAATTTCTAAGCGAAAGAAGGTGAAGGATGAAATGCATTTCTCCTAAGAGTGAAGCAAGAATTTCTGTTCTCATCACTTCTATTCAGTGTTGTACTAGAGGTAGCCAATGCAATGAGGCAAGAAAAAGAAATAAAAACCACAAATATGGAAAAAGAAGACGTAAAGATATCTCTGTCCTGGGTGGACATGTTCATGTAGAAAATCCTAAAGAATCTTCAAAGCAGCTTCTAGAACTCATAAGGGAATTTAGCAAAGTTACAGGCATCCAGGTCAATACCCTTGATACTCTTAAGTATCCAAACATATGTGGCTCTAAATGGCAGAGGGGTGTTGCAAGCAATTCACTGAGTAAGCAGGCTGGGAGTCTGGACCTGATGTGACTTCCACCTCTGTTTCCCCCTTCTTGCAGGCTGGCTGAAAGCGGTACAGGTCCTCATGGTGCTTTCCCTCATCCTCTGCTGTCTGTCCTTCATCCTGTTCATGTTCCAGCTCTACACCATGCGGCGAGGAGGGCTGTTCTATGCCACTGGCTTCTGCCAGCTTTGCACCAGTGAGCACTGTTCCCTGGGAGTTGAAGGGAAGGGAGAGGACCTTTCAGGATGCTGGGAATGGACATCTGGCAAGAGAAAACAGTTCTCCACAGCCCAAGGACCACCAGAAGTGCCTCCACGGCACCTCTCTGCCCCAGGGCGTTGTAGTTCTAGTGAACCGGTGGTGGTTTGTGTCTCAGTCATGGAGGAGCTGGCACTTGGGGCTTCAAGGAGCCAGGGCTGAGGAAAGTGGTGTGGGCAAGTGATGTAAACCCCAGAGATGGCAGGAAGGGGGGCGGGGACTAGGTGGTTAATTAATACCCCAGGAAAGAACTCTGCATCGAAATATCATGATAATGGCAGCCGGCTGCTGTTTCTGGTGGACCTACTCTGTATCAGACGCTTGACGGAGTTTGATGTATTTTTTAATTTTTTGACTTCATGCACCAAGGTCTAAGTTTGTCATAGTCCACTGTCTGGAAAGCATGATCTTCCTGGGTTCCTGGAAAGACCCTCTCATTTTATTAATTCATTTTTTTTATGTGCTTGGCTTGTAGAAGGACACTCAAAAATATTCTTTGAATGGATGGATGGATGGATGGATGGATGGATGGATGGATGAGTAGATACTTTCGTCCCATTTTATGGATGAGTAAAGGAGACCCGGAGATTAAGTTGCTCAAGGCCAGTCTGCAGTGGCCTGGTTGCAGGGCGCTGGGGAAGCGAACCACAACCCCCAGCAGGCGGTGGCGCTGCTCACTCGCCCCTTGGCGGCTTCTTTGCCCCATGGGTTGCTGGGAACTGCAGTCTTCTTGAGGGTACAGAGTGACACTTGGTTCCCGTCACCCACAGGTGTAGCGGTGTTTACCGGGGCGCTGATCTACGCCATTCACGCAGAGGAGATCCTGGCTAAGTATCCGCGCGGGGGCAGCTTCGGCTACTGCTTCGCCCTAGCCTGGGTGGCCTTCCCTCTGGCCCTGGCCAGCGGCGTCATCTACATCCACCTGCGGAAGCGGGAGTGAGCGCTGCGCGTCGCCTGGCCGCCCCTGCTCGCCCCGGGCCCCTCCGCCTCGTCCCCGCCTCCAGAAAATAAAACCGTTTAACCGCTTGGTCCGCCTTTGCCTCCTTCCTTCCTCCTCCTGAGACTCAGCGGCTCACGCCTGATCCGAAGCTGGGGCTGTCCGCACCACCAGCAGCTCTGCCTGTAGGATGTCCAGCTCTAGGCCCCCAGTCCCTTCTAAATGCGGACACAGGAGCCTCGGGGCCCGGCCGCCTTTCCCTTACACAGACCCGAGGTCCTGGGGCCCTCTCGTCTCAAGTGTCAGGATTCCACCAGCCTGGAAAAGAACCAGGAATCGGGGTTCTTTCCCTGTGCGAGGGCCATATTCTCTCTCTCCCTTCCTCCGTCTCTGTCCGTCTGTCTCTCTCCCCACAGCCCCTTCAACCAGGCAGGGTGTGTGTGTGTTCTAGATTGTTGGTCTTGCTTGCTCTGACTTCCTCTAGGAAGACGCTGTTCCGATTCCCTCTTAGAACCCAGACTCCTTTCTTCATTCCGACCCAACCCTTCTTCCTCTCCTCCCCAAATACTGCCTCTTGCCCATCTACACCTTAGTAAAACTTAGATGCCACCCCAGCCCCTTCTCCAGCCTCACGTTAGGACACGTGGGGAGTGGGGAGGGGAGGCTGGACTTTACAGTCACCCACCCAGGGCTGTGCGCCTTTGCGCATTTGCGCAGTAACCCGTCTGCGCAGTAACCGGCCTGCGCAGCTGCCCGGGGCCACCCTCCCTCCCGTGTTCAGAAGGCTCCGTCGTTCTGGGAACCAGCGCCGCTCCTCTTTAAGATCCCCTTCTGTGACTCACAGCCAGTCTGGCTCACAAACGACAAGCCCAGTCTCTCTCTAGGATTACAGCTTTCTCTGCCTGGGACCCACCGTGACGCATTCCTCCAAGACCCAGAGACTCCTTTCCAAGATGCTGATGCTTTCTTTCCCTCCAACCTTTGCAAACTACCGCACTCGACCAGATTTATTAAACATAATTTATTCCTTCGGGAGAGGGGAGGGGGGATTCATAGACCAATAAATATTGCACAGGCCACTGCTGGAGGGGAGATCCAGACCGAGGTAGTTTCTGCCGAAAGTGTGAGGGACCTGGGCAGGGAAGGCACGTGAGGTCGTCGGGGCCTACGTGGAAGTGTCTCTTGGGGTGAGGATGGCCTCCGGTTCCTCCTGGCCCACAGCTTCCTGCCTGGCAAAAGGCTCCTGACTCCTTCGGCCTGGACAAGCCCGTCAGCAGTTGACCGGATGGCCTGCCCCATAGTAGTGGCTGCTGATAGATCAGGTTTCCTTTAGAAATTCTGACTGGTTGCTGCTATGCAGCGACAACTGGTTGCCCACGGTTAACAATGTCCAGAAACTCATTGGCAGTTTGCCAGAGAGCAGGGCTAGAGGGCTCTCATTGGCGGCAGTCTGGGGCTCTGCCCTGGTGAACATGATGGGCAGTTTGCCTGGAGCTGACTAAAAAGACAATGATATATAGCCTCGGGAGGGCACAGCCTAAGGACTGTGCCAGGTGGCTGGTAGCACTGAACGGCCGTGATTGGCTGACACTCCCTCCTCAGCCGAAGCACGTTTGGATGTTTACAGCTGGCGTGGGACTCAAGAGAAGGCAGAGCAGAACCATCCTAAAGCTTTGATTGGCTGTTCATCAAAATGAGTGGGGCTAGCAAACGCAGCCTGTCTTGATTGGCGGCTTTAAGTGCGACGCGATTGCATATCATTGGAAATTGGGGAGCTGCGAAGTGAAGTTTCCCTGATTGACAGTGTGTCATAGAGGAGGCGGGGCTTAGTGCCTAACCAGGTGGCTGGGCGGGGCTGGGCTGAGGAGTTTCTGTCAGGGGTTGTCACTGCTAGGTGCTGCCTCAGAGGAAGTGACTGTAGCAGATGGGTCTACTTTGGGGAACCCCGGGGGCAGGTACATCCCGACGCTGGGAGTCAGGGACTGCAGGTGGCCCAGGGCCCGACTTCCGTTGAAGGCCACCTCACAGCCTGACTGGGCTAGGAGCCAATTCTCCACCTCGGACTGGAGCCACTGGGAGGTCTCTGCAGGGGGAGAGGCAGGTGTCATGAGGAGGTCAGAGGGACAGGGAAGGACTGAGGGGCCTGGGCTTGGGCAAAGACTAGGGAGGGGCATATTGAGGCTAGGAGGGGAGTGTGACAGGCCTGGGAGGCTCGCTCTGGGGTTCTCATCTGGGGACAAGCCAGGGACGGGTGGGCACTCCTGTTGGGGAGAGACCTCCTGGGGCTTGCGCAGGAAAGGGACAAAGGTCTCCCACAGGGAAAATGTGGGCTCACATATCGGAAGGGGCGTGAAGGGGGGCCCCCGCATAACGTAGCCTGATCCGAGCCCCTACCGAGGCTGAGGTCCGGAAAGGGAGGCCACCCCGGCCAAGCACGTCTACCAAGACCGTAATCTGGGGTCCCATCTGCTGAGGCCGGGGCCGCCTTGGAAACAGGTCGAGTTCACTAGAGTGAGCCGGAAGGAGGGCGCGGGCAGTGCGCGGATGGCCTCTCACTGGGGCAGGGCCACTGGGGACCGAGGGGCGTCTCAGCCCTGTAGAGCCCGTCTGCATTTGTTCCCGGAGGGGCCCCACTGAGCCGGCAGCCAGGCCAGGATGGGACGGGGACAGGGCCACCAAGGGGCGGGGCCCCGGGACTGGGCCTACCTTCGGGCGGGCCCTGCGCCTCACGGGGCCGCCGCGCCAGGAAGCTGTGCGCCAGCAGAGCCTCCTTGACGTGCTCGTCCTGCGCCCGCAGCGCCAGGGCGCTGAGCAGCTCCGAGTTGTTGGACGTGCTGCGGTAGTAGAGCATGTGCGCCAGCTCCAGCGCCTGCACGCTGCGCCGCTGCCCGAACATCTGCGGGCGGGACAGTGGCATCGCGACGACCCGGCGGGGCGGGGCCGCATGCGCACACCCCTCCTGCGCCACCCACGCGGGACCGCCCTTCCCGGGCGCCCTGGCTGTCCCCGGCCCTCTTTAGTTCAGGTCCCCAGGACTGAGGCCCGGCTTTTAGTATTTTTAACCTGCCTGCTCTCCGCCCCAGTGACTCCCAGGCCGCCGACAATATTTTGCAGCCGCTGTGCTGGTTTGCACGTCTGAGCCACGCAAGATTTCCAGAGGATAGGGGCTTTAGACCTGGACCTTTTTGTTACAATGATTTTTTTCAGTCCTTGTCTCTTAGACACATACTAAAGTGTTCGCAGGTCTAGGATTTGCTCCCAAACAATCCAGTGGGGGTGGGGGGTGGTCTTGGGGTGAGGGGCGGGAACCCGACTGACTGGTAGATGCTGGATGCAGGCTACATGGGAGCTCATCGCGCTATTCTATTTCTGCATTCATTTGAATTTTTCGATCATTAAAAAAAGGTTTAAAATATATCAAATCGTAAAGAGCTTAGACAATAAATACGTGAAAAGCCACTTTGAGGGAAGAAGGGGAGAGCGGCAGGTCTGGGGCCCGCTGTCTGTTCGCTAACCCCCTCCCCCACCCGTGGCTCTCTCCTGGCCTGGACCCCTCTCCCATCCTTGGTGTCCCCAAGGAGGGAACCAGTGACCCCCGGGGGCTCCTAGAAAAAACCTTTGTACAGATTCCTCTATTCATCCATAAAATGAGCTCGCAATGAGCCTCTTGGCTTGGGAGCCAGTCCCTGCTGGCTGTGGCAAGGTCTCTAACACCTAAGTCCTTGGGTAAGAGGTAGGTGACAGGAAGTCGATATCCGTTTAACGAAACCCTTGGCACAGAGCCTGGCATTACAACTTTTAAACATTAGCTACTACCGAGTACCCATCCCCACCCCGGGTGCGGTGGGTGCCGTCTTTTAAAGGCAAATGCGTCCCGCCCTCAAGTGCTGGTATAAGGCCTCTAAAGCCAACGCATCCCAGAGATATTGCTGAAGTGGCCCGCACGGTACCGGCGGCACGGCCGTGTGCAGGAACCAACGGCCATTCCTACAGCCGAAGGCGAGAGGCAGCGGTTGGACTCGTTCGGAACCATCTGGTGTGAAAATAAACTGAGTTTTGTGTCTGCTTCTGCCGAGCGGATGGCGTTGAATTTGCACGGGTTGAATGAGCAGCTCGTGCCACTCCACGGCACGCGGCTGAGATCAGGCATCTCCCCGGGGGTGGCTCACCACCAGCCACCTGCAAGTTCCCGTCAACAGCCATACCGAGCGCAGCGTGTCCCCCTGCCTGACGCCCCAGCCCACTCCTCCTGCCCCCACCAGGTCCATATCTGGGGAGACGTTACCATCCACCCAGTCACAGGCCAGACCCCTGGCGCCGTCCTCGCGCCCTCCTCACCTGCCTGTCAGTCCCCAACCTCGTCCTCTGGCCCTGACCCTCGCTGCCCCGTCCCCTCCTCTCCAACCCGCCTAGGTCATCACTCCAGCCTCATTCCCTGCCTCAGTCTCCCTGCTCCAGTCTGTCCCCACACAGCCCCAGAGCTGGCCCTGCTCCTCTCCTGCTCAGGGCCTTCCCATGGCTCCCCGGTGCCGTCAGAGTCCAAGCTCTGTGGCCTGGCGCCAAGGCCCTGCGGGGCCAGGTCCCTAAAGATTTCTCCCAGCGGGCCCCCACTCCGCCCTCTGAATGCAGCCCATGCTGAACGAGCCACTTTACCGCAATTGCCGCCCCGAGTGCGCCCTGTTCTCAGGCTTCTGGGCTTTGGACAAGCCATGCCAGCCTTGGTCCCTTCTTGGAAAACCCTCACTGCCTCATTGTCCCTGTTCAGGAAGGACATAGCCTCCCATGGATGAACAGCTGTGTCCTCAGGGTCCTAAAGTGCCCCCTCCCACTTCCTCAGGCACATGGAGGTCTGACCACGTGCCCCACTCTGCTCCCTCCAGGACGGGACCCCCGATATGTCTCTGGCCTCCGTCTCCCCCAAGGCCTAGTCTGTGCCGGGCCAAGGGGTCACAGTGAATTAGGTATGGCGGGAGCCCACGGGAGCGCCATCCAGCCCCAGAAATCGGGAAGGATTTCTGGAGCCTCCGAGCTGAGGGTTGGGGTGCATGGGTTGGGTCAGCCCAACGAGGAGAGGGGGCATTTCCGGACGACACGCAAAGGGAGGGAAGGGAAAGGAAGCAGAGCGAGGAGGCACTGCCAGGCTATTTTTGTGGAGCCGAAGCGTCAAACTATGTCGCGTGAGGCTGGGGAAGCGGGGCCTTTGACGCCAGGCTGGGGGTGTGGGGGGAGCAGGGCCAGCCTGGGGCCGTCGGGATGGGCCGGAGGCTGGGAAGCGGGGTCTGAGCTGGGGCTGGGCCAGAGGGGAGGCCTGGCACAGAGACTCGGGGCAGGAAGGACAGACAGGCTGGGGACTGACGGGCTGGGAGGCGGGGCGAGGGCAACTTCCAGGGTCCCAGTCAGTGACTGACTCGAGGGACAACGGGGCGTAAACAGACGGAGAACCGGAGGCGCGGGTGTGGGGGAGACGCTGCGCTCCACCAGGCTGAGGTGGCTGCTGCCCGCTGAGCACAGAGCACCCCAATCTAGCAGATGGAGGGGAGCTGTCTGTGGACACCACCGACGTGGGGGAGCTCTTGGAGGGCGAAGAAAGAGGGGCATCCTGCCACAAAACCAGCCTTTCGGGTGTCTGATCCAGGCGCCTGTCCTGAGAGGGGAGTCTGGGAGGAGAAGGGGACTCGGAGAAGACTGAGCTCAGTGGGGACATCAAGGGAGCAGGTGGAGACAGGGCCTTGGGGACGGGGAGAGGAGCCTGAGAGGAGAGCTAGGAGCGAGTGACACGCAGGAGGGAACGCGTGTGCACGGGGAAGCGCAGCTGAACCGAGGCTGGGGAGAAGGGAGGCACATTTAAGGCTTGGGGGCTCAGCCTGGGTTGTCCACTGGGCCCTTCAGAACCTGAAGGTGGGCACTCCCGCCACGCTCACAGCCCTTCCACGGCTCCTGCTGCCCTAAGGACAAAGCCCTCGACCTTGGCATTCGAGGCCCTGGCCGCTGGCCCTCCGGGGCCTCGCTCCTCCCCGCTGCATCCCGGACGCCAGCCTTGTGAGGTCCCCGAGCCGTGCTCACTCATTCCATCCTCCCGCTTCCAAGCTCTCTGGATCCCGATCCCCTGACCTCTGGTCCGAGGCAGGAGCAGCCCCCTGCACCCCTCCCCAGCCCCGCCCCCTCTCCGCCAGCACAGCCTGGCTGTTATCTGTGGGATTCACTGCCAGCCTTCCTAAGAGCCCGTTGGGATGGATGAAAACAGTTTGGAAATCAATGAACCGGCGAGTGAATGACCAGGCACAACGAACGGGGTGAGGCCATCCGAGGCAGCCCCTCTGGGCCAACTCGGTTTCCAGACAGGGCAGGTGGCTTGGCTGGCAAAGCACAAATTGGGTGTCAGCCCCACCTGTCCCCTTGGCCACGAATCCTTGGATGGAGAGCAACCTGCACAACTGTACGTAGCAGCCCGACACCCACAAGCAGCAGAAGCAGGAGCGAGTGTGTTAAAAACACTCCGCTGGGCCCCTATGCCACGGTTTCCAGGTCAGTCCATCAGGGCTGGAACCCAGGAGGCTGCATTTGTCAAACGGCTCCCCTGGTGACAATGACCCCTAGCCGGACTGGGGAAGCCCAGACCTGGGCGCAGGAGCCCAGGTGGTAATAACAATGATGCTCGCGTGCTCACAGCGCCTGCTGTAAGACACGTCGGGCTCCGTTCCCAGCCCCGTGAGCGCATATTAACTCGTTTATTCCCCACAGCGACCCCATAAGTTAGGGCCTGTCGTCATCCCCAAGGGCCAGATGCGGGAGCTGAGGCACCAGAAGTTACAGGCTTGTTCGAGGTCACACGGCTAGAAGCCAGCAGAGCTGGACTTAAACCCAGGCCGTCTGGTTACAAAACACACATCCTGCACCCCGCCACCAAGCACCTCTCATAACAGGAGGTCAGTGAGTGGCTGTGAACACTCAGGCCCGGACACCAAACTGGCAGCTACCACATGCTGGGCACTGAGGTTTTTCACGGATTTGCCTAACAAATCCTCACGACAACCCCATGAGGCAGATCTTACTACTATCCTCATTTCCCAGAAGAAACTGAGGCACAGAGAGAAAAGAAACCCGCCCAAGGTCGTGTTGAGTAAATAAGGTAGAGAAGGAAGGAAGGAAGGAAGGAAGGAAGGAAGGAAGGAAGGAAGGAAGGAAGGAAGGAAGGAGGGAAAGGTGGAAGGGGGGAAGGGGGAGGGAGGGAAGGTTGGAAGAACAAAGGGAAGGGAAAGGAAGGGAAGGGAAGGGAAGGGAAGGGAAGGGAAGGGAAGGGAAGGGAAGGGAAGGGAAGGGAAAGCGAGGAAGCAAGGGAAGAAATGAAGCACAGCTTGAAGCAGAAGTAACGCACGAAATAAACAAAAACAAGAGGGTGGCCTGACCTCTGACTGAACACCAAGACGCAGGGACCCAGGAGGCGTGGCGGGCGGCCCACTTACCTTGGAGGCCCGCAGGCCCATGAAGGCAGCGAAGAGCAGCAGCAGCAGGGAGGTGGCCATCTTGAGGTCCGTGAGCATCACCATGGCCACGTTGACAAAGAAGGCCACGCCGGAGACCACAAGCATGAGGTTGAGCAGGGCGCGCTGCAGGGCGGGCGTGCGCACCTTCAGCTCCGGCAGCAGCTGCTCCAGGCCCTCCAGCGGCGTGTCCTTGAAACTCTTCAGCACCAGGTGCCCCCTCTTGGTTCGGGCCGCCAGCACCACCCGTTTAAAGTATCTCCTGATGGGTCAGGAGAGAGAGGCGGGGTGCTCAGGCCCGCCCCGGGGAGCCCCCTCCAAGCCCACGACACTCTCTCTGACTCTGCAGTCACACGCTCATTTTAAAAGCTACTTAACGCTGGTGGGAGGAAAATCAGAAATAAGCTAAGTGCCCAACGATGGGGGATCAGTTACATAATGCGATCCCCTATTATTGGACATGTAGGTTGCTTTCGAATTTATGTACTTGATAGAGGAGAGCTGAGCAAAATTCTTTTGTTTAGTGAACTTTCAAATTCAACATATGTTTTAGAGTGTCTGCTAGGTGCCAGGGAGGGCCAAGGAGCTCTGGGGAGACAACCAAATGACTCAGTCACTGCCTTTGTGGAGCTTATACTGCAGCGTGAGAGACAGATAATTAAACACGCGCTGCGAGTATAAATATCTCCTGGAAGTAGAATTACTGGTTTAAGGGATAGGAAGGATTCTTTGTCTTTGATTTTCGCTTTGTTTTGTTTTTTGGCTTCGTGACCAAATTTGATAAACTGATTTCCAGAAAGAAATGTGTAGTCGACAGGCCCGGCTGGCTGACCGTGAGAAGGTCTGGCTCTTCTCACCCTGCTCTGAATTTGAATATCCTCTGTTAAAAATAGGATATTCATCAGAATTCCAGCGGGGTCATTTTTCCAGAATGCGACCTTGGCCTTCCGAGCCTCAATTCTCACTTGGAAAATGGGAAGAAGCGTGCCTACCCGCTTCTCTTCCTCTGTAAGAATTGGAGTTCTTCCTTTCCCTTGGGAAGAAAAGGCCGCACTTGGAGGATCCACCTCTGGCCCTTTCTCGCTTCCCACCCAGGGTCCGGACACCGAAATCCAGACACTAACCTGGCGGTCCCCTCTGGTCTCTAACTTTGCTCCCTCTCGCTGCACCTGTGGAACAAGAGCCGCCTCACCTCTCTGCGGGGGGCGACTTGAAGAAGCCACGCTTGGAGCCCGCGCTGGACTTACGGGGTATCTGCCCGACTCGCTGGCCCAGAGCCCAGAACTGCATGTAGATGTACTGGTCCAAATTTATTGTCACCTGCCAAAGTGGACAGAGCAGGGAGAGGCAGCTGAGCACAGGCTGGGGAACGAGCGCGGGATGTTAAAATTAGACGCCTTCCCTAACCCCCCTCCCGGCGATTTCGCACCCCCTGCCCCACGCTTATCATCACCCGGTGTCTGGGCGGGGCAGCGTGTACGGTTGCTCATGCTGTAGACTGCGCAAGGGCACGCCATGGAAGATGGCGCCATTCACATGACAGTCATCTTCACTACTGTATTTCCTAGAATCTAAGATGCCACGGATTTTAAGATACTCCATTATTTTATGAAGCAACTAAAAGAGAAAATATATCGCCAATTAAACTTATGTCGTACCACCACTTGTAAGTCATATCCCAGCTTCAGAGACAATAAAATATGACTTTAGGAAAAAGGACATCTTAAAACCACAAAAAAAAAAATGTGGAACTTGGGAAGATGATAGTATTTTTATTATAATTTTGTTGACTTTAAGGATGAGCACTTTGGATGATTTTTTTTATTACAGTTTTCTGGCAGATGACGATAACGTCTCTAGTCCTGAAAATATCCATACATTCAACGGATGGCAGTGAGGTGACCTGAGAAAGAGGTGCCCTTTTCTAATTCACGAGGCACCTCATAGGCTGGTACCCTGGGTTCGGGACTACACCTCCCAGCAACCTGTGCTTCCCAAAGGCCCCACCCCTGCCCCAAGGCCTCCTGGGAACACTGGTTCCCCTCTGGAAGACAGGTACCTACCTGGACCTCATCCTGAGGGTGGTGGACCACAAGAGCGTAGGCCAGGGCGTCCTCGGAGAGCGGAGAGAAGTTGGCTTGGGCCAGCAGGGGCTCCAGAGCTCGAAGCACCTCCTGCTCATTAGACAGACGCTGGGGGTCTGTCAGCGAAGGCTGGTCAAGGGTCTCCCTGTCGGGGTTGATGGGGTCATACAAGGCCTGAGGGAGGATCGGAGAGAGGAAAAACAGGCTGGGTTGCAGCAAGAAGGGTCGTGGGTATACCTCAGGATGCTCCTGGCTCCATCCTTTACACGACAGGTACCCCGGGGCTTGATTCGGGGCCCTGTTCCCTTCTCATTCTTTGGGCTCGCTCTGAGTTGCCTTGCCATTCTGAGGCATCACAGGTAACGACCCACTCACATCTCTAGCCTGGACCTCTCCTCCAAGTTCCAGACCTAATACCTAATCTCGTGTAGAAGTACCCATTCTCCCCTCCACCCACAGGAAGAGAAGTGAGGGTGGACATGAGCTGCCCAGACAGACTACATTTCCCAGCTTCCCCAGAGGCCAGGTGTGGCCCTCTGCAGAATGTGAGCAGAAGTGAAGGGTCACCTTCGCCCTCACTCCTCCTCCCACTCTCTCCTTGTTCTGCTAGCTTAGAATACTGTTTCACCTACAACCCAGTTGCAACCACGCACCGATGAAAACAACACCTTAAGAGAGGCCGGAGCAACAAGGTGGAAAGAACCTGGGTCCCAGCACGATCTCAGGTGGAACAGGGCCGCCTGTGCGCCCTGGCCCACTCGCCACAGGGCCATTAAGGGGGAGAACTAGCCCCACCTCCTCTAAATCATCGTGTTGTGGGGTCTGCTTGTTACAGCAGCTAAGCCTCTGCACTAACACAAACTCTGTCCTTGACATTTCCTTGTGGATGTCACAGTCACCTCAAATCCAACACGCCAAGCTCACAGATCACACCCCTCCCCCGCAACCTCCCAACAAAATGACCATTCTGGGTCTCCCATCTCAGATCGATTCCCCTCAACCCCGCCTGGCCTCTCCCCCAGGGGCGGATTCTTAGATTCAGTGCTCCCTTTGACAGCCCCACGTGGCTGTAACGGCACTTCGCATCTGACACGGTCCAAGGATAATGCTTTATTTCTCCCCCCACCCGCCACCCTGGTCTTCTCATTTCAGGACATGACGCCACCACCCAATCAAAGGGCTCTGATCGGAAATCTTAGGGGCATCCTGGTTCCCTTCTTAGCACCCTCGTATCAGTCCTTTAGCAAGTTCATCAAATCTCTGAACTGCTCTTAACCCATCTCCCCCTCCATCGCCATGGCTACCTCCTCACCCAGCCACCTTCGCCTCTCCCCAGACCACTGCGCTGGGCTTTCGCTCTACCTGCTTCTCCGCCCACCCCTTGCAAACCATTCTCCATGGGGCTGTCACAAAGAGCTTATTTAGATTACAAACAGTCCCTGCATCCTGCCCCTCCGATGGCTTCTCACCGCATTGGGAATCATTCCAGAATCTTTCTGCGATCTTCAAGGTCCCTATAGAACTCACCTCTGCCTTGCCCACCTCATTTTATGCACCCACCCACCCCGAAAACTGCTGAATGAACGAAAGAGCGAGCTGCCAGTTGCTTAGCCCATTTTGCTCGTGGGGAGATTGAGTTTCGGGATGAAGGATGACTGCCCCAGACATTCCGGGCGAGGAACACAACTCAAGGGCAAATCTCCCAGAAACGAGCCCAGAAACCCGCCCTCTGTGTGTCTCTCAGGAGAGACGGCCAGGCGTGACTGTGCAATACTGGAAAGAAAGAGGGGAGGGGACTCCGAGTGGAGGAGTGGCCCCGGCCAGGGTCTGGAGCTGGGAAGGTCCAGGGGCACAGGAACAACTGTGCCAGGAGACAGACGGGTGATACAGGGAGAATCGAGCCCAGCTAATCTGAACTAACGCCCAGGGCTGGGCGTGCTGCCCGCGGACAGGACCCGAGGCCAAAGCGAAGGCCTGTGCCCAAGCCCTTCGGCCCCTGCTGACAGGGCAGGTCCTGCAGGCCACATGGCGACTCCTGCAGTGACCTTGAGAAATTCCATTCCCAGGGCCAAGCTGCAGTTTGAGTGAGGAAATCTCAGAGCTGGAGGAGAGAGAGACCACGTTTATCAGGGGTCTGCTGCGAGTCAGATCCTTTCCTGGGAACTCCACATCCGCCCGGGGCTTCAAGCCAGGAACCCGGATGTTGCAGGTGACCCCGGCTGCTCCCGCCCCTCGCAGAATAGATCCCACTGATCCCGCATCCCAAACAGATGGCCACCTCGCCTGGCTCTCTGCCCTCTGTCCACACCGCAGTCACCTCCTCCTGGCTGGATGAGTCCAAGCACCTTCTCGAGGGTCTCCCCTAATCCCCTGGCCCCTCCCCTGCCGGTCTGTCCTCCACACAGCCCCCGGGGAGATCCTGTCAAACGGTAACAGAGACAGTAATAAATGAGAAAGGTGCACATTCATGTAGCACTTGCTGTGTGCCAGGCCCGATCTGAAGCAGGTTCTCACAGTGCAAGAACGGTACTGTTGCTGTCCTCGTTTATCAATGTGGAAACTGAGGCACAGAGAGGCCAAGTAACTGCCCGAGGTCACACAGCCAGCAAGTGGTAGATCAGAAGTCACACATCCAGCCGTGCTGGTCTCCTGCAAGAATCTCCCAAGGCCGCCCTCAGGAAGGAGGCCGAGCTCCGTCCCCTGGCCTGCGAGGCCTCCCTCCCAGGCCCCACACCACGCTCTCTCCTGGTTGCTCTACACTGGCCACCAGCCTTTGCTCCGCCAGGCACGGGGACTTTGCACGTGCCGCTGGGACACCCTCCCTGCCTCCCCGCCTTTTTGCTACTGAAGTCCTACTTCTCCGCCGTACCCCAGCGCCCTTGTCACTCTGGAAAAGCCTCCCTCCACCGCTCGGCTGCCCAGGGCTGTGCGGAGGGGCTGGGCAGGGCACGCACTGCGCACGGGCGCCACCGTGGAGGCCTCAGACCTGAACGTTTACCTAAAGTCACCCCTCAGATGGAAATAAAGGGTGGAGAGCAGTGCCGCCCAATCACATCCCGCAATGATAGAAACTTCTAGATCTGCAGCGCCCGACAGGTTGCCACTGATCCCTGGCGGCTACTGAGCAGTAGAAATGTGGCGACTGTGGCTGAGGAATGGAATTAAAACTTTTCATTCAATTTCAGTCACTTAACCTTTAGACAGCCACACGTGGGTAGGGCCTGCCCTGTTAGACAGTGCCAGGCTGGGGGAGGGGTGCACGCAGACCCGGTCCGGTCGCCCAGGCCGGCTTTGTTATCTGCTTGCTCGGACCACGTCCCTCCAGTTCCAACCTGGACGTGTCCATTCACTTGGGAGAGCGCGTCTGACTCACGCCTGTCGCCACCAGCCAGCCTCAGCTTCCCGAGGGCAGGCCGCAGGCTGGCGTGGGCCTCTGGCACCGGACCTCACGCAGACGTGGACTCAAAGGATGAAAGATGTCACTGAGTCCCGCCGTCTCTCCTGAGCTCCAGACTCGCACAGCCAAGAGCCTACTCGATGCTTCCGTCTGACAGGCGTCCCCTCAAACCCTGTGTACTGCGCGTCCCAAACTGGGGTCCCGAAACTGCTCCCCACACCTCCCGCCATCCGCCCAGCTCAGAAGAGGCTGAGCCCATCCTTCCAGGGTCCCGGCTCACAGCCCCGGGTCATCCTGAGCACCTACCTCTCTTTTTCACGCATTCAACCCATCAACAAATCCTGATGGCAACACGTTCCAAATAGACCCCGAATCCGACCACTTCTCACCCTCCCCGCAGCCCCCCGACCCCCAACTGAGCCACTGTGTCCTGCAAACACTGGTCTCCCTGCTCCCACCCTCCACCCCCAGTGACCCCCACACAGTCACCAGAGGGCACCTGCTGTAACCTAAGTCTGCTCATGTCCCTCTACTCGGAGCCTCCGGTGGCTTCCACCTCACTCAGAGCCAAAGTCCTCCCCACGTCACCTCTGCCCTCGTCTCCAGCCTTCTCGCCCTCATTCACTCAGCTCTAGCCCCACCGGCCTCCTCACCATCCCTCCCTACACACCACGCACACTCCTGCTGCAGGGCCTTTGCACTTACTATTCCTGCAGCTCTGAACACAGCTCGCTTGCCTCCTCCAGGTCTCTGCTCCAACGTCGCCCCTCAGTGAGGCGAGGCCTTCCCTACCCGCCCTACCTACAACTGCAAAACACCTCTGCTGTCTTTTTCTCTTCGATTAGGGTTACTAGATTTAGGCAAAAAAAAAATAAAATAAAATGAGATACAGGACACCAAATTGATCTACAGATCAACGACGAATAATTTTTCAGTTTAAGTATGTCCCATGCAGTATTCAAGGACTGTGTTACATGGGACATTATGATACTTAAAAAAATATATATTCACAGTTTATCTGAAATTCAAATTTAACTGGGTATAGAGAGCTGAATAGTATCCCTAAAAATTCATGTCCCCTTGGAACCTCAGCACGTGATCTCATTTGGAAATAGGATCTTTGCAGGTGTGACTAAGGTAAGGCTTGAAAGGAGATCATACTGGGTAAGGGTGGGCCCTAAATCCAGTGAGGGTGTCTGCATAAGCAACAGAAAAGGACACAGAGGCACAGAGAAGGCAACCGAAGACAGATGGAGACTGGAGTGATGCGTCCACAAGCCGGGGACGCCTGGCTTTGCCAGCAGCCACCATCAGCTAGGAGAGAGGCCTGGGACAGTCCTCCTCCAAGCATCCAGAAGAAACCGCCTGCCCACACCCTGATTCCAGACCTCGGGCCATCTGAACTCTGAGAGAATGAGCTTCTGTCGTTTTAAGCCACGCAATTCATGGCAATTCGTTACGGCGGCACTAGCGAATAAACTGGGCGTCCTGCACTGTACCTGGCAACCCTGTCCTTGGCCCTTAGTGTCTTTAACCCATTTTCCTTCTTTACCTTTCTGAGAGTCGGTCTCCCTCACTAGAATGTGACCCCGTGAGGCAGACACACACACCTGTCAGGCTCACTGCTGTGGCCCAGGACCTGGAACCCTATGGGAGACACAGAAAGTGCTCAACAAATATCTACTGAGCGAATCCGTGTAAGGGAAAGGGGAAGCACAGAGAGGTCACCTGCATGGCTAGTGAACAAAGCCGGCTTGTGAACCTGGGCTCTTCTAATTCTTTTCCTGTTCCAGGCCGCTTCCTCGAGGGACTCGGGTCATTGGCAAATGGTCACCCAGTGTGTCTCGTCTGCCCCTGGTGCTTCCACCGGCCTCTCAGTTGAAAGTCTCCTGCCTCGGTGGGAATATGCATCTTCACTTATCGTTCTTTCTACATTTCTATATATTTAAATGTTTATGCAATGGACACCTTTTAAAAATAACTTAAAAAAAAAAAAAAAAAAAAACACCTGCCACCAGAGGCCACAGGTATCCCAGGCAAGAGCCCGGAGGCGGGTGGACAGGGGCGCCAATCCTGGCTCTGCCGCTTGAGAACTGTGCAATCTTGGGCACATCCCTCTCAGAGCCTTGGTTTCTGCCTCTGCAGACAGGGCTGATGGCAGCTGGCCCTTGGTGCCGCGGGACAGAGCCAATGAGCCCGACATGAAGTGAGCGCTCGGCAACGAGGGGCCATTGTCTGCTGCTACTACTCGAGGCAAAGAGGGACCTGTAAGAGGGCGTGGCAGTGCGCAGCAAAGGGTTAACTCAGCAGACCAGGATCATCAGGGACACCCCACTCCTGGGAGGGGACTGCTGTCTGATTAGCGGGTCTCGCTTTATCTGGGGCCTTGGGCCACACCGGAGAGTCTACACCAACAAGGTGACTGATGGTGGGGGCCTTGGGCCATGCGGTAGCAGTGTGACCTCTGGAGGGGCTGGGGACTGAGAAGCTAAGGCAGCCATACAGGTCGCCGGCCGGGGCCACGTGACCAACCTCCGAGAAAACCCCGGCACGGCCCAGGTGAGCCCCCCGGTCTGGCGGTGCTCCACATGTGCTGCCGCATATCAGCTGTTAGTGCGACAACTTGGGGGGAGGACAACTGGTAGCTGTCGCCTGGTCTCTCCCAGACCCTGACCCATCGCCGTGAGCATAACAGCCCTTCTGAGCTCTGGCAGTCCCTCTAGAGAATCAGTGACTCTGAGGGTGGAGCTGGGGTCCCCCAACACTACAGGGCCCTGGGAGGAGGACAAGGAGGAGGCTGAGAATTTGGCCTCGACACCACCCTCTCCTGACGCACCGCTTCCCTCTCTGGCTGCTCCTCACCCGTGTCCCCCTCCTGGTCCCAGTTCCCCTTCCTGATTTCAAGGCCGGCACACCCCAGGGTTCAGCTAACTCCCATCAAGTGCCATCGAGAGCCACCGGGATTGCTCCTCAGTCCAGACTCCTCCCTTGACCTCCAGACCCCGCATGCGAGTCCGCCTCTCTACCTCGCTGTCTGACAGGCAGCTCAAACCCCTAAGTTCAAAACTGAGCTCTCGACCTTCCCCACAGACCACAGATGCTCCTGCCCCGGCTTCAGCATCTCAGGGCGGGCAGCTCCATCCTTCCCGAGGGGCAGACCGGGCCACAGGTGGCTCCTGCCTCCTCCCTGTCCCTCGTGGCCCTGCCCACACACAGAATGCTGCTGCCTTCCCACCATCGCCAGAGTCTGACCACTTTTCACCACTTCCGCTGCTATTACTCTGGTCAGAGCTGCCATTATCTCCCTCTTGGACACACATAATGGACTCTTTAATAGATCTCTGCCTTTGAGTCTGTTCCCTGCGTAGCAGACAAAAGGATCCTGTTAACACCTAAATCAGCAAGTCCCTCCTCTGCTAAGAGCCCTCCTGTGGCTCCCAGCTCACTCAGCGTAAAAGCAAAGTCCTCACCGTGGCCCATGAGGCCGGGCACAATCCACTCCTGCTTCCTCTCTGCTCTCGTCTCCTTCGCTCACTCCTCTTCACTAATAGCAGCCACTCTGCTGTTTCCCCAACACTCCAGGTCCTCGCTCACCTCAGGGCCTTTGCATCTGCTCTTCCCGCTGTCTGGAACACCCTCCCCCAGACATCCATCAGGCAGGCTCCCTCTCTTCACTCAGGTTTTAGCTCACCTGTCACCTCCTCATCAGAGAAGCTTTCCCTGAGCACCTGTCTAAAACAGGCGCCCATCTCATCCCTCCCTATCCTATTCTGCTTCAATCTCTGCTTCATTGTTCTTCACGGCTCTTACTGTTCCTGGGTATCATATTCGATATTTATTTATTGTCTCCTCAACTGAAATGTTGGCTCCCCAAGGGCGTGGCTTCATCTTTCCTGTTTGCTGCATCTCCAAGGGCTTAGAAAGGGCCAGGCTCAACATAGGTGCTCAGAGAATTTTCGTTGAATAAATGGATGAGCAAACAGGCACGTGAGGAAGGGGCCCCGTCCTCACCTGCAGCCGGGCCAGGAGGTGGTGGTAGTGGAACACGGTGCAGGAGTCCACGTGGACCGAGAACTCCTCCAAAGCCACCTTCTCCGCAGGACTGGAGTGAAATTCCTGTTACCTCAGGAAGCAAAACTGCTCTTTAGGCCTCTTTCCCCTTCCTCACGAGGAGGAATCCTTTCCCTAGCAGCCCACACACACAGTCAGAGCTCTGGGCTTTGAAAAACGTCATTTTATTTGCGGGGAGAGGGTATTTGAGGTAGCCGGATATAGTAAAAAACAGACGGCTGAAAGAGCTAGAGGTTCACTTCCCACTTTGACACTTACTCACCAACACTGACACAATGCTTACTACGTGCCAGGCACTGCTTGCTGGCATGCCATCATCCTCCAGAGATGCAAGGAGGCCGATGACATAATTATTTTTCGGAGGAGGAAACTGAGGCTTGGGGAAGTCACCTGCTGAGGGCCGCATTGTCTAAAGAGAAGCTGAGACTCCGATCCAGGCCTGGCTGACTGCAGAGCACATGCATTTAACCAGTGATTTATGCTTGTCACTGTCCTCCTCCTGCTTCTGTGGCCTCGTTTATAAAATGGGGATGTTGGTGGTATCTCTCTGATTGGGTTGTTCCGATGATTCAATAATACATGGAAAATGTTTAGCACAGTGCCATATAGTAAGAGCTCAAAAAGTATGGTGATAATTATGTTATAGCTTTGTAGGTATAATTATTATTAGGTAGTAGTAATAGTAATGACAAAGATGATTATTATACCCACTTTGCAGAGAGAAAAACCACGCCCCAGAGAATACTTGTTCAAGCCCCCAGAACAAGCTAGAGTCAGGAATTCCTGCTACATCTATCTGCATCTCAGAGGTCTTCCTGCCCCTATATTCCGACTCACTTCGCGCCCACTGGGGACTGACTATAAGGGGAACGGAAACTACATCTCCCAGGAGGTGCCAAAACGGCCCTCTATAGCATGTAGGGCCCTGTCGCCGCAGGACCTGCCGGGAGTCGTAGTCCCCGGGCTCCCGGACCCGGGACGGGCGGTACCTGTATCAGGAGGCGGAGCAGCTGCTCCTTGGAGAATGGGATGAACCGCTCGCGGTACTGCTGGGCCCAGTCGCGGGGCTCCGTGGGGTTCCACATCTTGCGGTACACCCCCATCTTGGCCGCCAGCGACGTCAGAGCCCGAGAGGACCCGAGGAGCGCGGGCGACAGGGGCCGTACTCGGACCCTAGATCCCCAGACCCCTCGGGTCACGTGCAGCATGGCCAGACCCTGTCCCCGGAGCCTAAACGAGGGAAATGGGCAGGGGTCAAAGGCTATCTGGAGGAAAAGCGCCCTCTCCACCTCCCTGTCCCAGGGCTGTCCCTACCCCAGGCGGGGCGCAGAGCCCATTCGCCCGCCTCGGAGCCCTTCTTGCCCGTCCTCTCCCACATCGCTAAGTTGACCTGGGTACCAGGGAAGGGTCAGAGGTCTTATGTCCTGGGGCGTTTCGAGGGCCCAGACGGACACCCTTTAGTGGTACATCTGGTTTCTGCGGGGTCTAGGCGATGAAGTGGATCTCAGGAGCATGCTCGTTAGGAGATGCTCATAGGAGATGCTCGTTAAGGCTACAAAGAGGGTGCAGGGCCGCCCTCCCGGGGCCATGCAATCCCCCGCCCTCCCCTCACCTTAGCCAACGCTCGATTGTCATTGAGCCTCCTGCGCATGTGCCAGAAGGCGTCCTCTGTCCCCGAGGTTCGGCTTCATACAGCAGTAAGACGCATGCGCAAAACCCAGGTCACTCGCGGGGAGGGGGACTCCATTTCGTCTAATGACATCTCGACTGCGCCTGCGCGATATGCCTGCCTTGCTCCACCAAGGGAGCTGTTTGGGCGCGGCGCGTGCGCAGCAGAATCGTCTTCTTGTCCGCGCTTCAAAGGGAAGGGGGCGGAGCGGTCGCGAGACTCCTGGGAGGACCGAGGCGGGGCCGGGGCTGCCGCGCGCCGCCAGCCAACGGCGGGCAGCCCAACGTCCGCTGAGGCCACGCCCCCGGCCGCGCCCGCTCCCGAGTAGGCGGGAAAAGCGAGGGGGCGGGACTTGGGCACAACCAATCAGCTGTGGAGGGGCGAAAAGGCGGGAAAAAGCGGAAGCAAAAGAAGTCTGAGGGGGCGCGGGGGAGCAGGAGGGGCCGGTGGGCGGAAGGAAGAGCGGGTTTCCAGGTGACGCAGACCGGACCTCCAGAATAGGGGTGGCCCTTTGTTAGGCAGCGTCCCCCCACGAGCCCCATCACCCCATTCCACTTCCTGAAAGGGAAGACCCCGATTCTTCGAAGGTAGTCTAGCGCGGGGTGGGGGCGGGCATGGCCTCCGCGTTCTGAGGGGAGAGCCCAGTTCTGAGCCCATGTCCCCGCACGTCCGAGGTCCAGGCCCCCAACTTGAGGAAATGCACTTTTACGAAGATGAAGTTGAATTCTAAGGGGAGGCCCTCATTCTAAGGCGATAACCCCAAATGATGAGGACAGCCTAAAATAGTCCCCCAGATGTATGGGTTCTCCATTATGAGTCACCCCAAATCTGAAAGGGATTCCCCTGGTTCAGACCTTCCAGGGGTTCTGATCCAACACCCCTAGTCCCTGGAAAATGCCTTTGTGTCCCCTCACAGGGAGAACACAGCCCTTCAGAGGGGCCCTCCAGCTCCTGTGTCAGGGACCTGACCCCACTATCTCAGTCCTCGCCCCACCCCTTCTCCTGCTTGAGACACCTCACCTGGCACCGCCCCCACTGAGTCCCCCAGCGGCCCCCTCGCCTGGCACCCCGACGTCTGGAATTCTCAGAAGCCCCCTTACCCTGCACCCCAACTCATGAGACTCGCAGCATCCCTCTCATCCTGCACCCCCACCTCTGGTACCCCTGGCAAAGCCCTCACCCCACACAACTTCATTCCTGGTACCCCCCAGCGCCTCCCCATCCCACGCTCCCTACTCCTGGGACCCCTGGCAGCCCCTTCGTCCTACACCAATGACCCTAACCTCCCACCATCCGCCTTGTCTTGCAGCAGCCAGGGTCCAGGGTGGGCCTGGAGCCTGCGGCCCGCAGCAGAGCCTCCCTGCTCCCGCCCATTGGGGCCCCGGAAGCAGAGCAGCCGCCATGCACATCCCCGAAAGTCTCCAGGACCTGGCTGACAGCGAAGCTGTGCAGTTTCTGAAGAGGCCAAAAACGATCCTGCGGATCTTCGCAGGGGTGAGGCCTTCCTGTGGCCCGACTGCTCCGTGGGTGACCGGAAACAGGTGTCACCTCTTAGACGCAGCGCAGAGGGAGTGGGGGCCGAAGGGGCCAGACGAGGAAAGGGAAGCAAAAGGGTACTAATAACTGAAGTCCCCTTTGACTGGGCTCCTCACCGTAGGCCCTGCGCTATTCTGAGCACTTATTACTCTCGTGGGAAGAAACGACCTTTCAAAGTAGGTGCGAGGAACCCGGTTTTTGAGATAAGAAAACCGAGGATCAGAGAAGTTCAATTATTTTTATAAAGCTGCGCTGTCCAAGGCGGTGGCCACAAGCCACATGTGGCTGGCGACTCTCACGTTGGACAGCGCAGGTCTAGAACACTTCCGTTGTGGCAGAAAGTTCCACGGGACGGTGTCAGCCAAGGTCACACAGTAAGGGGCGAGTCCGGGATTCGAATCGGGGTCTCTGAGGTGCCGGGGCCTGTTCATTTTCCAGAGGAGGGACTAGGAGAGGAACAGTGGAGAAAGAGGAAGTGTCCAGGGGAAGGAAGAGAGTGTGCAGCGTAAGCCTAAGATGCCCAGAGTTGGGTGATCGCTGTGCCGAGCGCTGGGCCACATGAGAGCTTACAGGCATTTGTTTAACCATCGCCGTATTCCCAGAGGCAAGACACCTGGGCTCGAATCCTCATTCAGCCGACTCTGCTATGTGACCTTGGTCCGATCACTGCTCCTCTCTGGACCTCAGCAAATGAGGGTCAGGGCTGTCGTGCCGCCACTGCCCTCCTTTGACAGAGTTGGAGACTGAGGCCCAGGGAGATGATGAGACTCAATCGGGGTCATGGCAGTAGCTGGGGGTGCCCTGGATCGAAGCCAGGGTCCTAACCCAGAATATCTTTTCTACCCCTTCTGGAACTTGTGGTCAGAGGCTCCGAGAGGCCTGGCTGAGAATCCTAGCTCGGCCACACGCTATCCGCATAGGGTGACATCCTCTTTCGTTTGCCTGGGCCAGTCCCGATGCAATTATCGGTACCACCGCCTTTCATTCGCAAAAGTGCCCTGTTTTGTTTGATAACTTCCGGGTTACCCAATGTCTGTGTGACCTTGAGCAAGTGACTTGATTTCTCCGTACCGTCATACATAAGAGGATGCTAACATTCTGCTCATGGGAAGGACAGTTGTGACAATGAAACAAGTTAGTGTGCAAACGGATCAGCATGGGTGTGGCATGTGGCACGCTTTCCTTAAGTAGTATTATTGGGACAGATCACTACTTGTGAGCAAGGAGATAGTTTCGGGGGCCCAGGGTGACGGGGACTCGTGTCCACTGTTGTTCTCACCCAGGGGAAGAGGGGAATTACGAGTTCTACATCCTAGGTCCAGGTCCCTTGCCGGTGCTGGCTCTTCTGCCCCTCACCATGACCCTGTGACATGGGCATTCTTACTCCTGGTTGACCCAAGGGGAAACTGAGGCTCACAGAGTTCGAGTGACTTGGCCAAAGATGTCACCCAGCTGATGAGCAAGTTAGAAGGACCTGGCAGACCCTGAAGCTCCAGAAGGAAGGGGGGGCGGAGAGGGAGAAGGAGGCCCAGCTGGTGCGGGCCAGCGCGGGGAAGGGAGAGGGAAGGGCCGCCGACCAGACCAGCACGCCAGACGGTACAGTCACAGGCTTTGCCTGCGCCCACACCCTCCCTCCCTCCCAAGCGCCCCTCCTTCCCCCTGCCCTGGCTCCTCGGTGGGGACTCTGGGCAGCTGGTGCGCTTGTCCTCAATGCCGCCTGCCAGCTGGTGCCTTAATGATGAATCTTTACTCCCTCCCTGGGGACAGGCCAGAGAGGGCATAGAAGGAGGTTTGGGCTCAGGCATCCGGGGTTAGGGTCCTTCCCGCCCAGCTGGCCCCCTCCCCACAGGCCAAGGTTTTCGGGGCCAGTGGACAGACAACTCACCGGCCTAGAAGTCAGGAGGGCTGGATCCCAGTCCCCCTCCTCCACTGACTGACCTTGATAGGACACCTCCCCTCTGGGACAATTGTGACAACTATCATTGAGTTCAAGCTGCCCCCACCCCCACTGTGCCCTCTCTTCGCAGCACCAAGGCAGACTGGGAAACTGAGGCTCCCACGAAGTGAGTGATTTGCCCACGGCCACACAGCTGGCAGAGTCAGCCGTGTCTGACTCTTTCCATCCCACCGTAATGGCTTCGATTTATCAACTGTGAAACAGAAATGAATTAGTAGCATCTAACATGTGGGGCTGGTGTGAGGCTTCGGGGAGATGATGCAGGTGAAATGAACATGAGCTCGAAAATGATCGATGGGCCTGTCCTTGACCTGGCTCTGCCTCGGACCACCTGGGCAAGACGCCAGCTGCCCTTCAGTGGATTCGGTTCTGCAGCTCCAAAACGGAATGAAGGCGAACACCCTCAGTTAATGCCAACGTGCAGGACAAAGTGGGGGACCCATTGTTATCATCATCATCATCATTATTCAGAGAAGGCAATTAAGACAAAGGGGAGAGGAGGACCCGCAGAGACTGAGGAGTTAGGGTCAATTCTCTTCCTCTGCCATCCCCATTCTGAAGGGCAAGGCAAAAGCAAAGAAGAAAGGCCCAAGGTCATTCACTCTTTCGACATTTGCTCGGCTCCAATCTGGGTGCCGGGGAGAAAGAGAGAAGGGTTCCGCGTGGACCCTGTCCAGCAGCAGTTCAAATTCTAATGGATGCCCCTACCCCTCACCCACTCCCTTGCTCCTATCTCCAGCACTGCCATATCAATCAATTTCTAAGTCTGATTTTACGTCCTTAATGTGACTGGATTCCCCAGAGCCCTGACCTCAGCCCAGGCCTCAGCATCGCTTACCTGGGCCCTCCCACCAATCCCCTCTCTGACCTGCTGGCCTCTTGTCTTGCCCCCTCCAATCCATCATGACCCTGGAGTTTTGCTCTGACTCCCAGGTCCGACCCCAGCCGTCCTCTGCTCAGAACCCCGCCATGCATCTAAGTAAATCCAAGTACAAAATTTCACTTTCCACAGCCCCCAAGGTCAGGCCCCTCTGTCTGGCGGTCCAGCCCTGTAGGGTCGGGCCACCGCCCTCTTTTCCAGTCTCTTCTCGCACCAGATCCCTCACGTGACATTGACATTCGTCTCCAGTCCCCGAAGAAGCCGCACTCGGCAGCACCTGGTGTTAGCACACATGCTTCGCCCTTCCGGAGTGTCCTTCCTCTGCCCGCCTGAGAAACTCCATCTTTCAGGTGCAGTTTCGATCTGCTTCCTCCCGAATCCAGCCCCTCAACTTCTGTTCCTGCTCAAACCTCGCCTGCCTCCCTGACCCCCGGCCCCCGCCTCTCAAACCTCCCAGCCTCCAGTCTCACCCCCTCCAGCCCATCTCCGCATGGCCCCAAAGGGGTCTTCACACACCCAGACCTGCCCCTCCCTTGCTGGGGCTCCCTGTTGCCCTCCTGCCTTTCTCACCCTGCGGCACTGCTCGCAGGCACCCCGTCATCCAGAAAGCCCCCCCTGCACTGCCTCCTGCCCCCCCCACACACACACAAGCCAGTTTCTTTCACATCTGATGGGGACCTAGCCACACTGCACTGTGGCTGGGACAAAGAAATGGGCCGACGATTTCCGCTGACTGGCTTTGGTAGGAACCGTTGTCTTCGCGGTGTCTGGGTCAGCTGGAGGCCGTAGCGCAGGGGGCGAAAGCAGATGCTGGAGCCGGACGCCTCGCTTCAGCTCCAGGCATTGCCACTTACCCGACCGACCTCGGGCAACACCGCATCCTCAGTTCCACGATCTGAAAAATGGGGCTGTCGCTAGTGCTCGCACCCTCGGGCGGTCGTGGGGATGACCCGGGCGAGTGCTGGGGAGTACCTCAGTGGAGCTTAATGAATGAAGGCCATGGAAGACGAGCGTAGCCGCCGAAAACTGCTACAGTGCGACACAAACAGGTGCCCAGCGAGAGGCCGGGGGCCACCCTCTCAGTGAGGTTCTGTTTGCTTAAAAAAACCCAACTGTTAATGTTTGTCATGTCCTGGGTGTTCGTTACATTTCTCTCCACCCTCTCCGTGTTTTTAGACAATTTCACAAATTTATTTTAAAAAAACAAGTGGAATTAGCCAAGCTGGCAGGGAGGAGGAAGAGGCTGCAGGGAGAGGGAGGAGCTGGGAGTCCGATAGAAGCATCGCTCTGGCAAGTACATCTTGAGCTCGTCGTGCGTGCTGGGCACTGTGCGAAGCACTTTATCTTGGTACCTGTGTTTGGTGGCAGGTACCAGTTTGCGGTGGCGGAAGGGGAGCGTGGGTGAGGCGGGTAATTGCAGAGAGCACAGATCACGCAGGGCCTCAAAGGCCAGGCCGAGGGGCTGGGCCTCTGTCCTGGGGCCACCAGGGAGCCAAAGATGGCTGTGAGCAGCGGGGGCCAGGTGGGGATGGGCTGAGAGGCGGAGACTGGAGGTAGGGAGGCTAGGGAGGAGGCCAGGGCGAAGGCCCAGGGGGAGAAGAGGAGGCCGGAGCTAGGGTGGGGAAGATGGGTGAGGGGCGACAGGAGGGCCGGGCTGGGAGGCTCTGAGGACCTGACAGGGTGGGTGGGGCCAGAGCCACCCCGTGGGTGCATGGCCGGGCCGCACCCACAGGTGGGGAACCCAACAGGACACTTGGGTTCGGGGAGACGCCGAACTCCGCTCCAGACCCCAGGCATCCCTCCCGCACCCATAGGTCTTCTCACTCATCGTCTTCTCGTCTGTGCTGACCGACGGCTTCCAGAACAAGACGGACTCTTCGAAGCTCCACTGCGTCCTCAACGGCAACAACGTGGCCTGCAGCTTTGCCGTGGGCGCCGGCCTCCCCGCCTTCCTCAGCTCTCTGGGCTTCCTGGCCCTGGACGCCCACGAGGGCCGCATCGCCAGCACCCGCTTCAAGACAGCCGTCCAGCTGCTGGACTTCATCCTGGCCGGTGAGCCCCGGCCCCCCTGGCCGAGCTGCCCTGCCCGGCTCCCCGCACTGCCTGCCTCCCGGGCCCCAGGATGCCGCCCTTAGCCCCCAGCTGGCCTCCAACTGTCCCCCACCTGTGACCCAAAGCGTCTGCACTTGCAGGTTCCTCGCTGGGGAATTATCACTCTTCCTTCAGACTCTTGTAAGGGTGACCTCTTCTCAGCCCCAGGCCAATTCCAGAAGCTTCCCTTCTGGCCAGCCTTTTCCTCCCTTCCACCTCCCTCCACAGCACATTTCTTGCAAAGCCTCAGGGTGGCAGGAGGTGGAGTTCAGGGCCCCCAGACAGACAGACCTGGGCTCCAAATCTCAGCTCAAGTGCCTCCTCGCCCTGTGTGCCCTGGAGGGGCTCCCTGCCCCCCAGCTTCACTGGGAGCTGGGAGGAAAACCCCACCTTGCGAGGTCTTTCTGAGGAGGAAATGAGGACGGGACGCCTGTGGCGACGTGGACCTTTCCTGGGCACCTCCCACGTGTCATTTCCCCCTCAGAACCACCCAGGAGGTAAGTCCTGCGCATGCGCCCACCCACAGAGGACGGAGCGGGCACTAAGGAGCTCATGTCCTTGGCGCACAGCTGCCCAGTGGCGGGTCTAGGCTCAGAGCAAAGTCCCACCTCCGTCTCCGGTAGCCAATCACCCTACGCAGAGCGCGGCACTCAGTAAGCGCTAAATAAATGCACACTTCTTTTCCTCAGATCCAGGGCTCCTCCCTCTTCAACTAGTCTCCCTGGCACCCCCGCCCCAGGGCTGGGGCGTCCTTCAAAGGCTTTTGAGCCCAGCACTGTCCAAGAGAACTTTCTGGGTGGGTAGTGACGTCCGGTGCCTGCGCTCCCCAGTGTGGGCACCGCAGGCCACGTGTGGCCACTGAGCGCTCGAAGTCTGGCCAATGTGACCAGGGGCTGCGTTTTTTTTTTGTTGTTTTTTTTTTTTAATTCAATTTTCATTGATTGTAATTAAGTAGCCGCGTGTGACTGGAGGCTCCACTCCAGCAGGGGGGAGAGGCCGCCGCAGACCCAGCCTGGACGCCGCCCTCGCTCGCGGGGCCCTTCCTGAGCCAGCTGTCCCCCCACCCCTTCTCTCCTGCGCCCGCAGTCCTCTGGGCCGGCATCTGGTTCGTGGGTTTCTGCTTCCTGACCAACCAGTGGCAGCATTCGTCGCCCAAACAGTTCCTGCTGGGGAGCAGCAGCGCCAAGGCCGCCATCACCTTCGCTTTCTTCTCCATCTTCGTCTGGGTGAGGACGAGCCCCTCGTGGCCGGCTGCAGGGCAGGCCGGGCGGGCTAGAGCACGCCTGCCCTCACCGGCTGCCGGGCCCCCGCGGGCCCCTTCCGGGGCTCCCAGGCAAATTGGAAAGCGGGCGCCGGCACTGGGCGTCGTGCAGGTGTCCTTGTCCGGTGAGGGGGTCCCTCTCCGCCCTGTCCGGCCTGCGCCGGCCTCCAGCTCGTGCTTCTCTGCCCACAGATATTCCAGGCCTACCTGGCCCTCCAGGACCTGCGAAGCGATGCTCCGGTCCCCTACAAGCGCTCCCTGGATGAGGGCGGCGTGGTGCTCACCACCCTCTCCCCACCCTCCGCCGCCAGCCCCATCAACATGCCCGCCGCCAGCCCCAACAGCCTGAGTTACACCAGCTCTGCCCTGTCCCCCTATCTGACCACTCCGAAGGTCCCTCGCCTCGCCATGATGCCCGACAACTAGACACCCTCCTCCGCCTCAGTAAAGAAGGGTTTCTGAAAACAGCCCTCTGTCCTGGTCATGTCCGCTCCTCTCTGCTGCCTCTGGTGGCCCGGGGTGGGGAGAAGTCCTATGAGGTCACCCCAGGGGTCTCTGCGGGTGATCCCAGGTCCCAGACTCTCCATTCGGGAACCAGCGTGACAGTGGCAGCATCGTGGTGACAGGAAGGGAACCCCTCTTTCAGGTCCGTGATACATCGAGGCCTTTGCTCGCTCCTCACGCCAGCCATGGAGGAGTGTACGAGGCACCCCACTGGACAGCCGAGGAAGCTCAAGTTCAGGGAAAGGAAATGCTAAGAACCAGGGTCACCAACCCTGGGACCAGCCCCCGAGCTGATGCGGAAACCCAAGCCCTTTCATTCATGCCGGTGACAAGGCTCACAACTCAAAACCAAGCTGTGCAGGGCGCCCCTGAAGGAACGGGGCGGCGAGTCCGTGGCTGGGGTTGGGGGGCCTTCGAATATCTGGAAGGCCGTCTTGGGCAAGGGGAGGGGTTTATTCCAGAACCCCGGAGCTCATCAGGGACTCATAAGCGCAACTGCCTGCAGGGTAACCCCCACAGGTGAAGCACCCATTAAGGGAGCGGTGGGGATAGGGCGGCCATCACACGTCACCCACCGCTCAGCACCTCAGGCCCTGGGGCCTGGAGCCACGCTGTCTAATTGAAACACAGTGCGAGCCACAGAGGGAGAATTTTAAATAGTCCAGTAGCCACATTAAGAAAAGAAATGAAGCAAGTGGAATTTGTATATATTTTATTTAACCCAGTATATCCAAAATATTGTCATTTCAGCATGTCATCAGTATAAAAAATTATTAGGTCGCTTTCATTCTCTCATACCGTGCTCTCGAAACTCTTTGCAGATTTTGCATCTCGGTTTGGACTCGCCACATTTCAAGTGCTAATGTCTCACGCAGCTGATGGCTGTGTTGGACGGTGCAACTCTAGAACCTTCCGATTTTTCTAGAACACTGGACATCCTTCGTATGTGGAATTCATTGGCAACACATACAAAAAAATATATATATATATATGTATTTAATATTTTGCAGGCCAAACGGAACACACTCACGCAAGGGGCACGGTGGCCAGCGTCCATTTACAAACTGGACGACGGGATAGCAGTTTGTGGAGAGTCAGATGCGGGTTCCGTGGTCCCTTTGTGCGGTTTCCTGTGTGGCAGGCCACATACTCAGTTCTGGGGGGACGGAATAAGTAGGGTGCGGCCTCTGTGGGTATGGGGAGGGGGGGAGTAATAGCAGCGTGGTGGAGTGGGCGGCACTGCAATGTGGGAAACGGGAGCACTCAGCTCCAGTCCTGGCTCTGTCGCTAGCTAGATTAGCTGGGACGTGTCACTTAATCTCCCTGGGCCCGAGCTGTGTTGGCTGGAAAACTAGAGACTCAGAGCAGACCGAGATGGATGCTTCCCAGACTGCATTCAAAACATTCAAAAGGCACCACCTCCCCACCCCGACCCGCCTAGCAGCAACGGTCCTGCGTTTGCCTTTCAAGCCTCTGGGTCCCACTCCTCAAAACAAATAGCAGTGGCTAAATGTACAGGCTCCAGCTTCACCCCACCTCTGCCACTCGCCCTCTGGGCCTCGGTTTCCCTCCCACG
Organism: Eidolon dupreanum; assembly: GCA_028627145.1. Classification (NCBI taxonomy): domain Eukaryota; kingdom Metazoa; phylum Chordata; class Mammalia; order Chiroptera; family Pteropodidae; genus Eidolon; species Eidolon dupreanum. The sequence goes on along the minus strand of CM053508.1, from coordinate 89,995,088 downwards.
GGGAAACCCCTACAGAGGAGCTGAGGCCCAGTGGGCTCCTCCGTGGAACCCACATTGCCTGGCACTTACGAAATGCACGGGAAACGCCAGCTACCTGCCCCCAGAAGTTTCTACAACCGTCCTATGGGAGAACTGGGGGGTGAAGGAAGGTCTCAGCAGACATCTGGGGAGTCTGATGAAAGCCGGGGGCCAAACCTCCAAAGCTGACAAGGGCCATGCAGGTAACTCAGGGGAAGGAAGCAGGCCGGGTATGAAGTCAATCGAAAGGAGACTAGGAAAACATCTCTTTCCTTTTGACTCCGCCAAACAAAAACAAAAAACAACCGTGTCAGCCCAATAATAAATGGTGACAAGCCCTCAGCCAAGGCGTGGGGACTGTGATGGAAAAGCTCGCATCCCATCCATTCAGCCCAGCCATCTGCTGCCACCCAGAAACAAGGACTCGGCATTGTCACTCTGACGGATTTTTTTTCAAGAGAAGCCAGAAATTCAGATTTTAACGCGAAACTCTGGTTTTTAAAGACTGGCAACTGATTTTTTTTTTTTTTTTTTTTTTTTTTTAGGCAAACAGAATAGCTCAGACGAGGGTGGGATGGGGGCTGCCCGTTGGTGACCTCTGAAAGTTGTCTGCAACCCTGAGATTCGGGGGAACAGTTAGGGAAGTTCTGTGCCAAGACAAGAAGAATCTTTGAGATTTTTTTCCTCCAAAGTGTCTTCCCCGGTGGAGTCATGAAGAGTCAGGGTGCGGGTCAGAGTCTCGGGGAACCCAGTTTCTCATCTTCCTGCTCCTCCCAGGCCTCGGTCGCCTGCGGACAGTCAACGGGACAAAGCAGAAGCAAGAGAGAGGGGCCGGGGCGGTACCCCACAAACGCCAGAGAGAGGGCGAGGAGGAGCGAAAACAGAGGCGTCATTTTCTCCGGTTTATTTCAAGAGAACAAAGAATCAACCATCAATTCCGTACAAAAACATGGTGGCAGAGTCAGGGTCACCCTCGGGCCAGCCCCCTTCCCATGCCCAGCCCTTCGCCCTGCTTAAATTGCCCCCAAAATGAGGACAAGACTAAAAAACCCCAAACTCTGGGGGAAAAATTATGAAAAATCAGGGGAGGCCTTCCCTCCCCGCCTCCCTCTCACCAATCCACAAGTTTGGGGGAGGGGGGCTGTGTTCATGGCAGTGGGAGGGGGGTGCCGGAAGGCGGATGTAGCAAATTTAGTGTTTGGCAAACAGTGGGCTGGGCCGTAGGATCTGGAAGGGAGCTGAGGGGCTCGGGGAAGAGAAGGATCTCCAACGCTGTACCCCCACCTTCCCACACGGGGCCCTCAAAACAGTTTATAAAAATCGGGGCCAGAGAGTAGAAGAGAAAAGAGTCATCAGAATCGAAAACTAAATAGTGGAAAGATTTTTTTTTTCTTCTCTAAAAAGCAAAAAAAACTACAAACAGCCCAGGTCCTGAGCTCCCCAAGTCTTGGGTCCTCCACCGCCCTCTGAAACCCGCAGGAGGGGAACGGGGAGAGGGGAGAGGTCAGTTCTTTAAAAAGTCACCCCTGGACAGGAAGGCCCTTGTCTTTCGTCGCCTTCCTCTGCCCCTCACTGCCACCGAGCAGAGGGCTGGCGAGGACCAGGGCTACGCTGGCAAACTCAGCTTCTTCCCCTTCAGGACTGTGAGGAGAGAAAGGGGGCGGGCGTCATCACGGGGCCCCCGGTAGAGGGAATGGCCCCCCACACCCAGAGCAGGGGCCTGGACAGAGATGCGAGGAGGGTCGGCCCCAGGACGCTGGCTTGCAAACTGGGGAGGATTGGCCTGAATTACTGAGGGGTGAGGTGAGGGGACCCTAGTCGCATCCTAGGGGCTGAGCAATGAGGTGAGAGGACACTCCATTTCTTCCGGTGCTGGCTGCCCCTCTCCCACCCTCCAGGGACGCCTGGGATCCTGGAGGGAGCCGGGGTCAGAGGGTCTGGCGAGGCTGGCCGGGGGTGCCCCCCGGCCCTCCCTGCCTTCGTCTAGAGGGGCCTCGGCGGCTTCCAGGCCTCTGCCCTCCACACCGACCAACTCTGGCTTCTCAGGCCCCTGGTTTAGTCATTGTCTCCTGTAAGGGGTCTCCCCGGACACCCCCTGCCCCACATAAAGGAGCCCCCTTGCCGTCCACAGCTGCTCCCCGACACGTCCCTGGTTCCCTCTGCCACAGCCCTCCTCACTGCTCCCACTCCTCGCTCTTCACTTGCTCATTCACCATCCTCCCCGCCAGGATTACAAGGGGGAGGGAGGGAGGGAGGGGCTCATCCATCTTTCTCTCTCTGTAGCGTCATCACCAGAGCCCAGCCCTGACTAGGGACGTAGAATGTGCTCAGGAAATGTGTGGTTGGTTGAATGAATGAATGAATGAATGAATCTGGGTAGGCCTGAGTCCCTGAGGGTGAAGACAAAGACCAAGGAGCACGAGGGAGGTTTCCCCGTTTTCTGAGTGCTGCTGGGGCTTGGGGTGGGAATTCCGGAATTTTGTGGGTAGGAGACTGAAACCCCCTATGGATCCAGAACCACAGGCAGGGGAGGGCTTAGGATAGATTCCAAGGGAGGAGAGGCCACCCCTGCCCTTCTCTTTGTCCTGTCTCCTCCCGCAAATACCCAGGGGCTGGGGAGAAGGACGCCTGGTCTCTGTGTGGTCCAGGGAGGAAGGACCGCTTTTCAGGAAGGCAGCCCCCTCGCTCTCTTCCCTCAGACTTGGGGCCGAGGAGAGCGACGTCTTGGTCCCTAGGGAGGCCAGGGCTGGAGGGCTGAACTCCTAGGGGGGCGGTAGCCCTGGGACCCTGGGATCTGGGAGAAGCAGCTTCCGTCCCCCGAGTGGGACAGGGTTGGGGAGACGGAGGGCAGGAGCCGGGGAGGCAGCGGGGCCCTTTCCGGCCAGCCCCGCCATGTGGCTACCTTTGGTGATGTAGAGGTAGAAGAAATCGCAGTAGAGGACCGTCTGGACCAGGCCGGCCACGATGGCGATGAGGTCGAAGAAGCCCTCAAAATGGTAGCGCCAGATCCAGTTGAAGAGATAGAGCGTGCGGTAGACGCCCAGCGCGAACAGGTAGTGGCTGGTGATGGTCTCCGCCTCGCCTGTCTTGCTCACCATGAAGAGCTGCGGCAGGATGGCCACGGACTCCAGGTAGATGGAGAAGGTCCAGAGGATCTGCGGGGAGCCCGGGGAGCGGGCGGGGGCGGGGGCAGAGGGCGGGACGGGGTGGCAGAGAAGGCAGACTGTGGTGACAGGCGCACCCGGTAACATTGGAGAGAGAGAGAACGAGACAGTGCCGCCCGCTGGGCACCGCCTGTGTGCCACGCTCGCTCTGCCCACCGCACGTGCCACGCTCGCTCTGCCCACCGCATGTGGTTTCTAACCTAATCCTCGCAGCGACCCCCTGGGGGAGGCGCTATCATTATTTTTATCTTATTTATTTTATTATTTTAGGTGAGGCAACCCTTGGTTGACCTCGCAGATTGCAAGGACCTTGTCAGCTTACAAGCTCTTATTTTTTTTTTTATTTTTTTACGCCTATGGCACCTGGTCTTCCTCGGTGGTCTCCCATCCAAGTACTAGCCAGGCCCGACCCTGCTTAGCTTCCGAGATCAGATGGGATCGGGCACCGTCAGGGCGGCATGGCCGTCAACAGGAGGTGCTATCATTAGCGTCCTCATTGCACAGAGGAGGAAACTGAGGCCCAGAGAGGGCAAGAGACTTGCCCAAGACCATGCGGCTGGTGAGTGGCAGAGCTCAGATTCAAACCCAGGGCGAGTCGGTGCTCGTGAGCGTTTGGCAATTACGCTTCCCCAAAAGGCGGACCTGGCTGGAATCTGGGCTTGGAGACTTCCCTTCTATGAGACCTAGATCTTCCGAGCCGCCGCTTGTCTCTAAAATGGAGACGATTTTCCTGCTCATAGTTTTCCTGTCCCTGTAAAGGTGACATTCAGTGTGCAGTCTTCACAGACACAAACCAGACTTCGTTACTCCCTGGCTTAAAACCTTCCGGTGGCTACTTCTTATCGCAACCAAAATAAAAACCAAACCTAATCTCGGTCTACCCTCATCCCCTGTTCCCTCCCGCAGCTCTCTGGGCTGCAGCCAGGTCTTCTATCTGGTCCTCCAACATTCCAGGTTCCAACCGCTGCAGGGCCCTTGCACTTGCTGTTCCCTCAGCTCTTCCTCCAGAGAGTCGCATTCTGCCTCTTCCGCCTCCTTCCGGCCTCAGCTCATCAGTCAGCTCCTGAGAGGCCTCCCCCGACGGTCCCTCAACGGTCCCCCCCTGACCGTCCTTCCCCCAGGAATGTCACATCGCCCCGTTTAGTCTGTCCTGGCAGCTCTCGCCAGAACGTGAGCCATGAGTCCCAGGATCCTACGTCTTGTTCACCCCATGACCCCAGCACCTGACACGATGCCTGGCACATATCTGATGCCTGAATGAATGAATGAATGAATGAATCGATGAATAGGAGCAATCTCTCCATATACTTGTCACAGACCAACGTTTAGGGACCAGTGACAGTCATCACTAGTGAGCAGGACAGGGCACCACGGGAGGGGGGAGAAGGGACTGCAGACATCTGTCAGCCCCTTTCAGCAACCTGAAAGTCCCACCGGGGTGACTCGTGATCTGCAGACCCACTGACACCCGCCCTCAGGGATCACGGCCAGGTGACCGATACGTCTCTCCCACGGGTGTTTCGGTTTGTGGGAGGAAGTGGGGGACATCAGGGCATATTCAGAACCACGCACACTCACGTAGCATTTACGACACCCCGGGCACTGCTCCTCACAGGTTTTAACTGGCTACTGCCTTCACCCCAGGAGGTAAGTCCTATCCTTATCCCCATTATACAGATGAGGAGACTAAGGCCCAAGGTCACATAGCTAAAATGCGGTCAAAACTGATTCCTATGTAGACAGCTGACTCCAGGATTTGCTCCCATAATCGCCCAGAATCCTCCATCAAGGCTCCTAGCAGGTCAGGTTAGTGGGGGCTCTTGGAAAAGATACCCATTAAGTTGAGCCACACCCACCTGTTACCCCTGGGGTCACCCTTGGGAATAGAAACGTGACATAAGGGGAGATGAGAGGTCATGTTTTCATCACATCAATCTTATCTATTCGTGACGTCTGAATTTTTAAAGAATAGTTTCCTTCTATAACTGAAAAATAATTTTTTGAGCATACACCAATTAATAGCATGGACTTTGAAGCAGGCAGATCTAGGTCCAAATCCTGCGAGCTCTGCCCTCTGACCCCACCTTAGTCCTCCAAGACATGGGGATGAGGATGCCTGCTCCCCCAGGTGGCCGAAGGATCAGATGGGACGATGGTGTATTTAGAATGACCAGCATGGAACTGGACACAGTCGGTGCCAATACTTTGCACAAGTGACCTCCCCCTTCTAAATGAGGGAACCAAAAAAGTGGGACTGGGTTCTGGTGTGGCATCTTCCACCTGGAGCAAGCCCCATGGCTGTCCCCAGCCTCAGTTTCCCCATCTGCAAAATGGGCCCAGCTTGGGTGAGTGCTCCAGGCAAGGTGGTGACAACATGTGTGCAAAGTCCAGAGTCTGGAGCCATGCCCGGGGTTCCCGCCACGGCACAATGCAGCCTCGCTCTGACGTTTCTGGGACTCATGGGCCAAAGTCACCCTCTGTCAGATCTGTCTGGCTGGCAGGGTACTTTCAGAAACATATGTTGACTCCATGGCCAAGGTTCTAAAGCGAGATCTTACAGGAAAAATCCTGAATTGTGGGTTCTGTTGAGAACATCAGCTCTTTCCACAAGGCAGGAGTGGGCCTGGGCGAGGAGGGTCTGCTCTGAATCTGATTCCTGCCAGGCTCCAGGAGCCAGCAGAATGAAGACGTAGCACAGGCCCTCCCAAAATTTCTCCTAGGAATTGGCCCATGTGCCACCAAAATGCCACAGAATAAAAACCATGACGGCTAACGTTTAGGAATAAAAGTATCAGCACTTCGGTGTGAACAAACATTGGCATAGCTCTTCCTATCCCGTGCCAGACACTGTGCTTTACCAACATCAACCTCTCATTAGAAGCCTCTGAAGTAGGAACTGATTATCCCCATTTTACAGGCAAGGAAACTGAGGCACAGAGAAACTGACTTACCCAAAGTCCCACGGTGGCTGAGTGGGCTTCGACTCCCTGCTCTCTGGTTCTGTGATCTACGTGTCTAATCACAATCTGATCTCATTAAATTCTCACCACAACCCAGTCTCGATTTTACAAGTGGGTACACTGAGGCACAGAGAGGTCAAGTCACATGCCCAAGGTCATCCTAATAGAACGTAGCGGATCTGGGATTCCAATCTGGCTCCAGAGCCCCTGTTCCCAATCACTGGGCTGTTCAGTAGGCCAATGACCTCAGGAGAGCCATTGAGACTCCCCAGGCCTCGGCTTCCTCATCGGTAAAAGGCGGTTGCTGTGGAAAGCGTGAGTCCGTGTACGCAAGATACTCAGAGCAGCATCGGGCACGTAGTGAGTGCGGAACTTTACGTCCTACGGTCAGGACGTCTGAGCAAATGCCGCACAAGGAAGCCTTGGAGAGAGTCCACTGTCAACGGCCGGCCTGCCACAGCCCACCCCCCCACACACCAGGGACCCTACCTCCAGAGGGGTAAAGTCATGGTTGACCAAGAATGCCAGGATGGCCGTGGGAACGACGAGAAACTCCACCCGGAATGTGTCATGGTTCCCGTCGTAAGTGGCTTTGAACTTGCTGTAAATCATCCAGACCGTGGTGAAGGAGCAGGCGATGTAGACCACCTGTGGAGGGGGATGAGGAGCAGGGGGCTTCAGCTCCTGCTCCGGGCCTGTTCCCCAGGTGGGCTCAGTCCTAGGGGTCTGGAGCCCCAGCCCCTCCTCAGTCAGACCTGGAAGTCTGGAGCCCTTGACCCCCCATCCTGGCTCCTTCCTCGGGCACCCGATAGCCCTTACCTTCATGCACGTGTTGTACAGTGAGATGTAGTTGGTGAAAAGGTCCAGGTAGCGGGCGGTGAACACCACAGCGAACAGGACCTGGCTCTTGCCTGAAATCCCTGTGGTCGCAGGAGAGCGGGGCAGTCTGGGGGCCGGCTACACGGAAGAGAGACCGAGGCCCGGCGCCCTGGACCAGCCTGCAGGCAGCTCTGGAGGGCAGCGGTCCCTGGAGGCCTCCCCAGCCCGGCCGGCCCGAGCACGGTCCTTTCCCACGGCCCACAGCCAGGGGGCAGTCCGGCCCCAGAACTACTCCAGCCCGAGGCTCCGTCCCAGGCTAGGCCTCATGGCCACCCTCCAGTCCCCGCGGGGTCCTCCCAAGTCCACACTCCAGGTGGAGTCTCAGGAGAACCTCACTCGACCTCAGCCCCTCCAGAACCGGTCGCCTCCCTCCCGCTCTCTTCCTGGCCACCACGGTCCACGTCACCAATTCCCAGCCACCTCCCTGCCTGCCACCGCTCCCTGCTTGAGCCCGAGCACCCAGGGGCGGCCAGAGAGGGGCCAGGGGAGGCTGAATTGGGTACCTGGAGCCCCCCCCCCACAAAACTGTATGCACCCGCAGTCTGGTGAAGGGAACTGACCCCCGGGTGACCCCGGACCTGGATGGGGGATCCCCAACAAGCGGTAGGGGGAGGGACTCATCTCCCTAGTGCCTCCAAACCCCGAGTCCTGGATGTGCCCCGCACCCCCCCTTCCTCCGCGCCTGTGGGCGTCTCACCGGCACACGAGCGGGACTTCCAGATTTTGAGCAATAGCAAGATGATGGCTAGGAGGTGGGAGAGGTCTCCCAGGAATCGGAAGAGATTCATGGCGCGGGGGGGCGTCTGCAAGGGCTGGAGGGAGGCAGGCTGGCGGGGGGCTGCCCCCCGGGACTGCTGTTCTGGACGGGCAGCTAGGCTAGAGGGCGGGAGAGGGGCCCTCGGGTGGGGTCCGCTCCTGGGAGGGGGATCCGGGAGGGGGAGCTGCACCGGGAGCTGGTGGCCGAGCAGGAGCTGGGAAGAGGGAGGAGGGCGGGAGGGGGAGGAGTCCCGGCGGCGAGGCTCCGCCCCCCGAGGGCCGAGCGGCGGCTCCAAGGCGCCCCCTAGCCCGCACCTGCCGGCCTGCAGAGTCGGCGCGGAACGCACCCCGGAGGCCGCCTCCTAGGAATCTGCGGGTTCTCTGGGATCTGATACTCCCAAACCCGGCACCTGGTCCCCGAGGCCGTCTGTGCCCAGCCTCCGCCCTTGATAGCCATTCGGGAGGCTGGCCGCTGAGCTTTAGAATTCTTAGACAGGCACCCAAGGGCTGGTTTTCCGTGGGCCTCCAGTTCTAACGCACCCAAAACAAAAAAAAGCAGCACCCAGCGCCTCCCCCAGACCCGGGAGTTCCAGACTCCAGCACATTCATCCCCCAGACCCCAGGAATCTGGGACCCCAGCCCTCCTCCCTCACACCAAGAGTCCAGGCCCCCAGACCCCCTCCCAGAACGCAGGAGTCGGGGACCCCAGCCCTCCTTTCTCACAGTCACACCTCAACCATCTTGTGTCTCTATTACCCTAAATCCAGGAATCCAGGTGCACAATCCCTTGCTCCCTCTGGACCCACAGATTCAGGCCCCAGCCTTCTTTTTCGAGAATGTAAGGCCAACTGCCCCTCACGCATGCACACACACGCGCGCGCGCACACACACATACACACGTGCCACTCCTGGCCTCTGCCCTCAGGGACCCAGGCGTCCTGCGCACACTCCACCTCAATACTTTAGAGTGCTGGGCCCAGCCTCTCTAGCAGGGGATTGGGGGGTAGGAGCTGGCAGTGGCCTCGAGGACCCCTGCCAGGACCAGGCTGTACCTAGTGCAGGGCAGATGCTGTTGTCCTTCTGGATGTTTGAGTGCCCACAGGTGATGGAGGCCAGGGCCCCTCAATAAAAGAAGGGGTACAGAGGTCTGGTTTCCTCAGAGGACTAGAGGGATTGGGTGTTTGAGGGTGACACCAGGAGCCTCGGACTTGTGGCCCCCCGAGGGTGGTTTGTGCTGAGTTGTCAGGTTGTCTGAGTATCTGACAGGCACAGAGGCCTGAAAGAGGGGGCCTAGGAGACTGGGTGCCAATGAGAAGGGAGCCGGGGTCCTGGACTTCTGGTGTGCGAGAGGAGGGCTCCAGCCACCTGGCATCCTGGGTCTGAGCGAGCAGGGGGCTGGGGGCCTGGACTCCCGGCTTCATGGTGGACACCCAATTTGCAGGCCTGGAGCGACAGAAGCCAAGAGCTGGGTGCCAGCATGTCCGAGAATGGCCTCCTGCTTCTCCAGCCGCAATGTGGGGAGGGGGCAGAGGGCCGCTGCTCTCCGGGCCCTGAAGTCCAGGTGCCCAGGTCCCCAAGTCCGAAGCTGATATCTCGATGCCCGATTCTGAGTCCCTACCTGTCCCCCCACCTCCTCCCTTTTTATTCGCAGCCCCTCACTCTCTTGTCCCAGGAGGAGGAAGGCTGAGGCTGGGAGCCGGGGTGGGGACCCGCCCCTTCCCCCAACCTTGGCAGGAGGAGGGGTCCCCAGGGAGGCCAAGAGGGGGGCTGCGGGTCTCCCGGCAGGGGCGGACGGGGACTGAATGTTAATCGCATCCCGAGTGAGTGTGTGTGTGCGAGAACAGAGCGAGCGAGCGAGTCCCTCCCGCTCCGGCTCCTCCAAGCCGCCACCCTCCGCCTGCAGCCTCCCTCCGCCACCGGTGCCCGGCTGGGGTGGGGGTGTCAGCCCCGGTGGGTCCGCCCGGCCCCCAGGGGTCTCTCGTGCGTCCTCCAGCTGCCCGGTGAGGATCTGCGGGTCCCGGCGTGTGGGGTCGGGGCCGGCGGAGGGGGGGGTGTGTCTGTCAGGGCTGCGGCCGCCGCGAGGGAGGGGAGGAGGGAGGGTCTGGCTGAACCGACCCTGAGCCGCCTGGCTGGGTGTCGTGGGCCCCCCGGCTTCCTCCCCGAACCCCCGAATCCGAATGGATGGTGTGTACCTGGGCTCTGTGCCTCCCGACCAGGCGTCTGGCTCGCCCGGCTGCTTGTGTCCTCCTGTCTGTCCGCTCAGCCCCTGACAGCAGAGCCAGCCCGGCCCCCATCGGACCCCCGTGTGCGTGTGTGCGCGCGTGTGTGTCTCCCTGGGGTGTCGAGGGGAATCCCAGGGAAGTGAGGGTGTGCGTGTGTGAGTGTGCGTGTGTGTGCGTGTTTCTGCCTGTGTTTTTGAGGGGTGGCGCCTGGGGGGGTCTGGGGGTGGCCAAGCGCGGAAGGGGCAAGCAGTTCTCCAGACAGGCCGTCTCCCGCCCCTCCCGCAAACACACGCACTCGCCACTGGCTTCAGAGGTGACCCAGACAGACAGACAGACAGACACAGACGCTGGGGGGGGGGCGCCGGGAGCACAAAGGGAGGGTGCGAATGAGCCGAGGAGAGGCGAGACCGGACACATGGACGGGGGGAGGAGCCGGGGCTGAGGTGGCAGAGGGGGGCACCCCGGGTGGGCGGAGGGGAGATCCCCAAGGGGTCGGGGCGCTGAGAGGACACCCCGACAGCCTCCGCAATGTTCGGGGCCCAACTTCCAGCGCAACATGTGTAGCAGCGTCCTCGCCTAGCCCGGGGTGGCCGCAACCTTGGGGGACGGACAGGGCAGGATGGACCGAAGAAGACGAGGGACAGCCGGAGCCTGAGACGGGCAGGAGGTCCCCGCCGCCACCGCCGCCGCCGCCGCCCCAGGGCCTGGCCCCCGAGCGGCTCCGCGAGCCCTCTCCTGACGCTCTGGGTCACTGGACTCCGGGTTCCAGTCCTAGCACCCCTGTGATCCCCCACCCAGAACAGGGTCATGAGAAGGTAAGGCCAGGCTGGGGGATGCAGAGGTGGGGGTGGGGACGTGGACCCCCAGATCTAGGACAGGGAAAGTTGGCCCTGGGCCTTGGGAAAAGGGGGGTTTGAATGGCGAGCACGGGGGGGATGGGTGGCTTTGTCCTCTCCGCTTCCTTGTCTCTTGGGGACTTTCCTCCGCCCCCTCTTTCTCCCTCTTTGAGCCCCTTTTCCTGGGTCTCTACACCTCAGACCTCCGAACCCCTCATTCCTCTGACACTTTGCTCCCTCTCCCCAGTTCCACATGCCTGACACCCCATATGGCTATCCCCCATCTCTCCATCTCACCTTGGCTCTGCACCCCCCAAACACATCAGTGTCCCCCCTCACCGGCCCGGCCCTCTCCCTCTCGCCTCTCCCTCTCCCCTCCCTCCTCAGAGCTATGAGTCTGCTATTAATACTCCTGCCAAGGACCTTGAGGGCATCCAGGCCCCTGGCACCCCTTGCCCCAAGCTGCCAGCCCTTATTTAAGGTTCTTGAGTACCCTTCCAGCCTCTTCCGAGCACTGAGATTAGGGTGGGGAGAGAATGCCGTTGGAGGGGGTTGGGGGGGACGGGGCACCGTCTGCAGCATGATACGAGGTGGGGGCGGGCTGTTGATCAAAGTGGCCTCCCATCTCCTCTGTGAGGGGCTGGAGGGGAGCGATGGAGACAGGGACACCCCAGGAATCTCTGGCATCCTCCTTCTCCTCGGCTGGGGGAACAGACTGTGCTGTGTACGGGACCAGGACCGGGCAGCTGGGGAGGCTGGAGCCGGGGGTGGGGGTGCCCAGGATGTTGGGACTGATGGGGTTGAGACAAAAGGGGGTCCTTCAGGGGAGAGAGGGCTGCTGGCCTGGACTCCTGGGCACAGGGGAGGCTGGGCGCCTGGATTCCTGAGTCTGGAGGCAAGAGGAGGCTGGGACCCCTGGGTCCTGGGGGAGGTGGAGGCCGAGAGCCAGGACTTCTGAGTCTACGGGAGAAGTTGGAGGGCAGGGCTTCTGCGTCTGAGGGAGCAGAGGCTGGGGCTCAGTCTCCTGAGTCCCTGGTGGGGCAGGAGACAGGGACTCTGTGGTCCCACGGGGATGGGAATGGGGCCTGAGACCCGTGGGGAGGTGGAGCCCGGGGTGCTGGACAGTGTGCTCCCTGAACGGGCAGGTCCCGGGGATCAGGCCTCCAGAGTCCTCTCGAGGCCTCAAGTGCCACTTCTCAGTCCCCAAAGGGTGGGACACTGCCCTTTGAGTCCCTCACAGGAGAAGACTGGGCGTCTAGCCTCCCAGATGGGTGGGGACGGAGCTGCCCTCCCAGATGTCAGCAGGGAGCAGGATCCCGGGGTCCCCAAGGGCTGGGGCCAGGCGGACGGGTCTGAGAGAGGCTGAGGGGTGAGCAGCCACCAGGAAGGGGGGGAAATGAGAGTTAACCCCGCAGGGGCCAGGCCACAGCTGTGGGTTATTTTGGGGCAGAAGGGGGGGGGCTATTCTGAGCGCTGATTGAGCCAGCTGCTTGGGGAAAGGCAGAGGAGAGGAGGGGCATGGAAGCCAGGATTTGAGAGGGAGAGGCATGCCAGGGGCCCCCACCCCCATCCCTGGGGAGACAGTGGCCCAGCATTTCTGGGAAGGTGGGTGGGGTGGGAGGGCGAGGCCTCTGGGCGGAGAGGGGCGCCGTGTGGGCCTTTCTCCCACTCTGGTTGTCAGTGGGGTAGACAGGCCTTTGCTACCATGGCAACCGGACAGGAGCCTGATTGACAGCCAAGAGAGAACCCTGCCCTGTCTGGACCCTCACCCCTTCAGGGAACCCCTAGTATGGACTGCAGTCCTTCTGGGAACCAGGAGTCCAGGCCTCCAGTGCCCTCCTCCCCCAGACCCAGGAACCAGGAGTCTGGGCTCCTGGCCCGACCACCCCGGGCAGCTAGTATTCAACAGGGGACACAGGAAGAGATGCTGTATTTCCTCTAATTTACTAAATTGCTCTGGGCTGGGAGCCAGGGACCCCTGTCCCCCAGCTCTCCACAGCTGTGTTCCCCGACCCTGCAGCCCAGCCTGGGCCTTGACTCTCTCTCACTAAATACGGAGAAACAGGGACAGGAGTGAGGGGACAAAAATGGGCTGGGGGTTGTGTTGGGGGTGACGGGTAAGGTCGCGGGGATATTTTCTCTCCTTAGGATGCCCCCCAGTAATTTCTTTTTCTCTTTCTCTTCCCCTGCACACCTGACCCCTTTTCCCTTTCTCATCTTTTTTTCCCTCACTTTTTCTTCCCTTTATTTTTGATCCCTCCTGCCACTCGCCTTCCCGGCCTCCCTTTCATGTCTGTGCTGGGCACCTCCCTGGCGGGGGTCTTGATCCCTGCCTTGCCTGGCTATTTCTGTCTTCCTGTTTTCTGTCTGCTCTGCCCGCCTCCTCCCTCAATCTCTAATTCTGCCTGGTTCTCCATCTCTTCTGTGTGCTTATCTCTTGGGGCTGTGGGGTCTCTGTCTCCGACTTCTTGATTTCTTTCCATCTTCCTTTCTGTTTAACTTTCTCGTCTCTCTCTCCCTGCCTATTTCTGTTACTCTGTCTTACCTCTCTGCCTCCGGGACACTCTGAGCCCCTCTGTCCCTGCCTCTGTTTCTCCTTCCATCTCTCTCCTTATCCCTGTCACTCTCTTTCCCTGACCATGTATCTCTCTGTTGTTTGCGTCTCCTTTTCTATGTCCCTGGGTCCTGGGTTCCGCTTCCTGCTCCTCTTCTGATCCCATCTCTGTGGGTCTGTTTCCCGTTGGTCTTGTCTCATTGTCCTCCCCATCGGTACCTTGTCTCTTTTCCCTTCCCTACTTTTGTATCTTCCCTGTTCCCATTACCCACCTCCACTCTGCCTGTCTCTGTGTCTCTCCCTTTGCCTCTGTTATCTCTCCCTATCTGTGTCTCTCCCTGTCTCTGTCACCCTAACCTTCCCCTCTCCTCCCTATCTCTGCATCTCTCCCTCCCTGTATCTTTGTGTGTCTCTTTCTGTATCTTGTCTCCCTGTCTCTGTTTTCCTACATCTGTGTCTCTGTGTCCCCTCCTTCCTCCTGTGTCCCTCCCCGGGCCGGGGCGCTCAGAGGCCGCCCGGCGGGGTCCGCAGGCAATGCGCGGCGCCGGTGGCCCCGGCGGCCCTCGGGGTCCCGCTAAGATGCTGCTGTTGCTGGCGCTGGCCTGCGCCAGCCCGTTCCCGGAGGAGGCGCCGGGGCCAGGCGGGGCCGGCGGGGGCCCGGGCGGGGCGCGGCCGCTCAACGTGGCGCTCGTGTTCTCGGGGCCCGCGTACGCGACCGAGGCGGCCCGCTTGGGCCCGGCCGTGGCGGCGGCCGTGCGCAGCCCGGGCCTGGACGTGCGGCCGGTGGCGCTGGTGCTCAACGGCTCGGACCCGCGCAGCCTCGTGCTGCAGCTCTGCGACCTGCTGTCGGGGCTGCGCGTGCACGGCGTCGTCTTCGAGGACGACTCACGCGCGCCCGCCGTGGCGCCCATCCTCGACTTCCTGTCGGCGCAGACCTCGCTCCCCATCGTGGCCGTGCACGGCGGGGCCGCGCTCGTGCTCACGCCCAAGGTGCGCGCGACCTGGGGGCGGGGCGGGGGCGGGGCGCCCCCGAGGCGGTGGGCGGGGCCGGCCGCCGAAGGGGCGAGGCGGGGGCGGCATGGGGCGGGGCCTCGGTGGGCGGGGCCAGGCCTGAGGGTCCGCGTCGGGGACGCGTGGGGCCAGATGGTCGGGGTCAGGTCCAGGTGAGGGGCGGAGCTGACTTCAGAGGCGTGGTCTGTAGGATGAGGGGGCCTGCCTGAGGACTCGCCTCGAAGTAGGGGCGAGAAGAAGCCAGTCATGGACGTTCACGGTATGGGGAGGGTTGAGGGTCTGCGCAAGAGGTGAGTCGGGAGGTTGCGATCTGAGGAAGAGGAGGTACCGGCCAGCCAGGGGCGGGATCGGGAACGCAAAGGGACCAGCCTAAGATGGCAAGATCTCAGGGAGGGGTGGGATCTGGGATCAGCGGGGGAGAAGTCAGTTGGAAGGGAATGGGGTTCAGAAAGGAGTGGAGCCTAATGAGGAGGAGGGAGCCAGGCAGGAGGGAACCAGGGTTCCAGGGACCCGGAAAGAGGGGTATCAGGGACTGAGGGACAGGAAGGCTCTGACAGCTAAGCGTGGGGTCTAGAGAACTACGTAGAGGGCAGACCCAGGGGTGAAAGGAGTTTGGGAAGGGGAGGAGTCATTAGTGACAGGTGGGCTGCGGAAGGGTAGAACCGACGAGCAAGCAAGCGGGTTTTAGGGCGTGGCCTGTCGGGGAGGGGCGGGGCTACCGGTGAGGGGCGAGGCCAAAGAGGAGGCAGAGCCCACTCTCTGTACTAAAGGGGCGGGGTCTAGAGAGGAATTCGGTCCTAGAGTGGGATTTGGGCAGGACCCTACCCAGCTGTAAAGTGTGGAAAGCGAGAATCCAGAAGGTAGGCCTGGACGGGTGAAGGCCCAGCCAATGAAGGGTCAAAATCAGTAGACTGCAGGGGAGGTGGAGGCAGAGGCTGGAGGAGAGAGGCCTGCCTCGGGAGGGCACAGGAGGGGCCCGCTGGAATGGACTTCTCGTAACAAAGGACAGAATTGGAACAAGGCTAGGGTGTAGGCTGAGAAGTAAAAGGGGTCAGCTAAGAGAAGGTGCAGGGAAGGGGCGGGGCCTATTCGGGGGTGGAGCCAGTGTGACAAAGGTGGGACGCGCTGAAGGATAGGGTCACCTCAGTGGGTGGAGCCTAAATCTCTCCATCCTGTGAGGGCCGGTGGCTTTGTAGCTAAATCGCTATTGCATGCTGGGACTTGTAGTTCTCTCCTGTCCACAGCATTCTGGGAAAGGCCTCTGCTCAACTTGCATGGGGTTGTCCAGGGATTTGCAGGCAGATCACCTTTGAGATGAGCCTTTTACTTCTGGGCTGCCGCCTCCACGGCACACCAAGAGGTGTGGCCCCTCGTGCCTCCATTCCTGTTGAGAAGTGTGGATAGCTCTGTTTATTGTCTGCTGGGCACTGTGGCCCCACTCTGTACGCCAGTTCCCTTCTGAGAAATGTAGTCCCTTCAACGTCTTCCGATGAGAGAGTGGCCCTCACAGCCCCATCTGTGCACCCATTGAATGCTGAGAACGTTGTCCCCCTCTGCACACCTCCACCTGCCAAGGGGGAGTTCCCCTCAGGGTTTTCATTGCATGCCCTCAGGACAACTGCCCTGTCCCCTGCACATATAACCACAGGCACATGCCTAGGGAGTAAGTCCGCTTGCTCTTCTCATTGTGTTACTGGAAGAGTTATTGAGGGCTGATTCTGTGCCAAGAGTGTTTTAGGTTCTGGAGAATACAGTTGTAAAAGGAAATATCTATTTATATGCAAGGTCCTTGCTCTTAGAGCTTGCATTTTAATGGAGAGACAGACAAAACAAATAACATAATGAAATCTGTCCCGGAGAAAAGCAATAAGATGTCATAATGACCAACACAGGGCCTCGATAGGTGGCGGTCAGGGGAGGCCTCTGTGAGGCAGTGACAGCTGAGCTGGATCTGAGGAATGAGGAGGGGCGGGTCCAGCATGGGGGAGCAGGAGAAAAAGTGTCCCTGGGAGAGGTAACAGCTAATTTGAATAGCCATAGGTGGCCAGTGGCTACCACAATCGAAAGACCCTGAAGCCAGAAAGAACTTGATGTGTTTGAGAGAGAGCAAAGAGGTGGCAGTGTCTGGGGACGCGGTCAGAGAGGCAACGGGGGCCAGTTTATGCAGGGCCTTGTGGGCCACGGTGACAATTTGGCTTTGGCTCTAAGATAGAACCATTGGAAGGTTTTCAACCAAAACGGGATACAAGCCAATTAATGTTTTGAAAAGATCACTCTGGCTGCTGTCTGGAGAATGGACTGGAAGATCCAAGAATGGAAGCAGAGACGGGTTTGTCTAGGCAAGAAAGTGGGGACAGTGGGGGGTTGCGACAGGGGTAGCAGTGAGGAGTGGACATCTGGGGTCATGTTTTGAGCAGGAAGCCGAGAAGACTTGGAAATGGCCTGCATGTGGGCATGAGGGACAGGGCGATTTAGCTGTGAGACCTGAGCACCTGGAGAAATAAGGGAAAGAAGACAGAGAAAAGTAGAGAATTCTGTGTTAGACATACTAATTTTGAGACGCCCCTCGGAAATCCGAGGGGAGCTGTTGAGTCGAAAGGTTTGTCCGGAGCTCGCGAGAGAGGTGATAGCTGAGGGCAGGAGCCATTGACAGAACCTTCCGTAATGAAGAATGTCCAGGTCTGCTCTGTCCAACACGATAGCCACTAGCCATATGTGGACATTAGGCACTTGATATGTGGTTAGTGCAACAGGGAACTAAATTCTATTTAATTTTGGTTAATTAATATTTAAATAGCCACAGGTGGCTAGTTGGTACCATATTGGATAGCGCGGGATACAATTTTTAAACCCACAGATCTGGGTGAGGTCACTGGGGAGAGAGGAAAGAGAAGAAAAGGGAAGAGAAGACTAAGGCACTCCTATGTTTAGAATTCTGACTGAGGAAGAGTCCAGCTGAGGTAGCAGAGAAGGAGGGGACAGGAAAGTAGGAGGAACACCAGAGAAGGGCAAGTCCATTCAGCAAAACTTCTTCCAGTTGGGAGAGACAATACTTTCAGAACCCTCCTTGCATGCTGGGAGATGTAGTCCCTCTCAGTAGGTGCTGGGAACTGTAGTTCCCTCACTGGGTGCTGGATTTATCCATTACGGCAATGCTACTGCTTTAACAGATAAACCCCCACTTCTCAGCAGCTCACCCCAATAGAAAGTTGTTTCTCACTCATATAAAATCCAAATGGATGTTCCTGATTTGAGGTGGCGCGCCTCCAAGTGGTGCCTCGGGGACTCAGTCTCCTCCCTCTTGTGGCTCTGTAATCGCGGAGGACTTCAGAGTTCTCTCCTGGGTCCTCTACCGCTGCCCTCAGACAGGGAAGAAAGTAAGGTACCCGGGGGAGAGTTTTTACGGATGAGTCTAGAACTCAGTGAGTCACGTGACTAAACAGAACCCAGCAGGAGAAGGAGCCGGGTTTGCTGAACAGCTGGTCATCCCGCCCTACAGAGAGCTGTGCGCCACCGGTGGTGGCTGGGAGCTGTGGTCCCCTTATCAGCCTCTGGAAGATGAGGTTCCCCTCTTGACCACTGGGAGCTGTGATCCCCTGGCTGGTCGCCGAGGGTCTCTTACTGACTCCTGGGAGCTGTGATCTCCACATCAGGCGGCCTGACCTCCTCCTCCCTGCCCGCAGGAGAAGGGCTCCACCTTCCTGCAGCTAGGCTCGTCCACAGAGCAGCAGCTTCAGGTCATCTTCGAGGTGCTGGAGGAGTACGACTGGACATCCTTTGTAGCTGTGACCACACGTGCCCCCGGCCACCGGGCCTTCCTGTCCTACATCGAGGTGCTGACCGATGGCAGTCTGGTGGGCTGGGAGCACCGCGGGGCGCTGACGCTAGACCCTGGGGCGGGCGAGGCCGTGCTGAGTGCCCAGCTCCGCAGCGTCAGCGCGCAGATCCGCCTCCTCTTCTGTGCCCGCGAGGAGGCCGAGCCAGTGTTCCGGGCAGCCGAAGAGGCCGGCCTCACTGGACCCGGCTATGTCTGGTTCATGGTGGGGCCCCAGCTGGCTGGAGGCGGGGGCTCAGGCACCCCTGGGGAGCCCCTTCTTCTGCCAGGAGGTGCCCCTCTGCCAGCTGGGCTGTTTGCGGTGCGCTCAGCTGGCTGGCGGGATGACCTGGGCCGGCGTGTGGCAGCTGGTGTGGCTGTGGTGGCTAGAGGTGCCCAGGCCCTGCTGCGTGACTACGGCTTCCTGCCTGAGCTTGGCCATGACTGTCGTGCCCAGAACCGCACACATCGAGGGGAGAGTCTCCACAGGTGAGTGGGGCTGGAGTGGGGGTGAGGGCTGTGGGAAGACTCCAGAGCCTGGGGTACTCACTGTCTGAGTGGCCTCAGATGGGTCACGCTCCCTCTCAGCTTGGCTTCCGTTTCCTGTAAAATAGGTGTAACTGGGCCTCCCCTCTGGGGTTAAATCAGTTAATTTGGAAAAAGCGTCTGAGACACAGTGAGTGTATTACTATATTTCATGACTTTAAGATGCACCTTTTTTTTTTAAATCTCAGTTTAATGGCTTTGAAATCGAGGCGTGTCTTCCAATCGGTGGTTTTTCATGGTTTAATTGGCAATGCTTTTCTCTTTATGGTACATAAAAATAGTGATCATCTTCTAATGGATAGCAACTTAGATTCAATGAGATACGCCAGTTAGAGTATGAGCTGAACTTTAGTAACAAAGACCCAACAATCTAATGGCCCAAACAAGGTAGAAGTTTGTTCCTCTCCCTCTTAATAGTCCAGAGATGCGTGCGTGGTCCAGGTTATCAGGAGACCCCATTGCTCCATGTGACTATTCAGGGACCCAGGCCACCTTGTTTGCTCTGCCATGTCCTTTCCGCACAAAGCTGGGTCGTGGGCAAGCCTGAATTCCAGCTCACGAGATGCGGGAAAAGGAGAAACTGGAAAGCAAGCAATTTCCTTTCGCGCAAGCGAGGCCGAAGGGGTGAGTTTGACATCGCATTGGCGAGAACGTCGTCACGTGGCCAGGGCCAGCTTATTGGTTGTTTATGGCCACACCCACGCAGATTGGTTAGACGGTGAATTCTGATTGGCTAGTGCCTGTGCTGCGCTGATTGTCAGATGTTTTGAATGTCGGCCCTGCACGTGGCCTGTGCCAGCTGCAAAGAAAATTGGGATGTGTCGACTCTAGCAGGTCCGCTGTGTGCCCAGCCTACACACTATTATTTCTGAGGAGGAAAACAGCGTTTGGTGGAAAACAGCATGTCCACTGTAGGAAGCTTTGTGAGTGGGGAAATTGATGAGTTGGGTGACAGAACGGCGGAAGGAGAGGCCTGTATCCTGAGATGAGCTTTGGAAGAGGCGATGAGTGGGGAAGAAAACCTAGGGGAGGAGAATTGAGAATTGGTGAATTGAGAATCAGGATCCAGGGACAAGAGGATGAGAAAAACATGCCTCGTTCATAAATACTTACTGAGAGCCCGCTAAGAACCAGGGCTCATGCTGGGCTCTGGGAACACAGATGAAAGAGACCATGGACCTCTCTTCAAAGAACACAGGGTCCTGTAGGGGCGGCAGACATGGATGGGATAATGACAACACAGCGTGATGCTTGCAATAATGGAAGTTAAATGGGCGTCATGGGAGCACCAGGGAGAGTACTGTCTAAGCCAGGACATTTTTGGTTGCAGGAAGCAGAGTCTCATTCAAGTTTCCTTTGTGAAAAGGGGTTTATTGGAAAAATAAACACTCACAGAAGTCCAGATGTCAGGAATTGAGGTCGAGACTCTCGCCGCCCCAGCTTGCCACTCTCAGTGGCTTTCCAGTTCCTCCATTGCTATCACCCAGGATTCTGCTCCTCCTAACACTCATAACTTTCATCCTGCCCACCACCCATCTTGCAAAATGTCACAGCCAACATCCTCTCAAGTGCGGAATTTCATTGGCCCCAATCGGCCTTCCAAACTAGGCTACGCGAGTCACAGGTCAGCCTGTGGAGTCAGGGAGGTTCCCGGGGAGGGGGGAGCTTTTAAGCTGAAACCTCAAGGATGAATTGTTCATTTATTCATTGAAAATCCCTTTATCGAGAGTCTCCTATGTGCCAAGCAGCGCCTTCGGCACAAAGGTATATAGTGTTGAACAGGGTCGCTACTCTCACAGAGTTTACAATCTCATAGGGGACAAACAAGAAACGGAAGAAGAAAATATCACGTAGTAGCTTCTGTGAGGAAAATAAAATATGTGGAATGTGATAAGAAATACCTAGGGTGCTAGGTTAGGTGGGGTCATCAGGAAAAGTCTCTGAGTAGGTGAAATTTGGAGGTAAAAAGATAAAGAGAAGGAGCCAACTATTGGAAGATCTGAGTGAAGAGAAGGAAGTGGGAACAGCAGGTGCAAAGGCCCTCGGGCTGGAATTACTTGCTTGGGAGCCTGAAAGAAAGCCAGTGTGGCTGGAGCTTAATGGGCAAGGGGAGGGAGCGTGACTTGGAAATGGAGAAACACTTGGGGACCCAGCTCATGTAGGGTGTGTAGGCCAGGTTAAGGGGTTCGGATTCGGTTCTAAGGGCCATTGGGAGTTCACTGGAAAGACAGAGAGAGTATTCCAGGCAGGGGAACAGCATCGTGCAAAGGCCTCCAGAGGGCAGGTATGTAGGACACAGTAGCTCAGGGTGAAGGAAGGCAGGAGAATTAGGGGTTGGGGATGGTGAGGCTGGGGAAGTAGACAAGGCCAAGACACAGAAAACCTTGAGCACCAGGTTGAGAGGCTTGAACGTTGTTCTGGGCACTGGAGAGCCATGGTTGGTTTATGAGCAGGGGAAGGGTGGAGTCAGTTTGGGGCCCAGAAAGACCTCTCTGGGGGTGGAGTGGGAAACAGACCAAAGGAGAGAGATTGGAGGCTGGAAGCCAGGCAGGAGGCTGGGGCAGGCATCCAGGAGGGTTATGGGGACGGAGAGGAGATCCCAGGGGCAGGAAGGATGGTGCTTGGGGATGGATGGCCTGGGCAGGGGGAGTGAGGGGGCAGCTGGGATTCTGGCCCAGGGACTGTGGTGATGTGACAGGTCTTCAGAGTACAGGGTGCTATTGCATAGTGAAGATAGCTCCAGAGGCCCTAGGGGGCTTCTTCCTAGGGGAAGGGACATTTGAGCTGAGTCTTGAAGACATAAGAACTTGTCAGGATGAGAAGGGGCAGAATAAATGTCTTCTGGGCAGAGGAAACAGCATTTGCATAGGCCTAGAGGTAGGAGACTGCTTGATATGCTTGGGGACACCTTGCATTTACTGTTGGTATGGCACAAAATAGGTTTGGAGTGGAAAGGGTTTGAGGGTGGGAAGGGATCAGACATGGGGCCACAGAGGCAGATGGGGCCGGAACACACAGGATCTCCAGCGCCTCAACCCCAGGCTGAGGATCTGGGACTGCGTGTAGCGGTGCTGGGCAGCGAGGGGAGAGCACCTCGCAGACGAGGCGTATTTGGGTTTTCAAGGTCTTGGAGGAGAGATTCCGGCTGGGGGCTGAGGCTGGTCAGTAGGAAGGGGACCGTCTCTGCTTTCTGCTGCCAAGATATTGTCCAAGTCCCCATATGTCCCCTCCCTTCCTCCTGACAGGTACTTCATGAACATTACGTGGGACAACCGGGATTACTCCTTCAATGAGGATGGCTTCCTGGTGAACCCCTCACTGGTGGTCATCTCCCTCACCAGAGACAGGACTTGGGAGGTGGTGAGTCCCAGCCCTGGCCTCGGGCATAGAGATGGCCCACACGCCTGGGTCCTGGCAGGTGCGGGAGGGGGCTGGCCTCTGGCCTCTGAGGGAGGAAGGGGCTGGGAGCCAGATTTCTAGGTCCTGTGGGAAAGAACTGGGAGCCCACCCCTGGGGGGAGGAGGGAGATGGGGTGCAGACTCCTGGAGCTGGGAGCCTGGACTCCGAGGAAGGACGACCATGGAGGCCAGGACAGCCTGGAAGTCCCTCCAGGAAGCGTGAATCTCCTTTTCTCCGCCAAGGTGGGCAGCTGGGAGCAGCAGACGCTCCACCTCAAGTACCCGCTGTGGTCCCGCTATGGCCGCTTCCTGCAGCCAGTGGATGACACGCAGCACCTCACGGTGGCCACGCTGGAGGAGAGGCCCTTCGTCATCGTGGAGCCCGCAGACCCCATCAGCGGCACCTGCATCAGAGACTCCGTCCCCTGCCGGAGCCAGCTCAACCGTACCCACAGGTGACAGCCCGGGACCCAGGAATTCCGGCTTCAAAATCCTTCTGCCTTGAGGCCCAGTGTTCCTGGCCCCAGCCCTTCCCGCCTTGGGATCCAGGACCCACAAAGCCCTCTGCCTTAGTGACCTTGGACAAGTCACGTAATTCCTTTGAGCCTCAGTTTCCCCAGAAAGCACTAACCTTAGTTTTTAGCCACGGCTTGTCCCTCCCTCCAAGAGGGCGGGAGGGTCCCCAACGTCTCCAACGTCTCCTGCTCGCTCCCTGCAGCCCTCCACCGGACGCCCCGCGCCCAGAAAAGCGGTGCTGCAAGGGCTTCTGCATCGACATCCTGAAGCGGCTGGCTCAGACCATCGGCTTCAGCTATGACCTCTACCTGGTCACCAACGGCAAGCACGGGAAAAAGATCGACGGCGTCTGGAATGGCATGATCGGGGAGGTGAGGTTGGCGGGGACAGGGTGGGGGCGCTGCAGGGATGTGGGGGGCTGGGCCACCAGTGGGAGAACTCTGAGGCTCGATGGGTGTGTGGAAAGAAGGGACCGCCTGGATTTGAAGGGGCGTGGCCACGAGGAAGGACCCGCCTTAGTGGAGGCGGGGCCATGAGGAAGGACCCGCCTTGTTGGGGGCGGGGATAAGGGGGCGGGACCTCTGTGAAGAGGAGGCGGGGCTAGGGGCGGATCTCCTAGTCGGGGGCGGGGCCGGGAGGATGGAGCTCAAAACCTTTCCCAAGGCTTGCTGCGGGAGCAGGATGCGGCCAGCGTCACCTGTTCTCACTCCTGTCTGCAGACTCTCACCTCCACCTTTCCTGCCCCACTGTGTGTTCACCTCACCCCCCCACCCCCCGGGCCATCCTCGTAAGCCTCTCTCTCACCCTGTCACTGGTCTCCTCCCGGGGTGGTCTTGCCTCCTCCACCTGCTTGAGCCAGCCCGGTTCCCTCACCAGGTGTTCTACCAGCGCGCGGACATGGCCATCGGCTCGCTCACCATCAACGAGGAGCGGTCTGAGATCGTGGACTTCTCTGTCCCCTTCGTGGAGACGGGCATCAGCGTCATGGTGGCGCGCAGCAACGGCACCGTGTCCCCTTCCGCCTTCCTTGGTGAGCGAGCTTGGGGCGCTGGGACGGTCAGCTGGGGCAGCTGTGTGCCCCAGGCCCATCTGGTACTGCCCGTGCCAGCGCTGTGACTCCAGTAAAGTGGCCTCACTGCTGAGCCTCAGTTTCCTAATCTGTGACATGGAAGAAGTGATTTCGCCTACCGGAAGCATTTTGACCGTGAAGCTAAGGAGCCTCAGGAGCCTTGCACAGCCTCCTCAAGGCCCTGTATCTCGTTTTGTATTCATAATGTTGTATTCTTTTTTTTTTTTCTTAAAGAGAACCCTCCAAATTATATAAGCTTCAGGCCCCACAAAACCCATTAACCCTGTACGTAGCTATGAGGTGAGGAAAAGAGATTAGCACGGTGCTGGCACATCATAAGTGCTCGATTCACCCATCAGACTGCTTATTGAGCACCTACTGTGTGCCAGGCTTCTAACTGCACACACACCCCTGCCCTCTCAGAGCACTTGGCTTCAAGGGCGAGACAGAAGAGAGACTCTGAAAGGGATACAGGGACAGGATCACTTAGGATGGTGACAGAGAAATTTAGGGAAGAGAAGAGAAAGAATCAGATTGATGCGGCTGTGGGTGGGCAGGTAGGTCCTTCCAGGCGGTGACCCAGTCGTGGGTAGACCTGGCTGGAAGAGCGTTCTAGGCAGAGGGAACAGCAAGGACAAAGTGCCAAGGTGGAGTGTCTGTGAAGGAGCCTGCGGGGTTGGAGGAGGGGGGTGGGGAGCGGGGTGGGAGGTGAGGGCTGAGAGGGGACAGAGCAGGTTTGGACTTTACGCTTGCCAAAACAGCAAGCGTTTTAACCGCAGGGGGTGGCAGGAAGATGGCAGTGAGGGTAAGAGGAGGCGACAGGCTGGAGGTTAGGGAGCGGACCCCCGGATTGGTCGGCGGCTTTGAGGTGGATTGGAACAGGGTAGAGATCTCATTTACTGAGCTCGGAGAAGTCTGAAGTGTACCCCTGGCCAGGGTGGCCGTTCCTGTCGGTTACTGCTTGCTCTCTGAAGTCTGAGCAAGGCTCCGGGAGGGGGAGGGGCTGGGGGAGGGGCCGGCCTTCCTTCGTGTTTTGTTTTCGGCCTATTTCCCCAAGCGTGTCTTTTGTGGCCTCCTCTTTTGCATGAAGGTCTCTGCAGAGCACCCCGAGATGCATCACGCGGGGTCCCTGCCTTCAGCAGGGGAGTGAAAAGGTCATCTGTCTGCCCCACGTTGCCAGCCGAGGCGACAGGAGTGTCCCCAGATGCCACAGTGACAGTCCAGGGTGGTCACCCTGCTGTGACAGGGCCAGTCCTGGCCGCTTGCACTTGGCCCCGGGCGGTCAAACGAGCCAGTGCTAATCTCAAGGAAATGGTGACTTGCGCTTATTGTCGCTGAACTCCCAGAGGCAGTGTTAGGAGGGGACACATGAACTTGAGTTCGTCTGATGGACAGGTTAGGGTGTCCCCTCTGACAGGGTTGCTGTGGAGACCGGGGCAGAGAGGGTGTGGCTGGTTCAGGGAACTGAGTTCTGGGCGGTAAAAGCGAAGGGTTCTTGAGAGTGATTGCGCCAGAGAGGAGGGTGGAGCAAGGCTGGGGGGGCGGGGACTTTGTCCTGGGGGGCGCAGGTGAGCCACTGAGAGCTGGGGAGAGGCGGAGTCATCTCTGAGTGCAGGAAGAGCCTCTGGGGCAGTGGGGAAGGGGCATGGGCTGGAGCGGTAGCTGCTGGGAGATGGTCCAGGAGAGGACACGGCCTGAGCTGGGGGCAGGTCCAGGAGGATGAGGCTGGGGACTGACAGGTAAGGGCTGGCGAGGGGGAGGGAGGGGATGAGGACAGCACGTGGGGGTAGCGGGCTGTGACTGGATGGCTGCTGGGGCTGTCGGGATGGGGAACCAGGGAGTTGGTGCTGGGCTCAGTGTGGGCCGGCCAGGGAGAGGTGGAGAAGTGGGTCTGGAGCTCAGGAGACACATTTAGGTGGTCGAAACCACAGAAATGGTTGAGGGGGCTGTCTTCGAGAGAGACTGGCTCCCAGGAATCCGGTGGACAACGAGGCTGTCCTCAAGGTGGGACAGATCTGGGCTGCACCTTGTCCGCATACCTGTGGTCCCCCAACCCTTTGCTTGGCCGAGCCGTGACCGCACTCCCCCTTGCCTCCAGAGCCCTACAGCCCCGCCGTGTGGGTGATGATGTTCGTCATGTGTCTCACCGTGGTCGCCGTCACCGTTTTCATCTTCGAGTACCTCAGTCCCGTTGGCTACAACCGCAGCCTGGCCACGGGAAAGCGTGAGTCCCCTTCCTCCATCATCCTACCTCACAGCGCCCGGGACCAGATAGAATTCCATTTCCCAACAGGCCCTGGGGTAGAGCCTGGTTGCAGAGGCCTCGGGGGCCCACTGGGAATTGTAGTTCTTTCCGCTCCCTCATTGAGCAGAAGGGATTTGGGGTCCATGTACCCCCTCCTGGCCCCCTGCAGGCCCTGGCGGCTCAACCTTCACCATTGGGAAATCCATCTGGCTGCTCTGGGCCCTGGTGTTCAATAACTCAGTGCCCGTGGAGAACCCCCGGGGGACCACCAGCAAAATCATGGTGCTGGTGTGGGCCTTCTTCGCCGTCATCTTCCTCGCCAGCTACACAGCCAACCTGGCCGCCTTCATGATCCAGGAGGAGTACGTGGACACCGTGTCCGGGCTCAGTGACCGAAAGGTGTGTGCGTTTGGGGACGGGGGAGTCGGCTGGGGTTGGAGGTCTTGGGGCTTGGCACGTGGGAGGGCGGAAGAGTGTTGGGGCGGGGGAGGGTCTCGTCCCAGAGAGAGTTCCAGAATGGTAGAATGGAATGTTCCAGAGTTCACAGTGAACGATTTCAGTGTTCCCAGGCGCAGGGAGTATCCCCAAATGTTATAGGTACGGCAGCGACAAATGTGGCACTCTAGACCACTGTGGGTCTTAAACTGCGACGAAGGACTAATTTGTGAAATTTCTAATCCAACGGCGGCCAGTACTTTTGTAAACTACAGCAGAAATGAGTTACCAGAAAAGTAAAATTTAAAATCAAGACATGCAAAATTCAAAGCCAAGTTTTAACGTCTGAGGTCCAACAGACATAAAATTATTTTGTCAGATTGCTCTAAGTGCTGACTCCCTCCGTGTCTGCCCTCGCCTCGCCGCAGGCCGCAGGTCACAGGTCGTTCAGGGACTGGTGGTCAGCAGAGCAGGCTTTGAGACTCAAGTGGTTCACTGAGAAATCAATTCAGTGGGTGACCACAAGCAATTTTTTTTAAAATGGAATGGAATGGAATAGAAAGTATGTTTGGCTGCATCTTACATGGTATGGATGCGTGTGGTTTCATGTAACATTTGTCTTAGTCATATATACAATTGAGACTGAACCAGCAAGACACTCATCTGGCTATGTCTGATAACAGAGTGAATGATTTTGAACAAATTGGTAAATAACTGCCCCCAGCCCTGTCCCCCATGCCAGCCCCCTGCACGGGGTCCTCCCGTGATCCAGCAGGTTAAGGGTTAATTTCTGGCACATCAGGGGACTCTGGAACCTTTCTTGAGCTCTGTAGCCAGTGGCTTTTCTGATTGGACCCCGGCCAGACCATGCTGGGCGTTACATATTTCAACATTACTCCTGATTATGTGTCACTATCTGCAACATACAGCAGATAGGGATGGGTGGGGAATGGTGAGCAAGTTGGAGAAACGCTTCCGCCCCGGGGTGTCCGCCGGTTGGGGAGTGTCCCCCAAGATGGAGCATCTATCTGGTCAAGGACATCCTCCACCCAGACGCCCCCAAGGGGGCGCCCTGGTAACTCCCCATTCTGCCCCAGTTCCAGAGGCCCCAGGAGCAGTACCCGCCCCTGAAGTTTGGGACGGTGCCCAACGGGTCCACGGAGAAGAACATCCGCAGCAACTACCCCGACATGCACAGCTACATGGTGCGCTACAACCAGCCGCGCGTAGAGGAAGCGCTCACTCAGCTCAAGGCAGGGTCAGCGCAGACGCGGGGCGCCACCGGGGCCCTGAGCACCCTCGGGGTTGGCGAGGGGTCAGGGGTCGTTTATCAGCCTTCGAGGTCAGCCCGGGGTGGGCCGGCTTGGAGGACAGCGGTCGCCAGGGGTGGGAGTGAGCGCCCCCCTTCCAGGCGGAGGGTCCTCTGATGTTTTCAGGGATTCAGGAGTTCCGGATTCTGGGGCCAGACGGCCAGGGTGCAAATTCTGGCTTTGTTCCTTCTTGGCTGTGTGACCTTGGGCAAGTCACTCGACCTTCTGAGCCTCAGCTTTTCCTTCTGTAAAATGGGGATAACAAGGGGATCCACCTCATAAGGTTGTTGTAAGAATTATTACAGTTATTATTAATCAATATAATTGATATAGTATTATAGTTTTTATTGGTTAATCCATACACGACACTTAGAGCAGTGCCTGGCAAACTGTAGGTGTTTACTATTGTTGTTATTATTATTATTATTATCAACCTCATCATTAGAGCTGAACTCACTGGAATCAATACTTGAATTATATTTGGTTTTGTTTTGTTTTTTGTTTTGTTTTGTTTTGTTTTGTTTTTAACACGTTTCCCAAACCATGGGGATAATGTTAAGCTCAAAGCTAGGCACAGTACCTCTCTCCTCCCTCATTCCTCCTTTAGTCACTCAGCATTCATTTACTTTCTTGGCATCTATTCTATACCTGGCCGTAGACAAGTAGACGGCAATTCCTGCCCTCAGGACACTTAGAGTCTAGAGGTGAGAAATGAACTATAAATATGCAAGCAGAAAAATTAGCTAGGTCATGTTAGAAAGTGATAGTGAGCTTAGAGCATGGCCGAGCTAGGGGTGTTCAGGGAGGGCTTCTGAGAGGAGGTGACTTGAGCAGAGCATGCCCAAGGAGGTGAGGGAGCTAGCCAGGTGGCAGAGCCTGGCCCACAGAGGGAGCGGGGTGTGCAGAGTGGTCTTGGGACATAACAGGACCAGCGGGAAAGCCAATGATGCCCAAGGGCGGAGAGCTGAGGCAAAGCACAGATTGAGAGGAAGACAGGGCTGTGACCCCTGAGGCTGAAGTCAGGGCTGGGTTTTATGGGAAGCCGTGGGGAGGGGGGGGCTTGGCGTAGGGGCGGGGCATGATTTGATTTGTTTGTAAACACCGCCTCCAGCTGCCCCCGTTGCCCGAGGCTGTCACGTTGTCACGTACTCTAGGTCACCTTCCCTGAGGCCCACCCTCTGCTTACCCATCAAGCAGCCGCCCCTAACCTGATCCTTTTTTACCCCTCTATCATGAGGGATGGGACCTGGTCACGTGGTTCCGGCCCGCGCTTCCCTACTCTGTGCAGGTTCTCGAAGATGCTAGGGAGTTTTCGTGTATATCAGGGCATTTTTTTTTATAAACTATAAATGATTTTCTTTAATAAATGCATAGCAAGATGCAATGAATTAAAAAATATATATATGCTAGGGAGCCTGTGGCCAAGAAAAGCCTCACTTGGGTTCCAGAACACCCTTCCACCACCTGCCTCCTGCCTTTCCTTCCTCTGGGAAGCCTGGTGGACCCTAGGCCCCTTCCCAGGGCTCCCCTGGCTGGAGGACCTCCCTTTCTCTGTGCCTGGCACCCTTCACCTTAAGGTTTCCTAGCCTCTTGGGCTAAGTTTCCCCTTCACAAATCACTTTCCCCTCTTTGAAGGTTGTATTTGCTTAACGTTTGCTTGTTAAAAATAATGAGGTGAAAATAGATCCCCCCCCAACCCCCTTACCCACTCATTGCTAATGATTCAATGCATCTCCTCAGGCGTTTTTTCTAGAGTGGGGCTGGGGAACCACATACTTAATTTAGAATTTTATAGGATCCCTATTAAATGAAACAGGTGACACTAATTTTAATGATCTATTTCATTTACTCCAACATCTCATATATCACCATTTCAATATGTAATAGAAAAAGTAATGACGTATTTCACTTTTCTTTCTTTTTTGAGTTTTGAGTGCATGCTCTACTCAGTGTACATCTCCGTTCTGAACTGCCACATTTTGAGGGCTCAGAAGCCTCATCTGGCCTGTGGCTGTCATTCTGGACCGCATAGACCTAGAATTGTCTTTTTATCTCTTTGGTTGTTATATTTCTTTCCCTTCCTCTATCTTCTTTTTCCTTTTTCTTTTCCTCCTCCTCTTTTTCTTACTTGTATTTCTCTTCCCCTTATTCCACATTCTCCGTCCTTCCTTTACTTGCCCCAACCCCCAGGTGTTCTCTAGTGTAGCAGTCCCCAACCTTTGTGGCACCAGGGACCGGTGCTCCCATGAGAATCTAATGCCTGATGATCTGAGGCAGAGCTGAGGCAGTGATGCTGGCACTAGGGAGCGGCTGCAGATACAGACAAAGCTTCACTCGCTCACCTCCTCCTGTGCGGCCCAGTTACTAACAGGCCACAGACCAGTACCTGTCCACAGTCTGGGGGTTGGGGACCTCTGCTCTAGACCCTTAGGATCTAGAAAACATTGGCCCTCACCTACCTTCCTAAGAATTCTGCAAATTTCTGGGCTTCTCACGGTCACCCTGGCTTCAGGATCCTCTTTGCCAGATTTAGTTAACTTCCATTCTGGACCATCTCACTGACCCAAGTGTGTCTCCCCAGCTCCAGAGGCTGTTTGTTACCGAGAATCGGAACCCACCCCTCCCTTAATCCCCATGAAAGCCCCCACTGTGTGTGCTGGACTGGAGACTGAAGATGTGATAGGTGTCGGCTGCCAGCGCCATCCAGTAAAATCCAGTACAAACTACTGTGTAATTCTAAATTTGCTAGTAGCCACACGCAAAGACATAAAAAAAAAAGAAACAGATGTAATTAGACTCAACCATATATTTCACTTAACCCAGTATATCCCCGATATTATTATAACATGTAATCAGTAAAAAAAAAAAAATGGTCGAGACCTTTTACATATCATTTTCCCACGCGAATCTTTGAAATCCGAAATGCACATTACACCCACTGCACACCTCAGGTCAGACCCATGTTTGAAATGGCGACAGTGACGGGTAGCTGCCATATAGGGCAGCCCAAGCACACATTCATCTAAATGCAAAAAGTCTGACAATGAACATTTTAAACATGAAACATAAAAGACCTCTGGCTACCTTCCCCGCCACCCCCCGGGGACTCTTTCTCTTCCTGACTCACCCCCAGAGTTTCCTCCCAGCCAGTCAGCTGAGTCATCTCTCCCCTCTCTTCCTCCTTCCGTTTTGCCCTCTTCTGCCGCTCCTTCCAGGAAGGCCTCTGGGATTTCCAGATCCTCTCCCTCTCTTCTCCAAAGCAGGGCGGCTTTCCCAGGCTCTGCCCACCCATCCCTACTTCACGAGCACAAACTGTGGAGCTCACCAACTGTCTATACATGTAGAACATTCACGTGACCACGCCCAGATCAAGGTATGGAAAATGGCCAGCTCCCCAGAAGGCTCCCCACCCCACTCCCCCTCCACTCACCGTAGAGTATCGCTGTTAATTGAGTTAGCCTGGTTTTGAATACGACATAAACGGAGTCAAACTGTATTTAGCAGCTTTTGTGTCTCGCTTGTTCTGCCCCATTTTACTGCCAAGTTGCTTGTTCGTAGCTGTATCCCATTGAGGATACCATTATATGAATATATGGGAATTCTTCCATTCTAACTGTTGGTGGACATTTGGGTTTTTCCCAATGTTTGGCCATTATGAATATTCTACAATGAACATTCTTGTACCAGTCTTCGGAGGACACGTTCGTTTCTCTTGGGCAAATTCCCTCGGGTAGGACTGCTGGGTCATGGGGACATGGATGCTTTAGCTTCAAAAGATACTGCCAGACATTTTCCAAGGTAGTCGTACCAATTGACTCTCATCAGCAATGCAGGAAAG
The DNA here is from genome assembly GCA_028627145.1 of Eidolon dupreanum. Lineage (NCBI taxonomy): Eukaryota > Metazoa > Chordata > Mammalia > Chiroptera > Pteropodidae > Eidolon > Eidolon dupreanum. Next base: position 89,963,517 of record CM053508.1, on the reverse strand, counting down.
TTCCGTTTGTTCCGCAGCCTTGCCAAGGCTGGGTATCATTCACGAATCTTTTAAATTTACTCTAGTATTTATTATATATCAACACTCACTTAAGCTCATTATTATGAGGGCCCCTGTAACAGAAATGTATCGTCTCACAGTTTTGGAGACTCAAAGTCCTCCTGGTTCCTTCTGAGGGCCGTGAGGGGGAATCTCTTCCAGGCCTCTCTCCTTGGCTTGCACATGCCATCTTCTCCCAGCGTCTTCTTCCCATCGGTGTATCTCTCTGTCCAGATTTCCCTTCGTCACATGGACACCAGACCTATGGGATTAGGGCCCACCCTTATAACCTCATTTCAACTCGGGTTCCTCTGTAAAGACCTTGTCACATTCTGAGGCACTGGGGTAGGACTTCAAGACGCAAATATAGGAGGACACAGCTCAACCCATAACATATCATAGGTGAATACTTTTATTTTCATTTTATAGATGGGGAAACTAAGGCCCCACAAAATCCCATGGCTGCTGAATGGCGAAGCAGGGATTCGAACCGTGGCCATCTGATTCTGAGCCCAGCCTTTCAACCTCTGTAATACATTGCCACTTGGGCAGTAAGGAACCCTGAAGCACCCTGTGCCCTCCTCAGAAACTTCTGGATTCACTCGCGATACTTCTGTGTTTCTGTCACCTCTTGCTGTGATTTTCTGCTTCTGCTGAATTCTATTTCTCCCCGGTATTCCTTTTTACATTTCCCCTCTAATCTTTAGTTCTATTTTTATCAGAGTTCTACGTCCACATTATTTGAAGAGTCAAATACAACATTTAAAAAAAATGAAAACCAACAGTCTCTCATCTGCCTACCCTCCGTTTCTCCCACCCCAGAGGGGTCTGTTTTCACTTCATTTATTGTGTCATTTCATTATCTATGTCCCCATCTCTAAATACCATGTTCGTATGGCTACCTCTCAATTTTTTCAATGTGGGCATTTTCCATTCACTTCTCACCATGGAAGACACGTCCTCATACTCTTATTTAAATTATTCCAGCCTCCCACATTGTGATTCTGGCTAGATAAATATGCAGTGTTTATATGTTATGACTGTGTAAATGCTCCCACAGCTGCCACAAGTAGTAAACCGTGATTACTTTCATCTCCTACACAAGTCTTTGTTTCTCCTGGAGTTAATAATTGTCTTTTCTTTTTTTCAGTTGTTTAGTGGCTGAGTTTTCTTCGTGCTTAACTAATTCAAACCCACATTCTCTGTTAACTCTATGACTCTCTCCTTCATGTGTCTAGACACATCAGGTGCTCTATTAATTTCGTCCTATTGAAGAAGTTTTTCCTGTGGCCTTCTGGCCGCTCCAGTCTGATACACAGCCACCATCACGATCCTATCACCTTCCCCCCTGGTTTGGATCCTGTGGTAGCCCAATTCTTATTCTTCCTGGGTTTTTCTCTCTTGTTCTTTTGAGCTTCCTGACCAAAGGCACGTGGGGGGAAGAAGGTAAAATTATACAGACTTTGCATTTCTAAAAAACATCTGGATTCTCGATGTGTCATCTGGCTGGGTATAAAACTCTGGGCTAGAGATCATTTTCCTCCAGAATTCTGAAAACATCACTCCATTGTCTTCTAAGTGTCTGTTGAGAAATCAAAGTCATTCTGATTCCTAAGCCTTGTATGTAACCTGTTTTTCTTTTTCCCATCCTCAGGGTACTGACATTCCTCAGCAATATGTCTCTTATTAGTATATTTTTACCAATTCATTTGGATTTTATTCGTTTGTTTTAAATACAAACAAACAAAAGGAGAGGGGAGAAGTGGTTATTTCTGCACCGACTGTTTCAAATGCAAGTTACTTCATCGCTAGGGGTGTTTGGATGGTGCTTATCACCATGGGACCCACAGAGTTAGTTCCAACCATTTTTCACTAAGGCATTTTTTTCTTTTCCAAATTCCCAGCATTCCTTTAAGGCCCATTTAGCTGTGGATTTTGTTTATTCTCTTGGCAGTCCGCATTTATTTATTTATTTATTTATTTTTAATTTTCAATTACAGCTGACATCTGTCTTCACTGTTGGACCTTCTCATCGTGCCCTTGTATCATTTTGTTCCGGGAAATTTTCTTGATTTCTTTTAATTACGATTCCCCCTTTCCCTCCATTTCTGTTATTTCTTTCTAGAACCCTTACTAATTTGATATTGGGCTTCCTGGACTATCCATTTATTTTATTCCTGCTCCTATTTTTCCATTTCTTTATCTTCCTGTGCTGCTGCCAGAGAGATTTTATTAACATTATCTTCCACTCTTTTATTAAGCTTTTCATTTCTGCTACTACATTTTAAATTTCTAAGTACTCTTTTTTTCATCTCTGAATTTTTATATTAGTTAATAAATTTTATAATAGGATTTTATAGTATCCTATTTTATAATGTCTTAGTCATGGTTCAGAGTTGCAGTATCTTGTTTCTCTAATGATGTTAATGATAGTTGATGAGGGTTTTTACATTTTCTCCTCTCTGCATAAGTCACGATTCCATTTTGTTTTGTTTCCATCTTTCTTATAGAGGATTTAGCCGATGCCTAGTAATCCTCAGGGGTCTGTTCATATTCGGGAGTGGGGGGTCCAAAACTCTCGAAGTGGTGGGCCTGTGATGTGGACGGAATTGCCGACTATGAACTTCACTGTAGCATCTGGACCATTTTCATAGGGGAATTCTCAGTGTCGGTATTTTTCAGTCTCTTTTCTTGGGTTAGTCATATCCATATATAATACATATGTGTGTGTGTGTGTGTGTGTGTGTGTGTGTGTGTGTGTGTGTCTATGGCCATGCCACCCTGAATGTGCCCGATCCCGTCTGATCTTGGAAGCTAAACAGGGTTGGGCCTGGTTAGTACTTGGATGGTACCTAGGAAGACCAGGTGCTGTGGCCATAAAAATTAAATAAAAAATAAAAAATAAATAAGGGATCGTAAGCTGACAAGGTCTTTGCAATCTGTGAGGTCAACCAAGGGTTGCCTCACCTAAAAAAGAAATAAAATAATTAAAAAATATATTTATATATATGCATATATATGTACACATATGCGTATTGTGTAAATCGTATGTGTGTGTGTGTGTATAATGTTCTTAACAAATAATGAGCCATGATCTCCCTGACAAGATAACCCCTAATGATAGGAAAGCTAAAAGGCATTCATTCATTCATCCATCCATCCATCCATCCATCCATCCATCTAATATATGTCTGTTAAGGTCTTCTCACACCAGGCATGGGGCTGGGCACCAAGGGTGTCGCGTGGAACAGGTCAAAGTCCCCACTCTCCTGAGAAACACACGTGCGTGTCTAGAGCAGCACCCTCCAATAGCCCTTTCCGCGGTGACGGGATATTCTAGACCTGTGCAGTCTGACATGGTAGTTGCCGGTTCTCGACCACTCGAAACGTGGTTGGTGTGACTGAGGAACCGAATTTTTAATTTTTATGAAAGTTGGAATTTGAATAGCCACGTGTGGCTCGTGGTTACCAGCCAAGGCGGCCCTGACGGGGGCGGGGTGCAGGGACCCCGCAGCTAACGCGGCTTCCGCCGGCTGGCCCGCCAGCTGCGGGCAAGCAGCCTCGCCGGAAGAGAAAGGAAACGCATCTCTTCCGGAGGAATAAATAAACACGGCCTCTTTCCCCAGCTGGCCCTGGAAGGCCGTTCTCTAAGCCCACTCACGTAGGAGGGTCCAAAAGGGTCCCATCAAGCCCCTTTCCCTAAAGAAACCATGATTTTTTATTTCTTGCAGATCAATTAAACCATGTGGAACACCTCATGGCCTCTTTTCCCTAGTAATGAAATCTCACACTTAGCACCAATGCCTGGCCCACAGAACGCCTGCCTCCAACCAGTCCGAATTCATTCATTCGGTTGATTAAGCACCTGATGTATGTCAGGTGTCGATCTGGACCCCGCGGTACAGCGGTGAACCAGACGAGGTCTGTTCCTTTATAGGACTTAAATTCCAGCGAGGGGACACAAACGATAAACTTAATAACCAAGAACATTTTATAGGGCGAATGAGTTTGGGAAACCAGGCGTGGGGGTGGGGGAGGCTACAGTCGGCAGTATTAAATAGGGAAGGTGTCTTTTGAGCGAGCACTGGAAGGATGAGAGGGAGCGAGCCAGGCGGCTCTCTGGGAGAAGGCTCCGGAACAGCCATGCCAAGGCCTTGAGGCAGGAGTGTGCTGGAGCCGTCCAGGAGCTGGTCGAAGGCCAGTGCGGATGGAGGGCACGTCGTGTGGGAGGTGTGCGGGGGAGGAGGTGAGGACAGGGGAGTCAGGAGCGATGTGGGGGTGCTGGGTGGCACAGGGCCTTGTAGCTCAAGGTAGCTGGTCACTCCAAGTGACGTGTGACGTGGGGAGCGGGGGGAGGATCGTGAGCCGAGGATGGATGGGAACAGACTCAAATGCTAAGGTCTCTCTGGCGACAGGGCAGAATAAACAGGAGAGTAAGGACAAGGGCAGGGTATCTTATTTTCCCCAAATCTTCACCTAAACACAGCTTGTGGGACATGGCTGAGTTTTACTAGAGGCTGAGAGGCAATGTGGGGACAGGGAGCAGGTGGGGACGGAGTCATGATGCTCCGGATCGACTGAGCACGAGACAGGAAGTGAAGACTCTGGAGTCCCCTCATCCCCAAGGCCCCTCATGGCTTCCCACCACTGGAAGCCTCGGCTTGGGGTGCTCTCTAAATTGCTTCTCGGGGCTCTCCCCACCGTACCCCTCCTTTGTGTGCCCCAGGGACCCCCGAGACCCTCCTTCTATCGTCTGCTCCTCCCCAGCGCCCCCATCTCTCCTTTTCAGCCTGATTCCCCTTTCACCCTTGGCATTATCCTAAACCGAGAGAGACCTAGAGAAATTAAGACTTTGCCTACAAGTTGGCAGAGCCTGCGGGTGGTTGTGCCATTTCTTGCATGTATATGTATGTTTCCAGATGCCAGCTGGGACAGCCCTGCTCATCAGGTGCTATGTACGATTAATTTGAACGCCATTCTCCACCCAAGGGATGGTGAAGGCTCCCCTCCCCCAGTTTCTACTTATTCTCGGGAGCTTGACTTTAACCGCCCCCCCATGTTTCTGCTTTCGCTGGATGCATTCAGTGTGGGGGATCCTCTTTGTGTGCCTCCCCACTGGGGGGGGTGCATAGACTGATTCTGTCCTTTTCCTTAATTTCTCTGCAACCAAGCACGTGCCCCAGGTATTCTTTATTTTTATTTTTTGAATTGTTATAAGATTTTATTTCAGTCGAACTGATGACATTGCCAGGAAGTCAGATCTCAAATGCTCCCCCAAGGTATTCTTTAGGGGTGTGTGTGCATGAGTGTGAGCAGTGTTTTACCGAAGGTTTGGGGACGCACAGGTATTTACATCAAAAGACAGATAACTCGAAACTCCAGGCGACATAGTCTTGCCTATAAGGCCCTTTGCTTTCTCCGCTACCCAGCATCCAGCCACATGCCTTGACCTCTCTCACTCAATCTGCACTGTTCAGTGCTATTTAAATGAGTTAAAATTAAAATTCCATCCCTTTGTTGTACTGGCACGTTTCAAGAGCTCAAGAGCCACCTGTGGCTGGTGGCAGTCAGGGCCACACGTAGCTGGTGGCTGCCATGTTGGACAGCGCAGACGAAACGTTTTCACAATCGCAGAATGTTCTTTTGGACAGAGCTGGGCTTGACAAAGACAGTTACCTCCCTCTAAGAGCGAGTCCCGTGTCTGTAGTTAAGATGACCAAAGTTTCACCCCATAAATATGTCATTAAAAAAATGCGCTATATGAGATTCTGGGACTAATTTTTTTTTTCTCATTAATACACCCTGGACATCTTCACATGTCAGACGTCAGCATTTATCTTAATTTGTATAACAGTTACACAGTGTTCCGAGGTATGGATTCATTTATTCATAACTCATTCTTTTATTCTGCACATATTTACGACCACCCTGTATGGGCGGGAGCGTGTCACAGCCCATACAGCATGTCACATGACCGACTCAGACCCTGCCCTCAAGGGGCTCACAGTCCAATGGGAGAGAGACCGAGATGAATCAGATCATCACAGTAATGAATGTACAATGGCAGGGGTCATGAAGGAAGTGACACGCAGCGAGAGCCACCATGATCCATCTGTGAGAACAGATTCCAAATCCCTGCATATCTTCCCACCAAGTTCTAGAAATTAGGGCCTCGTGGGAGAACGGGAGCAAATTAAGATGGTGTGTCTGGGCCCGCGTTTCACCGTCTTAATAAGGGAGATGATCATTCCTACCTCAGAGGGACCCGGCAGGATTCATGAGTCACCACAGTAGATGGACATCACCTGGCACATAGATGTGCCCTCACTGGCATAATTGTTGGATGATTCCCTTTCTGAGCCTTGGTCCCTTATAAAATGGAGGAGTACGTAGGACAACTTTAGGGGACTCCAGTGAGGATTAAACGGGTAATTATTTCGTTGACAATCACAGCTAACGTTTCCCCAGTCATTTCTCTACACCAAGCGCTATCCGACCTTCGGAACGCCCCAGAGCTGTTATTCCCCTTTTTACAGATGTTGAAACTGAGGCACAGTGGCTTGCTCAAGAGGTCGCCGCTCGGTAGTAACTGGAGCAGTTGGAGGTCAGGGATGACAGGGCTTCTGGGCTGGGCCATGAGGGCATCTGGGTGGGACTGACCCTGCCCTTCACACCCCCGGCCCCCAGGAAGCTGGACGCCTTCATCTACGACGCGGCTGTGCTCAACTACATGGCCCGCAAGGACGAGGGCTGCAAGCTCGTCACCATCGGCTCCGGCAAGGTCTTTGCCACCACGGGCTATGGCATCGCCCTGCACAAGGGCTCACGCTGGAAGCGGCCCATCGACCTGGCGCTGCTGCAGTTCCTGGGGGACGGTGCGGCTGCGCGCAGAAGCGGGGGGCGGATTGGGTCCCAGGGAAAGAGGGGAGGAAGACAGGGACACCAGGGTCTGGTGGAGGAGGTGGCTGGGGCCTATGACCACCCCCTCCACCCCCTCCTTTTCCCAGATGAGATCGAGATGCTGGAGCGGCTGTGGCTCTCCGGGATCTGCCACAATGACAAGATCGAGGTGATGAGCAGCAAGCTGGACATCGACAACATGGCGGGCGTCTTCTACATGCTGCTGGTGGCCATGGGTCTCTCGCTGCTGGTCTTCGCCTGGGAGCACCTGGTGTACTGGCGCCTGCGGCACTGCCTGGGGCCCACGCACCGCCTGGACTTCCTGCTGGCCTTCTCCAGGGTACGGGGAGAGAGGGACAGGGAGGCAGGGGAGCAGGACTGTCTCGCGACGGGAGGGGCCGCGTAGAGGCGCGGGAGGGGCGCGTGGTCGCGGCGTCCCGCGCTGACCCGCCGTGTCCCGCGGGCGCCCGCAGGGCATGTACAGCTGCTGCAGCGCCGAGGCCGCCCCGCCGCCCGCCAAGCCGCCGCCGCCGCCGCCGCCGCAGCCGCTGCCCAGCCCGGCGTACCCCGCGGCGCGGCCCGCGCCCGGCCCCGCGCCCTTCGTGCCCCGCGAGCGCGCCGCCGTGGACCGCTGGCGCCGCCCCAAGGCCGCGGGGCCGCCGGGGGCCGCGGGCCTGGCCGACGGCTTCCACCGCTACTACGGCCCCATCGAGCCGCAGGGCCTGGGCGTGGGCGAGGCGCGCGCGGCGCCCCGGGGCGCGGCCGGGCGCCCGCTGTCGCCGCCGGCCGCGCAGCCCCCGCAGAAGCCGCCGCCCTCCTACTTCGCCATCGTGCGCGACAAGGAGCCGGCCGAGTCGCCCGCCGGCGCCTTCCCCGGCTTCCCGCCGCCGCCCGCGCCGCCCGCCGCCGCCGCGGCCGCCGCCGCGGGGCCGCCGCTCTGCCGCCTGGCCTTCGAGGACGAGAGCCCGCCGGCGCCCGCGCGCTGGCCGCGCGCCGACCCCGAGAGCCAGCCGCTGCTGGGGCCCGGCGCGGGCGGCGCGGGGGGCGCGGGCGGCGCGGGCGGCGCGGGCGGCGGCGCCCAGGCCGCGCCCCCGCCCTGCCGCGCCGCGCCGCCGCCCTGCGCGTACCTCGACCTCGAGCCGTCGCCTTCGGACTCAGAGGACTCGGAGAGCCTGGGCGGCGCGTCACTGGGCGGCCTGGAGCCCTGGTGGTTCGCCGATTTCCCCTACCCGTACGCCGAGCGCCTCGGGCCGCCGCCCGGCCGCTACTGGTCTGTCGACAAGCTGGGCGGCTGGCGCGCCGGCAGCTGGGACTACCTGCCCCCGCGCGGCGGCCCGGCCGCCTGGCGCTGCCGCCACTGCGCCAGCCTGGAGCTGCTGCCGCCGCCGCGCCACCTCAGCTGCTCGCACGACGGCCTGGACGGCGGCTGGTGGGCGCCACCGCCCCCGCCCTGGGCCGCCGGGCCCCCGCCGCGCCGCCGCGCCCGCTGCGGCTGCCCGCGGCCGCACCCGCACCGCCCGCGGGCCCCGCACCGCGTACCCGCCGCTCCCGCGCCGCACCACCACCGGCACCGGCGCGCCGCGGGGGTCTGGGACTTCCCGCCGCCCGCACCCACCTCCCGCTCGCTCGAGGACCTCAGCTCTTGTCCCCGCGCCGTCCCCCCACGCCGGCTCACCGGGCCGTCCCGCCACGCGCGCCGGTGCCCGCACGCCGCGCACTGGGGGCCGCCGCTGCCCTCCGCGTCCCACCGGAGACACCGGGGCGGGGACCTGGGGACCCGCCGGGGCTCGGCACACTTCTCCAGCCTGGAGTCAGAGGTATGACGCGGCCCCGGGGGTCCCTCCGCCCCCTCGGTCAGCGCAGGCCACGGTCCGAGGGAGCACGCAAACCGGACAGGACCCGCGTGGGGTGGAAGGAAAAACGTGCGACTGGCCGGAGCCCGCCTGGAGCAGCGTCCTGCGCCTCCTCGCTTTCGGGGCACTGCGAGCCGGAGGGCACTTGGCCCACCCCCCCCGAATCTCACCCTGCCTGAGAGCGAGGGGGCGGGGGTCTCGGAGCCCGCTGGACCTTTTTTTTAAAACCCGACAAGGGCTTTTTAAAGTCACCAGATGGGGCAGGAGGTGGGGGCAGGGTGTCACGCCACGCCCCACCCCTACGCCCGGGGCCGTGGCCCCCACATCACTGTGCAGCTCCCCGGCCCCAGCCACGCCTCCGGGGAAGCCCGTTTTTAACCTTTCATCCATCGGGACTCAAAACTGTGAGACACGTTCGCCAAACTGTGACCCTAGACCTTGGCCCCGCCATACAGAAACCCCTGACCCCAGACTGTGACTTCCGACCCCTACTAATGGTCATCCGACCCCAGACTGTGACCCCGACCCCAAACTGTGACCCGAACCCCAGACTGTGCCCCGACCAGACTGTGACCCTTGACGTCAAACCGGGACACCCCCTTCCTCCTCTTCCACCCTCGGTTGCTTTTCCCTATTTTGACCTAGGACACGCGCCCCCCAACGGAAGCCCCGCCTACCCCGCCCCAGCGATGATCCCAATCTCCAGGGGCCCAAACTTCCCACCCTGTTGCACTTCACTACCAGCCCCAGGTGCCACCAAACACATCCTCTCCCAATCCAAGCCCTTATTTGTGACCCTTCAGCGATGACCCAGCAGACCCCCCCCAAGGCCTCCTCTTCCCAGATCTCCAGCCGGGTCTGGAGCTGGGTCGTGGAGGGGAGGGTCTGGGAATCCACACTCACCACCCAACTCCCTTCCCACTTTCCTGTTCCACATTGCAGTGTTTGGAATAAACCATGTTTTTATGCCTCGTCAGTCCAAGTGTGAGCTGCATGTCTGTCTCACTCCCTCAAACTTCTCTGGAGGAAACTGAAACAGAAAAGTCCTGAGAAAGAGGGGGCAGCGAGGGAACTAGAGCGAGAGAACAGAGACCCTCCAGGGAGGTGGGAGACAGACTCAGAAAGAGGCGGCGAGAAAAGACCCTAAGAAGGGCTGAGAAGGGTCCGGGGTGGACAGAGACTTAGAGATATGGGGGACAGAGAACTCAGGAAAAATCCAGGATCAAAACATTTTAGGATTCAAGCCTGGGGTCCCATTCCTATAGCTACAGGCAACGAGGCTTGGGAGATGTTTAATATCCTGTTTGCGCAAGCGAGGACAGTGTCTAATGTATTCCAGCCAGTGCACATATTTTGAACATCGTTAATCTCACCAAGGAGAATCTATTTGTAACATTTCATTATGCCAATTAGCCAAACCCCTGGTGCTGATGGGCGATAAAGAGTCGAAGCACTTATAATAGCTGCCTCCAGAGGGTGGACTTTCTGATTAAATGCTCGCTGACCATAGCTGCAATGTGAAGTCCCGGTTAGGCGAATGACTGCCCCGAGAGAGTATATTCGACCGACTTGACTGACGCGTGATACCCTGTTTAAGCATTTTGAAGCAAATTAAAGCCATCGACACAAGGAGGGGAGAAGAAACCGGCTTTATGTGTCCTCAGGGTGCAGAAACCCACGCTTCTTGCCAGTAAGAGCGCTTATTTGCATACATGAATAATCAAGTAAAAAGAAGCGCTGGGAGCCAAAGATGAAGTCGAGGCTCGGAACCCCTCTGGTGGATGGGAATTTAGGCCTCCTCCAGAACTACAGCTCCCAGGAGACCTTGCCACTGCTCCGCGAAGAGCGCCCCGAAGTCACGCGGCGGAGGTAGTTTCTTAGCGTCCACCGCAGGCCTCAGCCGCTAAACCGGGACGCTGTTACCTTGGCTTTCCTTCCTCCTTTCCCCACTGCCCTCTCTAATTGGTGAACTAGAAGGTTTCCAAGGTAACCGCGCAGCCGGGCGGACCTCAAAGGGGCGGGGAAAGAGGAGGAGTAACCGGAAGTGACGCTCTTACCGCGCGCCGGCGGTGAGAGGCTTCGAAGATGGCGGCGCACAAGGGGCGGAGGCGCACGTGTGGAACCGAGCAACCCATGGAGGCCGAGTCCCGCGATGCAGGGTCCGAGGGCCCGTCCCAGGTCTACCTGCCCGGCCGGGGACCGCCGCTACGCGAAGGAGAGGAGCTGGTCATGGACGAGGAGGCCTACGTGCTCTACCACCGAGCGCAGACTGGTAGGGCTGGGCCCCTGGACTCCTGGGTCCTGAGGAAGGAGGGGCCTGGAATCCTCGGTCCTGAGGGGCTCAGGTCTTGAGCCTTTCACAAGAGGCGCTCTGAAAGAGAAGACTGGGGTCTACGAGGGGCGACATCACACCGGAAGGGGCTGAGATCCCGCTGTCCCACCCTAACTTTCCAATCCCTCCCCTCTCCAGGCGCCCCTTGTCTCAGTTTTGACATAGTCCGGGATCATCTGGGAGACAATCGAACAGAGCTTCCCCTTACACTTTACTTGTGTGCTGGGACCCAGGCGGAGAGTGCCCAGAGCAACAGGTGAGACCTGAAGTTTTCCCTGGACCAGGAGCCCAAGTCCCCAGCCCCTTAACGACCTCAAGACCCAGGAGTCTGAGCCTCCCACTCCCCCTTTCCCAGGCAGGACCCAGGAGGTAGGGCTTCCAGCTTCTGCCTCCCTCAGCCCCAGAAACGGGGTTTCCAGCCTCCTTCCTCCATAAGGACCCTGGCGTCTGGCGCCTCAGTCATATCACACTTTCTCCAGATTAATGATGCTTCGGATGCACAACCTGCATGGGACGAAGGCCCCAGCATCAGAGGACAGCGACGAAGAGGAGGAGGAAGATGAAGAGGATGAAGAAGAGCGGAAGCCTCAGCTGGAGTTGGCCATGGTGTCCCACTATGGTGGCATCAACCGGGTTCGGGTAAAGACAATGCAGGGTGCCTGCTCTACATTATCTGGAGCATGCTGCCACCCCCTACCTGCCATGCCTGTACTGGCGCTTCCTCATGTCCTTCGGCTTTTGGGAAAGCCCTGGGCATGTCACTTTATGTATTGTTTGATAGGTGTCTTCGCTATTTTTAATTGTCACTTGGTGGTAGGTACTGTGGAGATGTTCTTTATTTTTCTCCTCTTCTGTAAAACAGTGACAGTTGCAAAACTTACCTGACATGATGATAAGATGGAATAACACATAGATGTTTATATAGCTGAGGTACAGTTAGTTCAGGTGCTTAGAAACAGCTCTTGGTTGTAGTACGAGATATGTGTTTTCTGTTATTTCTCAGGAACTGTTCTGAGTGGTGGGGTTACTTCTCTGTTTCAGGCATGTAGCTTCTGATGAGGTTGATGTGTGAACTGAAAGTGATGACATGTGAACAGCACTTAATGCAGTGTTTGGTCCATGGTTCTTGCTGTGCATTCCATTAAAATAGTACCGTGTTTCTGGTGCTGATCTGGACCCAGGGGTTTAACAGGGAGCAAAAGGTCTCTGGCTCCATGAAACTTACATGTTAGTAAGGGAAGGAACAAGAAGCAGCTTAGTACATGTGTACTGTGTCAGATGCTAAGTGTTGCGGAAAAAACAAAGCCAGGTGAGGGAGTTACGGTGTTCCTGGATGAGGTTGCTATTTCGAATAGTGTGGTCAGGGAAGTATTCATGGATAAGGTACCTTCTGAACAGAGATCCACAGGAAGTGAACGAGTGAGCCAAGGACCTCTGTAAGAGAAGATTGGCAGGCAAGGGAAGCAAGTGCAAAGGCCCTGGGGTGAACTTGGTATATTTGAGGAGTTTTGAGGGAAGCTGGGAACACCAGTGCATCTAAAGCAGAATGGGCGAGGGGGAGAGGTGAGATTTAGGGGGTGGATACAGATGAGACAGGTCGTTCGGGGCCTTGGCCTTTGGGGAGAAATTGGGAACCATTGGAGAGTTTATAGGAAAACGGGATGTGACGTGTGTTTTAAAGTGATCCTTGTGGCTGCTGTGTTGACCCTGGGCTGCAGGGAGGCGAGGGCAGGATAGCCCTACAGTGATTCGGGGGAAGGACGACATCAGCAGTAGCATTCGTGACGACACAGGTAGCAAGAAAGGGTTGGAAGCAGCGCGTTTTCAGTGGAGCCGGCAGCATAGGTGGCGGGCGCGAGGAAGAAGAGACAAGTCGAGAGCATGTCCTCTGCTTTGGGGCCTGAATGGGAACACCGGGGGGAGTAGTGGGTTGCAGTCGACACTTAGGAGCTTGGCTTTGGTTGTGTAAGTTTCAATGGTCAGTGTGATGTGAACCTGGAGTTCACGAGAGGGGTCAGGGCTAGGGGCCCCTGGGAACCGAGGCTGAACGGGATCTCCTAGCGAGCGAATGCACAGAGCCGGAGACCTGAGGACCAAGGCCTGCAACTCGCCAGTGTTTCGAGGTCACGGAGACCAAGGGTCTGAACACACTCCCTTGGGGCCGGTGGGAATTACAGCCCTGACTCCCAGGAGTCTTGAAGGAGTTTTGTTCTCCCACCATCACTGTCTCACCCGCAGAGTGGGGAGTCGTTCTGGGTACCAAGCTGGTCTTGCAGGCTGTGGTCTTTCCCCACAAAGGGTTCTGGGAGTTGTAGTCCCAGCCTCGGGGGTGTGAGGACCTGCGGTTCTGGTGCCCAGGGATGCTAGCAGCTTTGGTCACCACCCTGAGCCTCCTGTCCCTCCCACCTCACTTCCCCGTCTTCCTCCTCCTGCAGGTGGCGTGGCTGGGTGAGGAGCCGGTGGCTGGGGTGTGGTCAGAGAAGGGCCAAGTGGAGGTTTTTGCACTGCGGCGGCTTCTGCAGGTGGTGGATGACTCCCAGGCCCTGGCGACGTTCCTCAAGGATGAGCAGGCCCGCGTGAAGCCCATCTTCACCTTCACTGGCCACATGGGCGAGGGCTTTGCTCTCGACTGGTCCCCCCGTGTGCCTGGTGAGTCTCGGGGTGAATACTTGGTCCCAGGGGCGGAAGGGAGCAGGGCCTGCGGCAGGGGTGGGTGCTGAGACTCCGGGGAGGGACGTGAGCTGTGGCCCACTGGGACCAGGTGGTTTCCTGACTCCCTTCCCCAGGGCGCCTGCTGACCGGTGACTGTCAGAAGAACATCCACCTCTGGACGCCTACCGATGGTGGCTCCTGGCACGTGGACCAGCGGCCATTTGTGGGCCACACACGCTCTGTGGAGGACCTGCAGTGGTCCCCGACCGAAGACACAGTGAGGACGGGCTGGGTGCCTGGACACAGGGAGGCCTGGGGGCTGGGGGCAGGTCCTAGTGAGGGGCCTACTACTAGTCCTTGGTCTCCAGAGTGGGGCGGGGGGACCCCAGGGTCACTCTGACTCCGTCTTGTCCAGGTGTTTGCCTCCTGCTCGGCTGATGCCTCCATTCGCATCTGGGACATCCGGGCAGCCCCCAGCAAGGCCTGCATGCTTACCACCGCCACCGCCCACGATGGGGATGTCAACGTCATCAGCTGGAGCCGCCGGGAGCCCTTCCTGCTCAGTGGCGGGGACGACGGAGCCCTCAAGGTCTGGGACCTGCGGCAGTTCAAGGTACTTCTGCGGCCGGAGCAGCTCCTACTCCCGGCAGCCACTGGGATTTGGGGTCTTCACCATCGATGCTTTTGTACATCAGAGCTGGGAGGCCCTTCGGATGGGGGTCCAGGCCCTTTGGGGTGTATATGAGGAAACAGGCCCGCAGGAGGAAGCCTTGTGGCTGGTATGAGGTCGTTCACTCTACAGCTGGAGAGGCGACAGAGACGGAAGAGGCCCGGTGGTGGCAGAGACTACCATTCTCATCTGCCCGTGGGGGAGCCATGGGTTTTATAGAAACAGTTGAGGGTTGGAGCCCAGCCCACTCACCGCAGGAAAGGAAACTGAGGCACAGAAAAATTGGAGCAGATGCGACGTTATGGCTCTGCTAAGAGCCGACTTCACAGAGCTGAGAGGGGCTGTGGGCAGGAGAAACGGCCGCTTCCGGCACGCCTCTGCTCAGTGCCATGACTTCCTGTGGCTCCGTGCCTCCCTGGGACCGCCATGTTGTCTTCTTTTTTCCCCTCCAGTGTAATGGGTTCTATAGAATCAGCCCTGGAGAGGCTTTTAGAAATCGATTCCAGCCCCCACGGCAGGCGCATGGCCAGGTCACATGGCTGAGTCCATTGACCATTGGAATGTTGGCCACTTCTCCAGATTAGGACGACTGCCGTCCCAGCCACACTTTGCTTTAGGGAAAGTGTCTTTGTCCCTGGCATTGGCCACCTCTGGGGCCTAGGGATCCTGCTTCTGCCCCGCTTTAAGGCCATAGAATCTGCAGGGGGAGCGCTCAGAGCCCCACCCCCTTTCTGGGCGGGGCTTCTCATGTGTAACCACAGTCCCCAGCAGCCCTGGGGACGTGACACCTTTATTCCCAGCCGTACTTTGCCATCTGTGCCTTTCGGGGTATCTGGGCTTGTGAGGGCTCTGCCTGGGTCACCCCAGAAGTCAGGCCGAGGTGCTCAGAGCCTGACTCCCGTCTTCCCACAGTCCGGCTCCCCGGTGGCCACCTTCAAGCAGCACGTGGCCCCCGTGACCTCCGTCGAGTGGCACCCCCAGGACAGCGGGGTCTTCGCAGCCTCTGGTGCAGATAACCAGATCACACAGTGGGACCTGGCTGTGGAGCGGGACCTCGAGGCAGGCGACATGGAGGCCGAGCCCGGGCTGGCGGGCCTCCCGCAGCAGCTGCTGTTCGTGCACCAGGGCGAGACGGACCTCAAGGAGCTGCACTGGCACCCGCAGTGCGCTGGGGTCCTGGTCAGCACCGCGCTGTCCGGCTTCACCGTCTTCCGCACCATCAGCGTCTGAGATGGCCGGGCCGGGCCGGGCGTGGGGCCTGAGGCCCGAGTCGGCTCCCCGCGGGGACTCGTTCAGATCTCGGCAGCTCTGAGCGCCACCGACCCCTCTCCAGAGGACTCGGCGCGGCCCCCGGCCGCCGTGACAGATTGTCTGTCTGCCCTTAGAAGGGGCTTGGTTGGCCCCGTGTGCCCCCCACTTGCCAGAGGACCCTTGGCCCATTTCCCAGGTGGGCCTGGTGTGGCTCGTGTTACTGTGGCTACTTGGTCACCTGTGGCACTTGGCTTGACCCTTTGACCTCTCTGCCTCAGGACCCAGTTCTGGCCTTCAGTCTCCCCCCGGGAATGCAAGTGCGTTACAGTGGGGTGGGTTCCCCCAGCAGAGTTAGACTTGGCCTCTGGCCTTCCTGCCAGCTGGGCCTAGCCAGGACTTCCCAGTGGGGAGCTGCATGCGCTTGCTCCCCTCCCCGCTGTGCTGAAGGCGGGTGCTGGGGTGGGGGGAGGAAAGTTGGGGGCTCCTGAGAGAGGCACTAAAGGACCAGGACAGGCCTGATGTGTGTGTGACTCATCCTTCTGGCCACTTCCCTGTGAGGACAGGAAGGGCAGGAATCTGACACCTGCTCCATGCCACCCTCAGCCTGCTGGGCGCTACGCTGTGCGCCTTCCCGAAATTTTAGTCCATCGGGAACTCGCTCCGGGTCTCTAGAGGGCATCTCACCTGTGGGGGACCCCCTTGTAAAGGCTTCATCTCAGAGGGAACTAAGGAGTCCCCCATTTCTCTGTCCTATCACTGTGTCTTTTATTATAATCTCACCATTTCTTTGTCCTCTGTTCCCATCTTCCTGTGTCTTATTTGGGTCCCTGTCTTCCTGTGTCTCCTGCCCCCACATTATCTTTCTGCCCCCTCCTCCTGTATCCCCACTCTGCCATAGTCTCCTCTCCAGCCTGCTTGGGCTGTGGCCCAGCCGCCTGCCTGGCCTGGCTGTCCTCCCTGGCTCCCCCTCTGCGGCTCTGAGCTGGCCCCACCCCCTACCCCCCTTCTGCCCAGGCCTCTGATCCGCCTGTGGACACAGAGGTCGGGTGCCCGGCATAAGGCCCCTGGGGCCGAGGACAGACCGCAGCCCCTCAGCACCCAGAGAGGAGCCCCCAGCAGAGGGCATGGGGGTGGGCTGCCCCCCCAGGTATGTGCCTGCATGCAGTCCTTGGGCGGGGGTCATGGGCCTGAGAGCCATTCCACCTCCCCCCACCCTGTCCCTCCATCCTCCATGCCTGGGTGTCTGTGCCCACTCCCCCACCCCGTCCTTACTGTTCCCCCTCGGGGCGGTCCCGTCTTACCCTCAGTGACAGAGTCCAGCCCCAGAACGACCTCGCCCCGCAGGTTGGGTACATCTCCATTTCCTGCCTTTTTCCATTGCGGCACCCCCCATCCTGTCTCAGCAGAGCCTCTTGCCCCATCTGTCCCGTCCACTGGCCTCTGTCTTCACAACGCCATCTCTCCTCTTTCCATTTCCCAACACGATCTCCCTTTTTCTTTCCCAGTTGCTCATCTGCCTGTTTCTTCCCCTCTCCCCCTGGGCTCTGTCCCCTTTCTTTTGGTGTCCGCACCCCCATCTCTGCCCCCCTTTCTCTGGGTCTCCACCCCGCATCTCTGTCCTTCCCTTTTTCTCAGGCTCGCTCTCAGCACCCCTCTCTTTCCCACCTCGGCCGTTGTCTGTCCACAGTCTCTGCCCAGACCCCATTGGAAGGTGGGGGGCAGGGGGAACACCCAGGGTCTCGGGGGAAGAATGTGGAAGTGTGTTTCTTTGCGGGGGGGAGGTCAGGATCGGGGACAGGGCTGCTTGGCCCCAGATTAGACAGTGACTTTGACACCAAGTTAGCGCACCTTAAGCCCCGTGTCTCCTTTATATGGAAACATTAAGCTGCTCTCACAGGTCAGTGGGAGGGTGGGGGGGGGACTCCAGGCTCCCGAGCCTTCCTTCCCCTCCCCCTGCCTTTGCAGGGAAGGGGGTCCCTGAGCCCACATTGCATCCACCCCTGAGAGCAGGGCCACACTGGATGCAGAGAAGGCCCCCGGGAGGTAGACGCCCCCATCTGCTCTGTGGAATGGTGAAGGTCACGGCCACCTTGCAGGGCTGACAGTGGGTGCAAGGACTTAGGAGGCATCCCTGGGTTGGAAAGGCTCAGGGCCCAGACCAACGCCCCATCCCTGCACTGCATGGGTCTGGCCAGGTTTCTGAGCCTGTTCCCCAATATGAACCAGAACAATGACCTTGACCTCCCAGTGTCCTGAGCTGTCAAGGTGAGCGGCGGACTCTGGTGGAGTCCACGAGATGGGCTGAAGACAGGTTTCTGAGGAGCTTGTCCCGAGGCCCTGGACACAGCAGGTGTTCAGGAAACAGGAGCGTGCTCAGTGAGGTCGTAAGTGGTTCATCCCTCAGGCTGTGGCCCGCAGGAAGCCCGGATGGGGATCCGGGGTTTGCCGTCCTCTGGGTCAGGGGCCTGAGCCGAGGGACAGACCTCTGCAGCTCAGCTTGCTTTCCCATGAAAAGCAAAGCCCCCAGGGTTGTGCTTAGGGGCGAGTGGGCGTGAGGTGGTCCACCCTGGAACAGGGGCCCTCACCCTGTCTTCAGTGGCTTCTGAGGAGGACTAGTGCACAATGGGGACTTCCTGGCAGGACAGAACTGCAGAGGTCAAGATCAGAGCCTGGATTTTGACATTGAACATGACCCCTTCCGCGATTAGTCTGCCTCCCCTTTGTTGAAGAACGCTCTAACCCTCAGGGTCTAAAAAGAGAGTTGGGCTCCATTGTGGGTGCTGGACATAGCCAGGCCCAGAGCCGCAGCCGCAGCTTGGCTTCTGGGATCGGCACAGTAAACCCCAAGTGGCGGGGTGATCCGGTGGTTATGGACGGCAGGTGCAGAGCTGGGAGCGGGGAATGATCCATTGGTATTGAACTTGACATTGACCAACAGCCCTCTCTCCAGATTGAGCAGTCCTCCAGCCCTGCCAAGAAGTTCCTTAGGATCCCAGAACCTGTCACAGTACATAGGTTGTTGGTAAACATTGATGGAACCAATATGCAAAGTATTTCACCCCTAGCTGAGAAAGGTCCCGGAAGTCCTTCCACTTCAGTGCCAGATGTCGCTCTGCAGCTGCTGGAGGGCATTGAGGTCTGCAGGTACACCACCCCCCTTCTCTACCTTGTCAAGGTGCCGAGATTCCCGCCATTTTGCAGTGAGGGGACTGAGGCTCAGGGAGGAATATGACCTGCCATCAGTCATAAGACTAGTAAGCGGCAGGGCCAGTGTTCACCCCAGAACTGCCTGATTCAAAAGCCCAATGTCTTTCTTCTGGAGCCTCCTCCTTTCAAGGTGGTGGCGTTTTATCCCCATCCCACAGATGAGTAAATGGAAGCTCCTGTAAAGGAAGCCGGTGGTCCCAGGGCCCACAGCAGGTCAGCGACTGAGCCTGTGTTTGTATGGCCGGAGGGCCCTTCCTCACTGATGAAGTACAATTTCCCCACTTTACATTTAGAGAAACTGAGGCTCAAAAAGACCCGACCAAAGTCTTAGGGGCAGGTTTTTTGTTTTTTTTTTGTTTGTTTGTTTGTTTTTTTGTAACGGCTTTATTGAACTGCAGTTCATATACATACAGCTCACACATGAAAGTGTGCAGTTCAAGGGCTTTTAAGTAAATTCGTGGAGTTGTGCAACCATTGTCGCAATCGAGTTTAGAACATTTTCATCTCATTGTCCTTCAGCTGCTGTTCCCATCTCCCACCTCCCCAGGCCTGGGCACCACTAGTCTACTTTCTCAATTTATGGATCTGCTCATTCTGAACATTTGATATAAATTATATAGTATGTGGTCTTTTGTGTCTGGCTTCTTTCACTTAGAATGTTTTCAGGGGCCACCCATATTGTAGCGTGTGTCAGTGCTTCATTTCATTACTGGGGAGTTATTCCTGTGTGTGGACATAACCACAGTTTATTTATCCATGTATCAATTGTTGGATATTTAGTTTGTTTCCATTTTTTTGGGCTATTGTGAATAATGCTGCTATGAACATTTGTGTACAAGTGTTTATGGGAACATTTTATTTCTCTTGGGAAATACTTAGTAGTGGAGCTGCTGGATCATATGGCAACTGTCTAACCATTTAAGGAACTACCAGACTATTGAGGGGGCCAATTTCTTGGTGTCCTTGTCAACACTTATGTTCTGGTTTTGGGCTTTGTATTTTACATTATTATAGCCATCCTCAGCAGGTGTGAAGTATCTCATTGTGGTTTTGATTAGCATCCTTGATGGCTAATGAAGTATCCTTTCATGTACATCTTGGCTGGTATATCTTTTTTGGAGAAATGTCTAGATCATTTGCCTACTTTTAAACTGGGTTGTCTTTATTATTGAGTCACAAGGACTCGATGTATTTTACATACAAATTTCTTAAATTTGTGATTTGCAACTATTTTCTCCCATTAGTGAATTCTCTTTTCACCTTGTTAGTGTCCTTTGAAGCACAAAAGCTTTTAAGTTTGATGAAGTTCAGTTTATCTTGGTTTCCCCTCCTGTTGCTTGTGCTTTCTGAGCCTGTTTTTGAAAAACAGGTAACCTGGGAGCCCCAGCTCCTCTCGCCATGCTGAATCCGTGCTGAGAGGCATTACCAGGTTTTGGACTCTGGAGCTAGACAGCTGGCATGCAAGTCCCGGCTTACGCAGCTGTGACCTTGGGCAAGTTAGGCATTCTGTGCCTCAGCCTCATCCGTGAACTGGCGCTCCTGTGTCTGCAGTGCTGTGAGGCGTGAGGCTCCTAAGGCCCAGGGAGCATGCGCGCAAAGGGGCCACGCGTCCCTGGCACCTCTGACGTCTACCCACATCTTGTCCCTGCAGGTTCGGGGCGCCCGCCCCCCACTAGGACAAGTGGAGGGGGTGTCCCCGCCCAATGGGCCTGGCCAGGGCCCTGCGCCGCCTTAGCGGCGCCCTGGAATCGGGGGACAGCCGGGCAGGCGATGAGGAGGAAGCCGGGCCGGGGCTGTGCCGCAACGGGTGGGCACCTTCGCTGTCCCCGGCGGGGCGTCGCCGCGGGCGCTTCGTCAAGAAGGATGGCCACTGTAATGTGCGCTTCGTGAACCTGGGCGGCCAGGGCGCGCGCTACCTGAGCGACCTGTTCACCACGTGCGTGGACGTGCGCTGGCGCTGGATGTGCCTGCTCTTCTCCTGCTCCTTCCTCGCCTCCTGGCTGCTCTTCGGCCTGGCCTTCTGGCTCATCGCCTCGCTGCACGGTGACCTGGCCGCCCCGCCGCCGCCCGCACCCTGTTTCTCCCACGTGGCCAGCTTCCTGGCCGCCTTCCTCTTCGCGCTGGAGACGCAGACGTCCATCGGTTACGGCGTGCGCAGCGTCACCGAGGAGTGCCCGGCCGCCGTGGCCGCCGTGGTGCTGCAGTGCATCGCCGGCTGCGTGCTCGACGCCTTCGTCGTGGGCGCCGTCATGGCCAAGATGGCCAAGCCCAAGAAGCGCAACGAGACGCTCGTCTTCAGCGAGAACGCGGTGGTGGCGCTGCGCGACCACCGCCTCTGCCTCATGTGGCGTGTCGGCAACCTGCGCCGCAGCCACCTCGTCGAGGCCCACGTGCGCGCCCAGCTGCTGCAGGTGCGGGGGTCACCCGGGTGGCACGCCGCTGCGGCGCGCGGGCGCGGGGAGAGGCAGGAAGGGGCCTTCACGGAGCGGGGACCCCTAGCGGATTGTGGGAGATGTAGGCCTGATGGCGAGGTGTGCATAGGGCCCAGAGGGCGCGTGGACTACAGTTCCCAGCAGTCTCTCCGGAAGGGACCTTCCCGGTTCCGTCCCGGAGCAGCTTTAGGAGATGTAAACCCAAGAGAGAGGGCGATCAGTGACCAGCTCTTCCTGGAGGCTGAGACTTGAGCTAGATTTTGAGGCATAAAGCTCTTCCTAAGGCTTGAGGATGAGCCCCCAATGGGGTTGTGGAAATCTAGACCTGAGAGGGCCCCCCCTGGCCTGTTAAGGCTCTCAACTACAGTTCGCAGAAGCGTCTGAGGGCAGGGAAAGTGCCCCGTGGGCGGTCTGAGGCGTTGATGTAGTTTTGCCGGCGGTGTAAACCACGGCTGGGCTTTACAATTCCCAGAGGCCTGTGACTTGAGGCCATGCCCTGTGGGATTGTGGGAGATGTAGGTCCGAGGATGGGGTGCAGGAACACAGTTCTCCATGGCCTGTGGGCACGGGGTCCTGCAGCTTTTGTGGGAGACTTCTTACCCCACGTCAGTGGCCCACTCTCTCCTACCAGCCTCCTGCTCAGAGAAGCACAGGGCCGGGGCTGGAAACTCAGCTATAAAACAGAAAACTACTACAACTCCCATTGGCTCCTGGGATAGTAGTGGGCTCCCTCCAACGCTCTGCAAAAGGCGCTATAGCGTTTCGGAATCGTGCTCAGACTGCCCAAATTCTGGGCAGTACCTAGCTGCCCTTGGCCGGTAGACACTTAACCCTGGGCTGAGGTTGGACTGAGGTTAAGAGGGAGGATGGGATGGTGGTGGGAACTACAGCTCCCGGCAGCATCTGGGGTCTCTGGGAGACAGCTGGGAGAGAATGAGTCCCCAGTCCTCACCTCTGTCTCCTGCTTGAGACATCAGGATTTCTGACTAGGAGGGATACTGTCTCTCCCAGAAGTCTCTGTGTCGGTGACTTGGCCTGTGGGGTGGGTATGGAACCAATGGGTAGGTGGAGAAAACTGCCTGGCCTGTGGACTGCATACACACCAGGGGGTGCAGGGCTTGTAGCTGGTTTAGGCGTGGCGCTGTGCAAAGAGCTGGGGCGTAACCCGAAGCAGTGGTGGAACACAGGATATGGGACCTAGCTTGTAATCCTAGTTTATTTTTCTCTGGCCGTATATTAAAAGCCATTTTTCTCCCCCCCTTCTCCAATTGCTGGTTGGATGCGATTCTTCTGTTTCTTTAACTTCATCTCTGCCTTGCTGATTTCTGTGGCTCTATGTCAATATCACTCTGCCCCTCTTCCTCTCTCCTGTCTTTCTCTTCCTTGGGTTTCTATCCCCAAATCCTCTCTGAGTCTCTGTTCCCTCTTTCTCTGGGCCTCCATCCTCCTCTCTCTGGACCTCCATTCCCTTCTCTTTGGGTTCCTGTCCCCTCCCCCATGTCTCTGTTTTCGGCTTCCTGGGTCACCATCCCCCTCTCTCTTGAGTTCGTATATTCACCCACTGCTGGTCTCTGCTCTCCTCTTTGTCTGCATCTCCATTCCTTGCTATCACCATCTCTATCTCTTCCCATCTCCATGCTCCCTGCTGTCCGTCTTTGGCCCTTTGCCTTTCGCTTCAGCCTCGAGTGACCCCGGAGGGTGAGTACATACCCCTGGACCACCAGGATGTGGACGTGGGCTTCGATGGCGGCACTGATCGCATCTTCCTTGTGTCTCCCATCACCATCGTGCACGAGATTGACTCTTCTAGTCCTCTGTATGAACTGGGACGTGCTGAGCTGGCCCGGGCCGACTTTGAGCTAGTGGTCATTCTGGAGGGCATGGTTGAGGCCACGGCTATGACCACACAGTGTCGCTCTTCCTATCTCCCTGGTGAGCTGCTCTGGGGCCATCGTTTTGAGCCAGTCCTCTTCCAGCGTGGCTCCCAGTACGAGGTCGACTATCGTCACTTCCATCGCACTTATGAGGTCCCAGGGACACCGGTCTGTAGTGCCAAGGAACTGGATGAACGGGCAGAACGGGCTTCCCACAGCCCCAAGTCTAGCTTCCCCGGCTCTCTGGCTGCATTTTGTTATGAGAATGAACTTGCTCTGAGCTGCTGCCAGGAGGATGAGGAGGAAGAGGAGGCCAAGGAGGGCGATGAGGCGGAGGCAGAAGATGCGGCTGCCAGCCCTCACGTACTCACACCAACCCTGGCTCTGACCCTGCCCCCGTGATGCCAGCTGGAGTCCCCAATTCATATCCCCTTCCCAGAGATAGCAAGATGGCAAGAGCGGGCCCTATCCTGGGACAGGGGCAGTGTTCCCCAAGACCAATGGGCCTGCTGGGTAAATTATTAGCTGGTGAAGTTCTACCACGCCTAGTGGACCCACCACGGACATACTGGATCTTAATTCCTCTATGTTCTGTGCTCCCTTCTGAGACCCCTTAAACAGCCTGATTCCTGAGTCTCACCAGAGCTAAGGGATCCAGAATTCTGGCCCATCCAAGAGGCAAGGGCTGGTGGTTCTAGATTCTTCTACATGGCTGGCTCAAATTGTTGAGCAGGGTCAAGAATCAGTGGTATAGACCTCCTCTGGGGGCGGAAGTCAGCAGTTCAGAGCAGCAACAGAGATCAAGAGTTTCTAGGTCTAGATTGACCTAAGATTCAAAGGACTGTTCCTGTTAGACTCAGTCAACCAAGAATCAAGTTGTTTTTTCTAGATCACTTAAGGAGGGAAAGTTATGGAATGCTCCAAGCATTCAAGACTATCTTGATTGACCAAAGGCAAGAAACGTTGACTGCCAGTCAAGGAAAGTCCTGTGGTTCCAGGAAGCCCATGTTTTAAGATTCTGTGAATCTAGATTGACTGCAGAGGCAAGCACTGGTGGTTCTAGAACAGGTTTGACCTAGAGAGTAGAACTACTCCAGAAACTAAAGAGTCGTGTTTCTAGGATGCACAAAACAATGGTGAGTCTGTGGGTCTAGAAGGACTAAAGTGACACATTGAGAGTTCTTGATGATAGGTAACTTCAGACCACTGACCGAAGAGCATTGAAGCAAGGGGATAATCAATGCTTCTAAATGATCCACAGTGTTTTTTTTTTTTTTTTAAGTGCCATTCTAGAATGTCCAAAGGAATCAAGATTCTGTGGCTCTACATTGACCACAGAGTCAAGGAAGGAGTAGCAATCCTAGATGTCTGAGATTAGCTGGTTCCAGTTTGCCCAACAGAGTTGAGAATCTCAATGATTCCAGATGACTTCTTTGTGGTTCTGTAATGCCAAAAGAATCCGAGGCTCCAGGGATCCCGAGTTGTCCATTATCAAAACCTGAAAGTTCTAATCAGCTCCCAGTCTTGGACTCAGGACTTGAGAGGCAGCATTTCTGGGTGGACGTAGAAGGTGAGGGTCCCGGGCAAGACCCTGTGGGCAACAGCTAGTTATCAGGCAAGGGAAGGGAGAGGCCCAAGGCCGGTGAGTCGACAGTGTTCTGGAATCCTACACCTAGTGATGTGTGTCTATTTCTTAAAGATGTTATACATATGTGTATTATATATATATAATACAGATATCTATTTTTCCTGTGATTCCTACAGAAGGGTTAGAAACAGCTTGAGCTAATTGGAATGGAGTCCTTTACAAGGATCCAGGAAGCTTTGCTCTAAATCCCAACTCTGCCCCAACGTACTGTGTGACTTTGGGCGAATCGCTCCCCTCTCCTCACCTCAGTTTCCCCATCTGTAAAAATGGGGCATTGGAACTTGAACTTCTCCAAGGGCCTTTCCACCAAGATGAGTCCTCACTTCACTGAGGGTGGGGTGCGGGTCCTAGATATTGCCCAGCTGTCTCTGACATTAGAACGCATGGCCTCCCAGGGGCAAATGGGAGATGCTCTTGGAAGCCAGCCCTGAACTTGGAGGTCTGAATAACAGGGCTGGCCACAGGTAGCGTGGGCTGAGTCTAAGAGCCGGATTCACCTCCATAGACCATCTTGGGTGGCAGTGGGAGGAGGAGGTAGCTCTGAATGCCAGGGGAGAGTATGTATTTAGGGGGAGACTTGTTCCCTAGTTAAACCACTGGGAGCCCTGGTGTGTCCGTGCGTGTGTTTCTGGGGCATGGGTCCTCAGGCCTGGCCCCCGCCCATGCTGCTGTCTACCTAAATGCTCAACAGGCTGGGAGCCGGTCACAGAAGGAGCCAGTGCCAGCGAGGACACGTTCCCACTGCTGTGACCCAGGATCGAGGGCAGGCATAGCCATTGCCTGCCCAACTGCTGCAGCAACCTGGGTCCCCCCTTCTCGCTCCCCCACCTCCCTTTATCCTTCAGAATCCCCACGTAATAACCGGATGGGATTAATTAGCTGGCTGCAATCCCAGCTATGGGTGTCTGGGGTAGGGGACTGGGGGCCATGGAAACCAGGGATGGAGAAGGATATTAAGCTGGAGGTGAAAGGACAGGAAAAGGGTTCTGTTTGGAAGGAGACAGTGAGGTCAGGGCTGGCACAGCCCAGGTTTCCACTGAGAGGGCAGGGTCTGGGCTACTCATAAAGGTCAATGAGAGGATTACAAGGCTCCGTTTCTAATCCGCCAGCTTAACCAGGTCCTGGCCCGGATCTGTCCCCACCTGCCTAGCCCAGGGGCGGCGAATGAGGAAGAGGCCCAGACACCACCTCAGACCCAATTAGGGACTTTCCCGTGACAAGAGTGCCCAGGTTCTCCATCCTGGCCAGGGCCCTGCACTCACTTTTGCCTGCGAGGAATGGGAGAGGCTGGGAAGGAGGAAGGGAGGCAGATGTGCGAGGATTCTGAGAGGAGGGAGGAGTTTAAGAAGACTAAGAGTTTGAGAGGGGGGAGGAAGCCAAACTGAGGCGAGTTGAAGAGGAGAGAAGGGGCTCTGAGAAGGGGGAAGGAATCAGGTGTGGGGTGGTGAGGGAAGGGGAGTTGTCATAGGGGAAGGATGCTAAAAATAAGGGGAGGAGTTTGGGGGTGAGGGTGAGGGGCTTGAGAGGCAGACGGCGCCAGGAAGGCGGAGCCTGTGCTTTCACTATATTTAGCCTTTCCCTATTGGCCCATTATCCTTGGTAGATACCAAAATGCCTAGCATTTAGAAAGAAGAACAAGTCTTTGTTCCACCACCACTCCTTGACTCTGAAGAGGCTGAAGTGGATTGGGGTCATGGTGGGTGTAAAAAAAAGGGTCTGGAGATCGGAGGACGGAGGCCAAAAGAAAGCTGAACCAAGGCTGCTCCCAGTTGCGTGGCAACCGCTGCCGTCAAAAGCCAGTTTGGCCTCTGGGAGGCGTGGCTCACAGAAACAACCAGCAGCTGTGGCCCCGCCCCTTAGCAACGAGACTAACAAAGTACGGCCCTCCCAGCAACAAATAACTAGAAACGGGGCTGGTTGAATCAGTATCCTAGTGCCCACAGCCCTCGCGCAGGCACAGTCCTCTTCGCTCCCGCACAGTTCCACCTCCATGCGACTCCTTTCCGAGGCTTCTCATTGGCGGGCTAGCCAGCCAAGTGACTTCTTTTGTTTCGGAGGCGGGGCTCGGCCCCCTGTCCGCACTCCGATTGGCCCCAAAGACCGTCTACCTCCGGCCGGACTTCGCTACGTCTGCTCCTTGTGCGCTTATTGGCCCTGGAGGATGGCCCTTCGGTGTCGGGGGCGGAGCAGACGAGAGGGCCTGCAGTGGATTGGACGCTGTCAAAACGAGGGGCGGTCCCTACTGGCGGGGCGGTTGGGAGGCGAAGGGAGAGTCTTTTCAGCGCTGAGGACTGGCGCTGAGGAGGCGGCGGTGGCTCCCGGGGCGTTTGAGCGGGCTCATCCGAGCCCGCGGGCCAACGCGGATCCAGGCCCGACCGGCGGGACCGCCCCGGACTCCCCGCGGGCCTTCCTAGCCGCCATGGAGGACGGCGTCTATGGTAGGTCGGCGAGGGGTGGGGCCGGCCGCGAGCGGATGGAGCCTTCGGTCACGAACGTTCCGCTGCGAACGATCCCGCGGCGGGCGCTTGGCGCAGCCGTTCGGCCCCGTCGTCGCCGCCTCGCTTTTGTGTGGCTCGGGATGGGCTTCCGGCGAGGCCCGAGAGTGGGGCGTTCCAGGCCATTGTTTGGGCCGATCCTGTTTCCGGTGGCGGCGGGAGGGGACGGGATGGAGCGGCGGAGACGAGGCCGGGGCGGAATCTTCCCGCCGGAGGGGCCGGGCGAGCCCAGTGACTGCTGGGAGCGGGGAGGGGGGCTTCTGGGGGCGGTGGGGTGGGGGAGAAATCTCGGGGGCTACGGAGATCCCGCTAAGACCGGGCCTTTGACGCCCCGCCCCCTTCCCCAACTCTTACATGCTGTCATCAGCTTCCCCTGCCGTAGTCACTTTTCATGGACCCAGGAGTCCGGATACCCAGGTCCCCAGCTACTTCGCCAGGAATGGAAGCAGAAAACCAAGGCTTCAGCCCCTTTCCAAGTAATGGACCCAGCATTTCAGGCTTCCAGCCCATTCTTCCCTCAGACCTGAGCGTTCAGGCTCCTAACCCCCTCCTCCCCCAGGACTCAGGAGTCGAGGTCCCCAGCCCTTCTCCCCCTGGAATTCAGGAATCCGGGTCCCCACCCCTTCTTCCAGCAGACATAGGAGGCCAGACCCTCACTTTCATCCTCCCCCTGAACCTAGGAGTCCTGCCATCCCTGAGATTGCAGGCATCCAGGCTCACAGTCCACAGAACTGACCTCCAACCCCTGACCCCCAGAACCGCCAGACCTGACTCCAGAGGAGCGGATGGAGCTGGAGAACATCCGGCGGCGGAAGCAGGAGCTGCTGGTGGAGATCCAGCGCCTGCGGGAGGAGCTCAGTGAAGCCATGAGCGAGGTGGAGGGTCTGGAGGCCAATGAGGGCAGGTGAGGGCTGGGGTGGGACACTCCGGGGCCTGTGGCCCCAGGTCCGAGCCAGGGATGCCCAGGCATTGACCCTCCATCCCCCTACTCTTTGCTCCTGCAGTAAGACCTTACAGCGGAATCGGAAGATGGCAATGGGCAGAAAGAAGTTCAACATGGACCCGAAGAAGGTGCTTGGGGCCACAGGGCTGGACTCATCCTGTCGGACAACCCAGTGAGGTTCTGGCACCTCCAGGTCTCAGGACTGTGGTGGCCGAAGGCCCACTTTAGGCGGAGAGACTTGGTCCAAATACCTGGATTTAGATATTGGCTGTCCCTTTGTTCTCTGAGCACTAATCAGGTGTCCCAGCCTCCTGACCTTTGCTTGACCTGTGTCTTCTACCTGGGAGATCCTCTTCTTTTTGCTCATATTTCTGGACCCACTTCCGGTGTCACCTAGAGTCCCAGGAGGAGCTCATGTCTAGTAGGGAATATGCACAAAGGAGGTTGGCTAGTATAAGGGCTGTGGACACTCAGAGAAGGGGTCTAGTGGAGTCAAGGAGGGCTTCCTGGAGGAGGGGAGATTCAGGTCAGGTTGGAAAGATGAGTTGATGTTCACAAAGTGGAGGAAAGGTGTTTGATCATTTAGTCATTCATTTTATACTCATTTCCTGAGGCCTCCCTTGGGAGACAGTGCTGGGGGCCCAGAGAACAGTTTGACCCTGTCTGGCCCGCAGGGAGCCCCTTGATGCAGATACCACAATTGAGAGTTAGATAGCGCTATAATAGGGGTCATCGTGGCATCGAGAGACCAAAGAAGGCCCCAGTCCAGCCTGAGACTTGGCCCTCGCTGCCCTTGACAGACAGCTGTCTGCTAACACTTTTTCACTTTATTCTTCCTGCCCAAAGCGATTGTAGTTTGTTTAGTCATTCAACAAACACCCATTGAGCTCTTGTTCTTTGCCGGACCCTGCTTTTGGTGCTGGAATTAACCAGGCAAAAGCAGAGGAAACAGTAGGTGCAAAGGTTATGAAGTAGGGGTAGGGGGGTGGCATTTAAAGACCTGTGATCAGCCTGGAGATGACACCTGGCCCCGCTGAGCATTGGGGTGGGTCCAGGGGCTGAGGTTTCTGGGGACGTACTAGGGAGTGGCTCTCCCAGCACATCAGCACTGAGACCCGGCCCCCACCCCCAGGGGATCCAGTTCTTGGTGGAAAACGAACTTATGCAGAACACACCCGAGGAGATTGCCCGCTTTTTGTACAAAGGCGAGGGCCTGAACAAGACAGCCATCGGGGACTACCTGGGAGAGAGGTGAGACCCCTGCCTCGCGCCTCCAGGCCTCTCCCCCCAGCCCCCTGCCCCGAGCCCCTGCCTTCACACTGCCAGCTCCTCTGCCAAGGACCGGCCCTGACACATGGGCCTGGGGAGTCGGGGACCATCTGGGGAAACGGGACTGTCCGTGAGCATCTTGGGGGTGTAGGGACATTCTGTGGACATCTGGGAAGTGTGGGGACCAGCCATTTAAGTCTGGAACAAGTGGAGAATGTCTGTGAGTGTCATGGGAGCATGAGAACCATGCGTAGACAACTGGTGTGTTTGGGAATTGTGTGGACAGCTAGGAAGTATGGGCATCATCAGTGGGTCTCCAGGGAGCACAGAGACCCCCCCATGGACATCTGGGAGCATGAGGGCCATCTGTGCACATGTGGGGTGTATGGCGACCATCTAGAAGCCTAGGGTGCCTAAGTTTGCACATCAGAAGTATATAGGGACCGTCTATGGATGTTGGGGAATTTGGGAACACTCTGGGCACCGAAGGAGCTTGGAGACCATCTGAGTGGGGTGTGTGGAGACAGTCTGAACGTCTCAAATACACAGGACTGTGTGGGCGTCTGGGGTGCTTAGGGGTTGCGTAGACATCTAGGACATGTGGAACTTTCTGGGTACGAGATGTGGGGACTGTCTGTAGATGCCTCTGAACCATCTTCAGGCGTCTGGGATATGTAGCGACTGCACATCTGGGAGATGTGGGGGCCCCTCTGTAGATGCTCGGGGACCATCTGTGGGCATCTGAGGTGTGTGGGACTGTCTGTGGACATCTGGCATTGTGGGGATCGTTTTTGCAAAGGGCTACCAAAGCAGCGTCGTCACAGCACGCGGTCCTCGCGAGGGTGTGTTCTGAACGTGCCTGCCCCCGTGCCAGGCCCGCGATGGCCCCAGGCCAGACCTCTCATCCCCTGCGGAGGCAGCTGCGATGCCGAAGAGGCGGCACGGCCTCCCCAGCGCTGTCCGCTCCGCCTCCCCAGACTCCTTCATGTGAGTGACTTTGTCCCTGTCCTCCCAGGGAAGAGCTGAACCTGGCAGTGCTCCATGCCTTTGTGGATCTGCACGAGTTCACCGACCTCAACCTGGTGCAGGCCCTCAGGTGAGAAGGGTGGGCTCAGCAGGGCAGCAGCGAGCGTGCCTGGCAAGCCTTCCCTTACAAGTGACGACACCTGCTCCAAACGAAACCAGAAACAAAAGCGAGGGCACCGGTGGGCTCGTGTAGCACAGACGTCCCCAGTAGGGCCTCCTTCAGGCATAGCTGTATCCAGGCGTTCAGATGGTGTCAGGTCAGCTTCCTGCATCTCCTGGTCGTGCCCGCCACTGTGTTGGCGTTGCACTCTGCAGATCCTCCCGTGTGAGAAAAAGCCCCTAGCAACCTCCAGCCTGGTTAGCAACCTTTGCAGGAAGAATGCATGTCCACTGAGCGAACCAGAAGTCCCGCGGTCCGTGCTCCCTGGCCAGGTGGCGTCAAATGTCCAGACCTGAAACAGCTCTGAGGCTGCGAGACTCGGCGCACTTACTGCCAGGTTCCCAGCTCGGGCACCGGGAGTGGGGACGGCGCCCTGCCTGTCCTGGCCCCCATACCGGTCCCTCTCTCACCCAGGCAATTTCTGTGGAGCTTCCGCCTCCCCGGAGAGGCCCAGAAGATCGACCGGATGATGGAAGCCTTTGCGCAGCGGTACTGCCTGTGCAACCCCGGGGTGTTCCAGTCCACAGGTGGGGCCTGGGGCCCGGTGCCGGGGGTGTGGGGGGGCTCGCGCACCCGTGTCGTCACCACCCTGCTGTCTGCCACAGACACGTGCTACGTTCTGTCCTTCGCTGTGATCATGCTGAACACCAGCCTGCACAACCCCAACGTGCGGGACAAGCCGGGCCTCGAGCGCTTCGTGGCCATGAACCGGGGCATCAACGAGGGCGGCGACCTGCCCGAGGAGCTGCTCAGGGTCAGGCCCCCTCCTCCGCTCCCCGCCGCCCCTCGGCCCGCCCCTCTCCTGCCACAGACCCTCCCCTCGTGGCTCCCACGGTGCCTCAGCCATCTGCCTGGGAACCCGCCCTGCCGTGGGCACTGTCGCTGTGCCATCCCGTCCTTTCTCTCCCCGGCTGCCTGTCTGTCTCTCTCTCCTCTCTGGCCCTCTGACTTCAGTCTTTTCCATCTTTTTGTTTCTCTGAGGACTTGGCAGGCTCTTACATCCGTGTTGGTCATCTCCATCTTTCTTTCCTGCTTCCTCTCCTCAGGGCTCCCTCCCCTCCCCTCTTCCGCCTTCTGCTGCCCCTCCCTCCCCAGCCTCCACCGCCTGTCCTCCCCTCCCTCCCTCCGTGGGCCATCCCGCCTCTGCTTTCGTTACCTCCCCACTGCCAAGTGGCCCCAGGAGGGTCCCAGGGGCCTGGAGTTGCTGACCGGGCCTTCGCCCCTCAGAACCTCTACGACAGCATCCGAAATGAGCCCTTCAAGATCCCCGAGGATGATGGGAATGATCTGACCCACACCTTCTTCAACCCGGACCGGGAGGGCTGGCTCCTTAAGCTGGGTACGTCCCCACCTGACCGCGTCAGGGGCCTCTTTGGGGGAAGTCAGCAGGCCAGGCTCTGGACCCGGCTTCCACACATACCCTCTGTGTGACCTTAGGCAGGTGATTTGACCTCCCTGAACTTGTTTCCATGTCTGGAAATGGGGCTGAAGGCAAGCTCGGGGCCTCGTGTAGGGCCGGGGCTCCATCGAACTACGGGGGTGAAGAGAGGAGTTAGAGGACATTGAGTACATACCAGGCTCTGCTTATGAATGAAGAGTCCCTGGCCGGGATGGGACAGGCGACTCTAGCAAATGCAGGATCAGCTGGCAGGGGACATACAGGTGCTTCTTCCTGAGGGTTCCAATGGTTTTCAACCCTGGCCGCACAGGAGAGTCACCTGTGAGCTGGTAAAGCATCAGTGGTCCCCACAGGCTCAGGAAGTCAGGATCTCTGGGGTGCGACGGGCCATCCGTCATGTTGAAAGCTCCCCAGGTGGTCCCGGGTTTGAGAGCTCAGGCTTGGAGCTGTGCGGGAAACGGAAGCTGCCACAGGCGTGTCAGCTGTGGCTGCTCGGGGAGACAGAGACACTGACGAGAAATGACGGTCGGGTCCAGACAGTGGAGGCAGCCAGGGCGGTGGGAGTGCCCCGCGGAAGCTTCCAGCCCAGTGAGGGGGCCAGGGCAGGCCTTTGCTCCCTCCTGTCTCCCCTCCCCCAGTGTGGAATTGTGCCCTTAAGCCAAGGTGTCCTCCAGCCAACAGAAGCGGGATCTTAGGAACAAAAAAACGCAGAGCACTCCTCCCAGCCTGCACTGGGGCGGGAGGGTTCCTGCGTCAGCTCCTAGGAGGCCGAGGGCTCTGGGGATTTGGGTTCTGCCAGGACAGTGGTCCCTGGCAGTGAGGGCGTGGTGAGCAGGAAGTGGCATCTTCAGCAGGAGCTAGTTCCCCTCAGCGGGGTCCTTCCCATCTCCCGGATGAGGAAATCGAGGCTCAGTCACTGCAGCCGCCGCAGGGCAGAGGTGGCCTTGGTGGCATTGTGCCCAGATCTCTGGCCCCAGCACATGGCTTTGTGGCCACTACAGAAAGGGACTTCTTAAAACCCCAAAATACAGGAGAGGTCATCTGGTGGTGGCTAGCATCACAGCAAGGGTTCATAAAAGCCATTTTACTGTTCCCGTTTGTTCCTTCTGGTACCACAAGGAACACAGAAGCAGGTCACCTTGAAGCAAGAAGGTGGGGGCCCAAGTTGGGTCTCCAGATTGGAGCCTCCAGAGGGCAGAGGTTGTCCTAAGGTCACACAGCCAGTTTGTACAGGCCACCTCTGGCCAAGGACCTCCAGGGGAGAATCCTGGCAATGGGGGTCCCCCTGGCCTAGGACACGGCCTGGGGGTGGGCTGGAGCCCGGCACTGCTGAGGGAAGTGCTTGCAGCGGCCTTAAGTGGGGCTCAGGACCCTCGGCCCCCCAAGAGGGAGGGTCTGGCCGATCCTCTCTCCTGTGGATGTAACTGGTTTTCTTCTCTCTCTCTCCCTCCCTCCCTCTCTGCGTGTTTCTCTTTGCCGTTTCTGTCTCTGTCCCACCTCCTGCGCATTCCTTCCCTCGCCCACTCTATTTCTGTCGCCTGCGCCTGTGGCTTTGGGGGCGCCCCATTCTACCTTCCTCTCTCGCCTGGTCCTGCCTGCTTTCTCGCTGTCTGCCCCAGGAGGTAGGTGCATGGCTGCCCTCGCTCCCCGACACCGGACGAGGGAAGGAGGCTGGGGCTCCTGGGCCCTGGGCCGGCAGACAGGCTTAGAAAGCGTGGAGCCCCATGCCGGGGGTGGGCCAGTTCCCGGGCCTAGATGCGCCTGTCCCTGCTTGTCTGTCTCTTCCCACGCATTGTTTTGTCCTAGGCCCGCCAGCCCCGCCTCCCCTGTGCTTGCTCTGCCTCTCAGTCCCCTCCCCACCCTCCCAGAGGCCCTTGTCCCTGTGTTGAGCCCAGGCCCCCTCCCGCCCCTTCCCTTTCAGGGGGCCGGGTGAAGACGTGGAAGCGGCGCTGGTTTATCCTCACAGACAACTGCCTCTACTACTTTGAGTACACGACGGTGAGGGCGGAGCGGGGGTGTGCTCTGGGTCCTGGGGTGGGGGTCGGAACCCCGGGTCTGAGGGAAGGGGACGGGGGGGGCGTGATTTGGAAGGCTGAGGCCTGTTCAACTTGCTCTTTCAGGATAAGGAGCCCCGAGGAATCATCCCCCTGGAAAATCTGAGCATCCGAGAGGTGGACGACCCCAGGAAGCCGGTGAGACCCTCTCTGTACCTCTCCCTGCTGCGGTGGGGGCCCCTCTTGTCCCCGGGCTGGCTCTTACCTGCCATCCCTGCTCCCCTGTGTCCGCCCAGAACTGCTTTGAGCTTTACATCCCCAACAACAAAGGGCAGCTCATCAAAGCCTGCAAAACGGAGGCTGATGGCCGAGTCGTCGAGGGGAACCACATGGTCTACCGGATCTCGGCGCCCACACAGGAGGAGAAGGACGAGTGGATCAAGTCCATCCAGTGAGCTGGGGCTTTGGGGTCCTGGGGCGGGGTGGGGGGCTGGGGCCCAGACTCCCTGCCCCTCACCCTGGGGTCCCTCCTCTCCACAGGGCAGCTGTGAGTGTGGACCCCTTCTATGAGATGCTGGCAGCCAGGAAGAAGCGGATTTCTGTCAAGAAGAAGCAGGAGCAGCCCTGACCCCCTGCCCCCAACTCCATTATTTATTACTGAGCCGCCCCGCCCACGAGGCCGGACCCGGGACCTGGGGCTGCGGATCCTGGTTCCCCCTTTGGAAAATTCACCACCTCTAGCTCCTCTCTTATTTGTAATTAACACGCTGTTGGTAATCTTATTAATTATTGAACCGCTCCTGGTCTGTGGACCCTCTCATTTCTTGGGTTGACGCAGCTGAGGTACTTGGCGGAGCCAGCCAGTCCGCCCCATCTGTGACTGACCATGGCCGTGACCAGGGCCAGGGGTGCCGCTCTGGGGGGAAGGTTGCTGTCCAATTGGGTAGCCCCCTGGGGGCCTCTGGGATGGCTCAGTTCTGGTTGTACCCCAAGCCCGGAGTAAAGGGGGACAGTTAACGTGGCGGGAGTTGGTGTTGCGTGGACCCGCCCTGCAACGCGGGTAATCTGGGTGAGGCGGGTATTCTGGGTGAGGTCCAGATCCACCCTGGGTGTCACCCCCACCTCCGCCCTCCTCAGTCTGGCTTGTGGTTTGAGGGGTGGCCAGTAATGCCTGACGAGCCTGTGAGCTAGTGCTTCGGGGGGGAAACCAGAGAGCTGGGAGGGCCACGAGGGGGCCTGCTCTGGGGGGCGGCGGGAAGGGCAGACTGGAGGAAAGAGGAAGAATGCCCCCCCCGTGGGTGTTGAGTGCCACGGGAGGGACGAACTTGGTCTCCCTGGGGCTAGTGAAGAGGTGGCTGGAGTCGCAGGTGGGCAAGACCGGTGGGCGAGACCCGTGGGTGGCCCAGCTTCTCAGCCCCGGAAGGAGCACTCGGAGCTTGCGTTTCTGTCGCATCTCCTTTCCTGGGAAGCCACCAGCCTCCGAAGTGTAAGGACCGCTTCCTTTGGGGTTTGGGGTGCTCCTGAGCCCCAGGTCTGAGTCCGTCCCCCTTTGTTCTCCAGCTTGGCACATGTGTGGTATCCCCACAGAGCAAAGACACATGGATCCCGAGAGGGGTGGTTGGCAGGTTGGGACACCCCACGTCATTCTACGCGGAGATCTAGCTGGGGTGACTTTAGTACAAAGAAACCACGACCCCAGGGGGGCTGGGACCAAGACCCGGCTGGAAGGGAAACTTGTCGCCAGGGGGCGTGCCCGAGAGCAGTTTCCCACACGCAGTGCTCCCGCTAGGCTGGGGGGCAGCACCCCGAACCTTGGGCCTGGGTCCCAGCCCTGCCTTTGGCCACAGGCATCCGCAGACAGGAAGGGACCCTGCGTGCAATGACACTGCCACCCAAGCAGGTGGCGCACCCTTCCCTCGGACTACGATTCCCGGCAAGCCTTGCTGCGCTCGCCCCCTCCGCGGCAGGAGAGCCAGTCTCGAAGTCTCCTGGGAGTTGTAGATTTTCCCGAGACAACGCCGTCAGATTAGCCTGGGCCCCAGCCCTTACGCAGGTTGGGAAAAGAGCCCTTGACCGCTTCAGCCCCAGCGGCTGAAGGGAAATAGAGTCCCCGACTCCTCTCAGAGGTCCAACGGGAATAGAACCATCAACCCCAGGTCGTGGGAAACGAGGTCCGTGGGAAAATGAAGCATCCCGCCTTTCTCCCACCCTGTCTCGCTCCCCTCCATGCAATGAACCCAGAGGCGCTGAGGGCCTGCCCTCTCCCGAGTGGGCCTTGGAAGAGCATCCCAGGCAAAGGGAACGGCACATGCGCGTGCGGAGGCCAGGCAAGTCCGGGCGACCCAGAGTGGCTTTTGGCCAGGCCCCGACAGCCATGCTAGGACTTGGGATATATTCTCCGCCAGTGGGAAGCCGTCCCAGGGCGTGGAGTAGGGGAACGATGTATTCCCGCTGAGGTTGTAGGAGGGGCCTCTGGCTGCTGCAGAACAATCTGGAGATGAGCTGGGCCGATAGCGGGGAGGTGAGTCAGGAGGCTGCAGAGTGGGGACAGACGGTTCCACGTGAGCCAGTGGGACTTGCCGAGGGCTCAGATTCTGGCCTGAGCAACCGGTGAATGGCAGTGCCATTCCCTGAGCGTCAAAGAGGGGATGTTTGCGGGACAGGGAGGGAGAACTCAAATGGTTCTATGTTGGGCAACTTAAGCTGGACGCCTGTGGAACATTCAAGCCAGACTCCAGTCACCTCAAAATTGTCCTTCAGTTCCTCCCCCTCCCCCATCCATTTTCTCAAGGACCGTGATTCTGGCTTCTAACTCCCTCCTCTCCCGGGCCCCCTAACGCCCAGTGGTACAGGTTGGTCGTGTCCCTCCAAAACTCCCGTGGGGAAGCCCTACCCCCAGGACCTGGGGACGTGACTTTATTTGAAAACAGGATCATTGCAGATAAAACCAGTTAGGACGAGGCCATTAATGTGGGCCCTGATCCAAGGCGACTGGTGTCCTTCCACAAAGGGACATTTTTGCCAGGGAACCCCAACAATCGCCAGCAAACCCTCGGAAGCTGGGAGAGAAGCAGGGAACAGACTCTCCCCTCGCAGCCCTCAGAAGCAACCAACCCTGCAGACACCTTGACCTTCAACTTCCAGCCTCCAGAACAGTGAGCTGACGTCTGTGGTTTAAGCCACCCAATTTGCTGTACGTTGCTAGGGCAGCCCTGCTGAACTAGTATAGCCCTCCCTTCCTCCCTAAGATCAGGAGTCTGTGGCCTCACCCCTCTGTCTGGCTTAGTTCCTTCCACACAGCACCCACCCTGGGCAGGCGTGTCCCGAGGTCAGTCCGAGCACCACCAGGTCTCCTAGCAGTGGCAGTAACGGGAAGAGGCTACCACCTAATCCTCTCCCTCCCCTTCCCCATCCCCCACAACTTCCAGGTGACCCTAATGCCCCCATCCCCTTAAGCCAGGGATCCACAGCATCCCTGCTGGGGCCAGTCTTCTGGCCCCTTCCCTCCTCTCTCATCCAAACTGCATCCCGCAGATATGCAAGTGGATCTGGTCCCAAGGCGATGGGGGACAGGCTGAAGCCAAGAATCAGAGACGCAAAGAGGTGCGGGGGGTGGGGGAGGAGACAGATGGAGGCAGAATCAGTCAAGAGTCAAGAGAAACCGAGAAAAAGACATCAAGACAAAAACACAAGGCAGAAGAACCTAATAGACACAGGAAGGCGACAGGAAGACAGACAAGGGGGAAAAGTACAGATGGAGAAACTCAGAGAAATAGAAACAGAATTAGACAGGAAGGAGGCTGAGCAACAAGGCACGAATGGAGAGATGTGGAAACAGCAAGACAGGTGGGGGCCGGGACTGGGCACGGGAGACAGGGGGCTCACGAGGACAATATCAAAGAAATGCCCACAGAGAGATTCGGTTAGGGGGAAGGCTAGAGGTGAGAACGTCAGGGAGGTGGGTGGTCACGTGGAGAAGCAGGTGAACTGAGGCAGAGCCACCAGGGGCAGAGAGATAAATCCTGGTCTTCGAGGGACAGGCGGCGCTGTTCTGAGAAGCCAGGTGAGATGTGGTCATCCGGTGTGCGTGCCGGTCACTTCTGGGCACGCCCCCTCACCAGCCCTGGCCCTGGCCCAGCCTCTGGCCACCTCCACAGGCCACCTGGTGGAAACACAGCTCTGACCATAACCTGCCACGTTCCCCGACCCTCGCCGGCTCCTCGTCACGTCTTGAACTGCAAGTTGAGGCTGCAGCCGAGGTCGGTGATGCCAACAGCAGACAGGAGCTGGATTCTGGGGGAAGCCAGGGTCTCTATGCCTTTTTGAGCCTTGATGTCCCTGTCTGTCAAACGGGGCGGTGAGGACAGCGGCCTCTCCCGGGCGGCACCCACCCCCTGCAGCCACCCCTTTTCACTCCCTGAAACACACACAGGCCCGTGTTCCTCCAAAAAGTTATTTTTGTCTTTTTTAAATAATGTGAAAATGCCACGCGAAGGTTTGAACCAGAGGCCCCCCCAGGGGCCAGGGCGGGGGAGGGGAGATGCGAGATGGGGGGTCCGGGTCCCCAAAGCCTGCAGCCCTGTCCGGGGCCGGGAGTGGGTAAGGAGGGGCCTCCGCTGTGCCGAGGGGCTCCAGGCCCGAAACAGTTCAGTTCAGTTCCAAGAGAGGTGGCTCTCCGGGGAGGGGCGAGGGGCTTCCTGCCTCATTTGGCACCGAGGGGGTCGGGGGCATCAGGGGAGCCGTCAGGGAGGCTGGGGGGTGGGGGGCCAGGGCCTCCCGTTTGGCACATGGTGGGGGAAGGGGAGGGCCCAGCCTCATGGGCCTCCCCAGAGGCGGCGTCTGTGGTGGTGGCAGTGGCTCCGTCATCCACAGAGGATTCTACTCTCAACCCCTCTTCTGAGAGTGCGGGGGGCTCAGGTCTTCGGGAGGTCAGTTCTCCACGGGGCCTGATGACAGAGGAAGTGCACAGAGAAATGGAATTACTGAGCAGATAGATTCATGGCCTCTGGCTCGCTCCGAGTGAAAGCAAAGGCCTCACTGTGGCCCACGAGGCCCCAACCAGTCTGCTGAGCCCCTTTTCCATCCTCACCTACCCCTTCCCCTTCATTCATGTCTTCTCCAGCCACTCTGGCCTCAACGTTCCTTCCAGGCCCCAACCACAGCCCTACCCCAGGGCCTTTGCACATGTGGTTCCCAGTACGTAGAAACCCATTTCCTCAGTCCTTCCCTTGTAACTCGGGCCTGGGGGGGAACCCCCGCTCCTCGGAGGCCTTCCTCGGCCATTTACGGTCGGGGGGGGGTGCCCCCTCGCTCCGCCCTCCACCAGTCACCCTATCTCACTGCACTGTGGTTGGCTTTCTTCGCATTCCTCCTCGCTCATCGTCGAAGAGCTCCCCGTCTGCTTGTCCCTCTAGGACATAAGCTTGGGGAGGACAGGTCTGTGTCCGGTCATTGTTGCATCCCCGGCGGCCAGCACAGGGCCTGCCGCAAAACGCCCTCCCACCGGACTTTCCCGTGACCCCTCCTCTCTCAGTGGAAGGAAGCCCCCCTCCCCTCCCCCCATTCCACAGGTCCAGAAAACCAAGGTCTGTGGGGCGGTGCATTTCGCCTCATTCTCCACCCCATACGAAGTCAGTACCCTCGCTCCTTGTCCCCAAGCCTCGGTTTCCTTCTCTTTAAATAGGAAGCATGACTCTCGAGTCCTTTTCAAAGGTGTGGGGAGACTGGGATACGTGGGGTCACTCAGTACCCAGGGAACATCTGTTCAGTGGGCGGAGCCACACCGAGCACAGGGGTCTGAGGAGGAGGGGAGCCCCGTGGTCCTATATAACAGACAGGCTCCCCCACTTCTCAGCCCAGCTGCCAGGGGACTAGCTGCTGACGGAATAAAAAGGACTTGGGGTTTAAACGTTCAGGCCCTCCCTCTCTCCTCCTGGTGATTAAAGGTGAAGTCATTTTCTCTGCTGGCCCTGCTGGCCTCGGCCATGACTCACCACTTGGCCGGTGTCCCCACGCTCTGGAACCCACCGCACCCTGTCCTGCTGGAGGCCTCAGAGAAGGCCTCTGGCAGGACATGGCATCTGGGGTGACACTTGAGGACAAAGCCAAGTGAAGAGTCAGCCCTCAGTCCCGTCCCTCCTGTCCTCGACTTGAAGTGTGCTCCTTCTCCCTCCTGGACCTTGGCCCTGGCATCCCTCCCAGCCTCCAGCTGGCCTCGAGCGGGTCCTCTGCCACCCATTGCCTGTCACAGCCTGTCACAGCCCTCGCATGACTCCCTAATGCCCCTAGGACAAAGTCGCCACCCCTCAACCCACTCTTGGCCCGACGAGGCCGGCCCTGCCCCCTCTCGCTCCCTCTAAGTAACCCCCAGACACACTGCATTCCTTCTGCTCCTTAACTGGCCAAGCTCTCTCCTGCCTTGGGCCCTTTGTGCAAGCTGTTCAGTCCGCGAGCTCACTATCCCCTTCCCCTTCACCTAGTTAAGGACAACCAACCCTCGAGTCCCTGATTAAACGCCACTTCGTGCAGGGAGACAAAGCCCTTTCTTGTCCTCTGCTTTCTCAGCAACTGCTGCAGGACGCCGGGGACAATGGCGGGGCGGGGCTCACTGAGTTCGCTCAATAAACATGGACTTAAGTGTGGTAACGGCTACCAGACCACCGCTGTGTGGCGGGGCGCCATGCTCTGTGCCCGGGGAGGATTAAGCCATGCGACCCCCCCTCAACGATCTCGTGAATTCGATCCCGTTCTCCCCACTCTGTAAACGAGGAAACTGAGGCACAGAGAGGGAGAGTGGCTCAGCCGAGAAGCGGCAGGGCCAGCGCGTGGACTCGGGCGCGGTTTGGAAAAGCGGGAATGGAACCCTTCCCTGAAAGGGTCCAGTTGCACCTCCTACCTTCTCAGCTCTGTCCTCCGGGGACACACGCACCTACCGACCTGCCCCGCTCAGCGCAAGCCCCGCCTTCGGGCTGTTCTCCGGAGCGACAGCAGGAGGCAGCAGAGGACCCTGGCCTGCGCGCTCGCTAGCCCCAGCCCTGCGGGTGAGACGTGGCCGTGCCCTCCTCCTCTCTGTGAGAATGGCCTTCACTTCGGGACAGCCAGAAACGAAGGGGGACGTGCCCCCTCCCCAGGTGGAGGTGAGGGTTAGCGATACGGGGTACGTGAGACACCACAGAAAAGGAACTCGACGGACACTGACCGCTGGGGAGGGCGCGGACTCAGAGGGTTTGCAGCCTGGCTCCTCATTCCTCTCTGCGCCTCAGTTTTCTCTTTGGTAAAATGGGGATGAGACTAGAATCCACTCCACGGGATCACAGGAGGATTAAATGGGTTAAAATGCAGCAAGCCATGGCAGGGGCTCTGTGAGTTGTTATTATTATTAGCAGAGCTGCCATTCCTGGCCAGATTCTCTTGGCTCCAGCTCATACAGACCACCCAGCTCTGAGCACGCCGGTCTCCTCTCTCTCCTTGTCTGCCTCTGATCGACATGCGCCCCAGAACACAGGATGGGGTCAGGATCCCGCAAGTGCCAGGCGGGAGCATGACCGAGAGGGGGCAAAGATGGGCGAGACTCCGAGGAGATCCTTAAAGAAGGGGAAACTGAGGATCACAGAGGGGCCTGCATGCACGAGTGCATCTGATGGACACCGCCTGCGTGGTATGAGCTGGTTCCACAGTTGGGTGGGGTCTCGGTGATGAGCAGAGAATGTTGACAGGGGAGGGAAGAGACCGAGCAGGGGGAGGCAGGGAAATTCGGAGTTAGGAACAAGAATGTGGGGAGAGATAGATGGGGACAGAGTGGTGGATGAACAGAGTCTGAAGCACTACCTGCGGGCCGGGCGTCGGGGGCCCGGGTGGGGGGGCCCGGGGTCTCCAGCGCAGGCGAGACGGAGAAGCGGGAGAAGCACAGGGGGGGGCCTTGTGGGGGCAGGAGGGGGAAATCCTCCGCCCACTCGAAACTGCCTCCTAGAGGAGAGAGGGGTAAGGGAGGAGAGGACGCTGTCAGACCCTCAGACCCTTCTGGAGCTCCACCCCAACTTCGGCCCCGCCCTCATACCCCGCCTCCTCCACAGGCTCCGCCCACCCCCTAACTCCGCCCCGCCCGCCCCTCACCAAAGCCGCTGTCGTTGCTGGGAAACCCATCTCCGGGGGTGACGGGGTGGGGAGGCGTCGGGGGCGCTGGGGGCGTTGACGTGTCCGTGTCCCCCTCGGGGGGGCCCTGGACGCTCAGCTCGTTGGTTGGCGTCTCCTGAGAAGGCAGATTAAGGGTGACGAGAGGGGGCGAACCGTCACAAGCCATCCACTGCATCCCAGCAAGCAACAAACCCCGCTAACGATTCTTGGGCTTCAGGCATCCCAATTCACTACTGCGCGCTCTGGAAATAGCTGGAGCCCCTAATCTCGCTGATCTCCTTGGAAGCCTCAG
The DNA here is from genome assembly GCA_028627145.1 of Eidolon dupreanum. Taxonomy (NCBI): domain Eukaryota; kingdom Metazoa; phylum Chordata; class Mammalia; order Chiroptera; family Pteropodidae; genus Eidolon; species Eidolon dupreanum. The sequence goes on along the minus strand of CM053508.1, from coordinate 89,920,948 downwards.
GTCAGCCTTAACCCCACCCCACCGAGGCTCCTCCCCCGACTGCGGAGCCTCGCCCACAGCTGAGCAGCCCACCGCAGGAATTCTTCGCTTGCTCCTAAACCAGAAGCCAACGCTGTCTCTGTAAATCTTGTCCGTCCTACCTACCTCCTGCCATACCTACCTCCAAGATATCGATCGCAGGAGCTCAAATTCGGGCCCCAGAATTAACTGCTGCTACGGTCCTCCAAACCGCCACCCCATCCTGAGCACCTTCCAACCCTTCCCTGAGTCCCTAAGCCCAGCCCTCCGGCCCATCGTTTTGTTTCAGTGGCCCAGGCCTCAGCTCATGAACCTGTTCTCACTCAGGACCTCGGCCCGGTTCGCCCCGCCTCAGGTTCATCCAGAGGTGGCCCCAGTCCACAAGCACCACCCTGCCCTCCCTTTTTCTCTTCCCAGCGCTAGTCCTACAATCCTCAACTCATCTCCCTGGGCCCCGCCGCAATTCATTGGCTCAGCCCATCCTGAAACCACTGCAAACCATTTTAACACTACAAGCCGTACCTCTTGAGCCCTACCTGCAGCCTCTCTACGGCCCGCCCTAATAGGGAAGATCCGCTCCATCCCGAGCCAGCCCCTTAGCCTTGAAACACCGCTAGAGCACTGGTGTACAAACCCAGCCCTAACTTCATTAGGCTCCGCCCCCACCAGCCAGGCCACGCCCCCACCCTCTCGACACTTGCTCCACAGCCTCCTCTGGTTCTCTCTTGACTATCAGGTGTCCTCCCTTTCAGATCCATTGTCAAGTTCCTGGCCTCTGCCGCGCCCTCCAGCATCCTCCCTCATCACGGCCTCGCCCCACCCTCGCCGCAGGACCCGCCTCCTGGCCCCGCCCCATCCCCGGCCCCGCCCTCACACTGAAGGCCTCACCGCGCCCTCCAATCCCGCCCCATCCCCCTGGCCCCGCCCCCGTCCTGGGCGGGTCTTCCTCCAGGCCCCGCCCCTGCATCCCCGCCCCCCACGGCCGCGCACCTGGTCGAAGAGGTAGACGGTCACGTCCCCGTGGAAGGAGACCATCTTGCGTTTCCTCTCCAGCTCGCTGTCCTCGGGCTCGTCGGCCCCGCGCGGAGACTTGAGCAGCCCCCGCAACGGGCGGGCCGTGTCCGCGTCGGCGCTGCTCACCACGACGGGCACTGGGGCTGCCCGCGCCCTCCCGGGGCCCCGGCGCCCCGCCGCCGCGCCCGCCGCCTCCTCGTCCTCCTCGTCCTCGTCCTCGTCCTCCCCGTCCTCCTCCGGCGGCCCCGGCGCCCCCGCCCCGCCGGCCTCCCCGCCAGCCGCCCCGGCGTCCGCGCCCTCCCACGGGGGCCGCCGCGGGCCCGGCCCCGGGAACGGCGTGAGCGTGAGCGGCGGCAGCGCCAGCGAGAGCCGCGAAAGCTTGGCTGCGAAGGGAGAGACCCGGTGAACCGTTCCTGGGGAAACTGAAGCACGCCCTCCCACAGAGCTGTGTTCTTAGGTCATCTCAGGCTGCCACCTGGACCTCAGTTTCCCCGCTTGGGCATCCTTTCTCCACGCAGAGATCCAGTGGGAGAGAACTCTCCCTGACTCCAGGGCTTAACCCTCTTCATGGCTCCCCAGCGCCCACCTCTCCCCGCCAAGCCCACCGCGGAGAGCCCTCGCTCCCTGACCTTCCCGGGCTCTGTCCCCACCTCCTTCTGGCTCGACTTCCATCCAGCCACACGGACCACCTCGCCCTCCTCCCACCTCTGAGCCGTTGCATAGGCTGTTTGCTCTTTTCCTAACTCGGGTCCTATTCGTCCTCTAGTTCTGTCTGGGCCTTCAGAGATCTCCCAGGAAGTCATGAGGCCAGGTGACCTGCCCTGCACCGCACAGCACCAAGGGCCTCTCCTCCTGAGCAGATTATCTCAGTATATAACTACATTTCTGTGGTGATGTGACAAATGTTTGCCTTGCCACAGGACAGACACGGAGTCCCTGTGGTCCTGGCTGCAGCCCCAAACCCCAAGCACCTGGAATTAATCAATATTTGTGGGATGAATGACTGAATGAATGAATGAATGAATGTTCCCTGCTATGTAGTGGTGACCAAGGCATGTTTCCTCTCTGGCCCTCTATCACCAGACAAAATCAGAGTATCTAACCACTTTCCCTGTCCTCAGACCCCCTGCCATCAGCTTGCTGGGAGGGAAGGACTTCAGGGCCCTGGAAGACAGGTGGCTTCAAACTCCAAGGATCCACTCGCTCGCCCTGTGTCGCTAGGCAAGCAGATCCGCCTCCTGAGTCTGTTTCCTCACTGGTAAACGGACAGGGGTGGGTCACTCATTCCTCCTTTAGTGTGGGGGCTGACAGGCGGGATGACAGGAGGATGGGGCGGGACAGGGAGGATGATGGGTGTGGACCAAGTCACTCTCCTCCCCTCATTCACTCCATACCAGCTTCACTGATCAGGCCAAGTTAGTGCCCATCTCAGGGGGACCTTATGTCCACCTGGCTCACTTCATGTCTGCTCAAAAGTCACCTCCATACTGAGGCCTTCCCTGACCACCCATCTCGGGGTGATGGGGTGGAGTGGGGGCTGTAATAGAGGGAGCTATCAGAGACTGTGGGTACCCAGAGGAAGAACCGGATGACAGCCTTTAGAAATCAGGAAGACTTCCTAGGACAGGAGAAACTCGCGTGGGGTCTTGAAGGGTGAGCGAGAGTTCACTGGTTAAAAAAAAAAAAACACCAGGCTATTCCCGGCCTCTTCTCACCCAACACAAGCAAGCCCCCCACTGTGCCCCAGGACCTCGGAAGCATGTTAGCTGCTCCTCCAGATACTGTCACACTGCCTGAGGTCTTTCTTGATTCACACACCCCCCCCCATAGCCTCAAGGAAGCGGTGGCGTTTGACACCTGGGGCTTCGGGGAAGGAAAGTTCCCTGCTCAGCACCCCCTTCCTGACTTTTCCGTCCAGAGCCACAGGCCCCTCTGACAGAGGGAGACGTAACCGTCCCTCAGTGTGGCTGTCTGTCTGCCGGTATAAAACAGGACCTGGTCACTTGTAACTTTTATACCAGGTGACTCCATGGACTCGCAGTGCCCACACCTACACCTAAGTAGGGCACCTTTTCTTAAATCACCCTCATCCTGTGACAAAACACTTCCTGTGTTCCGACCCAAACTCAGTTTCCAGAAAAGGCATTCCTACAGCTTCCAGGTCACCGATACCGGATGGACCCGGGGAACAGGGCCCTGCACGCTCCATAAATGCCTCAGCTCGTTGGGAAGTCGAAACCAAAGGTCACATGCTGGCAGCCCAGGACACAGAGTAGCTTCTGTTTGAATTGATTTCGATCTTTAAAACACCCAGAACTCTAATGAGAAAAAGTAGTGGGTTCAGCAACCCCGGGGGGATGGGGGGATTCCTGAATGGAGCTGCGAAGTGGCTGCCTTTCCTCCCTGCCTCTCTCAGCCTCTTTCATTCGTTCCTCAATACTGTCTGGCCCCTGTGGGAATCTGAGTTTGAGACCCCGGTCTATGTGAATGGCAATAATAAAAGCAGGTGCTTACAAGTGCCGGCACTGGGCTGAAGGCTGAGAAGTCCTACCTCATTTAACCCTCACGACGACCCTATCGTGTAGGGGCTATCCTTGTCATCTGTTTTTTAGCAGATGAGGAAACCAGGGCCCAGAGAAGGGAGGTCATTTGTCCAAGGTCACAGAGCTAGGGAGGGGCAGAGCCAGGATTTGAGCCCAGGCAGTGCGGCTCCAGCATCTGCACCTGTCACGGCCAGCCTGACCTCTCTGCCACCCAGGAGCCCGAGAGTCTCGGCTGTGCCCCCCCGGGCCCCCGACCTGGCTCCCGTCCTCCCAGCAGCCCCCTCACCTTTGATCTGCTCGCTGTTCCCCTGAGGGGGTCCCAAGTCCAAGAACAGCCGTGGCATCTCGGGGCCCTTCCTCTCGGGCTTGGGGGGGTCCCCGTCTGCGCTGGGTGCCATGTCTCCGCCGGCCCTGCTGTCTGGGCCCCCGGGCTCTCCCTCGGGCGCTGCCTCCGGCCTGGCCCTCTGGGGCAGCGGCTCCGGCATCCTCAGCTGTGCTTCGGGCGGCAGAGGTGGAGGCGGCTGCGGCCTCGTGCTGTCTACCCATCCGGCCTTTGCGTCCACGCCGCTTCCGGGGCCGCCGCCGAGGGCCGTCCCCATGCCCACCGGGGCTCGGCCCCCACTCCCGAGGTCCAGCCTCCCAGCCCCGGGGGCTCTCGATGCCCCCCCAGCCTCGGGGGCTCTCCTCTCGCTCCCCGGTTCCTGTCCCCCGCTCCTGGGAGCTTGGCCAGTGGGGCCAGGGGCTGTCTGGCCGCTGTTCTGGGGCAAGCCCGCCACGCTGGGCGTGGGGGCTCTCTCCAGTGAGGTCTCTGGGGCTGGACCCCCACTCCCGCGCATCTTCCCCCACGGCCCTGGGGCTCTCCAAGGTCCAGTCTCTGGCAGCCTCTCCGTGTTCCTGGGGAGTCTCAGGCCCCCATTCTCTGACACCATCTCCTCCATCTTTGGGGGTGTCAGTCCCCCATTCACCAGCACTGTCTCTTCCCTCTCTGGGGACCTCAGCTCCCCATTCTCCAGCACTGTCTCCTTCATCCTTGGGGGTGTCAGCTCCCCATTCTCCAGCGCTTCCTCGTCTCTCTCCGGGGACCCCAGGTCCCCATTCTCCGCCACCTTCTCTTCGACGCCCGGGGCTCTCCGCTCCCCGTTCTCCAGCACTGTCGCCCCGTTCACGGGGAGGCTGCTCAGGTCCTCGTTCAGGCCTGGGGCTCTCCTCCCGCTGCCCAGGACTGTGGGGTCGCTGCTCCGGCCCGGGGCTTTCTCTCTGTTCCCGGGGCCTCCCGCGGCCTTCCTGGGCCCCGTCTCTTGGGGGGTTGCTGCCTTCCCCCCAAGGAGGTTCCTTGTCACGTCCTCCCGCAGGGACATCAGCAGCTGCTCGGTGCTCACTTGAACTACGAAGGTTGGCTTCTCCCGGGTCCCCGAAAGGAGGAGGGGACCCGGGTCTGGGGGCGGCCGGGGCGCTCCCGGGTCGGGGGGCTCGGGGGGAGCCCGTGGTCGAGGGACCCCTTCCTCCTCGGCCGCCCCCCCACCTGGGAAGGCTCCCTCGGGGGAAAAAGGGGTCTCGGTCTCGTAGCCGCTGTCCCCTGGCTTGGGGCCCGGAGACGACAGGCCTGAGCCTGGACTGGCCACGGCCGAAGGGGGGTCGGGGGATGCGGCGGGGTCCGCGGGGGCCCGGGGAGGTGGCGGCGGGGGGGGGGGAGCGGGAGGTGGCCCCCGCCCGGGGTACTGGGGCGCCGCCGCCCCCATGAGGGGGTCCAGAAACTCGGGGGGGGCCGAAGAGGGGGGGGCCAGGGGCAGATCGGCCAGGGAGCCCCGCTCTGCCCGAAGGGATGAGTCGTCCTCTGGGGGATGGGGGCAACCAAGAGCGGGGTGGCCCCCCCAGCCAGCAACGGCATCGCCCCGTTCTAGGGGCAGGCAGGAGCAGGCCCCTTCGCGGCTGCAGAGGGGACAGGGCAGGGGGCCCCGGCGGCTGGGGCCGCCCCCAAGGCTGCTGCTGTCCTCCCCCGGGGAGCTGCCCTCCTCCTCCTCCTCTTCCTCTTCGGCCCACGGGGCAGCCCCCCGCTCCCCCAGCACCTCGGCAGGGTCTCCTGCTAGGGTCTCCCCGGCCCCCCGGCCCTCGGGGTCCCAGCCGCTCAGGAAGCTGCCTGACGCTGAGGACGGGGCGGGGAAGGGCCGGGGAGCAGGGAAGAGGGGGGAGGCCCAGGTCTCGGACACCAGCTGGGGGACCTCGGAAGGGGCCTGGGCGGCCTGGGGGGCAGGCACTCCTGGGTCCAGGGGGTCCCAGTCGTTGGGGAAGAGGGGTTCGGGCGGGGAGCCGTGCTCCTCCAGGCGGATGTAGTACTCGCTGCTCACCGAGGGGCTGCGGGCGCTGATGACCGGCAGCACGCTGGGCGTGGACAGCGCCTCGTAGAAAGGGTTCGAGGGGTTGGTGTGGGGCGCGGGGGGCGCCGATGCCGGCTGCCAGGGGGGTGCCCCCCCACCCCGGCCGCCCCCCCGCCGCGCCTTCTCCCACAGGCACTCAAGGTTGAGGCCACGGCTGCTTTCGGTGACCGTGAGCACATCATCAGGGTCAGCTCCAGGGAAGCCATCCAAGAGGGGGAACGGTGAGGAAAGGGTCCCCGGGCGGGGTGCGCTGTGGGTCGGGGGCCAGGGCCAGGGGAAGGGGCCGTCTCGGGGAGGGGGTGGTGGGGGCGGGGGCCGCGGGGGCCGCTCAGAGAGCAGGTAGGTGAGCTGTAGTTGGAGATCAGAGGCTGAGGGGCGCTGGGCAGGTGGCCGCCAACAGGACAGCAGGATGTCATACCTGCGGGGGGTGCGGGGTGGGGGGAGATGGTTAAAGCGGCCTTCCTCTTTCAGCTGTGAGTTCTAGAGTCAGAGATAAGCGAGTAGCGGGGGTCACCTAGGGCTGCAGAAACTCAGGTGCAAACACCAGCTCTAACACTCGATGTTTGTTTCTCCTCTCCAAGCAGCAGATGCTGCCGGAAGGGGTAGGGACATGCCTGCTCCACCTAGAGGTGACAGCGAGTAGAGTAGTGCGATTGTGGGTGGCGTGGGAAAGGAGGCAGAGGATTCTGGGACCATCCTGGGGTGGGAGGCGGAAGGTCAGCGGTCAGGTGGGTCCTGCCCTCACCAGTAGTCTGCGTAGGGCAGCTTGAGCCTGGGCCGGGCCAGCTTGACATGCTGCTGGCGGACGACGAAGGCTAGGACCTCCTCATCTGACAGGTGGCGGTAGGGCTGTGCCCCGAACTCAAACAGCTCCCACAGGGTCACTCCCAGGGACCTGCGGGGAGCAGAGGGCAAAGAAAGGTCAGAACCCCACCCCGACCCACCTGGGGGCCTCCCCTTCCAGCCTCAGTTTACTCATCCATGGAACCGGGCGACATCTGCAACCCTTCCACCTGCCTTGCCCTCCTCACCCTGCACAGCTCCACCCCACGACCCAGGCCCCTCACCAGATATTGCTCTCCCGGCTCTGGTCCACCACCATGAAGGTCCCGTGCAGCTCCCCAAGGAGCTCAGGCGCTGCCCAGCGCAGCGGGATCCACAGGCGCTCAGGAGTCAGGTAGTAGTCCTCCTGGGGGGCGGGCCAGCCGGGGTCAGGCGGGTCAGGTCACCCCCCACCGCCCCCGCCCAGTCTCGAGGGACAGCAGCCCCCACCTTGTAGTTGCTGTGAGCCAGCCCGTAGTCTCCGATGCGCACGGTGAGGTCGGAGGTCAGCAGACAGTTGCGCAGGGCCAGGTCGCTGGGTGCCGGCAAGGTGGGCCAGGTGAGAAAGAGGCAGCCTGGAGCAGCTCTTCCCCGGCAAGGCTCCGCCCACGTTCCAGACCCCCGCCCCTCCCACTTTCAGGACTCCGCCCCTTTCCACTTTCCAGACTCCGCCCCTCCCCACTTTTCCTAGCTCCTCTCAAACTCTGATTCCTCCACCTCCCCAAGCGGCCTCCTTTCCTGACTCTTCCCTCTCCTCTTGAATCCTCCCCTCTCCTGACACCTCCTCTCCTCTGTTTCCCGCCTCCCCTCTTGCCTCCTCCCTCCTCCAAACTCCTCCCTCTGCAGTCCCGACCCCTCCGCTTCCCAGATCCTACGGGGTTTCCTCTCCTCTCTTTCGTGTCTGCCATTTCCACCTCTCCCCACCCCCGCCCCGCTCCTGGAGCCCCTCCCCAATGGCCTCGCTTCCCACCCCCATAGCCTCGCCTCCTTCCGTTAAGTGGTCCCACCCCACGCATCCCTCCCCGCGGCTCCCCGGCTGCCACCTGTGCACGTAGTTGTGGGAGTGGAGATGCGCCAGACCACGAGCGATCTCCAGACCCATCCTCTGCAGTGTCCGCAGGTCTCGAGGGGGCAGCTCAGGGGACAGGCCCTCGGGGGGCCGCTGGGCCCGGAGGTAACGCTTCAGGTCCCCCTGGGAAGGAGGGCAGGGAGGAGTCAGCACACCCCCCCAGGCATCCGCACATCCAGCCAATCCAAGGCAAGGACAGGGGCATCTTCTGCACTCAGTAGGCGGCCACTCTGGGCCTCAGTTTCCCCTGCTGCTTAGCTCGGGGGGGCGTTAATAACAGAACCTTCAGTGCACACCACTTGTAGAATGAGCACTCACCTACAGTAAGTGCTCAAAAACTTAGTGCTTGTCACACAGGCATCGTCGCGATGATGACGACCTTATTGCCAGACATCCCCCCGCCCCCGCCCATCCAGCTCCCCAATCTCACCAGCTGACAGAACTCCATAATCAGCAGAAAAGGCAGCGTCTCCACACAGACGCCCAGGCACTGGAGGACGTTGGGGTGCTGCAGGCTCCTGGGGTGGGAGAGGGGCTTGGGTCAGAAAACAGCCCTTTCCAACCCACCCCAGCCCCATCACACACACACACACACACACACACACACACACACACACAAACACGCACACTCACTCACTCACTCACTCACACTCTTGCCTTACGCATCAGCTCAGGACCACCTCGCTGTCCCCCACTTCCATGGCCAGACCCCCCCAGATGCCTCCTTGCCCTTCCGTCTCCCTGTCCCCTGATTCTCCCCCATCCCCTCCTCTCTCCACAACCCCAACTCAACCTTCTCCTCACATGCCGGCCTCTCCTCCTAGCCTCCTCCCAGCCTCCCTGCCTCCAGCCTCTCCCTTTCAGTGTGGCCCCGACTTGCTCACAGCCCTCCATGGCCCCCCGGGGTTCCCAGAACACAGCCTGGCTCGTGCCTTAGTTTTTGCTGCCCCTCCGCCTGCTCCACCACCTCCCACCCCAGTGTGTGTCCCCCCAAACATGCGTACACTGCAGGCCTTGGCTCTCATGGTTCTCTGTGGGTTACACCCTCCCCTCGCCACCTCCTCATCCCTCGGGCCTCAGCTTCAGTATCATTTCTCCAAGAAATGTCACTGTCCCCCCAAAGCGGGGTGTCCCTGTTTTCACTAGGCAGTGAGCCTCACTGGGACAAGGATTTGGAGCTTTCTGTTCCCATAGCTGTGTCCCCAGTCACTCAGACCAGTAGATGTTCAATAAAAATGTGGAGAAAGAAGGATTTTACCGTGCTACAAGGCCTAGAGGTCTGTGGGAAGATTAAAACATTCGGGGCTTCTGCCCAGAGCCTGGCTCAGGGTAGATGTTCAGTAAGTTATGTCCCCTCTGGGGCCCAGCAGGAGGCAGGGGCCACTTCTGTGCTGGGGGGCTGGAGCCCAGGTCCCTGGCATCCACTAGCTGCAGTCCAACCTCCTCCACCTAGAAAAATGAGGCCTCCCACACCTGCTCCTACCAAGAACCCGCCATGTGCTGGGCCTTGGAAAATGGCTGGAGCCCCCAGGACCCGAGATCCAGGATGGCAGATGTAGAAGGAAACATGGGTTCACTGCACACCCAGTGTCCTGAGCAGAGGCCAGCCACATCCGTTATCGGACCCTCCCAATGACCCTGTGGCCAGACAGGATGCCGTTTCCCGTTTGGTCCAGAGGGCACAGAGGCTCAGAGAGGCGAAGTGACGTGCCCGGGGCCACACAGCTGGCAACGATCTCAGGCCTCTGGCTCTCCCAGTCTACCGAGGGCCGAGGGCACTCAGCCCGGGTGGGGTCCTGCACGCTTCGGCAGAACTTCCTGTTAAGGTGGGGGTGCTCTACAGCCATGGGGGGGGCCACTGGCAACAGGTGGCCACTGAACACTTGCAATGTGGCGACCGTAGCTGAGGAAATGAGTTTTAATTTGATTTTGTTTTATTTAACATAAACCTAAGTAAGACACTTAGGTTTACTTGGCTCGTGGTTGCCAGCACGGGTCTACGGAGAGACAGGCAAATAGGCAACTAAGCAGATGGGAAAATGACAGACTAGGGTGTGTGTGTGTGTGTGTGTGTGTGTGTGCGTGTGCGTGTGCGTGTGTGTGTGTGTGTGTGTGTAAGGGAAGGCCTCTGACCTGAGACCTGAGGAGGGGAAGGGAGCCCCTCAATCTGAGACCACCCCCCATGATATTCCAGGTAGAGGGAATGGCAAGGATGAGCAAAGGTCCTGAGGCAGGAAAGAGGCTGACACGTGGGCGGGTCAGTGAGGGGGCCAGGCTGGCTGGGGCCAGGGGCCCTGTGGTAGGAAGGGAATGGGGTCCGGCTGTGCAGGGCCTGTGGGCTTTGTCCTTCAGGCGATAGGGAGACGTGGGTGGTGTCAGAGCGAGGACGTTGGTCTGATGTCTGAGCCTCTTGGGGTCAACCCCACTGTTAAACTGTCTGATAAGGGGTCTCTGTAGACACACCCCCTTCCACAGCAGGGAACTTACTACCTCACGAAATGTTTTTCTAGAAGCCCTTAGAGCGAAGGGGAGGACCAAGCAGGGGAGGGACAGGGTCCTGCCTTGCCAGACCTCCCAGTCCAGTGGGGGCAGGGGACAGGGGACAGAGCTCCTCAGCGGCCATTTTGGGTGCCTGCTCCGTGACTCTGTGACTCTGAGTCCACCTTTCCTCACCCCCAAAGCAGGGGCCTGAGCGGGGTACGTAGGGCCCCAGAGAGGCCAATCTTGCTTCCTCTCAGTTATCCGGGCTTTGTGGACTTCCTCTCCAGAGGAAGATACTGAGGTTCAGAGTAGCGGAGACCAGCCTCTAGCTCAGCGCCCCTCGTTTCACATCCCTGGCTCTGTCCCAAGGAGGAGCCCGGGGCTCAGAGAGGGAAAATTCTCTTTCCCAAGTGGCACAGGCTGGAAGAGGAGATGGATCCAGGACTCGAGCCCTCGTCTGACCCCCACACTATAACTCTCCCTGCTCGCGAATGTTACCTTCCTGAGACACACGCCCGGATGTTTGGGCCTCCGGGGCCCAGGTGCACCGTACCTGTATGGCTGTGCTTCGGAGATGAACTTGCGCTGCTCCAGGGCCCCCGCATTGGCTCGGAGCTCCTTCACCACTACCTGGGCTGGGCTGTAGTCAGAGAAAATCTCTCCCAGGATCACCTGGTCAAAGACACCGCAGGCATCAGTACGTGTGTTCCCCACGGCCCCCACCCTTGGGACCACCTCCGCCCCACCGCGGGCTCCCGACTTCTCCCTGCTTTCCGGCCTCTCCCTTCATAGCTCGCCTCCCTCGTCCATGACCAGATGCAGAGTGAGAGACTCACGGGCCCAGAGTCCGATGGACGCAGGGACGGATGAAAGGATGGATAGACGGACGCGTGGAGAGCCGGGTGGCGAGGCGAAGTGATCAATGGAGTGAGAAGGGAGGCGCTGACCGACAGATGTGCGAGGGTGGGGTGGGCGGGGGTGGTGAGAGGTGGACAGAGGTGAGGGTGATGGGTGGGAGGGGGCGGGGGGAGGGGGCAGGAGGGAATGGACACAGAACAGGAGCACAGCGCCGAGTATATGGACTCCCTCCCACCCCCACCTGCACTCACCTTCCCAAACCAGCCACTTCCAATCTCTTGAAGGTAGCTGAGGTGCTGGCGGCTCAGGCCCAGGGGGGTGGTCATGTCTGGGGGGGCAGAAGGGGAAGGCTCCTGAGCCTCTCTCCCGTCCCAAGTGCCATTGACAACACCCAACTGAGTGCGGGCTGGGGTCAAAGCAGACAGCAGTCTCTTTTCAGTGGCTGACCCCACGGCCCAGTGATGAGACCTCAGCCTCCTCATTGGCTGCCCGCGGCTTCCAGCATCCAATCCGTCCTTCCCTTTGGCATCCCGCGATCCTACCCCAAGCCTTTGGCCTGCCACTGGCTGCCTCCGATATTGAGATCTAGGCCACTCTCACCACTGACTGCCCCACAAGAAGCCCCAGATCTGCTTTTGGATGAAGCAGTGGCTTCCACCAAGATGATCTCTGACTCTCTTTAGGGTCAAGGTTCTGGGGCCTCCAGCTCCACCTTTCCTCTTGACTGCCCAGGGCCTCAGCTCCCAGGCCCCTGAGGGAAGGCTCTCAGGACCAGGGTCACCTGGGCAGGGTGTGGGCAGTACCTGAATGTGAAGGCTGCGGGGCAGGCATCGGCAAGGAGACCTCGGCCAGCGGGAGAATGTAGACATCAGGCAGTGACTGTGAGGAGGAAGTCTCCTCGGCTGGGGGAGTGTACTCCCCGGAGCAATCCTCCCCTTCGGGGTTCTCAAACTCCTGGAGCCGGGAGGGTGAGAAGAGGAGGACACAGGGCTGAGACCTGAGACATGCCATCGTCCTTCTCGTGTGTCTCCCCACCTTTCTCATAACTGTCCCCGGTCCCAGCCCAATTTCCACCCCAAGCCTCCGAGTCTCGCCGTAACTTCAGGACTAACGGTGCTCTCAGATGGACTGCCCGGCGCCCTCACCAACCACCTGGGGAAAATGCCTTGCTGGAGTCTTCCTCCCCACCCTGAATCCTCTAGTGCACCTCACCTTGAAGCCGACATCACCGCGTTTGCAGCACAGACAGGTGAGGAGAAGGAAGATGAAGGCCAGTAGGCCGGAGCAGGAAATGAGGACCACTGCGTAGGGAGGAGCCAGAGGGGCCCGGCCCAGGGCGAATCCATCTGTGGGTACAGGGCTGGGCTGGCGTCCGGGCTTCAAGCCCCTGGTTCGCGGACCCCATGCCCCTCCCATCGGCCCGTCCTGACTACAACTCCCATGAGGCTCAGCAACCAGGGGCCCCCTTGGCAGAGGAGCCGGATGGCCCAGGGCATTGTGGGAGTTGTAGTTTGGAGCCTTCTCAGGTGGTTGGGGGTGGGGACCCTCCTCTCGCCCCTAGCTGGGACACCCCCCCACAATCACATCACCCCAAGCTTGGATGAATTCCAGGGAGGACTGAGGGAAGGAGGAGTAATAGTGGAGCCTGGAGCTCCCAGAATTTACAATACGCTCCCACCGACAGCCTCGGTAACCCCCTGTTTTGGGAAGAGGATGAGCCCCCAGCTTCAGGCTAGAAGATTCTTGCCCCAAGCTAGAGCCCTCTAGTTAGGGGGGGTTGAGGCGTGCCTCTTTTAGGGACGCTTGGAGCGCACGTATGTCCTCTGTCCCCAGCCCAAGCCCCTGAGAAAGGAACCCCGCAAACCCTGGGTCTCCCCAAAGCACAGCTCCTGTGCTGTGTCCGCCTTAGAAATAGTATTCCTTCCCTCGGTCCCCAGTTCTCCCGGAGGCCCTGTCCCTGCCGGCTCCCTGCACACACCTGCACACATGCTGCCCAAACGGACCCCTCCCCACCCAGCCCCCAGCTTCCTCCCACAGGCCCTGCTGACAGAGGCTCCGGCCCCGAGGCTCCCCAGGCCCCGGCTCGACTGCGGGAAGACGCGCACACAGGTGATGGGGCCGGAGCTCCGCGGACAGACCCCCGGGCAGGCCAGGGTGGGGGTGGGGGCCGCCGGACATCTGGATGGCCGGACAGACTCACCGGGATGGGCCGGGGACGCCAGGCAGCCGGAGGCGGAGACGGCCGCGAGGAAGATGAGGGCGCCGGGCGCAGGCATCTTGTCGAGGATGGAAGGGAGGTGGAGGTGGTGGCGGCTGGGGAGGAGGGGGGGGCGGGCCCTCAGCCCCCAGCCATGGGGACCCGCTAGACCCTGACCTCCTCCCGGCCCAGGAGAGGGTCAGGAGACGCAGGACAGGGGGAGGGAGGGGCTGCTTACTGGCTCAGGTACCCCCCTCCCCCTCTTTGAAGGGACAGACAGATGAAGGGATGGAGAGGAGGACAGAGGAGAGGAGCTGGGGAGCCGGGGTTGCTGGGGTTGGGGGGAGAGGGTAGGATGGGGGGGGAGAATGAGGGCCCCGCCCCCGAGGGCAGCCGGGATTGGGGGAGCAGAGAGCCTGTCAGAGGAAGGGTGGGAGGAGGGAGGATGGAGCGTTGTCATAGCAACTGGCTCCCCAGTAGCATTGGCTGCCAGGAGGGAGTGGAGGGGGAGGGACAGACAGGGACCAGCAGACCCTTGGGGGGGCGCAGGGCCCACAGTGCCTGGCCCGGACACCACTGTGACATGCCACCGGCATGGACACGTGTGCTCCACGCCAAGATGCAAATGTCAGGCAGGCATAGCAGCCCACACATGGCCGACACACGTCGCAGAGACCCTCATAGACAAGTGCATCACATACAAAGGTGGACAGCCATCAGCAGACGGGGACACGTACACGTCACACACAAAGACGCAGGAACGGCGGGCTGCACCGGGAATGCACAGGCAGGCCAGCCCCCTGCACCGATGCACTCCGCCACGCAGGAGCGGCAAAGCCTCACAAAGACCCACACATGCCACGGATGAAGTAAAGCTCCGAATACACAGACACGCATGCCACAGACAAAGATCCACGCGGACACCACAGTGACATGCTGAGGCACACTGTCACAAACAGACAGTCCACAGACAAACGGGCAACAAAGAACAGCCCTAAACACAGCATTGCACACCCAGATATACACAAAAACATCACACAAACACACACAGGCATCGTGTTCACAGACATGTAGACACATGACACACTAACATAGACGCATGTATGGTGTGCACGTATATACACAGACACGACATGCACACGCACAGACACAGGCACAGAAAAGATCCACGTCTCTCCCAGAGACCCCATTTCACTCACCTGAACACACAGACATACGTCACATTCACAAAAACACACGGAGAGGCACAACACGTACGTGGATACAGACAAACACACAACACATGCAAAGAATCACAGACACACACAAAGCTACACAAATCACATACAAAAGTATACAAATACATCGCACACTGATACAGACACATATGACAAATATACTGTCACACACGTTATACATTCAGAAACACACAGACACAAAACAGACACGCACATTGAATACATAAAAGTATGTGATACATCACATACCTAAATATACACAGACACACACAGCACCTACCAAGATGCACGACACAGGTGAAGATACAGACACACACATCACAAACACCCACATTTCCTGTGAGGTTACAGAGCCATTACACAGCCATAGACACTTGCTTCACACAAAAGATACATGATTGGATTTATTTTATACGTTTATTCTCATGAGCATTTACTCTGCGCCAGGCACTGTGCTCTGCGCTTTACACATATTACCTTTTAATCCTCACAGCAGCCCTCTGAGACAGGTACTTTTACCATCCCCATCGTACAGATGAGGAAACTGAGGCACAGTGAGGCGCAGTTACTTGCCCCAGGGCACACAGCAGGGAAATAGCGGAGTGGGGACTGGAACTCGGTCCGTTAGGGACACAAACAAAACAGACAAGGACGCACACATCACGTGCCAGGCCGCCGCCGTCTCGGGGGTCACACCGCACCCCACAGCACCCCGAGCCGCAGGCACCCCGGAAGCACGGATTCCCACCCTGCGCGCCGACGTCTCCGCAGTCCGCGAGCGCCCGCGATCCGTCCCTCCCACCCGGCGCCGCGCATCCCAGACGCAGCCTCACAGCGCAACGCGGAGGCGACCCGGGCACCCCCTCCCCAACGCGTGCCCCCCAGCAGGGATCCGGGACGCGCAGCCGCGTCCTGTTGGCGCACCCAGGGCAGGCGGCTCACACACGCCGCAGTGCACCGCCCTCCTCCTCGGGGGCCCCAGGGAAGGGGGCGGGGGCTGCCTCTCGGGGTCTCATTGGAGAAACCGAGGCAGATGAATTGCGCAAGGGGGCGTGGGAAGGAGAGGTGCCGGGACCTCGACTGCAGGTAGCCTGATCATTGTGCAGACAGAACAGAATTGGGGGGAAGGGGGAGGGGGAGGGTAAGCAAGGATGCTATGAGCCGCCCCCGCGGTTGAAGGGCACAGAACCGAGTGGAAGCAGAGGCTTATGGGAAGTGTAGTCCCAGCCCCAAGACTTGTGGGAAGTGTAGTTCTGGCTCATCCAGATTGGAGGCTCGGGTTCAGCATCACCTGGGGAAGGAAGCTGTGGCTGGACGAGGTAACAGAAGCCAGGAGTCCGCCGCCATGGTCTTTGGAGGTGATGTGGGCAGCATTCTAGAGTCCCAGGCAGCCGCACAGGCGGGGTTGCGGGCTTCACTCTGTCCCTGACTTGCTCTTTGTTCATTATTCACACAACAAGCATTTATTAAACACCTACTAGGTGCTGGGCTCTATGCCAGAACCCGGGGGCGCAGCAGGGAACAGTCAAACCCGTTCCCTGACCTTCTTGGGGTGTGGGTGGTGTGCCACAGGGGCTCGCGGAAGGTCAACGACAGTTTTCCAGACAATGAGCAGTGAGCCATTACCGAGGTGTGACTTGGAACTGCTGGGTTGTGACCAGAGTTTGTTTGTTTGTTTGTTTAAATAATAAAACAATAAACAGAGGGTATGCTCTCTGTGAGGGCAACGTCCACGTATGGGACTTTTATTTCTGACAGGGCCCTTATTCTAAACCCTGGGGCCAGACGTGTGTTGGATTTGGGAATTGTTAGATTCTAATAAGGCTGTGGGCACATACGCTGTGCATGCCGAGTGGCCCTAGTGTGCTCTGGAGCTTTACTGACTTCAAGATTGTGGACCTGTCTGTCAAAAAGGGTTTGAAGTGTGGTCCAGGGCCCCCTAGGGGTCCTTGAAACCTTGTCAGGGGATCTGAGATGTCCAGATTATATTTATACCAACGCTGAGACACCACTTGCCTTTTTCATTCTCATTCTCTCATGAGTGTACACTGGAATTTTCCAGAGCTACACAGCATGCAACATGGTGACTAACACAGGAGCAGCTACAAGGATCCGGCCATCCTCTATTGAGCCAGACATTAAAGAGAGTTGCAAGACGGTAATAACGATGCCGCTCTTCTGACTAGACTTTTTGGTTTGGAAAAGTTATTTTTATTGGGATAGGTTTAAATGTTAAGTGCCGCGGGGTTATTATTCTTATTCTGAAAGGTATGAATAAACAAATATTTTAAAAATGTATCCATTTTGATTTCTAATGTGGTAAATATTGATAGACATAACCCGCATAAATAATGGCCCTTTGGGGTCCTTAATAATTTTGAAAGTGCTGTTTGTGTCTATGTCTGTCCTGGTCACGGTGTGTGTGTGTGTGGGGGGGTCACAGTGAAAACTGAAACGAGAGAATAGAATGAAAACAGAAATACTCTCTGACAGAAGGTGACATGCAGCTGAGGCACTGTGGGAATCAGCCAGAGAAATAAAGAGGGAAGAGTGTGTTTGGCCAGAGGACACTACATGTGCGCAGAGTACACATGTTTAGTTTGCTAAACTCGTCGCAGGTTGGGTGCTGGTGCTCACCCACCCTCACGTAGCCCCGCCTGAGGTGGGGTAGCGAGCCACTGAGCAGAGTGTCACACGAATAGACATGCAACTTCAAACAGCGCTGAGTGCAAATAGGGAATGGATAGTGGGTGTGATTTAGGCTGTGGGAGAGTCAGGGGAGGTTTTCTAGGAAGGTGACTGGCAAGTCCAAGTGTGAGAGCAGGGGAGGAAGAGGCAGGAGGAGAGCAAGGCAAAGATTATGGGGGCAGACGGAAAGGCACTGGGGGTGGCTCTGAGGCTGGGCAGCTGGGTGTGGCCAGGTCCGAGAGGGGAGGGAAGTGGGAACATGAGTAATGTCAACGAGATGGGCAGGCTCAGTGGGGCATAAATGGTGAGGAGTTTGGGTTTATTTTCAGCCAATGAGGAGCTAGCCTTTGAAGAGTTCTGAGCTGAGGAGGGACAGGATCTGACGTCAGTGCCAGCAGGCTCCCTCTGCCTGTGGTGTGGGGCAAAGCTGAGGGTGAAAGCAGGGAGCCAAGGGACCAGGTGACTTCAATGGTCCAGGTGAGGGATGGTGGCAGCTCAGGTGGGCTACTGGCAGTGGAGGCGGAGAGGAGCAAATGGCTTCAGGACGATGGGGAGAACCCTTGGACGTCGCTGGAGGGAATGGCGCTGTCAAACACAGAGTTACCACATGGCCCAGCAATTCCACGCCCAGGTATTCACCCCGGGAGAAATGACAACACGTGGCTGCACACACATTTGTACAGGAATGTTCATAGCAGCGTTATTTGTAATAACCAAAACGTGGACGCCACCCAAATGTCCATCACCTGATGAATGGATAGACTAAGTGTGGTGTATACAGACAATGGTGTATTATTCGGCCACAAAAGGGAATTCAGTCACAATAAATGCCACAACATGGACGAACCTTGGAAACATTATGCTAAGTGGGAGAAGCCAGACACACAGGCTACATATTATAGGACCTCATTGATAGGAAATGTCCAGATTTGGCAAACCAGAGAGAAAGTTCACTTGTGGTTGCGTCGGGATAGGAGGAGGTAAGGGATTTCTTGTTGGGGAGATGAAAATGTTCCCAACTCAATTGTGGTGATGGTTGCACAACTCGGTGAATATATTAAAAACTGCTAAACTGTACACTTTATTTTTATTATTTATACCTACAGCACCTGGTCTTCCTAGATGGTCTCCCACCCAAGTACTAACCATGCCCGACTCTCCTTAGCTTCTGAGATCAGACATCGGACTTGTTCAGGGTGGCATGGCCGTAGACCATGGACCGTGGCTCCACTGGGGCACGAACCCAGGACCTTCTACATGTAAAGCAGACGTGCTCACCATGGAACCATGTTCTGAGCTGTATGTTTAAGTGGGTGAATTGTATGGTGTTTAAATTATATCTCAGTAAAGCTGTCAAAAATTTGCTTCAGGATATATTTCGGCAGGAGAAGTGCTAACCGGGGGTGTTGACCACTGGATAGACGGAGGCGTCGTCTGCCAACCTAACAGGAAGTGCTCCACAAATGTCATTATCATTGCTGTTATTATGGCGACCCTATTGAAACTCGAATCATATCCCATTGCTCCTCTGCTCGGAGACCTTCCAAGGCTCTCTTCACACCTGGAGTAAAAGCAAAGTCCTCAGCATGACCCCCAAAGCCTTGTAAGATTGCACCCCCCATCATTCCCTCTCTGAACCTCAGCTGCTACCCTCTCTACCCCCTTAGTCACAGGCTCTGGCCATACTGGCTTCCTACAAGTTCCTCCCATATTTTAAGCGTGGTCCTACCTCAGGACCTTTGCACTGACTGTTCCTTTCTTCCTCAAAATCCACATGGCTCTTCCCTCACCTCACCTGTGTTGAAGCTCAAATGTCACCTCCTCAGCGAAGCCCTCCCAGATTACCTTATTAATAACTGCATCTCCCCTACCCCACATCTCACGTATGGAATCCCTCTTCTCTCTCCATCGCATGTGACCCGTTAGATCTTGCACTTCTTTGCTTTGGTTAGCGTCCCGTAGAGCCCCATAAGGGCCCAGATCTGTTCCTCCTATTCCCTGCTCTCTTCCCAGCGCCCTCTAGAGTTCCTGGGACGGTAAATATTTGCTGAATGAACGAGGCCATTTCCTGCTGATGCACTCGCTGCTGGATTGAAGCCAAGGCCTCTCCCCAGTAATTCAAGCGTCGCCCACTCGGAGCAAGTTACTGGAAGGTGGACTCGGCCCATCCATTTGTGAGAAGGCGAAGGGCAGGGAGTTGCTGGCTTGCAGGAGGACACGCAGTGCCAAGGTCAAGTCGCTTCAAGAGAAGCTTCCAGAGAGGACGACATTTGGGCTTAGCGGCGACGGCGGCGCGGGGCTGGGCGGGGATGGGGAGGGGAGAAGGGAGGGCACGCAGGCCCGGGGGTACAGTGCACGCAGGCCCGGGGGTGCGAGCCAGCTGGAGAGGTTCGGGCAACCTCCATGCGCCCCACCCACTGCCCCCGCGGCTCCGTGGCTCCGGGCCAAAGCCACGGTCATTGCTGACTCCCGCCGTGTTCTCACACCCCCGCATCACGCTTTCCGCTGGCTCCGCTCCCACGATCGCTGTTTGCTTGGACTGGTGCAGTAGCCTGCTCCACGGTCTCACTACTCTCTGTCTCTTCTTGCCATTAACGCCTAGGTGCCAGCCCTCCTCTGCTCGCGACCCTCCCGCAGCTCTCGCCTCGCTGGGCGTGGAGCCCAAGCCTCGCACATGGCCGACAAGGCCCTGACCCGTCTGCGGCTTCGTGTCCTTGTGCCCTTACCGCTGTCCCCCTCCCACCGGCTCATCCGCTGCAGCCACGCAGGCTTCATTCGCGTTCCTCCAACGCGCCACGTCAGTAGCGCTGCCCCAGGGCCTTTGCACCGGCTGCCTTCCTCCAGCGAATGTCCTTCCACCAGATCCCTGCCTGGCTGACCTCCTTGCTACAGTCGAGCCTCTGCCCACGTGCGGCCCTTCCGAAGGAGCCTTCCCTGGACACCGCAGCTGCAGCCCCACCTCCGGCCTTCTCCAGGCCCTCGGCCCATTTCGTTTTACTTCATTGCCTGACGTGTGGAGCCCTTGCAGGATAAGATCTTGGCCTTGTCTCGTTCCCAGCTCTCTCTCCCCAGCGCTTGCACGTAGAGGCTCAGGAATTGTGAGTCTCGTGATGGGGGGCGGGGCGGGGGAGGCTAGGGTGACAAGGGAGCAGGGTTGAGGTTACCAGAAGGCTCTGAGCGTCTCCTGGGGGTTGGGAGGCACACAGCCTCCTCCTCCTTTGTGAGGGGTTCGGGAAGGAAAATTCCGTGAGCCCAGGATGCTGCTTTGAGCCTAATTCAGTCACTCATTCGTTCATTCATTCATTCATTCATTCCACGAGCAAACAGGCCTCCATGCCGGCAGGCTAGCTGGCGTGGACATAGGAAGGATAGCAGTATTAATAACGACATTTTACTTCACGGTTCATTGAGGTGTAACTGACGTACGGTCACAGGCACAGGTCTTACGAGGGCAGTTCAGTGGGTCTTGACAAACATGTACACCTGTGCAAGCACCACCCCGATTAAAATATCCATTCTCTAGAAAGTTCCCTCGCACCCCTTCCTGGCCACCCCCGCCCCCAGGCCACCATCGGTCTGCGTTCGTTAACTCTGGATTAATTTAGCCCGTTCTAGAACATGGCGTGAATGGAACTCTACAGTCTGTGTCTTTAGAGTAGCATCCACATTGCGCATTTTCATCGCTGTGGTGCATTATACTGTGAGGCTGGACCGTGGCTTCTTCCTCCATCTCCCACTGGGTCTTTTTCTGTTTGGGGTGATTCCTCAGGAAGCTCCTGTGAATACCTGCGTACAGGTCTCGACATAGATCTGAGGTTTCGTGGTTCTTACTCAAATGCCAAGGAGTGGGGCTGCCAGATCTGGGTGGGGGTATGTCTAACTCGACAAGAAAAGCAGCAGCATTTTTTGAGTGTCTAGACCCCGATGAACACTCACCAGGATGCGTGCGTTGTCATAGCAACACTCAGAGGCAGATATGAGTGTCATCCCATTGCACAGGAGAGAAAACGGAGGCTCGGAGAGGTTACAATCCTTGCCCGAGTCCATAAACACAGAAAGTAACAGGGCTGGGACTTGAGCTGAGGCCCAAAGGCCCTGCACCCAGGGGTGGTGCCGTCAAATCCAGATCTGGATTTTATCTAGAAGACAAGAGACGTTTGTGCAAACTTACCAACCTAATCTAAGGCCACATAGCCACACCCAGGTCCTCTGTGTCCTTTGTTTATTTATTGATCTTTGATCATTATTTATGTAAAAGGCACAGAAATTGGAAACTACCTCAACAGTTATCAGTAGGGAGTGGTTAATAAACAGGGTGCATCCATCTGCAAAATGTCATACAAGTATTAAAAAGAATGACAAAGAGCCATGCATGGCCTGCAGAAAAAGAGCTTTAAGACGTATTGTCGACTGTAAAAAGCAAGTTCTGGGGCAATAAGTACAGTATGATAGTGTTTATAAAAGAAATAGCAATTTGTCATACATACATACATAGGCTCTGAAAAGGTCTGCAAAGATATAAAACAAATTTACAGTAGCAAAAATGGGAATGGGCCTGAAATGCAAAGTCTGTATTATATGAATTTTTTAATATTCTGGTTATAAGCAATATTATAACCACTTGTTTTTTTCCCAGCTTCATTGAGATATAATTTGTATATAAAACACAGCACATAATGTATACAGTTTGGTGAGTTTGGGAACAGACTCAGCTGGTGTCACCAGCTATACAATCCAGGTGCTAAATATACCCATCACCTCCCAACGTTTCCTAGTGTCCCTTTGTGTGTGTGTGTGTGTGTGTGTGTGTGTGTGTGTGTGTCTTGTTTTTTTGGTTTTGGTGGTAAGGACACTTCACATAAGATCTACTCTCTTATCAAAATTTTAAGTACACGGTACCATATGTGAACCATAGGTATCTCGTCGTATAGCAGGTCTCTGGAAGTTTTAAAAGAAGAAAATGTTCTTACCTATGGCATCTCCCTCTATTTTTAGTTGTTAATTTAAAACCTTAGGTAATGCTAAGGATGCAGATAAAAGTTTGAACCAAAGTTGTGAGCATACAGAGGTGGAAACAAATGTTTCAACTGAAGTGGGGGTTGGTTTTAGGTCATTGAGGGAGGCAGAGGAGATGACACTTGAGGTGACACGTGAGGAGCCAGGAGTTTGTCAGATAGATAAGGGGGTAGATGAGAGGGCTTTGGGGTCCATACACCTGGCTAAGAAAAAAAATCACATCCTTCTTTTCACTCACCCCCAACTGAAATCTAGCATTTCACTTTATTTTATTTTATTTTATTTTATTTTATTTTATTTTATTTTATTTTATTTTATTTTATTTTATTTTATTATTTTATTATTTTTTTACGCCTACAGCACCTGGTCTTCCTAGGTGGTCTGCCATCCAAGTACTAACCAGGCCCGATCCTGCTTAGCTTCCGAGATCAGACGGGATCGGGCTTGTTCAGGGTGGCATGGCCTTAGTCACTCTGTTTTTGTGGCTGATCATATTTCCCAAAGATGACCTCATCCACATCTCCCTTTCCACCTGCTCTGTCAGACCTTGCCACTTCCCCACTGAGAGGGGAACTCTGCATTCGAATCCTTCGAACCTGGGTGGCTGCATTGGACAATAGGGTTTGGTGGAAGTGAAGTTATGTGAGCTCTGAGGCTGCGGCATAAAAATGCCACCCGCTTCCGCTTCATTCTCTTAGAACTCAGCCTCCATGCTGTGAGGAAGCCCAAGAGTCCACGAGTGAAGGTCCCGTGGAGAGGACCCGAGGATCCCAGCCCCCAGCCCCAGCTGAGCAGCTAGCCCATAGCCAGCACCGACTTGCCAGCCGTGTGAGGGTCCCCACCTCCCAGAGGAGCTGTCTCTATTGTTGCCTCATGGATCAAAAATGAGCTGTCTCCACCAGGCTCCACCTACATTGTATATTCAAGAGTGAAACAAATGATTGCTGTTGATTTAAGCCACTCGGTTTTGCTGTGGTTGTTATATGGAAGGGTGAAAACTTCTCAGTAAATCAGTCACGGGGAGGTGACATCTCCAGGCATTACAGCCCCCAGGAAGAGCAGTAAACCAGTCACCAGGAGGTGTTATCTCTAAGCGCCAGCTCCCAGGAAGGGCGCAACATTCCAGGATACAGAAAACAAGACTGTCTACCAGGCTACGTTTGATCAAGCAGCTCCCCAGATACATTTATCTTTGTGAAGGACTTTAATGACCAACTTCTGCTTTTTGTAACTTTCTTACTTACTTCGTTCTAGGATGTAGTCAGAGGCTTTATAACTGCCTCTATCCAAGACCCTGGCACTGATCCCCTCTAACCCTGCGTGGTAGAGTCAGTTGCCGGCCGGCTAATAAAGGCTCGTAATTAATCTCAATTGGCTCCGTGGGTCTTAGATTCAGACGTGCCACAACTTTACACAGCAGTGACTCACTCATATAATGACAGTAGCATTAGCAATACCTGTGACTTTATTCTGGAAACTATTCTAGCAGTGGAAACCAGATATTTCCAAATCACATTGCAGAAGCTGCAGGTATTTGAAATATGGTTCGCCCTCCTCACCGCTGTGATTTACCGTTGTCACCAGATCTGCTGTGAATTCTTGTTGTTTAATGGTAATGAAGAGGCATATATATTATATCAAAAGTGCATCTTTTAAATATTTTTGATAACTGTGTTTTAGTCCGTTTCATTATCCTACAAATTTTCTTTTATGCATTTAAACATTATTTCAGAAGGTATTGCCAAAGTATAATTTTCAAAAAAAAAAAAAAAAAAAAAACAGTTAAAAACCCACCCCATACAAACATGTAGTAAACACGTGACAAAGACTTACTTACATGACACATTAATGAGAAAACCAGAAGAATGACAGGCTTGCTCAAGGGAGTCTCGAGATGAGAGTCTGATGGATGGATGTGTAGTCAGTGAAAGACAGAAGTCCAGAATGAGACACTGGCTTTAGAGACAAAAACAGTTAATGACCTTTGGGCAATAACTTTTGGGACTGCCTTTGTACTTGAAAAACAATCGTTTCGATTAATTGATTTTAAACAAGTTAATGCCTAACTTTGCAGAGTGCAGACCCTTACTCAAGAAAATAATAAGTCAAGGTATGAAATAGTAGGTCAAACACTCCCCTAGAGTAGGACTTGGCATATTGCCTCCGGCTAGACAAATCCAGCCGGCCGCCTGTTTTTATTAATAAAGTTTTATTGGAACACAGCTGTGCCCACTTGTTTCTGTGCTGCCTGTGGCTCTTTCCACACCACAGAGGCTGAGGTGAGTCTTTGCGACAGAGACCACATGGCTGAAAAGCCTAAGGTATTTATCTGGGTCCTTTACAGACGAAAATTTGCCTGCCCGTGCCTAGAGTGTCAGATGGCCATTAAGTGGGCTTGTTAGCATCCTTGGGGGCCCCCAGTGTCATCTTTTTAAATTTAATTTAATTGTATGAGAGACTACACGAAGACACGAACGCTAGGTGGCGGGGATTGTTGGGAGCTGTTTCAGAGGCTGCAATATAAGACCAGTATCACATGGGGGTAAAATAACTACTATCATCCAGCCCTCTCTGTCTGTGACACTCGACTTAGCTTTCAAAGCGGTGGCTGACATGTTCCCCACGGGCCGGTGACATTCCTCACCGCCTCTGGGGAACCACAGTGCTCTGTTCCCCGTGACCTCGCTGCCCTTTATACATCCATCCAGTTGTCCCCACGTCACCTTCCTGCTTTGTGCTTGCGTGTCTGCACATCTGCTATTAGTTCAAGTGAGACAAAGAGCCTTCACTCGTTGAATGCAGGGACTGGAACGCTGTGGGTTTTATTAGACCTTTAGCATAAAGGGAAGAGGCGCGGGCGTGCTAACAACCTCCGTGGTTTTCACAAAGGCGTTTCACAAATGTGCCTTTTAGGAATTCAGAGCTGGCAGTTAAAATGTGCCTATCAGATATGAGAAGTCACGACCATGATTACCTGGGGTGGGGGGTGAAGAGCTCATGGGCTTTTTTTTTTTCTTTTTTTTTTAACCTAATGGTGCCGGCCGATGGATGTATCCACTGAAATTAATTTGTCGAGCTGTCTGCTTCTGAATTGTATTCTCTTATACATGTACGTTGCAGGCCAGTAAAAGCTTTAAAAAATGTTATTGCCAAGGAAACAAGCGATCGCATAAGATAACCAATGAGTGTCTCAGGGTTTTTAGAAACAAATAGCCTGGTGGTTATTTGTTTACTTGTTTGCTGTTTACCTCCCGTCCCCTCACTCCTTAGGACATGGGCTTCCCGAGGTCAGAAGCTGGTGTCTGTTTCTGCTCGTTGCTTCTTCTCCAGTGTCTACAACAGTGCCAGCCCCGAAGCAGGTGCTCGACAAATATTTACTGACTCGATGATAGAATATATGCATGAAAATGAGATTCAGATTTTCACTGACCCTTGGCACGACACACTATTAAAATGATGAATTCAGTGATCACGAAGCTGCCGTGAGACCAACCCTGTCCTACTGTGGAAACCATCTTAACCTTCCTTTTAACCTAGAAATGGACTTGCTACTCTTAGGAATTTCACCTCTGGGACTCTACTTCAAAGGAAATGACATAAGATCCGAACAGAAGTTCATGAACGAAAATTTTTCTCTATTGCATTATTTGCAACAGTAAAAGAAAAAAAACAAAATTGGATACGGCAAACATTTATAATAACAACCTTTATATATTTATAATGCTGAGCTTTAGAGAAAAGCCCCTGAAATTATGGAATAGCGATATTATGGAATGCCATGCAATCACTTTCAATGTAATGGGTGGAAATATTTTTATGATCTATTAGGTAAAAAGAAGCAGGATGCAGAAGTGCTGTGTAATGTACTCTCAACGAGAAACTGAAAAAACTATGCATAATTTTTATATTATTAGAAGGACCCACGGCAAACGATGATGACGGCACTGCTCGTGGATTTTCTTTTTGTCTTTTGCTTCTCTGTAGTTTCCAAACTCTATGCAAAATGGATGTGATTTTGGGGGTAAGCACGAAGAAAGAAAATTATTTACAGACCAAGGTGTTTACTTCCTCTTGACCAGTCAGGGACTCAGCTCCGGAGATGGAACTGAACCAAAATGCAGAAATGGCACTAGGCACACACATAATTATCCCAGGGAGAACTTGGAGATGAGCCAAACATCCAATGACGGGGAGATGGGAAGATAAATCAGAATCTGCCCATCGGCTCTGAGGCAGGCATTAAAAGCTATGTTTACCAAGAGCTCGAAGCACCACGACAAATGGTTATTTGTGCCTAATACAGCAGGATATAAAATGACATACGTAGTATCATCCTCTGCGTGTCTGAGGAGGGAACATAGGTCCCATACGCCCTGGCCCCCATTCTGCCCTTGACTCTACAGAGTCTTGGGAAACTAAGGGGCTGTGTCTCCCTTTAGGTTCCAGGAGGGGGGGTGTCCCTCGACACCAGCTCAGAGAGGCAGTAGGTGGCAGGGACAGGGCTCCGGATGCTGGGAGCGCAGTAATTGACCTTGGTCCGCCCTGTCCCAAATGCGTTCCTGTCGCTGGTTCTCTACTTCTCGCTCGACCCTGAAACATACGGACCGATTCGCTTCCTGTGGCTGCTGCAAACGTCGCCACAAATGAAGGCACTTAAAACCACTCACATTTATCCTCTGAGTTCTGAGTTCAGCATCCCAAAACGAGTCGAAGCTTTCTTCCATCACGCCTCCTCCTGTACTCACACCTTGCTCCCGCCTCCCTCTCACAGGGAGCCTTGGGGTCTGCTGGACCCCCACCCAGATCACCCGGGATCACCTCCCCATCTCACGATCCTGAATTAGTCACATCTGCAAAATCCTTTTGCCACGTGAGGTTACACATTCTCAGACACATTAATCATTTAAAAAATTTTTTCTGTCTCTTATGAGGTTTTGACACTTTGGGAGGGCCTCCCAGATCTGGGGACAGGCCGCCCCTCCCAGGGCGAGGTTAAGCCCTGAAGATAATAACAATTCGCCTGCTAGCATGCCTTTCAGATACACATAACTGATCTCAAGCCCATATCCTCCCAACTGCCCCTTCTGTCTAATTCTCACACACTGAGCCAATATTTCCTCCATCTCAGGGCAAGGTACCAGGTGACTAGAGATCACCCCTATGGCCCAAAGCCCCCCAGAAATATACAAAGGAGCGTATCCTCAACCGCTCACCCCGCCTGACTTGCCTTTGCCTCGAGAACCCCAATATAGGCTCTGGTTAGGCTTCCCTTCCTGGCCCCCCCACAGCTCCTGACCAAACCCGATGCTTCTCCCTGTGGCCCTGCATGCCCGGGAGGCCCCCTCCGCTCAGGAAATGTCAGTCATAAAAATCATCTTGCAAGAAGGTCGATGCTCCGTGTCATCGCTCCATCACCTCTATACATTAAAACCTAATAGGTACGAATTCCAGAACGAGGGGTACTGGGGATTCAGACCTGAATTCCAGTGGGGGACATTCTTCGGCCCATCACGGGGCGATAAGGAGAGAAAGAGGCTGTGAGACAGAGACAGTGCCCGGAGCGCCCAGACCCCAGAGTCCAGGGAGGAACTGGAGCCTGGGCAGGAGACAGGTACGGGCTGGAGAGGGTGAGGGCAGTGGGCGTGGGAACGACGGTGAGGAATAGAGTGAAGAAATTAAACGGAGTCGGGCTAATCGAGCGGCTAAATTACTAACATCAGGCTGAGGTATGAGGAAATGATTCCGTTTTTGTTTTCACCAGTCTGGGAACTTAAGCGTTTGAATTTTCCAGTCCTGCGTCAATGCCTAGAGATATATCCTACCTCCAGATCACCTTCCGATTGTTCCCTGAAAGACTCACGTCTCCAGACCACCTGGCATCCATCATCCAGACCAGCAGACGGGACCAATAGCCATCCTGGGCCAGTGCTAGGGCTCTGCTCACAAAACCTCTGTCACCAAGCATGTAGGCTGTGTCCCGCCACCCCCCACCCACCAACCGATTCTCCGAGTCTCTAGACACCATCTGGGCGTCCAAGCGTTCATTTCGATTCTGACATTAACTACCCGGAGTTAGTAGAGCTAGTGCACCTCCCACAGGTTTCACTCAGCCCCTGGAGACTGCCTCCACTTCAGCACGACGCCGATCTCAAGTTCGTTTGTCACCTGGACTTCTGACCAACTAACTGGTTGTAAATCAGGAATTCTCACAACCCCCTCCTCGGGTTCAACCACTTGCTACGGCAAGTCGCAGAACTCAGGGAAATGCTTTACGTTTGCCAGGTTATTACAAAGGATGCGGTAAAGGATGCAGACGCAGAGGTCTATGCATCTGCTTTCAAGGATGGAGATGTAATTGACGCACAGCATCCTGCAAGTTCAAGGTGAACAGCATGTCCATTCGGTACATCTATACATCGCCGTAGGGTTACTACTGCAGGGCTAGCTAACTTCTTCTTCACATCACATTATCATCATTTGTTTTATTTGATGAGTTTTGTCATATGTGCACCCCGGCGAAGCCATCACCACCGTCAAGAAAGTAAACACTTTGTCGTCCCCCCAAAGTCTCCAGTGCCCCTCTGTAATTCCCCCTCCTCTCCCTTCCTACCCCACCCCACCCCATCCCCAGACACCCACTGACCTGCTTTCTATCACTGCAGATTAGTTTGCATTTTCTAGACTTTTCTATAAATGGAAGCATACAGAATGTTCTATTTTTTTTTGGTCTCGCTTCTCCGCCGAGCAGAATTGTTTTGTGGTTCGTCTGCGCTGCTGGGCATATCCATAATTCCTTCATTTTCAGAGTCAGGCAGCAGTCCGTGGTCCGAGCATGCCACAGCTGCTTGGTCCATTTGCCTGTTGATGGACATCTAGGTTGCTTCCAGAGTTTGGATACAGTGGATGAAACAGCCACAAACACTCGTGTACAAGTCTCGGTGTGGATGTGAGGTGCTCGCTCTCCTTTCTCTTGGGTAAATACCCAGGACTGCGATTGCTGGGTCATTGAGCATTTGTTTAACTTGGTGAGAGTCAGACAAAACCGTTTTCCGCGGTGGCCTACCCCCTGCAGCATTACAGAAAGCTCCAATCGATCCACATCCTGGCCAGCACCTGGCCTTTCAAAGTTTAGATGTGCTAGTGGGTATATCTTTTCCCCACACTAAGCAATTCCCCGATACCAGCTGGGCGTCTTACAACTTAATTCAATTTCTGACACTACTTGCTTCCTTGGATCGAATTAATTTGCTAGCGCGGCTCATGGACTCAAAGAAATATAATACTTACTAGGTCACCGGTTTGTTATAAACAAATATAACTCAGGCACGGCCAGATCGAATCGGTGCGTAGGGCTGGGCATGGGGAAGGGGCGTGGGGCTTTCACGCCCTCTTCAGGAGTCACTGTCCCTGGTCCCCATGGGTTCCCCAACCTGGAAGCTCTCTGAGCCCAGCTTTTGGGGGGTTTATGGAGGCTTCACTATATAGGCATGATCGGTTAAATCATTAGCCACTGGCCATTGAACTGTCTCCAGCCCTTGTCCCCTCCCTGGAGGTGGGGGGTGAGATGGAAAAATTCCAACCCTCTAATTTCCGGATTGGTTCCCTTGGCAACCAGCCCCCACCCTTAGGTTTTTCCCAAAAGTCACCTCATTAACATCAACTCAAAGGGGTTTGTTATGAATAAAAGATACCTCGATCACTCTCGCCACTCAGGGAATTCCAAGGGCTTGAGAGCTCTGAGCCAGAAGCAAGAATGGAGACCAAATATGTATTTCGTTATTTGAAATCACAACATCATAGCATGCATAGAATTTCTGGATGAATTTGAAAACGAGTTGCAGAAGAAACTAGTACACTTCACCCCTCAACCTCCAGCAAGCATGTCGCTAACTTGACTTCCGTGTTTGTTGACAGTTGTATTTTTCCAGTGGGGTTACACATCCGTCCGTACCGTTTAATGCGTAAATCTTAATTCATACGTTTTGAGAAGGACCTGCCTCGTGTGGCCCTTCCCTCTTGCTGTCCCCAAGCTGAGGCCTCGAAGAGCTTGCCAACCTGTCCTGTTTGCAACGTCCTGCCTTCTAATTCACTCCTTCCTTGGTGGATTCCTTTAGCTTGGACCCTTCTTGCCCCTGTGTACTGCAAACTGCATGTGTGTCTAGGGCAAGGCATTGATGACGTTGTGGGGCCACCCTGTGCCCCATAGGACCTTGAGCAGCATCCCTGGCCTCAACCCAGCAGCTTCTCCTACCCCCCCCCCAACTGTGACAACCAAAAATGTCTCCCGGCATGGCCAAATGTCCCCTCGGTGGACAAAATTGTCCCTGGTTGAGCACTACTGGGCTCAAATGTTTGCGTGTGACTTCTTCCTGGATGCTGCGGGGGGTCTCTGGTGGTCGAGGGGGGTGGACCAATCCCTCCTCCAGAGGTGACAGGGGAAACAGACAGTTACACTCGGACGCTCCCCGACTTCTTCGGCCTGGGGACTGGCTTTTAAAAGCTGTCCAGGGAATTGCGATGGGCAGCTGGGATGAGAACTGGTGACTCTGAGCCACTGTTAATTAAACATTTACTGTACAAAGCATTTCGTCTGGAGCCTGGGTGATGCTGACAGGAGGGGCTGCTGGGTTCGATCCAAGTCGGGCGAGTGACATCAGCCCTCTGTGCCTCGGTTTCCTTGTCTGTAAAGTAGGGATAATAATAGTGCCGACCACATAAGGTCATCCCGAGGATTAACCGAGGAGCCGTGGACATCTCTTGGCACGGTCCTGAGCCCTGACTAAGTGCTAGGTAAGTGCTGGACAAATACAATAAAACTATGACTGTGTATCTTGGAATGACAAAGGTGTCCCTGGTTGTGTGTGTACAATGGCAAGGTGTGTCGTTGCCCCGAGCTGGGAGAGAGAGCTTGCCACATCGGGGATCAGTCCTGGGTCACCGAGGAAAAGTGGGCTCAGGACCAGCTCCCACCCCCCGTCTCCTCTGCTGGCTGAGAGGCACGGTCCCACCTCCTGACATGTGTCCTCGCTGTCCCCTCCATCCTTTCTTCTCTCGCCTCCTTCGGGTGCTCCCTCAGATGTCACCACCGGGGTCTGACTCGACTCCCACCGCTGGTCTCCTCATGCCCCGCCCTGCCTTAGTTTCCCCCACGGCACTTATTTCCATGTTTACCTAGAAAGCTCTCCCCACACCATTGTTAACGCTGTCTGATAACGTACTCATTGACAAGGAAGGGGTCTTTTTCTAACAGACACGAAGGTGCTGTGTGGACCACCGGCTGCCCCCTCACGCCTCTGCTGCAGTGACACCGGCCACCTCCTGGTCCCTGCATCACACAGGCAACACTGCTCCCAGCACGGAGCCTCTGGCCGTTCTCCCTGTCTGCACCCCTCGCCCCCATCTCCTCCGCCCCGCGACCCTGGCTCGCTCGCTCACCTCCTTCAGGCCTCCGCAAAATGTCATCCCCTCCGAGAAGCCTACCCTGACCACCCACCTAAACAGCACCTGCTGCGCTTTCAGCTCCTTTGCCTGACTTAAGTCTTCTTCCTGGTACTGGTCACTCCTTGCCGTTGATGTGATTTTTAGCTGCTTGTCATCTTTCTCCTCCTATGGCTGCTGGAAAAAATGACCACAGATTTAGGAGTCTGAAACAACGCGAACGTATTCTCTTACAGATCCGGAGATCAGGGGTCCAAAGTGGATATTTACGTGGCTAAAATCGAGGTATGAGCAGGGCTAGTTCCTTCAGGACGCTCCGGCGAAGAATCCACTTCCGGGTTTTTCTCGCTTCTTCATGCCACCCGTGTCCCTTGGTTCCTGGCCCCTTCCTTCATCTCCAAACCCTGCCGTGGGACACCTTCGAATCTCTCTAACTCGGAGCCTCATGCCTCCCTCTCTCACTTATAAGACCCCTCCTCGTGATTACACTGTTCCCCCCAGATAACCTGGGTCATCTTCCCATCTCCACGTCCTTAGCTTGATGTCATCTGCAAAGTCCCTTTTGCCATGTGAGGTCACATGTTCACAGGTTCTGGGATGAGGACCAGGGCATCATCGAGAGGGAGGAGGCATGATTCAGCCCATCACAACACAGTGCCATCTTTTTAGTTTACCCCTGAATCACCAGTGCCTGGCATTGAACACGCCTCTGTAGGAGCAGCCCAGTGAGAGAGTGAATGAATGAATGAGTGAATGAATGAATCACAAGGAGCAGGAAGGGCAGGGTGGAAGTTTGGTGGAGCAGGTTTTTGGGGACTGAGGGCCAAGGAGGAAGTGGAAGTCGCAGAAGGAAGGAGGGGAGCGTCCCTGGCCTAAGGCAGGAAGAGACAGGGATGAGCTGGACAGGCCGGGCTGGCCAGGGGCGGAAGATGCTGCAGGGGTCGGGTCGTCCTGTTCTCCCGCTTGCACCTACTCACCGCCCCGCAGCGCCCAGGCCTCCCGGCAGCCAGCGGAGGGAAGGCAGAGCGTAGGGGGGTGGTTCGCGGGGTGTCGGACTGGCACAGCTGGTTTGGCTGGTCCTGGCATCTTGGCAAAGGAAAGCTCTGGGGACAGGTGAGGATGTTGCTGGGCGCTCCCGGGAGGACCGGAAGACGCGGGGGGCGGGGTGGGGGGAGGGAAGGCGGCTCCTTTGTTCGCAGGTCCATCCCAGTGGACCCCAGACTCCCATGGTCAACAACCCCGCCCCAGAAGCCTCACTCGGCTCTCTGTCCCAGCCCCAGGGACCAGGAACCTACTTCCCCATCCCCAACCTTCTGCCTTGGACCGGGGAGCCCGGGCCCCCAGCCCCTCCCCCTCAGAACCGGGAGTCCGGGCCCCCCGCCCCTCCCCCTCAGCCCAGGCGTCCGGGAGCCCTCATTGTCAGCACCGGGCTGGACCCCTCGGCATCCCTGCTCTCTGTACACCCGCATCTGGTCTCCTTTGGTGACCAGGCCGCTGGTAAGGACCGAGGCTGTCAGCAGCCCCCTCCCCTGAGCACCCCTCCCCGGGCGCTGTCCGCCTGCAGGACCCCGGGCTCGGGGTCCCGGGCACGCGCCCCCCGCGGGCCGCCGGCCGAGCCCCAGCCCCATGGCGCCGCAGGGTGGGCGGGGCGGCCGCGTGAGTGTGCGGGGTGGGGCCGGGGCCAGGTATCGACCCCGGGGCGGGCTCCTCCACAGGGATGGAGTAATAGGGGTGGAGAGCAGAGAAGGAGGTTTCTAAACGCTGCACACCCCAAGATGGACCCACTGATTAGAGGCAAGGCCAGGGGGGAGGGAGCCATGTCCGCCCTCCTCCCGCCCCACCCAGCGTGATGCCTTTGTTTCTTTCTCAAGGGGCCCTGCGTTGCCTTGGGGACACTGGCACCCCCCCTCCCCCCCACCCCACGCCCATGACCCACCCCTCCCCAGGTCCAGGTGTCTAGCTGTCCCAGTTTCGTCTTCGTCTGGGTCACAGGAATTCAGCCCCCACCCCCTCCTCTCTCAGACCCAGCGGTGCGGCCCGCCGCTCCTGCGCTGCCCCCTCTCCACCCCATTCAGCGCGTCCCAGGTTGGGGAGCCCTGCCCCCAGCCTCTGCCCTCCCGGGAACGCAGCCTCCAGCAGCCGGAGCTGGGCTGTCCTCAGCTCTCCCAGAGTTCCTGGCGATTACCAGCTTTTAATGGAAAGGTTGGCTCTGGAGGTGACAGTGTCCCCGATTCCGTGGAAACGTGCCCTCATGACCCAGTGACCTCCCTGTGCCCACGTCTGAGCTCCGAGAGCAAAAGAGCATGTTCTGGGGGTTCTTGGGGCCCAAGTGGAGGCCTGGAGAGAGGCCAGCGAGTTGACGCGGGGGACCTGGGGCAGAGGGTGTGCTGGAGAGCCCCCCATCTCTGCTCTGGGCCCTCAGCCTGGCTCCCTTTCAGGTCCAGTCCCTGAGGTCAGGACCCCCCCCCTCACGGCTAGTGGCACATAGGGGTGACATGTCCGTCTTCCTGGGGGTTCGCAGGGGCAGAGGGCCTGTCCTGACTGACGAGCCCATCCCTACCCGGCCTGGCACCCTGCTGCCCTTAAGCCAACCCCGCTCCCCCCCCCCCCCCGCCCAGACATGAGTGTGAGCTCCCGCCCCGGGACCCAGGAATACCACCCCTCAGATTCCCCCTCTTTGGCCTGGAGGAAATACATCCCTGGCTGTCTCTCCAGCCCCCACCTTTGCCCACAGCAAGTGCTGCACCCAGATGCCAGCTCCACTCAGGTCCCTCACCTGCGGAGTTCCCGCTCGTGGGGCATGCCACGACCTCGCGGAGCAGCCTCGGTGTCTGCGGCAGGACACCAAGTGGCTGAAGTCACCCCAGGCCAGCAGAGCAGAGTCAACTGGCACGTAGCCGTGGACGTCATCTTAAACTTTCTAGTGCCACATTTTCTTTCAGAAAGTAAAGGGAGACCAACGAGGTTAATGTTAGCAATACGTTTGATTTAATCCCACATGTCCAAAATATCATTTTAATAGGTAATCAATAACAATTACACATGAGATCCTCCTGGACGCGGTGTATCTCGATTCTGAGGCTCGGTCTCTAAGAGTTAAGTCGCAGTGTCCTAGTGCCGAAGCATCAACACTGCACTTAAAAGGAAAACACTGCCTCTGTTTTTAAAGCTAAATTTAAATTCATTAAAGTTAAATAAAATTGGAAATGTTCGCTCCCGGTGACAGTTCTCATGCTAAATAGCCATGTGTGGCTGGTGGCTCCTGGGTCGGACGGCACGATTTTAAGCTATGTTTACTTACCTGTCTCATCTGGGGACAAAATGCCCAGTCTTCACCCAGAGGGGGCCTCCCAGATTTTAGTTGGAAAGATGGATGATGGATGGAGGAATGGATGGAGAGATGGACAGATGGAAGGATGGGTAAATGGATGGATGAGTGGATGAATAAACAAATGAATGAGTGAATGAATGACTAGAAGGATGGATGGGTGGATGGATGCATGGATGAATGAATGAGTGAGTTAATGAGTGAATAGAAGGATGGATGGATGGATGGATGGATGGATGGATGGATGGATGGGTGGATGGGTGGATGGATGCATGGATGAATGAATGAGTGAGTTAATGAATGAATAGAAGGATGGATGGATGGATGATGGGTGAATGAATGAATGAATGAATGAATAGAAGGATGGATGGATGGATGGATGAATGAATAGAAGGGTGAATAGATGAATGTATGTATGGATGTATGTATGTATGGATGGATGGATGGATGGATGGATGGATGGATGGATGGATACATCGAGGGATAAACAGCTGGGTGGATGGATGGATGATGGGTGAATGAATGAATGGACAGAGGGATGGACAGCTGGATGAATGGATAGACAGATGGATGATGGGTAGATGGATGGAGGGATGGATGGATGGCTGGATGGATGTACAATCGTTGCTTCTTCCAGTGCTCCCCCGAGCTGGCCTTGGGTTTCCTATTTTCTTCTTCCCATCCCCCTCCAAATCTCTTCCCTGTCCCCCCAAAGCCCAGGCCTTCCAGATCTATTTCTGTGTCAGTAGTCCCCATTACTGTCCCACCCCTCCTGTCATTGGAAAAGTTGCTTCTCTAGTGTCTTCTGGTTCTTCTCGCCACCTCCTTAGGAGTCTGGGCCCCTTGCTTTCCGCACTCAGGCCCTGTGCCTCTGCACCCTACTCCTGTTTTCTGAAGAGATTTTCCTGACTCCTCCATGCACCACCATGACCCGGTCACTCATTCCCATCGCATTTATCGAACGTCTCCGCCAGGCGCCCCCATTGGGATACGGCAGGGGACAAACATACCAGAAGCCGGCGTGGGTCGACGGTCTGACGAGGAGACAGACAGCCCATGAGACCAAGAAGGAAACATTGAGGGTGTCAGGTGGTGATGAGGGCTGTGGAGAAAAGTCGAGCGGGGCAGCGGGGCATGGCGACATTGCTGGGAGGGCTCAGAGGGGTGTGACGGGGCGGGCTTAGGTGGAGGCAGATGGCGGGGCTCCCGGCTGTCAGAGGAGAAGCACGTCCTACAGGGAACAGCAGGTGCAAAGGCCTGCCCTGGGAGCGTCGCCTGGTCTCTGGGTCCCCTCGTTTAGCTGGTCCTACCCCACTCAGACACAGCCTCCGGGCCCACCTTCTCCCCTCAGCCTCCTCCTCGACGTTCTCGCTGGGTCTCCCTGGATCCCTAATTCCCCCAGGACCGCCCCACACGCTTCCCTTCCTGTCTGCCTCAGGGACACGGGTGTTCTGTTCTCCCCAGACTCTTCCCACCCCCAGAGCTTGAGGCTTCTGGTTGGCACAGGGCCCTGTCCTCTGGTTCCCAAAACGCTGTGGGGGCCTGGTGACAGGGTTCAGGGGGAGGATCCAGTGGGAGAGATGAAGTAGGACTGCCATCTCCCCAGAGCCAGGAACAAAAGGTCTTTGAAGGCAGACGGAGGGCAAGGCAGCCCTGGCCCCACAGCCAGGCGAGGTGTCTCCACTGGGTCCCCAAATGTCCCGACGTCAGGGAAGTCCACTCAGCCCCAGACTGTGGGAGCTGGCCTTCTCGACTTGCCCCCCTCCCTGCGAGGGAGCCCCTTTTCACAGATGGCAACATCGAGGTGAATGCCAGATGTAGCCGAGGCGAGATTCAAAGTCGGTGGTGGTCAGGGGTGGGTGGCATGGGGAGCTCCCCACACCACAGCCTCCTCAAGATGCGCCTCTGGACAGATGGTGCGAGGCAGTGTGACACCCCGGGACATCTGTCTTCTGCGCCCCCTCGGAGTGAGGGTGTACAGTGCTGTGTGACTTTGAGCAAGTCGCCCCACCTCGCTGAGCCCCCCTTCTGCATCCATTTCGTGGGTCCGACACACCCCATGGCCCACCCCTACACAGCAACACACGGAAAACTGCGATCGGTCAGCAAATGGAGCTTTAAACGGTGATTTTCTGGTACTTATTCACCCGAGCAAAATTTCTCTGGCACGACATACTAGAAAAATGAGGAGAAGTTTCTAGAAGGAGTCCACCAAAATGCTAATGGTAGTTAACTCCGTTGGCTTTCTAGACTTTTCTGGGTTTTTTTTGGGGGGGGGAGGGAACGAGGTGCACACATGCCTTTGGTCTTATAAAAAGAAGCCACTTCTTAAAAAAAAATAGGAAGTCACTTCTGGTGAGATTGGGCTTGGTGGCCAGACTCAGAAGGTCATGGGGTGGGAGGGGCCGAGTTTGGGGGATTAGAGCCAAAAGGGACCCTGGCTCCACGGAGCCTAACACTTGAGAAATGTCTCACCCAGTGTCGCAACAGCCTGATGACACAGGTACCACTTACAGGTGGGGAAACCGAGGCACAGAGGGCCGATGGGACTGGTTTCAGGCACCAAAGATGGCAGGAGCTGGGGGGGCCGAGATCCATGCTGGGCCCCATGACCGACCACATCTGGTGGTTATCTGCCGCCTCTCTGACCCCCAGTGCCTCGGTCTCTCTGTGTCTCTCTGTCTCTGACTCTGCATTTATATCTCTGTCTCTCCCTCGCCCTCGCTGTCTCCTGCGGCCCCTGACCCCCTGACTGTCTCGACCCTCGCCTGGCCTCCCGGTTTCTCCCTCGCTGGTCCAAGCTGCTGTGGCTCCGGCCACGTCTCTGTCTCCCAGTGTGTTTGAGTGTGTGCCCCACAGTGTTGGCCTCGGGGGCGGTTTCTGTCTGTCTGGTTCCTGGTGGCATCCTGGTACTTTGAACAGCACCCGGCAGATAGGAGACGCTCAGTAAATATCTCCTGAATGAATACAGGGATGAATGAATGAGGGAATGAATGACCTCTCTGGGATGGCATCGGCTTCTCTGTCAGATGGGCAGACTCGGACTCCAGGTGGGCACAGACATGGCCAGACCCAGGCCCGGAAGAGTCCAGAGCGGGATTGGCGCAGAACCCCTGGGCTCTGACCATTTGGCTCGCAAGATGCCCAGGACGTGCCCGTCACCCCTCCTCCCCACCCTCGGAGAAGGGTGGCTCCCTCTCGGCCTCTCCCCGCTGTTGGGAGGCGTGGGTAGCAGCTGGGAGAACCGGCTGGGAGCAGCCCCTCCCCTTGGGCGCAGAGGTAAGCACCTGGCGGGCTCCCCGGGTGGCAGACGCCAACACCGCCGCACATACTTGGTCCCCGAGCCGAGCCGCCTGCTCCCTGCGCGTCCTCCCCTCCCCACCCTCGCCCGCCTGCCATGGACGGGCCCGCCGAGCCCCGGCCCCCGGCCCTGTGGGGCGCCTACGAGAACAACCTGTCGGAAATCAGGTGAGGCCCACACCTGGGCACAAGCCGTGAGGCCCCCTGGAGCAGGTGGCCTGAGGGAAGAGCCGGGGCCTCTGCAGAGCTGGGCCCTGGCCTCCCGTAGCCTCGAGCCCGGCCGGCTGGGCTGGCTCGTCCACCCCGGGCTGCAGGCCCCTCCTGGAAGGGAGGGGGGGCCTGGGTGTCCCTCCTGGAAGGGAGTGGGATGCTTGGGTGTCCCTGTCCCTCTGGGGGCCTCAGTTTCTCTGTCTGTCAAAGGGGCTGACAAGCCGGCTGTCTCCCCGTCGTAGGGCTGAGTGAAGGCAGGGCGCTTGGAGGGGACAAGCTGCTCAGCAAACACGAGGGTCTGTCATATGCTGTTCCTTCCCGGACACCCCGGAAAGCATTCCAGTGGAGGGGCTTTGCCTCATGGGGGCTCAGAACGTGCTGCTGGCTCCAGCCATCTGGGGGAGGGTCGGGGAGCAGAGGTGGGCAGGGTTGGGATGAAGCTGAGCCCCAGAGCCCAGGCTGAGTCCCAGGGGGGCCGGGGGCCGGCAGGGAGGGACAGAGGACTCCCCACCTCCTGAGTGTGACTCTTTCATTCTGGGCACGAGTCGGACACTTGCAGAGTACCCACTTTCCGAATGGGGAAACTGAGGCTGAAAGGGAACGTGACACCTGTCACATAGCCAGAAGCAAATCTGAACCCAGTCCATCTCCCCCTGGAGTCTGTGGCTTCTCCCCTCTTCGGTAGCTCTGGCTATGCCCCCGCCCCGTGGCTCTGTTCTTTGGGGGAGCGAGCAGAGGCTCAGAGAGGGCAGGCGCCCACTCCAGATCACACGGCAAGGCCGAGGCCGATTCGGGAGGCACAGGCAGACAGGCCTCCCTGGTGCCTCGGACTTCAGACGCTGCAGTAGCTGCGTTCCGATGGCCGTGTGACACAGACCAGCCTCGCAGTGTCTCCGGGCCTCTCAGACTGACCGTGGCCCCCAGGCTGGTCCCCACTCGGCTGGAGAAGGCTTCCAGCATTCTCAGCTCTGGGTCCCCCGGCTCCGCGGTTTCTCCGGCTCCTGGCCTGGGTTCCCGTCTCTAGGAGGCTTTGGCCTCAGTTCCCTCGTCTGAGAGTTGGAGGTGAACAACCCTCATCTGTAAGATACTGCTGGGCTTGAATGTCTGCAGTCCCGGGATGGTGTCTGTAGGACCTCGAACTTTCTTCTCCACGAGCTTCTGGCATCCCCCGGACTCAGAAGGATGCCTCTCTTGAGGGCCCCGAAAGCCCTTCTGGGTCCCCCGCCCAGGCCCCTCAGACACACACCATCCTCGCTGAACTCGGCGGCTCCCCCAGAATTGCTCCTTCTCCTGTGTCGCCATCTCGGGGTCAGCCCCATTTGTCACCAGGTCAGACCCCCAGACTTTGTCCTTGTCCTTTCCTTCCCATCTCCCAGGGCCTGTCACTCCCCAGCCTCACCCTCCTGAGCTGGACTTTCTCCGTTGCCACGGCTCCAGCTCAGGCTTCCTCTTTGCCCCTAGAGCCTTGCCCCAGCCTCCCCGCCTCCAGGCTCTCCCGGAGCTGCCCCTCCCCTCCCGGGGTGACTCCAGGCCCTGGCACTGGGGCCTCCCAGCTCTTCTCCCCCGCCCACATTCCGTCTATCCTTCAAATTCCCTGGCCATGCCTCACTCCTCCCTGCCCCAGTGCCTTTGCATAGTCCATCCCCTGGCCAAGATTCCCAGAGAAATCTTTTCTAACCTCCAAACCTACCCCTGGCCGTCCCCAGCTCGGGTCCCTTGCGTGGCCCATGGCAACGGTTTCCCAAACCTTTTTAAGACACTGATACCCTTCTGCTCAAGAGAAATCGTACTCCCGAGCGAAACTGAAGCACAGAAATCAAAACGGAGCAGCTCTCGTTTAATAGAAGGGGAGAGAAGGACCGGGGTCCCGCTGAGATCCCCGCTCCCTCTGTGGGCAGCCTCGTGCTCCCGCGTCCCCCAGCCTCGCTGCCTGGGTGCCACCTGGCTGCCTCCAGCAGGATCAGGAGGCTTCCTTCACCTGGGAGCCTCCCTCTGTGGCAGACTCCATCTCACACGTGTTAAGATTCTTAGCCACCACCAGTAGTTAGTTCCCCGATCACGCCTCTGGCTTTGAACCTGTCCCGGGACGCCCGAACGCTGATCTGTTCACAGACAGAGATGTTGCCATGGTCTCTGGCTCAGGGAGCCTATGATGTCTCTGAGAAAGACGTCAAGGGATGAATGGGAGTGAGATGAGGCAGCCTTTGGGCTGGAGCTCGTGAAAGGTTGGTGGTGATAACGAGACAGATGAGGGAGGGCAGAGCATTTAGGGAGAGGGGACAAGAGGGACAGACGGAGGGACAGCGGCTGTTGGGAAACGAGAGGCCCAATGGATCCGAGGGGACCAAACGGGCCGTGGAAAGTTCCCACAGGGACCGTTATTATATAGCAGTGACATGAGCGACCCTTCATGTCAAGTGAGAAAGGCAGTCCTTGGACACGCTCTGCAGTCTGGTTTCATCTTTTAAGCCCCATCCTCCCCCAACAAGAAGAGCTAAGCCTATGTGACAAAACTGTCCCCCAAAACACCCCAAGCCACTGACCAGGGTTTAACTGGGGAAAGCGGTTGCAGGGAGGAGGCCCAGGGGCCAAGGAGGAGCCCAGAGACCCCAGCAAAACACACCGCGCAGCACGTTCTAGTTCACGGGGTTTGTTATCGATCACGGTTTGCAGATTTTATATGTGTCCCGTGTACCTTATATATATACAGCAGACTAAAAAGGGATAATGAGGGCAAAATAAAAACTTTAAGAGGAAAGAGTGAGAAGCGGGAGACAGGCAGGCCATGGAGTTACAGGCGGTTTACAGGCAGTGGTGGAGCCAACGGGAGGCAGGCCCAGGGAACAGTCATCCCTATTTCCAGCGCTCACTGTGCAAAGTGCCTGGCTCGTATGACCTCATTCCATCCTCACAAGGATAACCTTTCGAGATAACTATTATCCTCCCATGATTAACTGAGGCCACCGAGGCCCAGAGAGGTTGGGTGGCTTGCCCAAGGTCACACAGCTGCCAAGTGGGGTGGAGTCGGGATTCGAACCGAGGCAGCCTGACTCTCTCTCACGCCCTGAATGGGATGGGCAGGTGCGTAAGGAATTAGAGGATGAGCAAGATGAGGGAGGGGCAGGATCCAGGAGGCTCAGTGGGCAGCCTCTGCTTTTCCCGGCACATCCGGGAAATTCCGTGCGTGTGCTGGGCCGCGCCTTTCCCAGCCCCCTCTGCGGAAGGTCAAGGGGAGAAGCCTCGCCGGCCTCTGGACCCGCGGTTACCGCTGCTCCCCTCCTTTGATCTCCGAGGCCACGTGCAGGCCCCCTCTGATCTCGGCCTCTCTGCAGCTGAGGTCCTCTGCACCTGGTTTTACAATCAGCCCCTCCTTCCTGGGGCAGGGCCCGAGCCATTCGAATAATTTTATGGCTACAGCCCTGCTGGCCACGGAGCTGCATTTTCGATTTTAAGCAATAAATAAATAATAAGACGTTGGCCCTCGCCCCCCGGGTGGAATGTGGGCAGGCAGAGAGGAGAGCGTTCTGGGCCACCAAGTAAATAAGGCACCTTGGCTGAGAATTAGAAAAAGATGCTCACAGCCGCCCTTCCCCACGCCCCGCCACCCGCTGCGAGGGACCCGCGTGGAGGGAAGTGTGTTTCTGTTCCCACTTGCTCTCAGAGGCGTCGTGGGTCCCCTGAGCCCGAGCCGAGGACCACAGCGGCGGGG
Organism: Eidolon dupreanum; assembly: GCA_028627145.1. Classification (NCBI taxonomy): domain Eukaryota; kingdom Metazoa; phylum Chordata; class Mammalia; order Chiroptera; family Pteropodidae; genus Eidolon; species Eidolon dupreanum. The sequence continues at coordinate 89,878,665 of CM053508.1, read as the reverse complement.
CCCACGCCGTCCCCACCTGTGGACGGGTCAGCGGTTGGGCATCACAGGACAGGTTTGAAGCCAGAGGTGCGATGAGGGAACTACCCGTGATGCTCAGAATCTTAAAATGTGTGCGAAGGGCTGGGGGCTGGAGGGGGGACGTGTGCCTGCTGGTCCTGCGTAGGGACCAGGACGTGGGACCAGCCACTGCCCACCTGGGAGAAACCAAGCTGCCCAGTTTGATGGGGCCGGGCCAGCGGGTCTAATTCCCGTGACTCGCGTGACTCTCCCGTGACTCCTCCGGGGCCAGGTTCGCCGAGGCCTGAGCGGGAAGGGTGGGGCCGGCGCGGAGGACGGTCAGGCCCTTTCTGAGCGTGCGCCGGGCTCCGGCCGGTTCCAAGCGCTTCGCGAGTGTTCTCGGCCTTTCAACCTCCCGTTCCGAGTCCTGCTTGTGAGGCAGACGATGTCGACATTCCCAATTCACAGACGGGAAAACAGGCCCAGAGAGAAACCATACGTCTGAGATTTGCTCCAGAGACCTCGCTCTTAAGGGCCACTCTAGAAAAGGGGACCCCTGTGGCCATAACCTCCACAGGAGGCTAAGCCCCCCATACGCGATGCATCGGGGGTCTGTGGTCCACGCTCCAGACCAACGCTAACCCGTAGATGCGTCCCGCGAGGCCCCTAAATAAACATTTTTCTGGTAGCCACGTTGCAAAATAGTAAAAGACGCAGGTGAAATTCATTTTAATGATAAAGCTTGTTTGACCCGATATCTCTGAAATACTATCATTTCAGCCTGCAATCAATCGGCAGCCGAAATGATCAACGATCTATTTTACACTCTGCTTCTCATCCCGAGCCTCTGAAACACCGTGCATGTTTTCCCAACTCGGCCGCTAACCTCCGTCAGGCGACTCCGTCTGTACTCAGACCTCGTAGCCCGGGCGCCTAAGTGTCAATTTCTGGGCCCTTGTTAATCCACACCTGTCCGAAGGTTTTCCAATAACTGGCTCCAGCGCCGTTGTTTCCGTTGAAACCAGTAATCATTAAATACAGTGAAAAGTTGAGGTCCCTGGTAGCACAGGTCACATTCCAAAGGCTCAGCGGCCACATGTGGCTCAGAATGGCCATCATCACCAGAGAGTTCTGGGGGATGACGAGGCTCCAGTCTGCAATGCCCCAAGGGCAGGGAGAGGCACACAGTAGGAGCTTCCTATGTGTCTGTTGGGAAGGAGACAGAGAAAGAGAGAGGAAGCTCAGAGAGAAAAGAAAGAGAAAGTTCTAGAAGCGCCTTCAGGCTAAAGGCAGGGCACAAACAGAGATCCCGGTGTGGTGGAGCAGGGAGTGTGTCGGGAACAGGTAGAACCTGGTGGTGGGGACAGAACAACACTGGCTGTGCCGGCGTGGGGACCCAGGGCAGGCGGGGTCCGGGGGGGACGATGAGTCGGCTGGGCTTCGAGGGGGCACAGCTGGAGACGCAGGACAGGGAACCCTGAGAATTTGAAGAGAGAAATTCATTTCTTTAGCTAGATGTTTGTCTATCATTATTATCACCATAAAAGTAACACATCGAAGTGATATATCTCAACTGTCTTTTTTTAATCATTCAAAAATCTGTATAGCTTTTAAATGTGCAAGAATTGCCAGGGACGGGGGTGGGCGGGAAGGGAAAGGAGAATTTACCCTGTAAGACCTCAGAAACTACTGTAAGGTTACTAAAATTCAAACACAGTGGCTCCCATCCGGTGGCTTTAGGCAAACTAGCTCAACCAGGGAGCAGCCGTGAACAGGCCAACAGATAAACACACTGTGATTCACTCAGATGGTAGAATTCTACTCAGCCATGAAAAGGAACAAAGTCTAACATGCACACAAACACAGATGAATGTCAAGGATGTTCACTGAGCAGAAGAAGCCGGAAGCCAGAGTACATTCTAGAAGGTGACAGTTTGAGAACGCCTGAGACCAGCCAATTCAATTTATAATGGGATGACTCAGAACACCGCTGGCCTCTGGGACCAGGGAGGGGACCACTCAGGAAGAGGCACGGGGAACCTCTCTGGGGTGGCAGACTGCTCCGTATCAGGGTTGGAGTTTGGGCGGCACGGGCATCCTGTGCATTTGTCACAGTCCACTTAAGATTAAGTACATTTCCTCGAAAGGAAAATAATTTTAAGAGGACGGAAGTGAGACAACTTGCAGCTGTCTTTAAAAAGAATGAAATGGCCAGGGTCGGACCTGAAAAGATTATCATGACGTAGTAACTGAAAAGTAAGCAGGGTGCAGAGTAAGGCGGAAGGTGTGATATCAGAATTCTTTAGCAGGAAGGGAGGGAGAGGAGGAAGGTGGGAAGGAGGCATCTGAGCCCCCTCGCTGTGAGCACATGTGCGTCTGCTTCTGCAAGCACGGTTGGATGACACACCATACTGGTAGTACTGGGATCCCCTGATCCCCTGGGCTGGGACGGCAGCATTGATGGGGACCATTAACTCATTAACAAACTCACATGACTCTCTCTCTCTCTCTCTCTCTCCCTCTCTCTCTCTCTCTCTCTCTCTATATATATATATATAGATACATATATATATATGTATCTATCTATATATATATGTGTATATATATATGTATGTATGTATAAATTTATTAATAGTCCCAGATGATCAATAGATATAGAGATAAGGCCCAAGAATTTATTTTCGCAGATAACTATAAAGAAACATACACACATGCCGTATTAAGGCAGTTTAGCAGATGTAACAGACATAGTCCCCCAAATTCCACAGCTTCCCAGCTGCACGGTAGACTCCCCTGGTTACGCTCTGCCATCCTTCACCCGTGGTTCCCAAATCCCCCAAGACGGCTCTGGTCCCACCGGCCAAGCGGACAGAGGGCACGCATACAGGGTTACTGTCACTCACTGTGTTCACAATTCGGGATTCAGGACGTACAGAAAGGCATGAATGAAGTGGGAAATTCTAGTTCCCACCCCCCACTCCCCACCTGGAGTAACCACTTTTAACACGCTTGCCTGCCAGAAAATTTCTCTTTATGCGTGTATCTCCTTTTTACTTATTTTTTAAACGTCAATCAGGTATTACTTTATATGTGGCTCTCTCCTCGCCTTGTCACTAGCATCTCAGACATCTGGCCGAATAATCGCCACCTCTTCACTCCACCCACCTTTTATTGTGAAAATTTCAAAACATATAAAAACGTTGGAAGAATTATCCAGCGAACTCCACTAAAATTTTATTGTTTTATTATTTTATTATATCTGTGCATCCTGCAACCTTCTATCCATCCATTAATCCTTCTTATTTGTGATGCATTTCAAAGGAAGTTGCAGACGTGATTAGAACATCTCACCCTAAGCGTTCCAGGCTGCCTCTCGTTAAATAGACTTTCTGATATTTGTTGGTGGGTTTTTCTTTTAATAAACGATGTTTACATCCAATAGACTGCACGGATCTGAAGTATGCCAGTTCTGAGAAATATGTGTGCTACCCAAGTCCCTGTGGAGACATAACTCCTCCTGAGTGGCCGGGTTCCAATATTTGTGGGGCCCTGATTTATTTATCTTGTTCTGATCTATTGATCCAGTCCGCCTATTGTTCTGGTACCTCTTATAAATGATGTGGTAATTAACATCCTGGTGTATATTTCACTGGGCATTTTCCTCCAGGGCACCTCTCTATTCCATATGCTTCTGGGGGTCACGTTCATTTGTGCACCCCCCAAAAAAAAAGTAAATGGTGTGTTGCCCGCATGGCAGATGCCCATTCTTTGGAGGTGGGACAGGGAAGAGGGAGAATTTCTGTTCCCTCTTCTCTTCTGCTCCCCTACTAGTGTGGAAGACTGGATGGATTTTAAAAAGTTAATAGACAAAGAAAATAGTTACTAAGTATTAAAAGGGCTGTGCAAGAAGCAAGCAGGATGCTGAGAGGGGCAATAACTCTTCGGTCAGTGGGAGTCTCCCAGTCTGGTGGAGGTGGTGTGTGCGCTCGAAATGTTGCAGAACGATCTGGAAGTGGTCACTCTACTCCCACTCCCACCGTTAACAAAACAGGCGGGTTCTTTCTCTGCTCTCTGGCGGGAGTCATTTTGCCAGCAAAGGGGCCCAGGGGAGCCAGGGACGCTCACCCAGACGGCCACCCAGTGGGATTTCAGAAGGTGAGGGAGGGCTCTGCTGGACACCACCGCACAGTGTGTTCTGGAAACGAGGCATGCTGAGCGGGGCTTGGGTTCCCAGAGTCTTGGCAATGCTCCCCAGAGAAAGGCAAGTTGACTCCAGGCGCCAGGGGTGACTCAGCAGGACATCAGGGCTGCTGCTGAAGTCATCATGGGCCTGATGGCATCCACAGGAAAGGCGACGCGGGTCCAGCCCCGCGCAAACCGCGGGATCCCAGCAGCCCGCGCGCCCCAGCCTGTGCGCTCTTCCCGCTGGCTCCCACGCAGCGCCCCTTCCCTCGCCCCCTGCAGGGCTGCTGCAAGCCCCCTCCTCAGAGGGCCCTCCCCCATCCATCCTTTTAAAACTGCAACACCCCTCCCCCCCAGACTCTCCCTCACCCCACCTGCTTCAACTTTTCCCCATCACCATCTGTTCAATACACTACATTTAAAACATTTTGAGTTAATTTTATTGTTCATTCGAGCATAAGCCTCAGTAAGGTTTGTTTTTTTTTTGGTCAGTCACACTCCCTGTTGTATTCCCCCAAGCGCCTGGCACATAGTAGGTACTCAGTAAATATCTGTGGGCTGAATGAATGAATTTGCCCCATTTCAGGCAAAAAAAAAAAAAAAATGCATGAAGCTCCTGGGAGCTCTCTTTGGACGTTAGACGGGGAGGTCCCTGGAAACGAGACCTTCATCACCCCTGCCAGTGCTCATTCTTCAGAGGGGACCAGAGAGGGTTTGAAGGTGGCCTCGCGTCACACAGCAAATTCAAGCCAGGCCTATAACGCAGGCGGAACTCGCTTCTCGGCATGTCCCCGCGCAGCCGAGATGGACAGTGGCCGACTGGGTGTTTAGTTATAATAACAGCTAATGGGCAGTAAGCATTTATACGATGAGGTTCTTTTTAAAAATCGTACAGTAAAACTGACTTTTTTGGTGCGAGTGCGTAGTTCTATGATTTTTAACACCTGTATAGATTTGTGTAAGGACCAGTCAGGACACAGAACGGTCCCGTCACCCCTTCGTACTCACGTCCTCCCGCACCCCTACCTGCTCTGTCCCCACGCCCCCACCCCTGCCGCTAGTCTATTCTCTGTCCCTACAGTTACGTCTTTTTGAAAATGTCATTGTATTAGTTTCCTGTGGCTGCTTCAACCAATGACCGCAAACGGAGTGGCTTAAAACAACACAAATGTGTTCGCGTGCCCTTCCGGAGGTCACTAGTCTGAGATTAATGTCACTGGGCTAAAATCAGAGTGTCGACAGGGCCGGCTCCCGCCCCCCACCCGCCACTCCCCACCCCCTCCCCCCTCCCCACCCCCCACCGCCCCTGGAGGCTCCTGGGGAGAATAAGCGTCCTTTGGCTCCTTTTCCAGCTTTTGGAGGCCGCCTGAGCGCCTCGGCCCTCCCTGCACCTTCTGAGCCGCATGTAGCATCCTCCCGACTCTTCTCTGAACTCGGCTCTTTCTCTCGGATTCCAGCCCTGCCGCCTCCCGCTTTGACCTGGCCCCGCCCCCCATCTCAACACCCTTCCTTCCTCTCGGCTGCGGAACCCCGTTCACCCTGCAGTGGAGCATACTCCCTGCGTTTGGGGGTTGGGGCCGTGACCTCTTTGGGGCCGCTTTACAGCCCACCGCAGCCATATAGATGGGATGAGAGATTGTAACCTTCTGAATCTGCTTCTTTCGCCCAGTGCAATGCCTTTGAGAGCGTGCGCGGGTCCCGCTGTTTACCCGTTTACCTGCTGAAGGACATCTGGGTTGTGCCTCGTTTGGAGTGATTATAAATAGTGTGACTATAAACATGCGGGTATGATGTTGGGCGTGAACGTTAAGTTTTCGTCTCTCTTGGGCGAGACTCTTTTAAAACCTCTGCTTAAATTATGATATTTCATTGAGGCATATAATGTACAATGTGTATATAATACGATATAACAATAATATACCCCTAGGAGTTAAATACTCACGTGACCACAGTGGAGAGAGATAGAGACTGAGACTCAGAAAGGTGATGTGAGTCACCTGGGGTCAAACCTGCGTCTTCTCGACCCCCTCCCACACCCACCCCCCTACAGCCCCTGCACAGAATGAGAGCTATGTGGAGGGGAGGGGCGCTGCCCATGGCACTAGGCGGTGAGGGGTACAAACAGTGGGGCCATGTCGCCTGGGTTCAAACTCTAGCTCTGCCCTCTGCAGCTATGTGACATTAGCCAAGTGACTCTCCCTCTCTGTGCTTCGAGTCCTTGTTTATAACACGGAACAGCAATAGCAGTCACCTTCTGGGGTTCTTGAGGAAATAAATGCGTGGAGGGACATGATGTCATGGGGATCAATGTGCTAGGGAGCGCTCTCAGTGTTACTTTCATTTTTTCAACAAATGTTTATAGGCCCTCTGTGTATGCCAATGTTTTGGATACACTGGCAATCAAAACAGACAAAAAAAAAAAAAAACACCCCAAAACCTCTGACATCATGGAGTTTGTATGCAACCTGAGAAGCAAGGCAGACAATCCATTTAACGTGTGAAGAGTTAGAGCTTCTCCAAGGTGGCCAGTGCCATGGGAAAGCAAGCACGAGGGTGAGGAGGGCGGGTCCGCTTGTACACGGAGCTTCATGGGAGGTCTCAGTGACAAGCGGTGACGTGGGAGCGAAGACTCGCAGGGGGCGAGGATGCCAGTCACAGGCCGGAATGGAAGGCGGAGAGAACAGGCCGTGCAAAGGTCCTGAGGCAGGGCCCGGCCCGGAGCGTAGCAGCGAGACCAGTGTGGTCACCGCCAAGTGAGGGCGGGGAGGAGGCAGAGAGGGGCCGGGCCGATGGCGCTGGGCCCTGCGATCATGGCGAGGACTCAGCTTTCGCTGAGTGAGACGGGAGGCTTTGGGGCACAGGAGGGACAGAAATCCTCTCAGGCTCTACCCCGATGCTCCCGGCAGCCGTGTGGGGAGAACAGGCTGTCGGCGGCAGGGGCGGAAGCAGAGAGGTCAGTAAGGGGGCGACCGTGATAATCCGGGCCAGCGGTGATGGCAGCTTTTAATTCTGACCCAGTCCCTTCGAGGGAGGCCTGCCTTCCGATTCTCCGTCTCCGGGTGAGGAAACCGAGGCCCAGAGGGGCTAAGCCGTGAATTCATGGTCACACAACTAGTTGGTAGCAGAGCCTGGGTTCAAGTACAAATCTAACTTCAGCCTGTCTTCATTCTCCCATGCATATACTGGGCTGCCTCTGGATGGGTGACGGTCCCCACCCCCAGGAGATCTTTACTGCACACCTGTTGTGTGCCAGGCCCTGGGGATAAAACACTAAATGAGACAGACACACTGTGTCTTACTGGCAGAGGGAAGGGTGGAGGCTCAGCGACAGGTATTTGCTGAGTGCGCCTTCGAAGATTGCTGTGTGATCTTGGGGAAATACATTAACCTCTCTGGGCCTCCATTTCTTCCGTCACAAAGCGGTGCGCTCAATCTCCACCCCGTAGGGTTCTGGGAAGAATCTGCGATAATTATCTGAGATTTTTCTATGTCCTTGACATAGAATTTCCTTCCCCAAGGCCGAAGGAAACTCAGACGGGGTCTCGGGAGGAGGGGCCTTGAGTTCCAGGCAAGGAGCTGCGGTCAGGCAGTGGAGGTCCGGAGGACGAGAGGAGACCTGAGCTGGACCAGGGCCGTGGGGACAGAATGGGAGGAGGCAGGAGGGTCCACGCGTTGGACCCTTCTGAGAGTTTCGGGTCCTGGGGTCCCTCGGAGCAGGGTGGGCCAGGCGCCTTCCAGGGGTCCAAGCAGGTCCTGTCGTGTGGGCCGGTTCGTCCTGCGGCAGCCTCCGACCCAGGTGGACTGTCATCCTCATTCCTCTGCCCCTGTCGAGCAGCAGCCGTGGGCCAGGCCCCAGACATGGCCTGGAGACAGAACAGACTTGTGACCTAGGGAGAGGAAAGGTGCCCTTGGGGCCAGATTGGGTTTTCGAGGTGGGGAGAGAAGGCTCACAGCATCCGTTTCAGGACACGCCGTGTGTGCGACTCAGCCAGGTGGGGGCCTCCCCGGCCTCCGTGCTCAAGCTCAGAGCTGGCAGGGGGCTGCATCCCCGACAAGAGGGACAACTACTGCAAAGGCCTGGGGGTGGGAACAGCGCTCAGGGCCTTGGGGCCCTGAGCTGGAGTGTGGGATCCCAGGGGAAGGAGGGGCTGGCACAGAGAGTGTCCACGGGGCTGAGGTTCCGATCCCACCTCTGCCTGGTACTCGTGTGTGGCCTTGGCCTGATTGCTCCCCTTCCCTGAACCCCCGTTTTCTCACTCTTAGCATTGCAAAATGCGGGGAGATCCCAGCTCCCCCCTTTCATGCCTCGCGCTTGGTGAATATCGATGCTCGGTTATTTGTTGAGCCGTTCTGGGCTCCCAGGGAGCAGCGGTCTGGGCCTGCTGGCCTGGGGAGAGGCCAGGCTTTGGGCGCTCCGAAGGCCCCATGGGGAATTCTAAAGTGCGGGACTGGGAGCCTCGGAGGTGGGTGGAGCATAACCACTGCTCCTCGATGTTCCTTCTCTCTTTCCTGGTAAAACCCCTCGTGTATCACACGCGCGTGCATCTCACACTCGTGCATTACACGCTCGTGCATTACACGCTCGTGCATCACACGCTCATGCATCACATGCTCGTGCATCGCACCCTCGTGCATCACACGCTCATGCATAACATGCTCGTGCATCGCACGCTGGTACATCCACATGCTCATCACACTCATGCATCACACACTCATGCATCACACGCTTGTGCATTACACACTCATGCATCACACACTCATGCATCACACGCCCATGCATCACACGCTCATGCATCCACGCATTCATTCATCCAAACGCTGCTTGAGAGCCAGCGACGTCCCAGCATTGTGGACCCCACCCTGGCCACCTGGGTTGCCGCTGGGACCCGACTTGGAGATGACAAGTGTTCACCTACGCATCAAGTGACTATCAGGGACTCCCGAGGGGCCCAGGGCCTTTCCCTAGTTGGCGTTTTCCTCTCCCGTAAACCTGGAGGAAACATCTCCCCGAGGAACTGTCCCGAGATCAAAGATGGAGGAGATCAAGCCGACATCAGTTTCCTGAGCATGTGTCAGGAGCCAGGCGCTTCGCATATTTCATCCCTTTTAATCCTCAGGTAGGAGTGAATCCCTGAGGTAGATATTACCGTTATCCTCGAGTGACAGAAGAGGAAACTGAGGCTCGGAGAGGCGCGACTGTCGCCCGAGGCACAGAGACAGCCAAGTTCTAGGCACTTAACCGCTATGCTAATCTGCCTGGTAACTGATGACCTCACAGCTCCCACAGTACCGACATCACTAAGACCATCACCCACCATCCACCACTGGGGTACCCAATGATATCACCGAACAATAAAGTAATTGCCGTGTGCTGAGGACCTACTGTGTGCCAAATGCTGTGCTAAGCAGCCCCACCTCTGGGCTCAATGTCCAGTGTTGCCTCTGTCACCGTATTAATAATAATTTTAGCCCAAATTTATTAAATGCAGACCATCAGCCAATCATTTTTACTGGTATTGACACATTAAACCCTCCCACCATCCCTACTGTCAAAAAATGTGTTGGAATGTCCCATAATTGGAATCCTGGGATCCGGACGTTCTTGGGCCCCTCATCCTTCATCCAGTGTTAAGTTTCTGAGTTTCATCTGTGCAGTCGGAGCCCAACCCTCTATATACCAAGGTTGGAAACATCCTTCTCATGACCTGAAATGAAATCCAGACGACATAACCTACCTACATTTTTTCCTCCCAGTTCAATGTATTGTCCCAGGTGAACAATACAGACACACATGGGAGGTCGCGAAGCATGGCAGCTAAGCCTGGGCAGCTTTGGGTTTTGTGGGGTCTGAAGCTCGTATCATTTTGAGGGGATTCTCCTTAAGAAAAAGGATCAAGGCAGGTGGCGACAACCCCAGTAGAGGAAATGTTTATTTAGAAAGAGAAAAGATATTATAACAACTCGCTTTATTCAAAGCTGACAAAACACTTGAAACAATCCAGAAAAATGATACACTAGCTTCCGGGTTCGCATAGTTCAAACCTAAATCTCCTCTCCCACCACATACTTTTGGTGCCCGGTGCCCTTGAAGGCGTGATATAGTGATCCGACTTATGTCCCCGAGTTTTCATGTCATTACACCCATGTCCTGCAGCCAGCTGGCTCGCTGTTAACAGACGCAGACGTGACTTTGAACTTTATCAATATCCCACAAACGCCCGATGAAATGTGTCCCAGATTCGACGTCACCTTAGCCAGGCCCCCTAGATACCCACTGTTCTCCCACACAAGGAACAGGAGACCCCAGGGGGAGGGGGAGACAGAGAGAGACAGTGGATTAAAAGGATTGCTCTTAAAACGTCTCACTTCAGACCATTTTGCTTCCGTGTCTGGCTATGAGAACACGTAGCAGGGGATTTGGGAAGCAGCCCGAGCGAGGGCCTTGCAGCTTAAGACCATTCGAACTTCACAGCGACTCCATGTCCGGTTAGCACGTGGCCTCTGCCGCTCCACCCTGTGGCCGGGGAGTGGCAGGCAGCGCCCCCCGACTTCTTTGGCCTCAGTTTCCTCATCGGTAAAACGGGGTGGTGACTTAGCGTCTTCCTCGAGAGTTGGGGGTGAAGAGTAAATGTGTGAAACACGGGTAGCCCCACTTTGCAGACGTAAAGAGCTCCACATCCTGCCCGCCGTGTGGCCTTGGGCAAGTCACTCGACCTCTCTCTGTGCCTCACTTTCTTCGTCCATAAAATGGGGATAATAATCGTTGTCACCTCAGAGGATTGTTGCGGGGTTTCGGTAAACCGTCTTCACTTTGCAGGTGAAACAAACGAGGTGCAGAGAACGTTCTTTGCCAGGGTCCCTGGAGCGAGTGGGGTACCCTTCGCCCATTTGCCGGCCGGCCCGCCCCCCTCTCCTGAGAGTCCTCTGTCACTTTTCCACCATCACGTGTCCTGGAGGCCTCAGCTGTAAAGCTGGAAGCAGGACAGGCCCCTGGCCCCCCACCCCAACTCCAGGCGACCTGTGTCCTCGCCTCCTCCCGGCCCTCATGGTGTCCCCTTCTCCTACAGCCAGAAGCTGTCAGGAGAATACTTCCGGTACAAAGGCATACCCTTCCCAGTCGGCATCTACTCACCCGAGAGCATCAGCATCACGGAGAACGCCGAGGTCGAGGATGACGACATCTTCATCATCACCTACCCCAAGTCAGGTACTTGCTGCGCTGGGCTGGCGGCGCGCAGTGCTCAGGAGAGGGGCGCATGCGTGGGACAGAGGCTGGGAAGCGCGCGCTGAGGGCAGCAGGAAGCAGAATGGGGGGCTGGGGCTGTTCAGAACCGGGGCGACCTCAGCCTTTGCACCGGAGAGTACCACCCCCCGCACACAGCATGTTTCTTTCCTCCAGACCCCTCTCCTGCCCCGGATCAGCTCTCACGTGTCCAGGGCGGGGTCCCTGACCTCCTTGGCTAAAACAGCATCCCTCTCTCTCCCCTTAACTAACCGCGTACTTTTCTTCATGAATCAACTACCAGCTGCTGTCGACGTTTATTCATGTGTTGACGTAGTCTCTGGGTTCCCCAGTAGACCAGGAACTCCAACAGGGCAAATATTTCAGTTTGTCTTGTTCGTTGTTGTGTTCTTCCAACCTAAAACAATGCCTGGCACATCATAATTATTCAGTAAATATTTGTGGAAGGAAGGTTCGGAGGATCTGCGGTGACTTTACTCAGAGTCCCTTGGGGAGGTTTTAGTGAGAGAAGAGACAGACTTCAGCTTTTTCTTTCTCTAAAATGATGAGGTTGACTTCTTTTTTTTTCCCCCAAAATATGACTTTTACCGTTTCAGCATGGAGTTCTATGAGTTTTTTTATTTTTTTATTTATTTTATTATTTATTTATTTATTTGTTTTTTTGGTAAGAGATTTGACATATAATTCACATACCACACAATTCGCCTATTTTAAAGTGGATGATTCCATGGCTGTCGTACATTCACAGAGTTGTACAACCATCACCAATATCAATTTTAGGATATTTTCATCAGCCCAGCAAGAAATCCCACACCCATTAGCCATCACCTCCGGAACCCCACATCCGGGTCCCCCAGCCCCTGGCAACCACTAATCTACTTGCTGTCTCTATGGATTTGCCTGTTCTGGGCATTTCGTGGAAAGGAATCCTACACTACATGGCCTTCTGTGACCGGCTTCTTTCACTCAGCTTAGTGTTTTCAAGGTTTGTCTTAACCAGCTCCTCACCGATTAGCATCTACTAGGTTTCCAATCCTTAGCCTTTATGCACAATATAAACTCCAGACACAGCGGCCCCTCTGGTACATGTATCGTTTACACGCCTACGCGTTTGCACCTGCGTTTATCTATTATGTAGACTAAACCCCTAGGTATGGTCAAAGCGTCCGTGTATTTGCAGTTTTGATGGACGTAGTCAAATTTCCCTCCTTCGAAGCTGCAGAAATCCGTTCTGGGAACAGCAGGCTGCGTTTGAAACAGCCTGGGGCATGGGCAGTGGTGACGGTTGCACAGCTTAACGCCACTAAAATTGACACTTAAAAAGGGTTCAAGTGGTCAATTTTATGTGCTCTATCTTTTACCGCACACCCATAAGAAAAGAATTATGAGTTAGTAACCGGGGGTTCAACTACCAAGGGTTAAAGAGACCCCCAACGGACACAGGAATTGCTGAGACAGGGAGCAGCCACCCTCTCTGGGGCCAAAGCAGAGCGCCCAGGGGAATTTGCCGCGGAGCTGGTGGGGAGTCAGCGTCACTCGCGTCGGTCGCGCTGGGCCGCTGTCCATCACAGGGGCGGAGGGAGAGCAGCCCATCAAAACCCGGAGCACAAAACACCGTCCTCTTGCGGGGCTCCTGCAGCGCCCTCTACTGACAGAGCTTGGTTTTGAGCTAGCTGGCGAAAAAAACAACAAAAAAAAAACCATGCTGGCAGGGTCCAAACTCCAGCATCACAGAACAGGGCAACCAAGCGTGGCTCTGGAGCCCAGACGCAATACACTGAGAACTGGCACAGGCTGGTTGCTGTCACCCAAGGCAACACGATACTGATATCAGCTGGTCACTATCATGAAAATATTATTTCTCGTCCGACTTGCCTGTAGTCTGCTGGATCCGGGTCATCGATGAGGTCCTCTCACTTCTACATGTTGTTTGTGGCTCCCCACAAAATCAGGGCAGCGAAAAGAGCTGAGATTTTAAGTCCAGACGCCTGGAGCCAGTGCCAGCTTCCCCATATGCATTAGCGCATAAGCCCCAGCAGCTCGAAGCTGGACCCGAGAGTTGATTTCTCATCCTATAAACTCCAAGCAGTGCGGGATGGGTGGCGGGAAGTGGGGCGAATCCAGCAGTCTCAGGCAGCCCCAGGAGCCCCAGTTTCCACTAGCGTCTCTGCATCCAGCCAGCAGACAGGCGAGAGACAGAGTGGGGGTCACGTGGGGAGAGTTTATGGGCCAGGCCTGGACAGGGCTGCGGATTGCTGCCACCTGTACTTCCCCAGCCTGACCTCAGTCACGTGGCCCCCCGCGCGGCTGCAGGGGAGGCTGCGAGAATGTAGTCCCGTCCTATTCTGGGTAGGAAAGCGGAATGGGGTTGGGTGGATAGCTAGCCAGCCTCCACCACGCTCCACTTCCCAGCTCTGCCACCTGGGCCAGCGACCTTGTTTCTCTGGGCCTCAGTTTCCTGCTCTGAAAAATAAAGCCAACCCCACCTCTCCCGCTGGTCGTGAGGAACCCGTGCAATAAAATACCTAGCCAACTGTGCAGTAAATGCAGCCGTTTCTAAATCCGATACTTAAAAAAAAATTAACCAATAATAAATAAACAAATAAACAAATAAATAATAAATCTGATGCTATGCCCCGTTCGCCCTCGCCCACTTCCCATTCATTTGTCCCATTTTTCCCGCCAGGCACCAACTGGATGATCGAGATCCTTAGCTTAATTCTGAAGGACGGGGATCCCTCCTGGATCCACTCCGTGCCCATTTGGAAGCGGGCACCCTGGTGTGAGACCATCATGGGTGCCTTCAGCCTCTCGGACCAGTCCAGCCCCCGCCTCATGAGTTCCCACCTCCCTATCCAGCTCTTCACGAAGGCCTTCTTCAACTCCAAGGCCAAGGTGCGGCAGGAGTGCGGGCTGCAGTGGGGGGGCGGGGGGGGGGGCAAGGAGGGCATAACTAACCGATGAACTTGGCGCATATTTATTAAGCACCTGTCAGAGCCCTGGCTGCGATCTAGCACGGCGGTAAATAAACACAACGCGAGTCCACATTCCAAAGGGGATACAAGGCAGAAAGTGCATGGAATAAATATGGAGGAAATTCAATACATCCAAGGCGATAAATTCACATCCCGAAGGAAGGGGCGGGGTTAAAGTTAGGGCTGGGGGTTGCAATCATGAGTAAGGTGGTCAAAGGAAGCCTCAGTGAGAATGTCCCATTTGAGGAAAGACCTGGGTGGAAGGCAAGGGAAGAGGTGTGTTTGTGGGGTGGGGGGCGCCTGGGGGAAGAACATTCCAGACAGCGGGAAGAGCAGGTGCAAAGGCCTTCGGGTGGGTGTGATGTCCCTGGGTGGCCAGAGCGAAATGACAGCGGAGAGGCGTGGGGACGAGGTCAGGGCGGTAACAGGGGCCAAAATGTGCAGAGCCGTGTTGGCCGTTGCGAGGACTTGGCGTGTCCCCAGAGCAGGACGGGGTCCGCGGCGGGCTCTGGGCAGGGGAGAGACCGGAGCCGATTTGGGGTTGCACGGGCGCCCTCTGGTGGCGAGGTGGGGAACGGCGCGGCACGGCGCGGCGAGGGCTGAAGCAGGCAGGAGGCGACCATGAGAGGAAGCCCCGGTGGGAGGTGGCAACAGAGGCCACCAGGGTGGTGGCCGCGAGGGGAAGAAAAAGGGCTGTGTATTTTGAAGGTGGAATCAGGAGGATTTGTTGACAGATTGTATGTGGGTGTGAGAGAAACTGATGAGTCAAGGGTGTCTCCAGGGCGTTTGGCTTCAGGAAGTGGGAGGGTGGGCCTGTCATCAACTGAGATGGGGAAGATGGGGAAGAGAGGTTTGCAGGGAAGATGGGGCGCTCTGCTGTGGCCCACCGACATCCAGGTGCAGGTTGGCAGTGAGAGAGACAAATCTGGATTTGACAGGAGAGATCCGGGCTGAGCACAAATATTTGCAATTTGTTGCTGGATGCATAGATGATGATGATGATGATGATGATGATGATGATAGATATAGATGATGATAGATAGATAGATAGATAGATAGATAGATGATAGCTGGATGGAGGGATGATAGATAGATGATAGATAGACGGATAGATAGATGATAGGTAGATACATAGATAGATAGTCATTAAATCCAGGAGACTGGTGGGGTCACCAAGGAAGTGATTGTAGATGGGGACCTCAACCCAGGAGTCCCCAGGACCACCCTCAGGCTCCATGGTTCACTAAAAGGCCTCAGAACTTGGCAAAGCCGTTAGACTCATGGTTACGGTTTATTACGCTAAACGGATACAGATTAAAATCAGTGAAGGGAAGAGGCAGCCGGGGCAGGGAGAGACCAGGCCCAGCTTCCATGGTCTCTCCCAGTGGGGTCACATGGACAGCGTTTAACCCTCCTGGCAACGATGTGTGACAAGCACGGAGCTTCACCCACCAGGGACGCTCACCCGAGCCTTGGTGTCCAGGGTTTTCATCGGAGGTTGGCCACATAGACACGGCTGACTGCTGCGTGGCTGACCTTGGTCTTGGGGAAGGAGACAGTTGCTGGGGAAGGACGTATCTGATGGGGCTGGAGAGCAGTTGGTTGTGGAATAAACCTGGTAAACATGTCGGAGCCAGGCCCAGGGACTAGGACTCTATCCTGGGGAGCTGGGGAGCTAAGGTGAGCAGGGTCAGTAATGTGTGGGGGTTGGGAGGCCAGGGAAGAGGCTGGAGTGAGAGTCCAGGCAGGAAGGGGTGAGGCTGGCTGCACCCTCGGCTCTGGGAACAGGAAAGAGGGGTGGCTTCTCTTCTCTTTTGGTCAACACCTCTCACCCCAATCCCCCGCATCCTGACCCCCATGCCTTCCTCCTCCCCTCTCTATTCCCTGACGCGAACTGTCTCTCCACCCAATCCGGGAACACCCCCTCTCTCCTCCTCCCTGTCCTCTGGGATGAGGTGAGATGCTCTGAGCTACCATTAGCGGGGGAGCCCCTGAGAAGTCTACCCCAAGTCCTTCCTGTTGCGGGGGGCCAGAAGATGGGAATCGAGGCACGCAGCCTCAGAGCCTGGGGTCCCCGGCTGTGTTCGATACCTTCTCCTCCCCTCCCCCCAACCGCCACACACAGGTGATCTACATGGGCCGGAACCCCAGGGATGTGGCCGTGTCATTGTATCATTACTCCAAGATCGCAGGGCAGTTGAAGGACCCCGGCACACCTGACCAATTTCTGGAGAACTTCCTCAAAGGCGAAGGTGAGGACAGCGGCAAAGTGGGGCCTGGGGTGGCCCTAGTGGATCCAGCTGGAAGAGAGATGGAGGAAGGATGAGAAAGAGAGAGAGGGAGGCAGAGATACAGGGTGTTATAAAGAGCAATGGAGATAGAGAGGGGACCAAGAGGAACGGTGAGAGAGACAGAGGGAGCGAGAGAGAAATCAAAGAGGCTGAGAGAGAAATCGAAAGACAATGGGAGATACAGGAATGCGGAGAAAGAACCGGAGAGAGACTGAGACACACAGAGTGAACCAGACACACGGAGAGAGACAGGCAGACACACAGATACAGAGAGACAGAGAGAAAAAGAAAGAGATGAAGAAATAAATGGAGAAAGGGATGGAGACAGAGAGTCAAAGAGACAGAGGGCATGAGGCACCAGATGCGGGGGTGAGGGGGGGCGTCCGGCTCAGAGGGGTGGGGCCTGGGACCCTGCAGGCTGGTGAGACCCTCTGAGTCCCAGCAGGGGGCCCTGCCGCCTGGCCCTCACCCCTCCGCCCCTCCGCCCGCAGTGCAGTTCGGCTCCTGGTTCGACCACATTAAAGGCTGGATTCGGATGCAGGGCAAAGAGAACTTCCTGTTTATCACCTATGAAGAATTGCAGGAGGTGAGCCCCCCGCCCCCAGCCGCTCAGCACCCCCACTCTTCCCCTCCTCAGACCTCCCAATTCCCTTCCAGTAAGGCCTGGGACATGCCACGTACTGGGGCTATGGCAGTGGATAGAACAGGGCCCCTGAGCCCATGAGTGACAGACGGACCCTGGACAAATTAAGTTGGTGGCCGCTAAGAGGACAGCCTGGCAGGAGAGGACGGGGAAGAATGTGTTCGCAGGAGCGGTTTTTAAGTAGGGCGGTCAAGGGAGGCCTCTAGGGGGAGGTGACCCTCCGGGAAGGGCTGCAGGAGGAGCAGGAGCCACAGTGGTGTTTGGGGACAGTTCCCTGGGTGGAGGGACCGGCTGGTGCAAAGGCTCTGGGGTGAGGTGTTCTCCAGGGACTGGAAAGAGGCTTCGTGGCCACAGCTCAGTGAGTGGGGGTGGGGGAGGGAAATGAGGCCGTACAGCGAGGACTCGGACTTTTCTCTGAGAAGGTGGCAGCCACAGGTGGGCCCCGAGCAGGGATAGGTAATAGGCTCGATGAGGTCACGCGAAACGGTGGCCCATTGGAAGTGGTCGTGGCCTAAAGGGCAGAGGGAGGCAACCTGGAGTTAGACCTGGATCTCCTCCGGAACCCCATGACGGGTCAGGCATCCAGGAGAGACATGCCATGTACTGGGGCAATCAGGGAGGACTTCCTGGAAGAAGGGGCCATGTAAAATGTCTATGACTTTGCCCAGCTATGAGGAGGATGCTGGGCTTGTAGCTAGAGCAATCCACAGTGACGGTGCCCAACCTTTCTAGGATCTGTCCCAGGAGCCTCCTAATATGTGACCCTTCGCCAACGGCCACCCACGCACTTCACGTGTGCACTTCATGCATTCTTCGTATTCTCCTCTCCGTGGGTACTTTTCCTAGTGAAAAGAGCCCGGATGCTGGTGTCCAATACAGCCATTCAAGTCCTCTTAAAACCCCTCGGAGCCGTGGCGCTCTGATCCTTAAAATGGGTGGAAGACACCAGCCCGTGGGGCTGTGGTGAGGACCATGCCGCCTGGCCCTGGCACACTGTGACCCCTGACAAGGTCGGACACTGAGGTGTTAGCACCGTGCGTCAGGGAAGAGTGATCCCCAGCCAGGGCCTGTTCTTGTCCGATTAGCAAGAATAGTAATGGCCACCGCCGTGTACGAAGTACAGACAGACGAGCTACGTGTGAGGTCGAACCCCATGAAACTGCTGATGTTGAGTAATTTTAAATGGTTCACCCCAGTGCTGCTATTCTCCCCATTTTAAGAGGAGGAAATTGGGGGTTCATCCCCTAGAGAGAATTGATGCCTTGTCTGAGGCACACGGCTCTTCACCAAGGACTCCATTGGCTGTGTGTGTGTTTTTCTTTTCATCCTAGTAAATTTCTTTTGACGGAAAGATCCAGAAAAGATTGGGTTGGGACTTGGCATTGCCCCTCCTCCTCCTTTTCCATCCAGCTTTATGCTCCAAGCCAGAAACTGGGCCATGCAGCCTGGAAGAGGTTCTGGGCTGCCCCCGGGTGTGAGAAACTGCCAACACGTGACCATTTCTGGGACACGTCGGTGGTTCAAGATGAGAGAAGGATGGATGGTTACGAAACCAGGAATGACCTGGAAAATCAGGGCCGTGGGGTTGGCGGAGCTGACCAGAAGTCTGACTGTCCTGGGTGCCGATCAGAGGAGGAGGCAACATAGAGGCAGGGACTGTGGGCTTCCAGGACCCAAAGCTGAGCTGGTCCCTGGCTGTGTGACCCTGGACAGGCGTCTTCCCCTCTCTGGGCTTCCGTTTACCAATTGGGGTGCCGACACCTCTCTGTGAAGCTGCCAGCCAGCATCGGCACAGATATACACAAGAGGCTTGGACCAGAGCTGAGCGCACAGTAGGCACTCAATCCACAGTGGTGGAGCCATCACTGTCGTGAGGGAGGACACACTCATGCTACATCTGATGGGGAAGTTTGACGGCGGGGGGGGGGGCGCAGGATGATGTGGGGCTTCCCTGGGCGGCCCCATGCCCGGGCCTGCAGGGAGGAGGGTGCAGGGGACAGACGGTGCGACTGGAGGGACCACATAGGGAGCAGCAGGGACAGGCCGCCACACCTGTCCTCCGAGGCCAGGCCTGGGGACTGGGGTTCGTGTCCCGGGCCACTGGGGAGCCACCAGGAGGCTGGGAGCAGGCTCGGCTCTGGGCGTGGGGGACTGGAGGCCGGGAGGCCGGGGAAGAGGTTGGAACGAGGATACGTAAGGAGAGAATGAGGCTGACCAGTGCTGGGGCTATGGGGACACAGAGGAAGGGGCATGGCGGTGAAGATGCTGATGATGGACAGGGTGTGAGGGGAGGGGACCGAGGAGGGAGGAGGCGGGCGAGAGCCCGGCTAGGAGACAGGGCGAGTGATGGGCTATGCTGGGGTGAGGACCTGGGGGACAGGCTTGGGGCACAGACCGGCTCACACCCCTTTGTCCCCTGGGGGCAGGCGCTGGACTGACCTCTGCCCCCTGCTGTGACCTCTGACCCAGCCACACCCCTTTCTGCCTACCCACAGAACCCTCCAAGACCCAAAACTGCAAAACGCCCTCGAGGCCATAGCCCAGTCCCTGGGGTGGAGGTGGGGAAACTGAGGCAAAGAGGCGGAGCCGAGTTGGGGCTCCGACATTCAAACTTGGGGTCTGGTGCTCCTTCGTGGCCTGGGCCCCCTCGCTGCACCGCCCGCGCCCCCTGCCTGGCCCGCCTGAGCCCTGTCCCCTGCCCGCAGGATCTGCGCGGCTCGGTGCAGCGCGTCTGCCGGTTCCTGGGCCGGCAGCTGGGCGAGGAGGCGCTCAGCTCCGTCGTGGCGCACTCGGCCTTCGGGGCCATGAAGGCCAACGCCATGTCCAACTTCACGCTGCTGCCGCCCAGCCTGCTGGACCAGCGCCGCGGCGCCTTCCTCCGGAAAGGTACGGGGGTTCTGGGGTTCCGGGCCCGCCTCCGCCGCTGCCTAGCTGTGCGGCTTGGGCGAGGTACTTAACCTCTCTGGGCCTCAGTCTGCCCACCTCTGTACGGAGCAGCGGCCACAGGGTCGCCGTGGACCAGGGCTGCCTCCGCCCGCAGGGCTCGGCGTGCGGCCCGGACGCGGCAGGCGCCTGCGTCAGCCCGGCCCGCTCAGTCGCGGCGGGTTTCATCCGAGAGATTCTGTGCAAACTTCCAGCTCATGCCTGGCACCGAGGGAGGCCATTCCCAAAGCCACAGCAATAACGGAAGTCGTGTGGGGCGCTGCGGGGGTCCCGGGGGAGGGGGCCCCGTTCCAGTCCTCTAGGTTAGGGGCGGGTCACAGCTGACGCGCCTTCCCGGGGAGGGGGCGTGGTTAAAGGTGTGCACGGATGCCACGTGGGCAGGCAGATGCTCTGGGCAGAGAGATTCAGGGGGTCGGGGGGCGGGCAGTGAAGGAAGGGGAGTGGTCTGCGGCAGGACGAGCAGGGCAAGGGGGAGCCGAGGGACGGGGGAGGGCGGGAATGGTGCCCAGGGGTCTGGCCGCGTGGCTGGTCAGCCCTCGCAGGAGCGAGACGCGGCAGGGGAAGCTCGGCGCCTCGGGCACCGGGAACGGCCCGAGCCAAGGCCCCGAGGGGGAAAGAGGGCGCTGAGACGTGGGGGCGGGGCGGCGCTCCGGCGGCCCCTCACCTCGCGCCCTCCCTCCCCGCCAGGGGTCTCCGGGGACTGGAAGAACCACTTCACCGTGGCGCAGAGCGAAGCCTTCGACCGCGTCTACCGCGAGCAGATGCGGGGAATGCCGACCTTCCCCTGGGACGAGGACCCCGAGGACGTCAGTTCGGACCGCAACCCCAGCCCCGACCCCGACCCCAGCCCCAGCCCCAGCCCGGACCACGCCCCCGAGCCCCCGCACCCGTGACCCCAAGAATAAACTCATCTCTCCAGCCCCAGCTCCTCCATGCGCCGTGAAGGTGGCGTGCGGCTGGTGGGCAGCAGGGGGCGCGCGAGGGCGGGCGGGGGCCGCGAGAGGACCCCACGCCCAGGGCCGCGGGAGGGCGCGGTCCTCCTCCCCACCCCGCAGGCCGCAGACAGGGTGGCTGACTCAGAAACCCCGCCCAGAGGCAAAGGTGCTGCAGCCCAGATGCCTGGGTCCCAAGGGAGGAAGGCCGAGGACTCCAGGGTCTGGGGACGGAGGGGACGGGGGCTGGACTCTTGGGTCTCCCTCTAGGCTGTGGAAATTCAAGTTTCAGGCACAAAGCAGTTTTATTCTGAGCAGAGGTAAAAGGGGCCCCACCAACTAACTCAGTCTTAGCAGCCACAAAACAGCCGCGGAGCCTGCTCCATCCCTCTCCATGGCCCCAGCCCTGCCCCCCGCAGATGTGTGTCCCCACCCACCTCCGGTCCCTCACGACTCAGTTCCACTCCCCGGTCTCGTCCCTCGTGGCCAAGCTCAGTTCATCCACACTCCTGAGCAGATGGGTCAGGAAGCTCCCCATATTGTCTCAGAGACGCCCCATCTTCACACCACACAGTCCGGTGTGGGGGCCCCTCAGCCAGGCCTCCCCTGGGACAGGCGCGGAGGCGGCGGGAACCAGCTGTCTTGCAGTTCCAGGATCCCGCCTTGCCCAGAGCTCCGCCCATTTCCCAGACGGTGACACTGAGGTCTAGCGTGGGCCTGGGGCTTGCCCAAGTTTTGGAATAAGCGGGGGAAAAAAGTCCTGTTTTTCTGCACTGAGGCCAGAGACACCACGGCGAGGCAGGGGCTTTGAGTCGACCGTCGCCGGGATCTCCTCGGGCGGGCTGGCCCAGTCGGCTCTGGCTCTGGTCACAGCTGCCCCGAGTCCCGCCCGGGTGGCCCAGTCTGGCTGCCAGCCACCTCTGGGTTCTGGGAGTTTGGGTGCAGCACCCTCGCCAAACCTCTCTCGGGTGGGGGACAGGTAGTGGAGGCGGCGGGCAGGGGTGAGGGCCGGGGGGCCGGCATCACCCCTGGGGGCCCCACCAGCACCCCGCTGCCTCATCAGGGCCTTGGCTGGGGTGTCTTTGGAGCCCCAGGACTTCTTGAGCTGTAGAGGAAAAGAGAGGGAAATGAGGGCAGGTTCCTGGGGGCCCAGAGCCAGGGAGAGAGAGGGCGGAAGGGCAGAGGAAGTGGTCAGGAAGGAGGAAGGTGAGGAGGAGGAGGTGGAAAGAGCGGCAGGAGGGGATGCAGGAGGTAAGGGGTGCAGACAGGGAGCTGAGAACAGGCTCCCAGGGGCTGGGTCCAGGGAATGCGGGAGGGGAGGGAGGTGAACGCTGGAGGGGGTAAGAGACACGGAAGAAGGAAGGAGGTGAGACCTGAAGGAGGCAGGTGAGGCCCCTGAGCTTCCAGAACCAGGAGAGACGTGAGGAGGGAAGCCTGGGATCCCCACACCTCTAGGGGGGACAAAGAATCTGCTCCCCCACAGCCACAGGCTGCGGGGGACCCGGAAGCAGCTGACAGCTGCACAGGGGAGCAAATATTTGCCGAGGGAGGTGATGCTGGGTGAGGACCAGGTGGACGCGAGGACCTTGTCCCCGCCCTGCCCGTCCTCCTTCCGTGGAACCGAGGGAGGCGATTCCTGGGAAATTTCTCTCTCCCTCACCCTCGGGAGAGGCCTCTAGTTCCCACCTACAGATGGGGAAACTGAGGCTCGGAGCGGGCACGGCTCACAAATAGACAGTCCCCCTGCATCCGGGGCGAGTCCGCCTCTTCCCCCCACATGGCATGGCTGTCACCCTCTCCACAGCCCACTTTACGGCCGAGGACACGGAGGCCCCGCCTAGTGTCGCCCAGAGCACTGGGATGGGCCATGCTGGAGCCCTGCATCTAAGCTGCGGGGTCGGGGGGGGAGGGGCCCCTCTGAGCTCATGACACTTGAGCCCAGGAAGGGAGGCAACCCGGGCTGGCTTCCCATCCCCCTCCCAAATGCCTCAGTTTCTCCACCTGGGCAATGGGTGGATGGAGGTGCTGGAATAACACCCATTTCCTCAGGGTGCGGCTGAGGCTAGACCGAACCCCCCCCTGCAAACGTGCCGGGCACGTGGCTGTGCCCACGAGCGACCACCGTCCTGACACTGGGCGAGTCGCTTCGCCTCTCTGGGCCTCAGCCTTGCCACCCGTGAAGACAGGCGTGAGGAGCAGACAGCCTCCCTGGGCTGGGGAAGGACGTCGGGAAATTTACACAAATAGATTCCACGTGGGGAACGTATCATGCGGTTATTATTCTGGTTCATTCTGCGGAACCCCTCGTCCAAACCAAACCGAGGCTGGGACGGCTGCCCGGCCCATTTCCTAGATGGGCACACCGTCCCGCCCCCTGCTCTCGACTGGTGTGTCACGGCCAGATTCGCACGCAGGGCCCTCGGGGACTCTGTGCCACCTGGCACCCACCCCCCCGCCCAGCACACAGTAGGGGTACAGGGAACGGATGGCATGGTTAGAAACTCGGGTGAGCAGCTTGGCTCCCCCGCCTCCCCGAGGCCAGGCACACAGTGGGCCCTCAGAAAACAGAGCGGACACCCCGGAGCCCCGCGGCACGACCTCAGGCTCACCTCATTGTCACCGTCACTGGAGCCGGACAGCTGGGACAGATGGCTCAGGTCCCACAGGGAGCGGCTGGCCCGGGCTGGCAGGCCGCTGGGGGTCGGGGCGCGCTGGACTTTCCTCAGGATGTCACTGAGCGCCAGCCCTGGTGTGGCCGGGGGCTCCCGCCTGTCCCCCTGGAAGACCCGGCAGGTGGCCAGGCGTTGGGCCAGTGGGGACACGTCGGGCGGCGGCGGTGACACGGGGACCACGGGGTGGCGACGGGCTACGTGGTGCGGGCCGTGGGCCAGTAGCAGCGCCCCTGCGGTGCTGACTGAGGGGCCCGGGGCGGGCGCAGGAGGGAGCGGCCAGGAGGCCGCGTACAGTGTCCGGAACTCGTGGCTGAAGGCATCGGCGATCTCCCCGGTCAGCAGGGTCACCAGGCCACGGTGCAGGCGTGCGTCACTCCAGGTGAAGCTGGGTGGCACGGAGGCATGTGTCAGGGCCTGCACACAGCCCCGGGGGCCTGGCCCGGCCCCTGCCACCAGCCCCCAGCCTGGTCTCACGGCAGGCTGTGTGACTGTGGCCTCTGGCAAGTCCTGCCACCCATGGACATCTCCCTCTGGAGGATGGAAGCCCCCGAGGTCACCACCCAAGGGCTGATTTGAGCGCATCGCCGTAAGATGCTGAAATTATCATCTGGAATCAGACTCGGGTCTAAACCTGGACTCTACCCATCCCCTCTGAGGGACACCTCGGTTTTACCCCTCCTGGAAAGAGATGTGTGGGGTTCACCTTCTGACACCCACAGGGGCTGTTTTAAGACTCAGTCGCTTCCCATTCATAAGCACTTGCTGCGTTTCGAACTAGAGAAGGCGGTCGAGCGCCTGCGTGGTGTCTGGAGTGCCCAGCTCCGACGGCCAGTGAGCCGTGGCCGGCTGCGCCCTCGGATTCTGTCACCGCCATGGTTGCTAGTTAGAGCGCCCCGCACGGGTCTTGTACACAGCGGGTGCTCAGGAAACGCCCTCTTTGGGATCCAGGACGTGTCACCTTCCCTTCCCGAGCCCTGGTTTGCCGTGGACATTGTGCCTCGGGGGACGCAGCACCCAGCACCCAGCACCCAGCACCCAGCACCCAGCAGAGCGGACGAGTTAGCACCAAGCCGGCGAGTGTGGGCCGAGTGTGCTTACCACAGAGGGGTGGCGATGTCCTCACTCCCCGGCCAGCATGCCCCTCAGATTGTGACACCCCTCCCCCACCTATGACCTCGCCCGCCAGAGCGGCCAGTGGGAACTCTGAGGGGTCTGTGAGGTCACCCCATTCCATAAAGGCTCTCGTCAGGCAGCAGCCGCTGGCTCATCTCCGTCCCGCGGAAGCTTCTGGGACCCGAAGCGTCGAGAGCCGTGGTCACGACGGAGCTCCCGAGAGGGACGCGGAGCGTTCGGAACCAAGCACGACCCCGTGCTGACCCCGGGAGGCCAGAACCAGGGGCAAACGTCTCGTGGGCGTGAGGAGTGTCATTCAGCAGTTCCGGGAGGCCCGAGAAGCCCACGGCCTGGCTTGGGCACTGTCACCGCCGCCAGGCCACCATGGTCCTCGGCTGGCTGCTGCTTCTGGTGACGGCTCTGCCCCCGGGCACGACAGGCACCAAGGAGTGCGTGTTCTGTGAGCTGACCGACTCCACGAGCTGCCCCGGCGCCCCCATGCACTGCGGTGACGATGAGGACTGCTTCACGGGCACGGGGACATCCCCGGGCCTTGGCCCCATCATCAACAAAGGCTGCCTGCAATCCACTTTGTGCGGCCGCGAGGAGCCTGTCACCTACCAGGGCGTCACCTACAGCCTCACCTCTACCTGCTGCTCCGGCCACCTCTGTAACAGGGCCCCCGACCCTGCAGGCAGCCGGACGGCACTGGGCATTCTGCTGCTGCTGCTCCGTCTGCTGTGACCAACATGGAGGGCAGGGCTTGGGACCCGCCTCCCGGCTCCGCTGCTCCCCGTGCCCCCTGCCTCCACCCTCCTCCCCCATTAAATGGCCAGAGGCCCTGGACAACCTCTTGTGGCCCTGGCTTCCTCTATTCTAGGGCTGTCTACCAGGAGCCCGGGGCTCCGCGAAGCACCCTGAGGCTTGGATGGGTGGCGGGTTTGACCAAAGCTTTTGCATTTCATCGGTTCTAAGAATTGGATCTTTCCACGCCGATGAAGATGCTCCCCTCCGTCTGTGGCTCCTAGAGTTGATGACATATGGTAATAAGAACAATAACATTAATAAACAGCAGTTGGTGTTTACGGAGCGCTTCTTATGTCCCGTGCCAGGCGTCACTATCTGAATCCTCGTGTGCAGGTGGGAAGGTGGAGTCTCTATGGAACATCTCGGCCTCCACGCTGCTCTGCTCGTTCTCAAAGTGTGGTCCCCCCTGACCGACAGCATCGGCATCCGCTGAGAACGTCCTAGAAACGCCTCCCCCGGCCCCGCCCCGGCGCGGCTGAGTGAGGGCGCGCTCGCCTGGAAAGCTGTGTGTTCCCGAGTCCTCCGGTGCTTCTGGGCCACGTTCGAGGCTGAACAGCCAGCTTAGGACGGCAGGCCGCGTGGGGGTGGGGGCGGCGCCTGGCGAAGGGGAGGGGAGGCTACCGGCATCTACTGGGGTGCGGTCTGGCGTCCGACGATGCTCAGGAACATCCCACCGCACAGTCATCGGCCCCAACGGGGATGAAACCGGGCTCTGGAGGCGCCAACCATGTCATTCCGTCCCAGAGAGGAAAACGGAGGCACAGAGGTGACGCCGTGGCCCAAAGTCACACAGCTAGTCACTGCCCGAGCTGGATTCGAACCCAGGCCGTCTGGGCTGAGTCCACGTGCCCCCGCCTGCACCCCACGCTGTGATCTGGTGAGGTATGGGTGCCTGTTATTCACACTTTCCAGATGGGGAAACTGAGGCTCAGAGCAGGGGAGGCCCAGTGTCGCAGAGCTAAGTGGTAGTGAAGTCAGGGCCCAGGGCTGGTTGGACCCCAAAGAGAGCAGAGGAGGGACATCAGACGGTCTGAAGACCCGGCCACTTGGCACACCAGACACTCCCGAGAGACGGTGTCATTCACACTAGGCGGAACTGGGACTGCACCCCAGGTCCTCCTGGTTCCGAAACTCCCACAAACTGCGGGCTCTCAAACTGCGGGGTCAAAGAGATGAGGACCGGCCCCAGGCCACTAAGCAGGCCAGCAGCAGGGGTGGGGCAGGGTGGGCGCTGTCTGGCCTGGCTCCAGCCCCGAGCCCCTTCTGCCGGACAGCACCCCTCCTGACAGGGTGCTTAGACCCATTTCACCGACGAGGAAAGAAAGGCTGGGAAAGGGATCCAACTGCTTTCTGAGCACAGCGAGGGGGGGTTGGGGACAGGGTGCCGGGCGCTGTCGAGGGGTCAGTACCTGTAGGACCCTGAGATGACCCTCTCGCCGTCCAGCAGCACGAACTTCTCCCGCACGCGGCCGCTCACCTGCCGTCGCCAGCGGCTCTGGAAACTGCAGCCTCGCACGGTGCGGACGTCCAGGTTCTGGGAGGCCGGGCGCGTACACCCTTGCTCAGGCCGACCCTGCAGACCTCCCCCTGGGGGGCCCTCCAGGCCTGTCCTACCTGAGGGTCCGTCCCAGCTTCCCCAGAGGCACTGGTCTCGGCCTCAGGGGTCTCTGTGGGATTCCCCTAACTCAGGGACCCCAGTGGGAAGGCTCACCCCAGCTTTCCCCAATGCCCTGGGAATCAGATCTCAGGGGACCCTCTCAGCTGCCATCCACCTCAATGGCCCAGGACCCTGTGGAAGGGTCTGCCTCTGCAGCCTCCCGCGCCAGGGGAATGGGAACTCGGGGGTCCCTCCGGCCAGGCCCCCACCTCAGTGGCCCAGGGGTTCACCCCCAGCTGCTGGGCCAGCGTCAGGAAGGCAGGGAGCTGCTGGAGGTCCAGGAGCAGGTAGACGGGCACCCAGCGGTGGGTGGCGGCGTCCACCAGGTCTAAAAGCAGGTCTGGGTCAGTGAAGACGTCCATGACCAGGGCCACCAGCTGCGGGTGGGGAGAGGGGCTGTGGGTAGAGCCTGGGGCTCGGGGGACACTCAGAGGGTGGGGCCCTGGGAGTGATGGGCCCTGCGGGTAGAGTTTAAGGGCCTGGCTTCCGTGGGATGTTCACACGACTCCTACGTGCAAATGGGGAACAGGCCGCCCTCCCTGGAGCCCCCCACCTCTGACTGCTGGAGAACTGTCACCACGATCCCATGTCTGCAATGGTGAAACGTGTCCCCCGAGCTGTGACACTACACGGCGGCCCTGCTCCCGGGGCTGGCGAGCTGGGTGCCTCCGGGGTGGGAGGCCACCAAGGCCAGCTCGGGGCTGGGGGTGCAGGCAGGAAGGTAGGGGTGATGAGCCCGGACTCACTGGCCGGATGGCCTTGTCCAAGTCCCTGCTCAGCCACTCGCAGGCAAGAGACTTAACCTCCCGTGCCTCGGTTTCCCCGTGTCCTCGATGGGCATAGCAAGTCCCCAGCTCATAGGGCCCTGCTGAGGATCATACTTTAACCCCCGTGAGGCCCTCAGTGTGAGAGCTGGCGGACAAGAAGCCAGTTAGATAAAGCACGGGCTGGCGGCGGCTCAGGGGAGCCGTCTGGGCCCTTCCTGGCGACACCTGCCTGGGGGCGGGGGTGGGGTGGGGCATAATTAGGTCCAAGGGGCATGGATGTCTAAGGGAGTGAGACGCGCGCACCCCCAGGTCTGGTCTGGGGAACGGACGAGCCCCGCCCCCCGGGCCCCACCTTGCGAGCAGCCTGGATTTCCTGGCGCACCAGCTCCTTGAGGGGCGGGTGGCCCTCGCCCGGCGGCTGGGTGTACAGCTGCGCCCGCGTGATGCCCTTCCACCCCGAGTCCTCCGGCCAGCCCAGCCGCAGTGTGGGCACCGGCTCCTCGGACTGTCCCGGCCAGTAGGTCAGGCTGCCAGAGTCCCCAGCGGCGGCGGCTCCCTCTGCTGCCCCACCGGGCTCCCGTGGGGCTGCCGTCCAGTCCTCAGCCGCCGCCGCCAGGCCCCGCAGCTCGTCCGCGCTCAGGAAGGGCCGCAGCCGCTCGCGCTGCACGCATGCCCCGAAGGCCGCCGCGCCCCGGCTCAGCAGGGCCTCGAGCGCCAGCCGCTGGCCCTCGGAGTACAGGAAGCCGGGGCTGCTCTCGGTCAGCGGCAGGCCCCCCGCCCCACGCTCCGTCCCTTCCAGCGCTGCCAGCTGGGAGGCCGCCATCGGGCCCCCGACGTGGGAGGGCTTTGAGGCTGGGTGTCTGGGGCGTAGCCGCGTGCGGGGCACCGACCATCTGGGGAGTCTCCTGACAGGCTGGCTCTATGCGGCCATGCAAGGCTTCTCGGGCCCTGAGAAAGCCCAAATGACTCAAATGCTGTCCCTGACTGTCCTGACAAGGGACCTAAATGACTGACCGCCTATGCGTGGGCTGCTCAGGCCGACCTCCCGCCAACCTCCAGCCACCGCCGTGACTGGCGGGCCGTTTGACTTTCCCTTTGGTGGGCTGCGTGACCCACAATTGGCC
This sequence comes from Eidolon dupreanum, assembly GCA_028627145.1. Classification (NCBI taxonomy): domain Eukaryota; kingdom Metazoa; phylum Chordata; class Mammalia; order Chiroptera; family Pteropodidae; genus Eidolon; species Eidolon dupreanum. The sequence continues at coordinate 89,849,319 of CM053508.1, read as the reverse complement.
CTGCGTGTGGGCTACACTGACAGCCTGACACTCTCCAAACTCTGTGACCTGTCAGCTGCCCATCTCTGCTCCAGCACACAAGCTCCGGCCCGCCAGCCACGCACTGCCCCAGCTGACCCTGCAGCGGGCTCAGGACCCTTCAGGTCTGGCCGGCTGCCTGACTGTCTCCAGGGAACAGACTGTCTGCCTGTGTGCAAGCACCCGAGCGTCCTTGACCCAAATGAGCAGGCCGTTTGCCCCTGGCTGACGGCACGTCTAACTGACCCTCTCCGGCTGTCTCTCCAATTGCCTGGAAGACATGGGCTGCTGTAGCTGACAGTCCCAGTATCTGACAGCTCTGTCTCCGGACAGCTGGCCAGCCTGGGTGCCACCTCTTCGGCCCTCCTCTCGGCTTCAAGAAACGCACTCTAGCTCAGCATTGGTACCGCCCTACCCAGCTCGGGGATGGGGTCAGTCTCCTCTGTGGATGGAGGACCCTGCCCCTGGGCCCGCACCCCCGCTCAGGCTGCTACGGCGGAGGCTGCGCTCCATGGCGGGGGTCATTACCACGGAGCCAGCCAGCGAACTCCACAGCCCATCTAGGACGAGGGCCTGGCTCGCTGGCCACTGGGAACTCACTGGCCCCGGGATCAGCTGCCCCACGGCTGCTCTAGTCTGTACTGATCCCTGGCCGAGTTGACCTCCGTCTGGGTTTTGGCCTGAATCCCACTATCTCCTGCTGACTGTCCACTTACTCCTAATGGCCTAGGCTCAAGGACCACACCCCTTTGAGGCTTCTGACCCAAGCTCTGGACCTCGTCCGTGCAACCCAGCAGCCCCTGCTCCCAACCCCGGCACCCAGGTTGTCCCTTCCTCCAGGGCCCTGCAAAGAGAAGGAAGAGGAGTGAGGCCCAGTCCCCATCCCCTCCCACCACCCAGCTCTCCGAACCCCTTCCCTCTTCTTGCCTTTCCGGTAGAGTCTGGTCAGGCGGTTGGAGACCTCCTCTTATCTGTGGTTCTTCTGGCAGCCTGGCCTCATTCATCAGGTTTCAGACTGGGATCCGGGGAACCCAGCCCCTTGTGTAAACACAGGGGAGGGCCTGTGCAGGTCCCACATGGTCCGGGGTGCAGGGCCCCCAGCATGAGAAGCTCCTAACACTGGAGCACATGCTCACGGGGCTCCCTGCCCAAGAAGCCAGCAGCCCACCGGACTCGGGCTTTGCAGGAGGGGTAGTGCTTCACCTGTTCCCACACGCCCATCCGCCCATCCAGGTGGCCCCGTCCAATCCCCGCCCAGTCCTGAGCTGGCCTGGGAAGGATAAGGAATTTGGTCCTTTAAACAGGTGCAGAAATCACCTGACACCTGGCTCTTGGGAAAGAGGTGGGGCTTCTTTCTGCATTAGAGGGCTGTGGGGGTGGGGGGGTCCCAACAGGTACATCCAGGTCCAGGTGCAGAACCGAGCACACACTTAGGCCGCCAGAGGGCGCCTGCAGGTTGAGGAGAGGAATGGGCAGGCAACCGGGATTGGAAGCCTCTGCCCCGCCCCTCCACTGCTGGAAGGGCTGGTCTCCATGGAGACAGGCGCTTGGTGTGCAGTTCCCCAAGCTAAATGCATTCTGGCCAACAGGGTGTAATTCCCTCCCAATCCTGTGCCCCAATAACACACACACAGTACTGTCAGCATCCAAAATTCTTTTAATAACGAGGCGGGATCCAGGTTTAGTTTTTGTAGCCACGGCTGGCCCTCCGGCCTCTGGCTCGCTCAAACTTCCGGCCCTTGGAGCGCACATAGGGTCTGTGAGGGGAGAGGAAGGAGCGCGAGTGTGCCGGTCAGTCAGGGCCTGCTTGCGGACCAGGACTCAGAGCAGCATGACGCTGGCTCTAACAGAGTAGCGCAGGGACGCCAAGACGTGCCAGTGGTGACAAGTGGGCTGCTGTAAAAGTCTGGCAGTACGGGAAGTAAAGACGCCAAGAGCCCAGGCCCTGGAGGTCGTCACCCTGAATGCCCCAGGGCTGGGTACAACGCAGGGCCCACCTAGGAGCTGCCAAACCGACCTTAAACAGAGCCTGCACCTGTAACGCAGGCTGCACGGGGAGCTCAATGCCCTGGGAAGCACAGCTTTAAGTCCAGTCTTGAAAAAAGTGGGTATGATGGTGGGGGGCAGGGAGGAGGGGGGTTAAAGAGGCCTGAGGCAAAACTAGTGAGAAAGAAAGCAGCTGGAAGCCAGGCAAAGGCCAGATGGGCCGGGCAGGGCAGGGTCCCGCAGGAGCTGGGCCTGGGGATACTCACTTGGTGTGGCTGTGTGGGGTTCCAGGGGCCTTGCCGAAATGCCTGTACACCTCTCGGCCCTTGCGAGGACCTGGGGAAGGGGGGGATGGGTCAGGCAGTCGCCCAGCACCCACACCGCCTGCAAGGAGCCCCTCTCTCTGGCTCAGGCTGCTTGTGATGGTGGGGTGGGAGAAGTCCCCGGGGGAAGGAGAGGCTGACTCGCACGGGGTACCGGCCACTAAGTGCCACTTACCAGAGAGCAGGACGGTGCCACAGCCCTTGGGGGAGTCCAGGGCCAGCTGGTCAAAGGTGAGGATCTTGCCCCCAGCCTTAAGGATGCGGCTCCGGGCGCGGCTGCTCACACGAAGTGCGCACACCTGTGGGACACGGGGGGCAAGTGTGGTCAGAGCCCCCTTGCACAGCCCCAAGGAGATCGGCCTGGTAACCCTCACCAACTAGAAGAGCTTCCTGAGCTGACGACAGCCGTTTTTACCACTTCTAGAACCCATGGCCATTACATGTAAGGAAACTGAGGCATAGAAATCCCGGACTATGTCCAGAGGTGACAAAGCGACTGAGAAATCTAGATTTGAACCCAGGCTGTCTGGCTCAAGAGCCAGCGCCATCGACAAGGTCCCAGAAGGGGCCTGCCCAGGGATACGACCTACAGCAATGTGGGTGACAAGCCTGCAGCCCCCGCAGAGGCGAGACTGAGGGTGCAATACCCAAGGGTGAGCCGGGTCCGCACGACTCCACCCTCAGCCTGTGCTGGGGCCCTGCTCACTCACCTTCAGCTTGGGGACCTCCTGGACGCGCACGTCGTCAGTTATCGTCCCTACGACCACGGCGGTCTTGCCCTCCCGGCCAGGAAGCTTCATCTTCCGGATCTTTGGGGGAGAGGCACGTCTGGCATTTAAAGCCGACCCCGCTGCTCCGGCATCTCCAGGGCCAACAGCGGTGCCTGAGCCAACCTGCCCCCACTCCCCCGCGGCCCTCAGGTTCGGCCCGGGGAACCCCTAGAGAAAAGGCAAGCACAGAGCTGCCAGCAGGCCGCTCCTGTAGTGCCCTTGACTGGAAAGACTTTAGGACTTGAAGCCTGAGAAAGAGCTCACGACGCCACTGGAACCACCCTCACCTCACAACGAGAAGGAAAACGAAGCAGGCGGCCAGGCTGAGTGGACACCCCCGCTATTAGGGCTACAGCCTGAGGGTCGGAGCTCCAAGCCCACCTGCCCTCCCAGTGCTCAGCTCCACACCCGACCCAGTCGCCACCCCCCCAGGTCGGCCAAGCCCCCAAGAGCCCCTCACCATCCGAGAAAGGGACAGCGGCGGCCGGTTGGTGCGACTCATGAACAACCGCTTCAGCACCACCTGGTTGAAGGTGGAGTTGGTCCGTCTGGCTAGAAACCTGTACAACTGGGGGGTGGGGCAGGGGAAGAATGAGAACGCGGGGCGGCCCACGCTCCCCCTCCCAACTTTCTAAGGAATCGGCAAACAAATGACTCCTGGCTGTCCCCCATCCCACTGAGCTCTAGGGAGAGAGCTGGCCCAGGTCCCTCCTGGTCAGGGTCCCTCCCAGCGCCAGATGCTCCGAGGCAGACCCCGTCCTGCGAGCCCCCGGGAATTGCGGTGCTGGGGTGGCCCTGCCCAAGGGTCTCAGGCCCCCTCCTCACCTTGACCAACAGCCTTAGGTAGATGTCCTGGCTCTTGGGCTCCTTGCGCCGAACCTTTCGGTCTTTGTTGTGGCGGATGTCGACCCCCTGCAGGGTGAAGGGGACACGGTGGCTGGGTATGATCTGTCAGGTCACTCGCCCCTGACCATTCTCAAGTATCACTTATCTCCCAGACAGAGCTAGAGCTCCAGGCTCTAAGGAGACAGTCCACCACTGGGAGACCTCTAGAAGTCACTTAAATACTCTGTGTCTCAAATGACCCCTCTGCAAAAAAAGAGGCTAATTCTATATGCAAAGTCTTCAGCACATGAGAAAACAGAACCTCGAAACGGTTTAACGCAGCTGTCAAATGATTTCCATAAAAAATGTTAACTCCAGAAGTCGTATTTTTCAACAATCTAAGTGTTTAAGTTCCCAGTGCTTGCTCCCACACATGGAGGGTGACAAAAAACATTTACACTAAGGGCAGATGTTAAGCAATAACGAACCTTTATTTAGAAAGTAGTCTGTACAGAACCAATCTTAGAATGATCTTTTATGCCCGTCCTGAAACCAACAACCTGATGAGGTAGTTTCCCACTTTAGCGCTAAGAAAACTCTGGGAAGCCCACCATTTCCACTCCCTCCCTGCCTGCCTGCTTTCCCGGGGCTTTTCAGACTACGCTATACATTGGAAAGAACTACTTCATTATTAACAGCTCCCATTTAACTAACACTTAACATTTGCAAAAACCTATGGCGAACATTTCCTACAACTTGTTTCTTCCGAACCTTAAATATACGAAACAGAATTACTGTCCCCAATGAACAGATAGAGAAAGCGAGGCACAGTTGAGAAAGCAAGATCACCGGGTGGGCAAGGAGCTGTCTGGGAGGCCTGCCTGGCCCCCAAACCCAGGCACTGGACGCTCGACATCGCCCCAGAACCCAACTTTCCAAGGCGCAGAGTGACAGCACTGGGTAGAGGCAGCAAAGGGAAGAGATAAAAATGGCTGTGGGACCAGCGCCTGGGTCCGAATCCCGGTTCCGCCACTTCCCGGAATTTTGACCTCGGTCGTTATCACTCGGCCACCTGGTACCTTAATTAGGGCACCTATGCAATAGGCGCTAAAATGAAAATACAGGAGGGGCTGAAGACTGATATGACTGACCCATGCTGGTCTTCGGGTCCTCCAGGTAGCCCCCCACCACGGGAATCGCCTCCTTCACACACGCCTGGAACCCCTGCCTCTCTCTGGCGCGCCCCCAATACGAGACCGCGGCGGATGGCGGCGGATGGTCGCGTCCCAAACGCCTCATTACTGCACTCACCATGATGGTGCCTGCCGTTCAATCAAGTCCGGAAAGAGAGAACGCAGCCGCGGTGGGCGGGGAAAGCCTTCCGCGAGCGGCGCCTCCGTGACGTCACACGGCCGCGACGCGGCGATCTGGCGCGACGCGGACCTCTCTATGGTGAAGCGGACGGCCCGCTAGATGGGCTTTTCCCGAGTAAGGTGTCGGCGAACGACCAAAAAGGAAAAGGGGCTACGTCAACGAGGGAAAGGCCAGCTACGTCTGGGGACTCTCTGGCCCTACCCAGTCCCTGTTCTCGATACTCTTCCGGAAGAAAGAGGTCTGGGAGCGAGAAAGATGTCCCGCGGAGCTAGGAGGCCGCGTCGCGCGGTGACGCTCTGGCCCGAAGCCGATGGCCTCTCTGTGGCTTTTGGAGGACCGGGCGGGCCGGGTATTGAAGGTGAGGAGGCGCGGCAGGCGGGACCAATCCAGACCTTCGGAAAACCTCTGACCGCAAGATTCCGGCATTCCTTTATATTAGGCCCATCTGTACCTTATCTCGTGCTGCGCTTTCCGGGCGCGGGCACTGGTCGGGGGGGTCCTACTTGAGGTCTAACCCGAGATCTTGCAGCAGCCCAGTCTGTAGCAGCCAGGATTTCAACCTTTTAGGTCACGCTTCTCCCTCTGCCCCAAGATGGCCCAGCCTTGACCCCTTCTCAGCTTTTGTCACCTAGGGGCTGCTTTCCCCAGTCAGAGAGAATCAAGTGGCCCAGCGGGTTTGTTGTGGTAGATGTGCATGGTCCTGGGGTGCACGGAAGGCACGCTGAGGTCCCCGGCTTGGGGAGTGGAGTAGAGAGAGGGGATGGGTAAAAACTGAAGGAGAGTGGTTGGAGAGACTTAGAAAGAGATTCAGAGAAGAGGAGGAATGAAGACAGAGGGGAAGTGGTCAGAGACCCAGCGTGGGGGGATGGAGACCCCGGGGGTGATGAGACCTAGAAAGAGGAGGAAGATGAGAGCAGGGAGGAGCAGAAACATAGGAAGAAGGCAATGCTATCTGTAACCAAATTCAAATCCTGGCTCTGCTACTTAATAACAGTGACCTTGAGCAAGTCATTCATTTAACCTCTCTGTGCTTACTTTCCTCATCTACAAAACGGGGATGACAATAGGCCTGGCATATAGGGTGTTTTTCAGCATTATATAGGTTACTAAAAATGCTTAGGACAGCATCTTGCACATAGTAAGTGCTCAATAAAAATTAGGGCCTACCCCTATTTATTGGCCTTTATCAGAAGAGCCAAGATGAACTGGCTGGAGCAGTGACAAAGCTGACCTCTCTTCTTTTCTCTTTTCTCAGGGAGGCCTTGCCCCTTGGGCCTCCCAGCACATCCAGCCTGGTCTCCTGTAGTCTGCCCTTGAAATTCTGACTTATTCACCTCGCCCCCACAGAGCCAAAGTCCAGGCCTGAACAGTGAAGCTTGACTCCTTGTCCACACCACCCTCCCATGGCCTCCAGCATAGGGCCAGGGTCTTGCTGATGTGGTAACACAGCAGAGGACCAGCAGATGAATGGACACTTTGAAGCACAGGAGCAGCAAGACCAGGTAAGAGTCTATCTGAAAGTCAAGATCAAGAAGATGAGTTTACTCATCTTCCTTGTCCCTGTTTCCCTCGTCTCTTGTGACTTGGTCTCTTTCTTGTGTCCCACCCTCTTTGATTGGTATATCTGCCTTTTTGTCTCCCAGGTTTAGGTGCCGTGTTTCCCTGTTTCCCTACCCCCCCGGGTCTTTCTTTGGCATGTACCTGGTGCTTTTGCTACTCTGAGTTAAATACAGGTACATTATTTGGCAATAAATGAACTTCTTCCATTTAACTGTTTCTAGCAAGCTCTGTCCTTATCTCCGTATGTGTGTGTTTCTTCCTACAATTCTGCCTGCTTCTAAGTCTGATATCATTCTTGCCTTGATTTCTTTTGGTTTCACCATGTCTTTGCCTCTCTCTCTGTCTGTCAACATTTTGCTTTCTGTCTCTTGGCCTTGGTTCCTCTCAGTCTCCGGGCCTCCAACATTCTCTCCTTACCTCACTCCTGATTTAGAGGTCTCTCTCTAGATACTGTCTCTCCCATCCTTCCTTGTGTCTCTGTCTTGCCATGTAACTGAGTCATTCACTAGGCAGATGTGTATGTCATCCTGCCTCTGCTCTAGTTTGAGCCCAAGGTAAATCGTTTGACATTTGAAAAAATTTGACATACAATATTGTATCAATTTCAGGTGTACAATGTGATTCGACTTCGTATACATTGCAAAATGATCACAAGTTTAGTTACTATCTTGTCACCACCATGCGGAGTTAAGGCAACATTATCGACTATGTTCTCCATGCTGTACATTAAATTCCTATGGCTTATTGATAATTTGTGAATTAATGAGCCTCTTCTCCCTGGTTTTCATTCTAGTGTCTGTCGCCGTCTCTCTCTGTAAGTCTTTAATTTTCTGGGTTTTCTTGCATCCTTACCTTGCACATTCTTAATTTTACTTTGTATCGTTGCTTTTCTCTGCGTTTTTCTCTCTGGCTCTGTCTGAATAACGGACAATACTCTCCAAGTCTCTTATTGCCTCTGACTCTGCTTCTCTAGGCCTCTTTTATTAACTCGCTTTGCATAACTTTGCGTTTTTGTTACCTGCATTACGGTCAGTCTATCTGCAGCTAAAGACCTCCATCGTGCCCCCTCTCTTATAAATCCAGTGGTTGGGACTGGCTCACTTGCCCTCAACAACGATGGCGATATAATCGCTGGTTGTGGGGCTATTGTGCCGCCCCTGCTGCGCGTATGCTCTTACAGTGGCGACTGATCTCGCGAGATTGATGCCCTGCCCAGTTCTCCGGCTCTCCCGCCGCAAGCCCTTGCGCCAAACTCGCGAGTTGTCTGGGTCCGCCCCCCGTGCTCACTCATTGGCGTGGCTCAGGCTAGCCGCGCGGCCATTGGCTGAGCGGATGCACACTCCCTCCCCCACACACACCCCTGGGTCAGATGGGGGCGGTTGGTGGTGACTTGAGGGGCAACCTGGAGGAGGACCCGGCGTGTGAGGAGGGTTCAGGGGCTGGGCGGGGACCTGAGTCTGGGGAACCGGGAGACCAAGAGGAACGGAGAGACGCAGGCCCAGGACTGGGGTATCAGGGGTGTGGGATAGAGATGGAGAACCAGGACCGGGACTGAGGGATCCGGGAATGGAAAACTCAGGTCTCGGACTGGTTTGTGGAAGTCGGAGGTGGTGGGTGAAGGCCCGGAACCGGGGAAACCCGAGACAAAGACAGGGTTATGGATTGAGGGGACCTGTGGATAGAGACCCAGGTACAGCTCTGGGGTATCTGGGAAGTGGAGAGAATGGAGACCAGGCCAGAGGCTCGGGCCCAGGACTCGGGGAGATCTAGGGCTTTGTGTCTAAGCCTGCTATGAGGCAAGCATTGGGGCTTGAGGGTGCGTCCACTTATGAGGGTGTATCTGGGGCGGCTCCCCTCCTGGGAGAGGTGAGGGGCAGGACTGGCAGGCGGCTAGGTGGGTGGGGCAGTGGGGAACAAAGGTGAGCAGGAAGGAGGAGGCGGAAGCAGGGCAGAGGACAGGAGGAGGGCCTTTGGGGAGGGGACCTCTGGCGCGGCTCCCATCCCCTCCCTGGAGAGCAGGCGACCAGACAGACACCCAGGTCAGTCCTCAGAGTCCAGCTCTTGGCCCCTGACCCTTGCAGGTGCCTGCTTGTGGCTCTTCTAGCTCTGACCACTTAGTCCCTCTGTGTCACATCCATTCCTTACTCTTTCTTGGTGTTTACATCTCCTGCCTCTCCTATCTGCTTTTTTCTCTCTTGTCTTTTTGACCCTCAGACGGCCTCCTGGAGCACTAAACTCTTAATCTCCTGAGTATCTTTCATCATCCTAGGTCTCATTTCATTGAAGCTGTTTGTCTCCTCTCAGGGTTTCTCTGGCTCTTAGGCCTTATCCCTCTTTTCCTTTGTGTCTGAGTGTCTCTCTTGTTACTTTCTCTGTCTGGAGACGCGTGTTGTTTTTCTGTGTCTCTACATGTCTCTTTCCTCCTATTATCTCCACCATCCTGATCTCTCTGCTCTGCCTCATTTCCCCCCAAAAGCCCTTATCATCCAACACATGGTATTTTACTTTATCTTGTTTTTCTGTCTTCTGATTAGACTATAAACTCCGTGAAAGCAGGGATTTTTGTCCAGTTTGTTCCGTGCTGTGTTCGCTGGGCCTGGCACTGACTGGCACGTAGAGGGTGCTGGGTAACTATTTGGAGAATGAATGAATGAATGAATGAATGAATGTTTGCATGGCTGGGTGCACACTCTCCAAGATTCTGGCCTTCCTGTGCAACTGATCTCTCATTATCTTCAGGATCTCCCCACACCTGTCCGGGCCTGTCTGTCTCTGGTGCACCTGTGATCCCCCTCGTTGTCTCCTGTCCACAGGCCTTGCTCCTGCTTCCCTCCAGCTGCCGTGGAGGCCCCAGACTTTGACTCCTGCCCTCCTTCCTCCCCACAGAGGCTGGACCAGGAGCTGACCTGGAGCTGGGGCCACAGGCCTAGGAGTGCCCTGGACAGGGCTGAGGCCATGGCCCCGCCACCACCCCCACCACTGGCTGCCAGCACCCCAGTCCTGCATGGCGAGTTCGGCTCCTACCCAGCCCGAGGCCCACGCTTCGCCCTCACTCTCACACCGCAGGCCCTGCACGTGCAGCGGCTGCGCCCCAAGCCTGAAGCCAGGCCCCGGGGCGGCCTGGTCCTGCTGGCCGAGGTCTCGGGCTGCTGCACCCTGCGGAGCCGCAGCACCTCTGACTCGGCGGCCTACTTCTGCATCTACACCTACCCGAGGGGCCGGCGCGGGAGCCGCCACAGAGCCACGCGCACCTTCCGCGCGGATGGTGCAGCCACCTATGAGGGGAACCGTGCTGAGGCCCAGCGCTGGGCCACTGCCCTCACGTGCCTGCTGCGGGGACTGCCGCTGCCTGGGGATGGTGGTGAGGCCCTGGGCTGCCTGCGGGTCTCCGCGGAGCTCTGTCTTCGGGCATCTCTGCCTCCACTGTTCGTGCGTGTGTGGCGTGTCTGTCGGAAGAGTGGGACCAGACAGGGAGGGGCTGCAGAAGGAAGTCACAGGCTGAGAAAAACGATGTGTGTCTGCTGCCCTCTCACTGCGTTCTTGTCCCTGTCCCCTCCCCCCCTTCCATGGGTCCTGACCACACATGAGTCAGAGGCACCCAGCTGGTGAGAGCAGCAGACTGAGACGTGATCAGTCACCACCCAGGGCGCTTAGAGGTGGCATCTAAAATGTTAGTGGGGGTTTGGAGAAGGCTCTCTGGAAGAGGCCCGCACAAAGGCTTCTCGGGTGGCAGGAAGGTAGATTTAATTAAGTGTCCTCATCTGGTGGGACTTCCTCAATCCTCCAGGATCCCGCTGGCTGCCTGGGGGCCGGCCCTAAGGGGTGGTGGCAGGGAGGGAGTCTGCACAGCAAAGTAACCTGATCTTGGCATTCAGGTGTTCCGGGTGAGGAAAGTGGAAACCACAGCTCTCCTTCCTCCTCCACGCATGGGTCCAGAGGGAACGGGGATTAGACACCCAAGCCCTTTGTCTCAGCACCTGGGAGAAAGGGGTGGCCTAGACAGGTGAGGCCCGGAAGAAACACAACTCTGAACCCCTGTGAGTGCAGTTCCTGTTTCTGGGGTGAGGAGCCTGGGCCCCTGGCCTTGGGGGACTCCTTCTCCTCTCTCTGCAGAAATCACCGCCCAGCTTTTGCCAAGGCCGCCCCGGTTGCTCCTATTGATCAATCCCTTTGGGGGGCGGGGCCTAGCCTGGCAGTGGTGTAAGAACCACGTGCTGCCAATGATCTCCGAAGCTGGGCTGTCCTTCAACCTCATCCAGACAGGTAAGGGTGGCATCAGGATGGATGGTGGGGGCTGGGGGGGTTGTGGAACAGCCTGCCTCACCTCCTGGTTCCCCACATTAGAACGACAGAACCATGCCCGGGAGCTTGTCCAGGGGCTGAGCCTGAGCGAGTGGGATGGTATCGTCACGGTCTCGGGAGACGGGCTGCTCTATGAGGTAGGGCAGCAGCCCCCTGGCCCTGGAGGGGCTTTGGAGACCAGGACCAGCACCCAGGTGTCTGGTCTCCGGCCCTCCAGGTGCTGAACGGACTCCTAGAACGCCCCGACTGGGAAGAGGCTGTGAAGATGCCCGTGGGCATCCTCCCCTGTGGCTCAGGCAACGCACTGGCTGGAGCCGTGAACCAGCACGGGGGGTAGGTGGACCGCTCCTTCCGCGGGCGAGCCTGAGGGTGGGCCAGCCGCTCCCCGTCTGCCAGTCTCCCGTCATGTCGATCCATCTGGTCTTTTTGCTGGTCTTGTTCCCAGCGGTATCTCTAGTGCCTAGAATACAGGCGACACTCAGTGAATGCTTGTGGAGTGGAAGAATTGAAAGGGAACCTGGCCCAGTAAGGAGAGTCCACCTGGAGGTGGCAGAATGGCTGTGGGCGGGCCCAGGGACGTGGCCTTCCTGGTCCCCTGGCCATGCGCCTCTCTCCTCCCATCCGGAAGCTGTCTGTCACCCAGGTCTGTTTACTTTCTCACTGTGTCAACCCTCTCTGGCTCTGAAGGTTTGAGCCGGCCCTAGGCATTGACCTGCTGCTCAACTGCTCGCTGCTGCTGTGTCGGGGTGGTGGCCGCCCACTGGACCTGCTGTCTGTGACGCTGGCCTCTGGGTCCCGCTGTTTCTCCTTCCTGTCTGTGGCCTGGGGCTTTGTGTCAGATGTGGACATCCAGAGCGAGCGCTTCAGGGCCTTGGGTAGTGCCCGCTTCACTCTGGGCACAGTTCTGGGCCTCGCCACGCTGCATACCTACTGCGGACGCCTCTCCTACCTCCCTGCCACTGTGGAACCTGCCTCGCCCAGCCCTGCCCATGGCCTGCCCCGGGCCAAGTCAGAGCTGACCCTGGTCCCAGCTCCAGCCCCACCCATGGCCCACTCACCCCTGCATCGCTCTGTGTCTGACCTGCCCCTGCCTCAGCCTGCCCTGACCTCCCCTGGCTCACCCGAACCACTGCCCATCCTGTCCCTCAACGGCGGGGGCCCAGAGCTGGCTGCAGACTGGGGTGGGGCTGGGGATGTCCCACTGTCCCCAGACCCACTGCTGCCCTCGCCCCCTGGCTCTCTGAAGGCCGCTCTCATGTCACCCATCACCAAGGGGTCCCGGGAAATGCCAGCATCCTCTGAGCTCCTGCCTCCCACCCCTGACAGTGACCCGGTAGCCATCTCTACTGGGGGCCCACCAGACCACCTGCTGCCTCCTCTGGGCACCCCACTACCCCCAGGCTGGGTGACGCTGGAGGGGGACTTTGTGCTCATGTTGGCCATCTCACCCAGCCATCTGGGGGCTGACCTGGTGGCAGCTCCCCACGCGCGCTTTGACGACGGTCTGGTGCACCTGTGCTGGGTGCGCGGTGGCATCTCGCGGGCTGCGCTGCTGCGCCTTTTCCTGGCCATGGAACGCGGCAGCCACTTCACCCTGGGCTGCCCGCAGCTGGGCTATGCCGCGGCCCGTGCCTTTCGCCTCGAGCCGCTCACGCCTCGCGGAGTGCTCACGGTGGACGGGGAGCAGGTGGAGTATGGGCCGCTGCAGGCGCAGGTGCATCCGGGCCTCGGGACCCTAATCACGGGGCCTCCGGGCCGCCCTGGGCGGAAGGCCTGAACCTAACAAAGCCTGGAGCCCGCCAGGGGCGGGGTCTACATTCCAAGGGGCGGGGCATGGCTGCTGGAGTTATGGGGGAGTCTTCACGTGCAGGGACGTTAACCATGTCTCAGGATTGCGCCCGCTCCCGGGGGGTCAGAGGGTGCCCCGACTTCCAGAGGATGGAGACCGTCAGGATCCCAGATAAATGGGCTTCCCTGGAAGGTAGAGTGCCTGACCAATGAGGAGGGGCCTCATTCCAGACCCTCACTGAAGGCCGGGTCGTCCAGTGCCGGGACCTGGAGCGTATGGGCTGGGAGAGGTCTTAACTGGCCAGTCAGAGCCCGGGGCTCGCCCTGGCCATTCCTGTGCCTCCACTTAACTGGCCAGTTGGCCCAGGCGGGGCAGGTTTCCCCGGCCGACGCTCGGATTTGCACTACAGTTCCCCCTCCTCTGCCCCGCGGGTGTGGGCGGGGAAGTTCATTTCCGTCCTCCGTCTCCAGTGCGTCCCCCAACCCCCGATCTTCAAAGCAATTGAAAGGTCTATGCAATAAAGGCAGTCGCTTCATTCCTCAGACCGCGCCACCTCCTCCATCCGGCAGCGGGGGGAGTGCCCAGACTCCGCTCTGACGGCAGCCCTTGGCCTTCGTTGCGGGAAGCCCAGACCTGCCCACGGACTGCGGCCGGTGTGACCCGCTGGCCTTGAACTGGGGCCAAGGAGCTGCCTCCTCCCCCACGACAGAGGGCTCTGGGGTTATTAAGATTTATTCAGGATCGTGTTGACGGAGGCGGTGGGAAGGTGGGGTCCCCGACGTGACGGGGGCACACAGAGGCCCCCTCCCCGCTCCCTCGAGGGAGGGGGGAGGCTCACTTTTTCTTAAAAATATAAATGTATTTATCTGCATCATCACGTCCCTGGGGTACCCAGCTGGCCGGCCCGTGGGCCACAGGGCGGGGAGGGAAGAGGGCGTCAGGGCGCAAGTCTGAGCGAGGCAGAGGCGAACCCCGCTGGTTGGGGGTGGGGTCAGCCTCACAGGGCTCCGTGCTGGGCCTGGTAGCGGGACAGCACGGCGCGGTAGTGGGACAGCTCCTGGCGCACGGCCACCACCTCCTGCCGCAGAAGGGCGTTCTCCTTCTCCAGGAAGGCCGCCCGCACGGATATCTGGTTCTCTTTGAGGCGCCGGGCGTCGCGGGACCGCTTCGCTGCCTCGTTATTCTTGTACCGTCGGCTCCAATACTTCTCGTCCTGCGGGTGCGGAGGTGTAAAAGCACTGAGTTCCAGAGGGGCCCGGGGCCACAGCGAGAGAAAAAGGAGGGAGCAGCTTCGCTTGTGCCTTCAAGGACCAGGGAAACCTAAAAGGCTTCCAGAGCAGCTTCTTGCCTGGCACTGGGGCCTAAAGGACACCGGGTCTCCCCTGGGATGGGTACCCAAGGATCTGCCCTTCTAGGGCCCTGGTTGCTAAGGAGAGCAGGCCTCTAGCAATAGCTAACACATGAGATAGCCTCCCACCCCAAGCAACTGGGCTTCAAGAGACCCCACTGTGCAAAGCAGACCCTACCCTCCTCACTTGAAAAAGGACCCGCAGTTAGCTCCTGGTTGCTCAGGCTGATTGTTTCCTAGCAACAGGACCTTCAGGGTGCGAGGGCTCCCAGTCAAAAGCACTGGCCTGTACATCACCTTTCCAGGTCCTGGTTGCTAAGGAAAGCCTAGCCTCCCCAGCGATGGGGCTTACTGTTCTATAAAATCCTACCAGAGCTGGTCCCTTTGGACTTGGTTGCCAAGGCAACCTCAACCATCTTCAGCAAACAAAAGTAAGGTCTAAGTAGTCCCAATACCTGCAGCTGGCTTCAGACTCACTGGCCTTAAATAGAGGCCAAAGAGCTACCTCCTGCCCAACGTCTTGGTTCCTAAAAGAGTTGTCCCCTAGCAAAGGGGCTGTCCTGAGAGTTCCCCACATGATTATGTCTAGGGTGCTCTAGCCCTGGAATTTGGTTGCACAGGAATACCATGCCTTAGTACTAGGGTGCACCCAGAGCTCTGAAAGATGCCTCTTGACCTCCCTCTATTTAAAGCCTTGTTCCAGCTTGCTGGGACAAATCCGGTCCCTGGCAACAAGGCCCTGTGCCAGAAGAAACCACTGGTCAAGATCTGGTTTGTAGGCCAGTTCTCGCTGCTTCGAGGAGTTGTGTCTTATACGAAGGCATGGCAAAGTCCTGTGAGAGAAACCCAGGCACCTCTTGTTGAGAGAGCCCCCAGAATTTGGAAAGGCAAAACGTCAAAAAGATGCATCCACGGCCCAAAGCACCTCAGATCAGAATGTGGCCCTGGTTGCTAATGGGAACCCGAGGCCTCCTGCCAATGAGGCAGTCCAGACCAGGAAGCAAGCCTACAGGGCTAGCAAAGTCTGCACCCTAGGCAGATGCAATCGCCACAAAGGATGTCCTAAATCAGAGATCAAAGGACCAGCCCCAGCCTGGTTGGCTGCTAAGAAGAGACAGACTGACACCCCGTTGCTAAGAAATGCTGTCCTTAGCAACCGTGCCCAGCAGAGCCTGAACCCCGCCCCACAGAGGGTTTTCGGCCCAGCTGATAGGAGAAGCTCCAAGTCTGTACAACCAGCTCCAGCAGGGCTGGCTGAGTCTGCATCTCACAATAATAATACCATCTTCAAAACTCAAGCTCATCACTTTGCCCCCATGAGCTCCACGATCAAGGAGGGCTGATCCCTGGCTGTAGGTGAACCTGAGCGCTAAGCCAAATGAGAACCGAGGCCTTCCTGTGAGGAAGGGGCCATCCCCGGCTGTGGGGCTTGTGCAGGCCAAGCCCGTGTCCTACATCCAGCAGCGCTCACCTTCTGCTCCTCTGGCACCTGGATCTTCCTCGCCTTCTTCATGATGGGCTGGGGCTTAAGTTCCTCCTCTGAGAAGCGATGTCTCCGAGGGTCAAAGGTCTCATGGCCGGGAATGCTTGACAGGGCTAAATCAGCAGGGTCAGGTTCAAAGGTCATCAGCACCTCCACAGTATCTGGGTCCACAGGGCTGGGTGTGTCCCGAGAGGTCAGGCCTTGGGGAAATAAAATGTATCACCTGTGTGTATTCATTTTGAAGAGGAGGTTCCCGGAGGCTACCCCCTGCTCAGGTATTGTAACCACCATAAGAAAGATCCTTATGTGGTCTAACATAAAGCTTGTCAGGGATCAACCTCTCTAACATAAAATAGGAAGATTTCCTAACCCACAAAGATGCTTAGAAATCATGGAACCAACTCCACTTTTACAAACAGGGAAACTAAAACCCAAGCATTACCTGACTCGCTCCAAGTAGACTGAGCTATTACTTGTAAAAACTCAGGCCTTCAGAATCACAGTGATTGCTTCTTTCTTATAGTCTAGCCTGACCAAAGCCTAGACTCCTGGCTGCTCAGAGAAAGGAATTTGATGCACTGAAAAGTTAGCCTCTTAAGAACTATTAGCTCTCAAGAGTCAGGGAAGAGAAATGGAAACGGCTGAGCTTCCAGGTTGGTTCAAGAGGAAAGGCAGGCAGCCTGTGCCTTTAAGATCAAGCAAGCCGGGGGCAGCTGAGGACACAGGTTCGGGGCCGAGTCACGTGCCAGAGCCTGCTTTCCCGCCCCGCCCCCCCGCTGCCACAGGAGCCCTCACGTTCCCTAGGCCCCGCCCCCTCCCGCGTGACCGCGCGTGCGCGAAACACGGAGGAGGTTAGGAGAGGACTCACGTGGCGCGGGAATGTGCGGCTGGGAAGGGGAGGGCCCTGGGTCTGCCCGGAGGTCGGACCAGTGGCAGGTGTGTCCAGGAATCCCCGATCTGCAGCCCGACCCCAAGGTGCCCGAGGGAGCACACCTTTCCTCTCGATCCCTCGGGTCTCTGAGCTCGAACCTCTCAACCTCCAAAGATTCAGTCCCCCCTGCTCTCTGGGGAACACAGGAGAACCGGCCCCCTCGATCTTCTCCCCAGGGCCCCAATCCCCTCGCCAATGGGGTACACAATTCTGGGATCCCGGGCCCCTCCTCTCCCAGGAATATAGGAAGCTCGGCCCTCGACCCAATGGAAGACCTGGAGTGAAGATCCTCAACCTTCTCTCTCTGGTGGACTCCAGGAGGGCCCGGGGCCCTAGCGCCTCTCCAGTGAAGGACCCAGGAACCAGAGCTGACAGTCCCTATGTGTGGGGAAACCTAAGTCTGTGCCCAGCTCTCTCCCTACGCCCGTAGAGGGCATAGGAGTTCCGGTCCTATCCCAGTTCCACCAACTCCGGGCTTAGAATATGGGGCGCAGTCCACTCCTCAGTAAACAACTCCGGTGTTCTGGGCTCCCAGTCCCGATTCCACGAGACCCCACGCCCCACAGAAAAGTCCACTGGGCTCCCCGCTGGGAAAGCTTTCTGGAATTAGGGGTCCTAAGTCCCTCCTTTCCTATGCACCCAGTCCTTGATCCAGTAAGGGGCACAAAATTCGATCTCCTCTCCCGAGATCTCT